>CM062811.1:1081608848-1082808848 GCA_031772625.1 Pinus tabuliformis
CTTCTTAGAAGCTTTGTCATATCGTTAGAGCTGATTATCTTTCTTGGTTTCCCTGCAATACCCCTTAATTCAACTTCCTTTCCTCCAGCACAAAATTTCATGAAAAGTTCTGGAAAATTAAAAGCTATTGTACCCAAGGGTTGTAGCCATTGGACTCCTAGTACAACATCAGCACCACCCATTGGAATGGAAAGCATTGGGATATTCAATACATATTCTCCCATGGATATCTTGATATTATGGCACTTTCCAAAGCAATTTATGGTTCCTCCACTTGCAACCATCACTTGACACTCTGGTGCTGGATATAGGAAGCAATTCAATTCCTTGGCTATCTTATAATGAATAAAATTATGGGTACTTCCTGAATCAATCAACACTATTACCTTTTTCTTCTTGATATGTCCTTCTATCTTGATAGTTTGAGAAGTGGTAATTCCATCCAATGCATTATAAGATATGGTCGGATCCATTTCTTCTTTATCTAGGGTTTGTTCCTAGAGTATATCCTCTTCTTTTGACATTTCTTGTTCCTTCACTTCCTCCTTCACAATCTATGTAGAATAATTTATTCTCAACAAACTTATGACCTTTAGTGTATTTGCTATCACAACTGTAACAAATCCCTTTTTCTCTTTTTTCTTCCAATTGTTGTGGTGTCAACCTTATCGGTTGTGGAAGGCTAGGGGCAACAACACTTCCATCTTTATAGTTGTGAGTGGTAGGCTTTGTAGTTGCCATAATTTTACTTTTCATTTTTCTTGCTAACCTGAATGCCTTCTCTAATGAATTAGGTTCCCAAAGGCGAACCTCATGTTGGATATTATCCTTTAAAGTCCCTATGAACACATCAATCCTATGCTCCTCTGGAATATCTTTTACCCTTATGTTCAATTTTTGGAAGTCCTCAATGTGCTCCATCATTGAACCCTTTTGTTTGAGATTTATGAATTGGCTAAAAAAGGTGTTGCTTTTTGTATCCTCATAATGTGCTATCATTTCTTCCATAAAAATTTCCCAAGTGACAATTTGTTTACGAGAGAAAAGCCATCGATACCATACAAACTGATTTGGTTCCAAATATAAAGTTGCAATACGTACCTTTTGTGTGTTTTGCACATTATGGAGATTGAAAAATTGCTCCATTTGTAGTATCCATGTTCCAGGATCCTTGCCATCAAACTTCCTCATATCGATTTTTGGAACATGGTGGGTCTTCAATCCAACATTAGAGTCTATGAAATCATGATTAACATTTCTTTTGTTCTCATCATGAGTTTCCTTTACTACCGTTTCACCATTAGTAACCATTTCTTGTAGCAACTTATTCAAATTTATCTTCAATTCTTCCATCTTAGCATCCATGCCATTCATCTTAGGGTCCATGCCATCCATCTTAACTTGCATGCAATTCGTATTAGCCTTCACGCCATTCATCTTGGCTTCAATTACTTTTTGTCAGAGTGAAATTTTGTGTACTTGGTCTTGTAATTTTGATATATCATGTTGCACTTCTTCCTCTTCTTCATGAGTCATGCTAGAGATTTCAGGTTTCTTACTAGGTGTTTCATTTTCTTTCTTCGGGGCATCAATTAATGCTAATAATTCTTCACTATTCCCTTTGAATTCCTTCAAACTAATTTTTCAAACCAATCTTAACTACACACCTTTTTTTCACTTTGTAAGAGCTCGATATTGAATCTGTTGTATTTCTATAACTGCGGACCTTGAATATCTAAAATCACATCTTGAAGTATCCCTTTGAGTCCTCTTTCTAACCCCACAAGTTTGATCAAGATTGGATTCTCCAAGGAAGAGTTATGCCAAATCTCCCATGGTGACCTAATTATAGACTAGTTCAGTAGAGTGAACTTGTATGAAGTTCCACGTCTCACTATTTCTACCTTAGTACCTGAAACTAATATACAGAAAACTACAGGCCGTCCTCTTTCTGAAACTTCTTATGAAATTTCAATCTGATGCTCAAAACAAAAGTTATGATAAT
Organism: Pinus tabuliformis; assembly: GCA_031772625.1. Lineage (NCBI taxonomy): Eukaryota > Viridiplantae > Streptophyta > Pinopsida > Pinales > Pinaceae > Pinus > Pinus tabuliformis. The sequence continues at coordinate 1,081,610,854 of CM062811.1, forward strand.
TTTCCCCAGGTCACTTGTTTGGAATGTAATTCGGGAGTTTACAAAAACCCTAAATTCCTCAGATCATTCCCCAAAAATATAGTGAGACAAGCTCTGAAATTTAGACCCGAAGTGCAGAAAGATTTTGGATAAAATGGGTTTTTTTTTAGCTTCTGAAACGTTGTAGAAAAAATGTTATAGTGAAAATTCCACGATGACCTATTTGGAGTAGTGAAACCCTAGAATCTAAAGCTCTGATACCAAATGTTAGGAAACCAGCTCACAAAAAGATAGAAAAGATAGATCAATGCCTTAGAAATCAGCCTCTTTGAGGGGGAAACCTCCTTTACATTACACAAATGAACAAATCTTGGATGATACAAATGACTAAACCTCTTTTCTATATATAGGAGTCTAAGGGGTCACAATATAATCAAGCCGACCTAACAGTAATAACATAAGGGCACAACAATAACAATAGTGGGTTTCTATGGAACACAATAATAAAAATATGGGGACAATATGGGAACAATAATAACAATAAGGGATACAATGACAAGTAATGGGGGAATCACTAGTATTATAGGGACCTAACACCTAACCTAGTGATTATGGATCTTTTATAGTAAAGGTCCTATGTTTTTTACTAGTTATAATAAGTGCAATAATGTTCAAGAAGATGAGACCAATTGGATCTCCAATTGGAAGTATTCCAAGCTTAACTATTTTGTCCTTAAAGTCTCCTGAAGTGCCACAAACTTGTAGTTTAGGATGGTAACTAGTGAGCCCTGGTATTGCACCAAGACTGTTGTGAATCCCAGGGGATCATCAACTCAAATTATCAACCTTGGGTTCGTACAAACCTAGAGGTGACAATGCTATATGCACAACATATTAGATTCCACTCATGCCACCCTTAGTCATGAAATTAGATCAAAAGTCCTCAGAGACCATTCCTCCTACTAAATTAAAATGAAATCTTGTTGATGAAGGTACAATTTAAAACTAATTCTAGCTATGAAAGTGGAAATGCCATTGACTCAACTTGTAGATGCTAACTAATCAATTCATGAAAGGACAAAGGCTAATCTACTTGCAGAAAAAAAGGTATTTTATCTTGCAAAATTCGTTAAATGACCAATCAGAATTGCATGTACCATCTACATATTTCACACTTGCTTGTAAATCAATAACCTACTTGCATCATACTTGTGATAAAAAAACTAACTCTATTATGTTTTTGCAGTGAAGAAAAGGAATGGTTGGATCGGCCTAGAAGCTTCCCCTGATCATCAAATCAAAGTTGGGGGTCATTATTCATCTTGAATGAGCAAAACTTGTAGTAAGGATCAAAATAGATGAAGGAAAGTGGTGCTACAAGCTTGTTACAGGAGGTCTTGTATTACTATAGGAGGGTCTGTAATGCTACAAGAGGGCTTCCGAGTGGATTTTGAAGGTGAAAATGATGTCTTAAGGGTATGGATAGGTGGATGGAAGTTGAAGTAAATGAAGGGAGGTTGGCTTGAGCCCCTATCCAAGCTCAGGATCTCTCAGAGGTTTGTCTTGAACTAGGATGAGTGCTCATGGTATACTAGGCAAAATGACTTATGAAACTGAGTTTTGGGACATAATTAGAAGGTGTAAAGAGAAGATGAAGGAGCTCAAGATGGAAGTGTTAAAGGTACCCTTCCCTACAGACCAACACAAACCTACAAACAATCACATGCATGCATCCATTTATCATTAACAAAATCAAATAACTTATGATGGAAAATATGAGTTGTATTTAAATAACATCTAGTTTATGCCATAACACTAATCTAATCACTAGATTGGCTTCTAAGCTACATAAATAAAATGTAAAAAAGGACAACTAAAACTAATATACTTCCAAGAAATCATAAACACAATATTTGTTTACTGTGGTTGTGTTGTAGCAGCTATAAAACCCTCCAAAATTTTGGCCTACATCTAATTTTAGAGCCTTCCTTGGGTTTCCCCTTGATGTTTGCAAGAACTTGGGCTTAGCCCATGAGCCCATGTTGAGTCTTTATACCCTCTTCACTTGACTGTTCACCGAACATAGTTTAGTATGTTGGTCACAATGTCATGATTGCAGTCGTGTTTTGGCTCTGTTCACGTCCGTCTTTGTGTGTACGAGTTGTATTCACTATATAATCATCTATTGCACTCACACACAAAGTTGCATGCAATGTCACGCAAGTGTCATCGCGGTCATTCAACGATCTATCACAAGTGTCGCGCTTGTCGCTTGCACCCATTGGTGAGTCAAATTGAGCAAGTTGTCTTGTTGGTTTGAGGTGTCTTATTGTCATATCGTGTTGAGTGTGTGTTTGCAAGGTCATGCATGCATAAGTTCATTCCTTCACACACTTAGTCATTTTGCTGAAACTTTGTCAACCTGACCACCCTCCAATAGCCGGACCTCTGTTGATGTTGGATTGTGTAGTCTCACCTCTTAGTGATGATGTATTGCTACCCAGAATTACACAGAGCTTGAGGTTGCCTCCCAGGTAGTCTGCACTGTGAAATCATGGAATCAACCCGATTGACTGTCACCCAGAATAGTGTAGAAGTTGCTTAGTAAGCCATCTCAATCTGCGATGCGAACAAGAAAATCGATCAAGCCTTTAGTTGGTCAACTAAAGATTTTGACTGGGCATTGACCTCGGGATTCACTCCAAAAAATTGCGTAGTAGCTGCCATCATGCCTACCTTTACTGATTGAAGAAATTGCATAGATATGAAGGATAGGCACCTGCTGCCTATCATTGTACTATCCTCGAAATTTACACAGTTTTGTTAGCTAGTCACCTTGTTAGCCAACCTACTGATCCTCTTGAGAAATACTCAATTTTCATGGGTTGTCTCCTGGTTGCCCGACACCCCGCTTAGCCAAGAAATTGTGAAGAGATGTCCTGCAGTCCATCCTCCCAGTTTTTCGCAGTTTTGGCTAGCAAGCTCCTACAGCTCACTGCCATCCTCCCTGAAGAATCTACACAATTTTCACTACCAGTGTTCTCCCTGTTGCCTACACTCCCTCCCTAGAAAATTTTCACAGATTTTCCCTTCAGCTGGGCCAAATCCCGCTGACAGTCACTGTTGATCTAGGCCACCCATCTCAACTTCCTAGTGACCTCTGTGAAATTTTCCTTGACAGTACCCGGAGCCCGCATCCTGGCTTGAAATGTGCTCTATGCAGTTTCAGAGCCTTTTCCTCTCTCCCTGTCACCTTACCCAAAAACGAAATATGATGCATCATGGTAGACTAGGAGATTTATGGATTTGATGTCATCTCATCATGAGTGATTACATATACAAGTACATGGATGAGACATGGCATGACGATGAATGCGATGAATAAGGAGCGCATGCTAGGATACTTGTTCGTGAACGGATGAACACATGTAGCATGCCAAGTACACACGAAGGAGAGACATGCACATGCAACATCAAGAGAACACCAAGACCATCAAAGAATCCACACACCTTGCCATGTGAAGGTGAAGCTATGATACACCAAGAGCACATTCATCACTCAGTAGCACTGTAGCTTGACATGGACACGACCAACAGGCTCAACATACCAGCACTGTCTTGTCGAGTCAAGTCATTTGTCATCTCAGCCACATCACTATTATGGGCCATACTATTATTATCGTTGTAATGTAACGTGGAAGACCAAGAGACCCACATGTAAATTTGAAGAGTCATGTAAAGTTGAAGAGTCATCTAAGTCAAATAGTCATGAGGGAAGTCAAATAGTCACAAGGGTTAGTTTCACCCTTGGCTATATATACCTCTCATTTGTACATGCAAAGGACTTTTCACCTTGGCTCCTCCCACATAGCCTTGAGAGTCTATAGTATTTTCTTTGAGGAGAAAATAGTGGCTCCAATGCCCCGCTATTGGGTTTAGTGAGGTAATGGTGTACCGATGTGTCTTGGAATTTTTTCTTAATTCAGAAGCTTGATAATAGGCCAGCACATTTTCACACATGTATTGTATTTGTTTGTAAGACTATTCTTCGGATGCTTGTAATGCATGATGATTTATCCTGTATTAAGATAGTTGAACTATTTTGGTTGTTCTAGTACACATGCTTTCAAAAATGTGTTGTATCAGTTGTTAACGTTGTCTTACCTGTGTGGACTATTCCACCGGACACTCGACAAAACCATTCTCATAAACTTGTTATAATGACTATCACACTTGTGTGGTCTATTCCACTAGGTGTTGTACATGCTATCTGTTCACCTTGTGTTTTATGACTGATGCATCCATGTGGACTGCTTCACCGAAAGTTGGGACTATTCCCTTTCGACTTGAGACTCACTCTCACCCTCTCCCAATGCACTAGAAGAAACTTGATACAAGTAACACTAAGCACTCACCAGGCACGCGAATGTCATTGTTCGAAGACAAAGTAGACCACTCTCATGTGCTGACAAGAAAGAGCTAAGGGAAACCTTTAAGACAATGAAAACCAGGCCATCATACCAAATGGGACTCCTACACCAACCGGTGTGAGGTGTAGTTGGGACTTCATACTAGGGAGATCCCCTGAATGTTGGCGGGTCCAACACCGCCAAAATTTCTGGCACTAGAAGGAGGAATACCAGTTGTTTATGGCTGAATTTCCTCTCAGCCCCACTCATCAATCATCTGGTCAAGGTAGTAACATGAACTCCCTCTCACCTACACATAACTCTGAAGTCAGTTACTCCTCACCTACCAAACGTGAACACAAAATTTCGTATTAGCACCTCCGCTCTGTCCCATCACCCACCAATTTTTCAAAGTAGTCAGACTGATCCCATGAATACAAGATATTCCATATGCATCAAAGAAGCGAAATACCACTCCCACGGGAGTTGTTGTATCATTGGTGGAAGAAGAATTTCTTGCAATGTTCGAAGGTCTAGAAGAAGCTATTGAGAATGGAAAGGAACCTCCAGTCTTGTGATAAGGGGAACATGACACTCTCGTGATCTTGTGCTTAGTATCCAATACAGGAGGTGGAGGGGAAGGTAGTAGAGGAAGCAGAGGTGGAGACGAACCAACAGACTCAGAGCCAGAACCATCAGATTTTGAAGAAGAGGAGGAGGATGAGGAAGAAGAAGACATGGCTAACCAAAACTTGGAATGGATGACTTAGGGACCATTGGCTCTCCCGTGTGCTTTGCATAGGATGCCAAAGTGTTTAGAGGGAATGATCACAAAGTATGAACCTGAAGAATAGTGAAGGCAGAAGATCACTTGGACAACTTCTACCTAAAACTACAGACGTTTGAGGTATGGTATGACAATGTTGCATGTAGATTATTTTCATGTACCTTGGATGGCCGCACAACGGTATGGTATCAAAACCTTCCTATCAACTCCATCCATAATTGGAATATGTTCAAACAAATGTTTTTGAAAAAAATTGTTGATGACAAGACCCCGACCATGTTTCTCAAAGAGTTGGGCATTATGAAGGTGGAGTTGAAAGAAAAGGTAAACGATTTCAATTAGAGGTTTTTGCGCATATTGAAAATTTTTGTAGCAAATACCAAACCTCATGACTCCATCACTGTCGACTACTATACGTTTGCAGTGCCAACCAATATTGCGCAGTTCGTCAAGTGAGTTGAGAAACCAAGGTTACTAGAAAATTGCGAAGAGGCGACCGCTGTAGAGAATGACCAGCGTGCGATTGGAGTCATTAAGGATGATGAACTAGCCAAGGAATCCAAAGATGCTAGCAGGAAGCCTCAGGCTGTGGCGAGAAAGGGTAAAGACAACGAAGCAAGGGACATTGAAATCCTTACTCGTCTTGTGAAGAAATTGACAACAGAGGTGTTTGAGATGAAACAACGAACTATCGACACATCTGCGAGAAATCGGCCTCCCAGACAATAGAAAGGAAGCATATCATCAAGTAGTAACCACTTCCCAACCAAAACTGCATAGAGCTCCAACTCATTGTTCCAGACGAAATTGTGCGTGAATGGCGACTTTTACTGATTCCATGAAGATGATCACCCAGAAGGGACTTTTTCAGAATGGAAACGAGTTGCAGACTCTATATGAAACCACGCACTAGATGTAGTAAACAATGAATAGTTCTAGCCAAGAGACATAGACGATCATGAAGATTTTGCACCTAATGAGGCACCCAGCACTGGGCAGGTGATCAACATGTATTAGTGCTCCCAAGTAGCGCAAAAAGTGAACACCGAGAAGCAGCCCCAAAATCAAAATGGTTAATACAATCTCAAAAGTCAAGGGCCTCCCCCTACATTTGGGCAAATGTAAGAAAATCTTGAACGATTGAGGAGGGTTGATCCATCAGCCGTCCAAAAGCAGAAAGAACAAAGCAAGCCCTAGAAGACAACAACAAACAAGAGTACGTCCATGAGAAGTAAACTTCAGAACACTCCACCGGATAGTATGAACATGAGCCCAACCCCAGACATCTCGGTGAATCTACCTACTCTTGATTATAACATTGTGGAAGACATGAAGAAAACTCGCTCAAACATCTCTTTGTTCGAGTTAGATAAGATTCAAAGTTAGAGGGATATTATGTTGCATGCACTAGGGCAAACATCTGTAGACAACACAACCTCTACTAGCAAGGGACCAAGCACATCGTCCGGTTCACTCACAACTATTCTCAGCACACTCTGGATGGAGAAAGAAAACTATGTTTTCCCTCCATTCTTGATTTCATTTGAAATATTTAACTGTAATGTTCACAACTATTTGGTTGATTATGGCACATCAGCCAACATCATGCCACTCTCCATCACTAAGAAGATCAATGTGCAATGGAGCAAGACATCTATGTAGATCATCCAACTAGATCGAACATGCGTACCAACCATTGGTGAACTTCGAGATGTGATCATCTGATTATCTCATTACGACATGAGTCACTAGTGAATCAACATTGTCATTGTGGACATACCAGAAGCATATGGCTTACTGCTCATCTGAGACTGGTCTAGCAAGTTGAATGGGTACTTTTCTATGGACTGGTCACACTTGTGGATTCCATACCAGGGCAAAAGCAATCAGATCTGGGCATTATCCTAGAGATACATGAGACACAATATCACTCCCATCAATGGTGAGAATGACCATTGGCTTTCACGGAGCTCATGTTAGGAAAATGTCTCTTGGAAACAACCTTGGGGTGTTATCTCGCACAACCAACTCTAACCCCACCAGACACGTAGTTGGGTCTCCTTCCTTGCCAAACTGATGGAAATGAAACTTGTACAACGCACTATAACACTACTAGTAGTAGAAGTAGCAGCAGTAGCAATAGTACAAGCGTGTCAAACGGTTCGTGTACAAATAAGTTGTGGACCATGTATTTTGACAGATCTAAGACACAGGATGGTTCTGGAGCCAGGTGCATCTTGATTGACCCAAAGGACATGAAACATTTGATCTTGAGCCACTTGGAGTTCGAGTGCACAAACAACATTGTTGAATAAGAAACACTTGTGTTGGGCTTGCAAAATGCCATTAGCCTCAATGTTGTTGTGCTCAAAGTGGTAGGTGATGCAAAAATCATGGTACGACAGGTACATAACACCATACACTATTTATCACCTCATCTCAAAAGTTTTCAGCAAGAGGTATCACAACTAATCTTGAACTTCCAAGCATTCAATATCATTGTTGTGCCAAGAATGCATAATGCAGTTGCCAATGCTTTAGCAAACACAGCTTTTAGGATGTCACCACTTAGGGATAGATTTACTGTTGAAATTTTGTATAAGCCTTCTATCCTTGATAACATAACTAAGCTATGCATTTTTTAAGATGATTAATAGATACCGCACTTCATGGCCAACGCTGATGTCTTCAAGGAAGCATCGATTGACAAAGACGAGCACGAGCATTCTCTACAAGTTGGGGATGATGACAAGAAAGGAAACCTCATCCGCAAGGGTGTGGAATCTCTATAAAATCTCTATGACTTGTAGAACCACTTTCAGGGGCCAAGGAACAACAAAACCCATAGTTCCGCCATGATGCATGAACAGATAAACTTGGGAACAAAACATGATCTGAAGTTCTCCAATCTCGGTATATGTTGCACACAACAGGAGTGACAAGTCTTTGTCCACTTGTTCAAATAGTACCGCAATGTGTTTGCGTGGAGATATGATGATCTAAAAACATAAGACATGTGAATAATCCAAAATGTGATTCCAATCAAATAAGGGGTCAAGCCATTTTAGCAGAAGCTGAGGAAAGTACATCCATCACTTGAACCCCTCATACAGAAAGAGATTCAAGATGTTGGATGCACGGATCATATATAGAGTTCATCATTCCACATGGGTTTCCAACCTTGTTCTTGTACGTAAGAAATCTGGTGAGATCTGCTTATGCGTTGATTTCTAAAACTTGAACCACACCTTAGACAAAGACAATTACCCCTCTATGGAGCATATTCTACAAATAGTATCTGGGGCAGAGATGTTTTCCTTACTTGACAGGTTTTCAAGATATAACCAGGTTTTAGTAGCGGAACCTGATAGACTAAAAGATACCTTCCGTACCAAGTGGGGTACATTTGCATACAGAAGAATGCCATTTGGTCTCATGAATGTAGGTGCAACCTTTCAACATGCCATGGACATTGTCTTCCATGGACTCATCAGATAGAGTGTGTTGGTGTACTGTTATGAAACTAGCTCACAAAATAATAGAAAAGAGAGATAAACGCCTCAGAAATAAGCCTCTTCAAGGGGGAAACCTCCTTTACATTACACAAATGAAAAATTCTTGGATGATACAAATGACAAGACCTCCTTTCTATATATAGGAGTCTAAGGGGTCATAATATAATCAGAGCCAACATAACAATAATAATGTAAGGGCACAATAGTAACAATAGTGGGCTTCTATGGGGCACAACAATAACCATATGGGGACTATATGAGCACAACAATATAATAAGGGGGTTGTACTAATAACAATAAGGGGTTACACTAGTAGTATAGGGACCTAACAAGCCCCTCTCCTTCAAAAAGTGTTGTCCTCAATGCTTGAGTAGTTCTTGATGCTTCTGTATAAAATTCTTATCCTCCCATTTGGAATATTCAGCGGGTAAGTTATTCCACTTGATGATATACTCTGAAATTGATCGATTTCGTAGTTGTTGGGTTCTTGTTTCTGTGACTGATCCAAGTTCCACTATGATTTTTCCTTCCTCGTCAAGTTGTGGCAATATTGTTTGAACTGGGATCTTCTGCAACTTTTGAATGAGTGGCCACACTTCTTTGTCCTTCTTCCATTCATCTCTTTCTTCATTTATCCAATCTAGTTGGATAATAGAAATAGAACAAAACAATGCTTCCACATCCTCATCCTTTCTTGAGAGTGCATCTGAACAAAATTTTGCTTCCCTTTTTTGTAGATGATTTCAAAGTCATAACCCAACATATTTGTGACCCATTTTTTTTGTTCCTGTAAAGGTAATATTTGTTCTAAAAAGTATTTAAGGCTATCATGACCTATTTTTACCTTGAAGCATCTTCCCATTAGGTAAGGTTGCGATTCCTTAAGTGCATGTAGTATTGCCAAGATTTCCTTCTCATAAATAGCTTTCTTGAGATGTAGCCATAAAAATACCCAATTGCCTCCATCAAAACTTCTTTCACTGCGATGTTGATCTATCCGTTGCTTCATTTGATTCTGCACCAAAGTGGCGTTATCCTTTAAAAGTTGGAGAACTTGTTTTTGATGCTCGATGTGTTCTTTCACTGCTTGACTATTTTTCTTCTAGATATGTCCTTCTATCTTGAGAGTTTGAGGAGTGGTAATTTCTTCCAATGCATTACAAGATATGGTCATATTCATTTCTTGATGCTCAATGTGATCTTTCACTTCTTAAACATTTTTCTTCTTGATATGTCATTCTATCTTCATAGTTTGAGGAGTGGTAATTCCAGCCAATGCATTACAAGATATGGTTAGATTCATTTCTTCTTTCTCGATGTGATCTTTCACTTCTTGAACCTTTTTCTTCTTGATATGTCCTTCTATCTTGAGAGTTTGAGGAGTGGTAATTCTTGCCCTGTTTGGAGTAGAAAAACCCTAGAATCCAAAGCTATGATACCAATTTTTATGAAACCAACTCACAAAATGATAGAAAAGAGAGATAAACACCTTAGAAATAAGCCTCTTCGAGGGGGAAACCTCCTTTACATTACAAAAATGAAAAATTCTTGGATGATACAAATGACAAGACCTCCTTTCTATATATAGGAGTCTAAGGGGTCATAATATAATTAGAGCTAACATAACAATAATAATGTAAGGGCACAATAATAACAATAGTGGGCTTCTATGGGGCATAATAAAAACCTTATGGGGACTACATGGGCACAACAATATAATAAGGGGGTTGTACTAATAACAATAAGGGGTTACACTAGTAGTATAGGGACCTAACATGTACCTTGATGTTGTGACTGTCTTTTCCAAAAAATGGTTAGACCACATATGCCATCTTCTAAAGATATTCGAGCGATGCCGGAAATACGGGATTTCCTTGAATCCCAAAAAGAGCATATTTGCAGTGTCTGAGGTGAACCTCCTTGGGCACATAATTTCCAAAAGCAGGATCAAGGTTGATCTAGACTGATTTTGGACCATTACACAGATCCCTCACCCATCCAACAAGAAAGTAATGCAATCCTTCTTGGGAAAGATAAACTTCCTCCGGAAGTTCATCTCTAGTTATGCGCAAATAGTGAAACCAATGCAATAAATGATCAAGAAGGATGCAGGCTATAGCTGGGGTAAGAGGGAAAATAATGCATTCACCCATATCAAGTAGACTATAGTATATGCACCTCCACTTTACAACCCAGATTTCAAAAAATATTTCCCGTTATACACCTTCACCTCTGAAAACTCGGTTGTTGTAGTTCTCGCTCAGAAGGATTAGCTGAACGATGAACGTATGATCTCCTTCATGAGCACAAGCATGTAGGGATCTGAACTCAACTACCCCACCATTGAAAAATGAGAATACACAATATACAAGGCGGTGAAACACTTTAGACCCTACTTGCTGAAGAACCATTGCATAATCTATGTGCCTCACCCAGCAGTCTGCTCACTGGTTGTACATCAAGAGTTGGGTGAACGTCATGCAAGCTAGATGATAGACTTTGACAAGTATGATATTGACATCAAGCCATTTCACACTATCAAGGGTTATGGTCTTCGTAGACTCGCAGCTGAAGTAGTCCACACATAGGAGGAAGAAGAAGACCTCACTGGTTGGGAGCAAGAAATCAAGATGTATGATGTAGAGCAAGCACCACCCACTGCATGTGGAAACTCTTGGTACAAAGATTAACGCTAGTACCTTTAGCATGGAACCATACCCTCTCACTTCTCCATGAGACAGAAGAGGGCAATTCGCCTCAAAGATTTATCCTATCATTTGGTGAACGGAGTTCTTTACAAAAAGTGTAGTAATGAAATCTTGCTCAGGTGACTGGAGGCACATGATTCATAGAAGGTCTTGCTTGATTTGCATGCCAGACCAGCTAGGGGTCACTTCGTGGGAAATACCACTACACACAAAGTTATGCAAGTCAGTTTCTACTAGCCCACATTGTTCAAGTATGCACACACTTACGCTTGCAAGTGCTCGGTCTGTTAGCAATGCGCCGACAAAACACGAAGGTTAGCAGCCCCACTGTACCCTGTTGTAGTAACTGAATCATTCCAATTATGGGGCTTGGACATCATTGGGGAAATTTTCCCACATTTGTCAAAACAACACCACTACATCTTGACAGCTACTGATTACTTCACGTGGTGGACAGAAGCAGTTCCGCTTAAGCAAGTGAATGACCAGGAAGTCAATATATTCCTCCAACAGAACGTCATTTCACGCTTTGGCATTCCGATATCACTTGTGTTTGACAATGAAAATTACTTTTCATCTTTGAAGCTTTACGATTTTGCATTGTAGTATGGTATTGTGCTTAAACACTCATCTAACTACTACCTGTAGGGAAATGGTCTCGCAGAATCCACAAATAAAAATCTTATCTGCATTATGAAGAAGACCATTTACTCTAAACAATGTAACTGGCACTCTGCTTTGACGAATTCCTTATGGGATGACCACGTAACACCCAAACCCTCTCTGAACACTTCGCCATACTTCCTAGTTTATGAGAAAGAAGCAATCCGTTTGCCAAACATCTACTTGCCTGCGCTCTAATTGTCCCAAGAATCCCAAGGCATGCCTTGTCTACTAGTTCAACGTAGGATGGACAAACTTCACAAGTTGCAAGAAGAAAGGATGAAAGCAAAGGAAAAATTCACACTCCACCAAAACCGTATCAAGAGATGGTTCAACAAGAAGTCTGCAAAGAACACTAACTTCGATGTGGGTGACTTAGTCTTGAATTGGGACAAACCCCATGAAGACAAAAGAAAACATACGAAGTTACAGTCCCTATGGATTGGTCTGTACACTGTCCATGAGAAGCTTGGCCCACACACGTACCACCTGTAATCACTTGAGGAGAGGATTGATAACCTGCTTATCAATGACCAATATCGCAAACACTATTTTCAGTAAGTTGGGGCTGCACCCTACGCCATGTACATAGTCTATTTACTACTTATTGTCTTTTCACTTTTCTCACTATTTTTGTTTCATTTTGTTTTCTTTTCTTTGTATCATGCTATTTTTGGCTTTTGAATGAGTATGTGGCCGGGATCCAAAGAGTTTTGTGAAACTGCAGCACTTGGACAGTCCCGCATCTGTCTTCTCATTGCTTGGTTATAACCTTCGGCTGATGAAGTCTTGATGGAAAATATGAGCCTTTTGCAAGGGAAGCTTGGGTCCAACCATAAACTTGTCTCCACACTGGGAAACCCCATGCCTATACTCAAGCTTCTTCTTTGTGTGTTCAAGCTTATCCAACTAGTAGAAATGGAAAAGGGGAAAATCTAAATGAGTAAGCCTATGTTAGAGGTCTTACATGATTCTCTGAAGGAACAACCTCTTCTGCTCTCAATAAGTTGGGATCCATATTTCGCCCCAAAAGTAAATAAGTGCCTATGCACAATCCTCTTGAAAAATACAAAGGCGAAAGAAGAGAAAAGCTTCCAGCGCAGAGAGGTGAAGCATGCAACTCCATCGGGGTACTAACCAGGCTCACTGGCAGTGGAGAAATGTGTGTGCTCCTATGTGACTCCGTTTGGGTACCATCCAGGCCTACTGGCAATGGAGCAACACCAGAGATGAAAACTTATACTCTGAAATTTTTTAACTTGCGAGCTAAACTACCCTTCTCGATTTTGAAACACTATGATCAAGCTAAAACTTGTTGTTGTGTTTGACTAAGTTGGTGAAAGGTGAACCATGTTTATCCATGGGGTAAGTGGGGAAGTCAAAGTAACCCACATAACGATTAAATAATCCCTGATATACCAAGGCCTTGTGCTATCAATTGACCAAAACAGAGAAGTTGGTATTCAACCAGTGTGTCACCAAGTGTTGTAGTGGCTACAACACCCTCCAAAAATATCACATGCATCTGATTTTAGAGCCTTCCTTGGGCTTTCCCTTGATGTTTGCAAGCACTCATGCTCATCCCATGAGCCCGTGTTGAGTCTTTGTACCCTCTTCACTGGACTATTCACTGGACATAGTTTAATATGTTGGTCACAATGTCATGATCGTAGTCATGTTTTGGCTCTGTTCACATCCATCTTTGTGTGTACAAGTTGTATTCACTATATAAGCATCTGTTGCACTCACACATGAAGTTGTATGCAATGTCACACAAGTGTCATCGCAGTCATTCAACGATCTATCACAAGTGTTGCGCTTGTCGCCCGCACCTGCTGGTGAGTCAAATTGAGCATGTTGTCTTGTTGGTTTGAGGTGTCTTATCGTCACATCGTGTTGAGTGTGTGTTTGCAAGGTCATGCATGCACAAGTTCATTCGTTCACACACTTAGTCATTTTGCCGAAGCTTTGTAAACCTGGACACCCTCCAATAGCCGTACCTCCATTGATTCCGCACTCTGTAATCCTAGAATCAACCCGATTGACTGTCACCCAGAATAGTGCAGAAGTTACTTAGCAAGCCATCTCAATCTGTGATGCATGCAAGAAAATATATCAATCCTCTAGTTGTTCAACTGAAGAGCTTGACTGGGTAGTGACCTCGGGCTTCACTCCTCCAAAACATTGTGTAGAAGCTGCCATCATGCCCACCTGCACTGACTGAAGAAATTGCATAGACATGAAAGATAGGCACCCACTGCCTATCACTGCACTGTCCTCAAAATTTTCACAGTTCTGGAAACCAGTCACCTTGTCAGCTGACCTATTGCTCCTCTTGAAAACTGCGTAGTTTTCATGGGCTGTCTCCCAGATGCCCGACACCCTGCTTAGCTTAGAAACTACGAAGAGAAGTCCTACATGACACCTTCTAGTTTTGTACAATTTTGGCTAGCAAGCTCCCACAACCCATTACTAGCCTCCCCAGAGAATCTGTGCAATTTTCACTGCTAGTGTCCTCCCTGCTGCCTACACTGCCTCCCTGGAAGATTTGTGTAGATCTGCCCTTCAGCCGAGCCAGATCCCGTAGACAGTCTCTACTGATCCAAACTTCCGATCTCAGCGTCTTAGTGACCTTTGTGCAATTTTCCTTGATAGTTCCTAGAGCCTACATCCCATCCTGAAATGTGCTCTATGTAGTTTCAGAGGCTTGCCCTCTCTCCCTGTCACCTACACCCGAAAACGAAATATGATGCATCATGGTAGACTAGGACATTTCTGGATTTGATGTCATCTCGTCATGAGTGATTGTAGATACAGGTACATGGATGAGACATGGTGAGATGACGAGCAACACGAACAAGGAGCACATGCTAGAAGACTTGTTCGTGAAAAGATGAACACGTGGAGCATGCCAAGTACAAGTGAAGGAGAGACATGCACGTGAAACATCAAGTGAAACCAAGACCTTCAAAGAATCTGCACACCTTGCCATGTGGAGGTGAAGCTATGATACACTAAGAGCACATTCATCACTCAACAACACTACAGCTCATCATGGACACCACTAGCATCATGAACATATCAACGTTGTCGTGTTGAGTCACGTCATGAGTCATCTCAACCACATCACTAATATGGGCCATATTGTTGTAATCAATGTAATGTAACGTGGAAATCCAAGAGACCCACATGTAAAGTTGAAGAGTCATGTAAATTTGAGGAGTCATGTAAGTCAAACAATCATGAGGGAATTCGAATAGTCACAAGGGTTAGTTTCACCTTTGGCTTTATATACCCCTCATTTATACATGAATAGGACTTTTCACCTTGGCTCCTTCCACATAGCCTTGAGAGTATGTAATGTTTTCTTTGAGGAGAGAGAAATGGCTCAAATGCCTCGCTATCGGGGCTAGTGATGTAATGGTGTTCTGATGTGTCTTCGAACTTTCACTTAATTTAGAAGCCTGACAACAGGTCAGGACGTTTTTACACATGTATTGTATTTGTTTGTAAGACTATTCTTTGGGCGCTTGTAATGCATGTTTCTTTAAACTGTATTAAGACAATTGAACTATTTTGGTTGTTCTAGTACATATGATTTCGAAAATGTGTTGTATCAGTTGTTAATGTTGTCTCTTCCATTTGGACTATTCCGCAAACAATTGACAGAACCATTCTCATAAAATTATTATAACGACTATCGTACTCTTGTGGACTATTCCGCTAGGTGTTGTACGTGTTATCTGTTCACCTTGTGTTTTGTGACTGTCGCATCCATGTGGAATACTTCACCAGAAGTTGTGCATGTCCTACTGGGTTGTGTGTCTCTAACAGAGTTGGGGCTATTCCCTTTCGACTTGAGACTCACTCACACCCTCTCCTTCTACAGTGAAAGAAACTTGACACAAGTAACACTAAGCACTCACCAGGCATGCGAACCTCAATGTTTGAAGACAAAGCATACCATTCTCATGTGCTGAAAAGAAAGACCTAAGGAAAACCTTTAAGACAATGGAAGTCGGGCCATAATACCGGATGGGACTCCTACACCAAATGGTGTGAGGTCTAGTTGGGACTTCATACTGGGGAGATCCCCTAAATGTTGGAAGGTCTAGCACCGTCAATAGGTTGTGAATTCGTCCACTCATTATAACACAAGAGAGGTGATGTAGAGGCTACAACCATAGGTTTTTATGTATTAATATCTACTGAAATTCAAGAAAATATGAACTTCTTGGAAGTAAGAAGAAACATAAGTACAAAAAGAGGTACCAAAGCCTCTGGGTTGAGCCCAAACCCAAGGGTCTAATCCCTCTGAAACTAACTCATATGCAACTTAAATTCCAACTTCTCATTATCAAAAAGTGTAGGTCTCATACATCGCATAAAATTTCAAAGTAACAATGTCAAGCTTCAACCTCAATAGCTACACCTAGCTGAAAAAACTAAAAATTCTAATGATCTCTTCTTCTTATTTATTTATACAAAAGGGAAGCTGAAGAAACTCCCTTGAAAGTAGGAGCGATTCCCTCCTTGATCTTGAAAATGGTGGATCTTGTCCCTCTTGAGGTTCACTTGGACTAGGAGTCACTTGGCTGCCAATGAATTCGAACTGGTGAGAGAGGATATGATGATCCTGAACTGATTTAGGGAGTTATGGAGGTGTACAACCACCCTACTCTCCAAGTTGTCTCCATCAAGTCCCTGCATAGTAATAGCCTAAAACATTCTTCTTTTTCCCGCAATTAAACAACATTATGCCACATAATATGACGAACACCTTTTACTTCTCTTACTAAGGATAATATAACAAAAATGTGAATTAATGTGAGAGAAGGATAGTTTTAAGGCTGGAGGATGGCATAATGATATTCAAAATGCACCTATTGATGGGAGTCATCATCACCCCCCTGCTGAAGCTGTTTCTCATCCTCTGAGCAACTCAATCATCCATGTGAAGCTCTTTCATGGCCCTGGTGGCCTCCCTGACATCCTAATTCTCCTCTGATGGTGTGCCCTCTTATGGATAAAAATCTACATTAATTTCTATCTTTGTCCATTCCCTCTTCTCTCCTGCTTCATCTCTTCCTTCTTGTAAGCCTAAAACAAGGTTAGATTGAGTTTGAGTCCTAACCACCTGATTTTCATCCTCTAGATGATTCTCTTGTAGAATGGTGTTCACTCCAAGGCATTCCTTAGCCTTCCAAGAGAGTGATATTCCCTAATTTGTAGGTTGTGGGGTAAGGCATGCCATTTTCTTTGGCATGATTGCAGACTTTTTGTTCCCAACATCCTAAATGTGTCTTCAAAGTGTAGAATGGATTTATCTCGGTTAGAAATGTATTTGGGTACCAAAGCAACATCATTGGAGATGAGGCCATTATTGCTAATAAAAGCATTATAGGAACCTTGGTAGGAGTTTGTGGTCTCCCTTGTCTAATTATGGTTTTGTTCCTAGTTCTAAAATACATTGACCTTGTCTTGATTGCTTCCTCTTAGGCTTGACAAAAGTGCCCAATGTAGCTAATGTTGCAACTAATTCATGTTCAATATCTCCTGGAGATAGACTTGTTTGATGTGGTTTTTCTTCTTCTCCCTCGGGTTGAGAAGTATCCTCAGGGCTTACTCTTTCTTCTAATTTCTTCTCACCCTCTTCTCCTTTCATCTCTAGTTCTCCTTCCTCTCTTTTTGCTGCCTCTTTTTCCCCTGCTTTTCTCTCTTCTTCTTCTGTTCTTGCTACGTCTTCCTCCTTTGTTTTTTCTCCTTCTTCTTCCTCTATTTTTCCTTATTTACCTCGAGTGCTAGAGGCTGGTGTATCTCCTGGAGTGATGGCTTGGGTTTCTATGAATGTCTCCCTATCCATGTCCACAAATTTGTTCCATATGATAGGGATCCTCAAGTGGTTCAAAGCATCCACCACTATTAACTTATTGGGATGGGGTCCCCTGGGTCAGTTTTGGGTTAAAAACCCAAGTTTTGATGTAAATTTTGATGAAAAGATGTAAAGTCTCCACGAATTTTGGATGCGTAGCACATAGGTAGTTAGAGTCAAAAAGGGGTTTTACCCTCGTTTATTTAAAGTTGCGTCAGTTTTGAGATCCACCCATGGTCCGCGGACCATAGGATTTCATGTAAAAGGCTATAAATAGGTGTGTCTTAGGGAGTCTAAGGCATGTCTATGGGTATGAATGGATGGAGTCTTAGAGAGAGAGCACAGAGAAGTAAGCCTTAGAGGAGGAAAAGGCTCTGCAACTGAATGTGTAGAGACCTAGAGTAGTGTCCGTAGCTTAATGTGTGGACTCTTGCAGCTGAGTGCGTATGGAAGTTTTGAGTTTGTAACCTTATATTGAAGATCAAAAAAGAAGACCGCTGGAAACATTCATGTGTTTATCTATTTACCGTTGTTAATTATGTTGCGATATATGATGTGATTGAAATAATGTCTTTATGAATTAATAGTGTGTTGATGTGCGAAGCTATTGGATGAATCTCATTAATTGAACGTAATACATGTTAAGTATTTACGCAAAGATTATAATAATTTTTTTTTATGTTTATTAAGAACTTAAGCAAATTTGTGTGGATTTCGATCTGAGGCTATTTTATGATTCGCATAAGTAGATAATTTATCTATTAAGGGTCCGCAGAGGCCAATTGTAGACCTTCATAGAGGTCTAGGGGCCGTTTGAAGGAAGTGACAGTGCTAAGCCCTAAGGGCTTAAAGATCTGTGTGAAGGTAGATCTAGGGCATAAAAGGACATTGCACTGATCTATGGACGCGGAAACTTGGTTCCAGCATCCCCCCATACTTCTTTGGGTGAGACTTCAGTCCGCGCTATGGGGGTTGATTCCGAAAGGGCTAGTAGTGTAGGATTTTGTTTGGTGCAACGAACTTTGAACTTGGATCAGGACCCACTAAGCCAACATAACTTGATGAGGCCATGGTAAGATAAATGTTGTTGTTTTCCTTCCCTCCTCTTCTGAATCATCTCCATGATTGAATATAGGTGGAAATTGGGGAGACTAAGTCTTTGAGGGAGAGTTAATTCTCTTTTGAAACTCAGCTCCTGGAGAAGCCTAAAGTGGTAGACATAAACCACACTTAGTCTTCCTCCACAAGATATGTACTTGAGGATATGGTAAGATAACTCATCCCAAGGGTGAGGTAAACTTTCTCTTCTCACTCCATTCTTATCATCTACAAGCTTCTCTTTTGAATGGAAGAAATTTTTCCTAGCTGTGACACTTACTTTCTTGTCTTATTTTCTCCACCTAATTCCTAGAGGCAAGGTGGTTACTCTTCTTATGGTTTTAGGGCTGAGACATATGGCCAACCCTCTAATAATAGTAGTGGAAATGTCTTCCCCTTGAGAGTGTAATTATATGGAAAATTCATGGGTAAGATCACCATCATACCCCTTTAGAAACTCAAAGAAATCCAATCACTGGTGTCTTCTGAAGATGTCCACTACAGGAGGGTGTTGGTAAGTTCTCCTGGTGTTTGAGGGTTCTCTTCTGTTAATCCTACCTTGATATCTTATACTATTCCTCCTTTATTCTATGTAGGTGTGGAATTCAAAAAATTTCAGACAATCTTAGTGGTGAAACAATGGTAAAGTGCTTGGTAGTAGTGAGGAAGAAGGGTGCTCGAATTAAAATCAACCAAACTATTTTTGTCTTCTTTGAACCACAACAAAATTCAAAAAATACCTCCTACAAATCAATTGATTGTTACATTCTATTAATTTCAAGTAGAGTTCTCATGCAAATGGATGTAGAAACAAGGAAGGAGGGTGTCACTTACTTCTTGTCAAAGCGATTCTAGGTGTGCATGAAGGTTTTGAGACAATATCGCACCATTGTAACTCATTTTTCTCCTCCCAATTCATCCTGTAGCTCCTCTCAGCCCTCCTGTAGCACTTGCAGGCCTACCTATAGCTTTCTCCTGTAGCACTTGCAAACAAGGTTCGAAGCTCCTTTATGGCACCCTAGGTTGTTTGATGTGCTAGCTCATCCTTCCTCTACCCATTTTTGGAATGAGTGATGGTGTAAATGAATTCATGCCCAACACATAATATCCTTTTTTCATTAAAATATTAGAGTTCTCTATTGACTTGGTGTTAACACGAGTTTCCTCTTTTAAACCATTGTCCCCACTAACTGTAATCATTTCTCTCTTCTCGTGATTATCACCCCACTCTTCGAGGAAACCACTTCGTTTTGAGTTGAAATTTCCACGTTGCATGGGTGACTTACCTTAAAGTTAAGTATACTAGTCAAGGTTGGCTAAGTTCACTGGCCACCTCTAGCCTATTAAAACACCATTTCTCTCTCAAAACAAATTTTAGTCATTTTGTGCATAGGGAGGAAGTTAGGGTTGCCATACCTAAGCCTATCTATGGGTTGAACTGCTGCAGAAGTTTGCATGCTAGAGTTGGACTATATATCATTATGATCAAGGGGCTTGACTCTTTGACTTGTTTCCTATACATGTCTTGATTCTTGATGATACATTTACTGTTGATTTTGTTGTGTGCATGTAGGTGCCTCTCTGATGCCCAAGATGCTGCTACTGGTGGAAAGACTCCTCGAGGATGATGTGTCTCTTCATAGTTGTAGACAAGGCTCCATCATCCCTTCTAGTGGTAGAAAAAAATAATATCAGTGATCTTTGTTGTTCCTTCACATGTTGCTACAGGAGGGGTTTTCTTCCCATAACAGTCGTTTGATCCCCCCTTGAAATATTCACTTTGCATTATGGTGCTAAGGGCAATGATGACAAGCCATGAGAATAGGGTTAGAGTCATTAAGGAGTAGTGTAGACACTATAGAAATAGAAAATAGTGGCTTCTGTATTTTTTTAAGTGAGGACAGAGTGGAAAATGTTTGCAAAGTTTTGGTGAAATGGAGTTGATGGGTGATGGATGGATGATGGAAAAATCATTGGCAGACCCTATTTATCATTTATTATAGTCATAATGGTCTTTTGGGCTATTCTCCTCCTTGGATCGCCCTCCTGTAGCTTCACAGGCTCCTCTTGTAGCATTACATGACCTTCTATAGCAATATAGCTCCTTCCTATAGCATCACAGGGATGAGGTTAAAATCAAATTTCTGCTAATGGGATGGGGGAGAGAGATGGTTACATCAATGGAGAGGATGGATATGAGGTGTATGGATGGAAGGGTGGATGATATATTGTAGGTTTTGGCTTGTAGCCCTAAAATCTGCCACTATGTGTAATCCTGAAAAATAAGAGAAAGGTTAGCATACATGGTATAAGATGCTTCCTTGTGTTCTTCCTTTCCTCTTTTTTTTTGTTTTTCTTTTTGTTTGTTTTTTCTTAAGACAAACATGCTACCTCTAAGGAGGTTTTCAACCTGCATTCCTACTTTAGGTGCCTTAGAGGAGGTTTTCACCTAGGGAACTTTATTATTTTTTCTCTCTTTTTTTTCTCTCGGGCTACCTTAGAGAGGTTTTCAACCCTGGAGTTGGCTTGATATGACTCATAGAGGTTTTCATCCAAGCCATTTTATTTTATTTTTATTGTTTCAAATTTTCAGGAACGCTCTGGACTGGAAGCTATGAAATTCCCAATCACATTTAATTATTTCCTTACTGAACTGATAAATTCTTCCTTGGACAAAGGTCTTCTATATAGCTTCAACCTATAACCATTTACAAGTAAGGGAATGCCTTCCTCATCAATGGTTCTGATATGGACATATCCATTTTCATGACACTTTTCTACTAGGTATGGACGTAACCATCTTGTCACTAGCTTCCCTTTAAAATATTTGAACCTAGAATCATATAATAGGGCCCAATCCCCTTGTTGAAAAGTATTTTCCTTGATACACTTGTCATGCTAGAATTTCTTTTGTAGTTTTATGACTTCAGTGTGTAGGAGAGCTTGCATTATGAACTCATCTAAGACATTTAGTTGGAGTAGCCTTTCTTGTTGTGTTGTAGTGACATCTAAGTCCAACTGAGCTACCATCCTCAAAGTGTTATATTCAAACTCAATAGAAAGAAAATCCTTCTTACCATAAACCAAATCATATAGAGTGAATCCAATGGTGGTTTTCCAAGTGGTGTTGTAGGCCCAAGTGGCCTCTACTAGTCTCTCTGCCAATCTTTCTTGCTGCTACTAACAAGCTTGGTGAGGATGCTCTCCAATGCTTTATTTGTGACCTATACTTGCCCATTTTCTTGAGGGTGATAGGTAGTGGATGTCTTGTGCTTGATATGTTGTTTCCTCATGAGATAATCAATCAAATTGGATGTGAATTGTGCTCCTTGATTAGTGACTACCTTCCTTGGATACCCAAACTTGTAGAATATGTTTTCTCTTAAATAATTATCCACTTTTTGCTCAGTTACTATTTTGACTACCTTTGTCTCAGTGCACTTTGTCAAGTAACCGGTGCACACAATGATGTACTTCTTCTATTCTAATGGTGTATCAATTGGCCTAATGAAATCCATGCCCCACTTGTCAAATGGCTCTAAGGCCACTTAAGGTTGTAAGGGACTTTCATCCCTAGGTGTGGGTTTTCCCATCCTTTGGCACTAATCACATCTAGTGTTGTATCTCCTTGCATCCTGATTTAAGGTGGGCCAATAGTAACCAGCTTGTAAAACTTTAGAGGTTGTCCTTTTAGTAGCCAAATGACATCCACAAGGTCCATCATGACATTTTGAGAGGATTTCAAATACCTCCTCTTCTATTACACATCTCCTCAAGATCTGTTACACATCTCCTCAAGATCTTATCTGGTCCCAATTTGAATATATTTCCCCAAATCCAAGTGAAAGGACAATTTTTCCTTACAATCTTGCTTTTCTACCTGGATGATAGATTAGGAGGGAACCTCATAGCAACCAAGTAGTTGGATATGTCAGTGAACAAAGGATAAATCACTGATATGGAAAAGAGGTGTTCATATGGTAGTTGATTATCCACCATATCTTCATTACCTACAGGCAAGGTTAACCTGGACAAAAAATCTGCAGCCACATTTTCTTTCCATGATTTGTCATTAATAGTCAAATCAAACCGTTGTAATGGTAACAACCATCTAATTATCCTAGCATTTACATAAGGATTTTTCATTAAATATTTAATGGTTGCATGATCAGTATGAACAAAAGTTTGATACCCAGTGATATAGTGCCTAAATTTGCTTAAAGAATGTACTACAACTAAGAGTCCTTTTTCAGTGATAGTGTAATTCATCATAGATTTAGACAAATTCTTACTAATGAAATAGATAGCATAAGGAAACGTATCCTCTACTTGTCCCAAGGATCCCCCCACAAATTTATCTGATGCATCAGTATGGATATGGAAAGGAAATTCCCAATTGAGACCCCTTAGGATGGGTGCAGTGGTCAACTTTTCTTTCAACACTTCAAGGGCCTCTTGACAATTTCTTGTCCAACAAAAATCTTAATCCTTGGCCAATAATAGAAACAAAGGTGAACCCATTTTATTGAAGTATTTGATGAATATCCTATAATACCTAGCTAGTCCCAAGAAACTCATGACATATCTCTGCTTTTGAGGGGTAGGGACCCTTTTGATGATGACAATTTTGTTTGTGTCAACCCCCTCATTCATCAAGAACTCACATTTCTCAGGGCTCATAGAGAGATTCATTTCAATGCATTTCTCCAAGACCTTGCATAGATTGGAGAGAGCTTCATGGAAGTCACATCCATAAGGAGTGAAATCATCCATATATATTTCAATAGAGTTTACAACCAGTTCAACAAAAATACTGAAAACTTCCCTCTATAAAGTAGCGGGGGCATTACATAAACCAAATGGAAGAAATATATAGGAAAAGGTACCCCAAGGACATGTGAATGTGGCCTTTCTTGATCTTTAGGGATGATCTAGATTTGGTTGTATCCACTAAATCCATCTAAGAAGGAGAAGAATTTCTTCCATGCAAGGCCATCTCGGACTTGGTCAATGAAGGGTAAAGGAAAATGGTCCTTCTTTGTAGCCTTGTTAAGTTCCCAATAATCAACATAGATTCTCCACTTTCCATTCTTCTTAGGACCTAAAACAAGATGTGACACCCACTAGATATTTGAAATGGGGTATATGAGCCCTTCATCTAGTAGCTTTTACAATTCTTCTTTCATAATATCCTTAAGAGATGGGTTCATCCTCCTCTGGGGTTGGCACATAGGCTTGCATCCCTCCTTGATTTAAATATGATGAGTACAAATTGAGGGATGCACAACTTTCATTTCCTTATAATCCCAATAAAAATCATCCAATTGTTTCCTCAACACTTTGCAAAAATGTTGTTCCTGTTTGGCTAAGAAAGAAGGGTTGATATTTAAGGTTATGGAAGGGAAAAACTCTACAATCTTGACATTTTATGGACTTGAGTCAATAGGGCATAAGTTAGTCCAAGGATTACTCCCAGAATATTTCATCAATTCATGAATTGGTATGGGAGTGGGAGGTTAGTTCTCAAGGATACGGTCAATGAGGTCATCTTCATTAGGTTTCCCTCCTTTCGTAATATTATCTAGAGTGCATATTGGGTGGGGGGTGTAGTGATACAATTCATATTCTTCCTCCTCTTCTAACCATAAGGAAAGTCATGCTCTATAGAAGGCTCAACAAGAGGATATAATACCAGCTATTTCTATAGATGTCCATTCTTAATGGTCATGTTCCCAACCCTACAACTAATGTAAACATCAACATTGGCTAACCAAGGTTTTCCCAAGATGAGAGGATAACCATTAAAGTTGGTTTTTGGTTGGAGAACTAGGAAATTAGTGGGATACTCCCAAGAGTCAATGAATACCATAACATCTTCAACAACTCCCTCAGGAGCTACTATGGATCTATCCGCAAGTTGCAACACTGTGGTGGTCCTTCTCAATTCCCCTTAGAGATTTAGATTTAGCATGGTTTCCTTAGTCATGACATTGATTTCAACCTCAATATCAATAATTGTATTAGGGAATATAAGTCCATCAATGTGCACATGTACTACCGGGCTTCCAGGGTCTAGATATTTCGGGAAGATCACCCTCCCAAGCATCAAATCAGATAATTTCCTAACAACATTTATGGTGGGGGTGTCTCTTTTTCTTCTCCTAGGATATTTGAAAAATTTCTCCTTGATGAGATTATTATATATGGGAACATATTTAATATCCTACATAAGGGGTATCTTAACACACAAATTATTCAATTCTCCCAAAAATTCAACCTCTTCTCGGGTGTGCTGGTTAGGATGGATCAACCTCTCAAGAAACAGAGCTGGATTGAATTAAGGAACAATATCTTCCTTCTCTTCTTCAAGCTCTTTAGGTGGAGAAGGTGGGTGGTTATTTGGAAGCACTCTCCCAGACTGAAGGTTGATCTCCTAGATTGCCACAACATAAGCAAGATATGATATCTCTCCATTGTAGACTTGTTGTGCTTGCTTGTTTTTTGGGTTCAGATTGGGTTGAGCAAGCATTTGAGGTTTCTTAGGTGGAGTAGGATGAGGGAGCTATGGTTGAGGTTGGGTTGGAGGTAGTAAAGTAGGAGGTTGGTTGACTTGAGGCCTCCACCCTTGTGATGGGTTGCCCCATTGAGAAGATTGGGGTGGATATGACTGAAAATATGGTTGGAAGGTTGAGGAGGATATGGAGGAGCATAAGGCCAAGTAGGAGGTGTGGACGAGGATGGATGAGAGGAAGAGTACATAGGTTGAAAAGGTGCATTTTTATTTGGATTATAATAAGAGTAGTGTGCACTGTTGGCTTATTGGGGCCTGACCCAGGTTCAAAGTTGATTTAGCCAAACAAATCTCGGTACTACTGGCCCTTTTGGCAATAGTCTACAGAGCGCAGACTAAGGTCTCACCCGAAGTAGTATGGGAGGGTTCTAGAACTAGGTTTCCACACCCTTGAGATGTCTGATGAGTTCAAGTGGTTCGCGGTTTGACCCTGCGCACACGTCCCTATGCGCACTTTCTCATACCTCACAGCCTGAGATGCTGCCTTCGCGCAGCCCTACTTGGGGGCCAAATGCTATTATTACCCAAGTCCTTACTAGTATTCCAATTTTAGTTGATTATTTTAGCCTACTTGCATGATTTAAGTTATACTTAACAACATAAACCATTCATACAGGTGCGTGCAGTAAATAAACAATATATTTGCAATTTATATCAAACATGCATTAATCTAAGAACAAATATACAAATATGATATAAAACTTATTTTTATTAATCCCTTCTTCGGTTACAGACTTGACTCCACCCTACACACTCAGCTGCAGGGGTCTGCGCACTTAGCTGCGGACTACTAGGCCTTTGCACACTCGGCTGCAGAGCCTTCTCCTACTCTACGACCCAAAGACACACTTAGTCACTTAGACTCTTTCTTCTCTCTACTACTCCGCTCTTTTTCCTTTAGAGCCTCACTCTTTTTATACAATCCCATCATCCACAGACCATGGGTAGGCCGAAATTACATTACAAGACTAGGGCAGACAACCCTGTGACTCTATCATATATTTCGCGCTCCGCGCCCGCAATTCATGGAGTCTTTACAAAAATATCGGGTCAAAACTTGGGCTTTGAGCCCCAAAACATGCCTTGGGGGGGTTTCATGCCCAATAAGCCCCCAACACAAACATCATGACTCACCCTCGAGTCACTCTGTCAGTGTGGCGATATTTGCAGAAAGTCCCTCCAACTGTTCTCGAACTGTGCTAAGGTCAGTAGTGCACTGCACTGCTTCTCGCTGGATCTGCTGCATTCGCTGTTCTGAGACCTTTGTGTCTGGAGTGCTTCTCTGCATTTTTCCATGCATCCCCTGTATGTGTGCAAGATTTCCTTCGATGGCTACCATGATAGTGAAAGTCTCATTGATCCAAGGCTGGATGCACGCTTTTAGAACTGCGTCCACCTGATCCTTTAGTGCCTTAGCCTGCTGCATCCTCTCAAGCCGTTGGGTGAGGACCACTATCTGTGCAGTTCCTCGAACACTGTCATATTGCTACTGGAGTTCTCGCACTTCTGTTTCCAAGCGCTGGATGTTGGGGTCCTCCTGCAGAGTCATGAGAACCTCAAGTGCTTCTTCCAACATGTTGGTGCAGTCTCGCACTACACCTCCCATTTCCTCCAATCTCGTTGTGATAGTGCTATTGTGCTGTTCTCTAACTTCCAGGGGAGTGGATGGTTGCACCTTTAACCGCAGCTCAATGATCTAAAGATTTAGCTCTAGCTGAACCTTGGTCATTTCTTCCCTGGCCTCGTGGACTCTTGTTGCTAACCTATGGATCCGCACCTCCACTGGTAGATCTGTTGGGATCGCCAACTCCGAGACGCTTTGGTAAGTGTCGTCTACCACCTACACCAACTGTTGATTTTGCAACACCAATTCGTTACGCTGCAAGCTGAGTTGTTCCATGTTTATCTTTTGCTCACTGAGGACTTGGATCACGTGGCTCTCCCTAGCACGCAGCTCTGCCGTTATCCCATCCTGTAACAGATATAGTGTCTCATGCGGAAGGGCAACCAGATTAAGGCCAAGGCCTTTCATCATGCTAACTGAAAATCTATCGGCCTCATTCGATGTTACTAGGGCCCCTTCCGATAACAATATTGTGTTTGCCATCTGTGCATGCAACATCTGCTCTGCTGCTGAGGATCCTATTGTGAGGTGGGTTGAAAGGGTACCCACCTAAGGGGGCACACCTGTCACTCTTGCAATTGCACTCGGAGGGCCCCAAACACAGTCTGGTGCTCCTGCATGAAATCCTGAAGGGCCTCATTTGTGACATCGCGCACTATCTCGCCGATGTCATGTAGATCACCCTCAGTTAGGGTGATTGGGTCAATGGCCAATTTCGAGGCCTTGAGCTTCTTCCTTGACCCTACTCATTCTTCCATGTGTGGGCACGGCCCCTGGGTCCACGCTTCCTTCTGTTATTTCTGCTTGCTTTACCTCCTTCCCCTGCAAGGACATTGTTTGGCCTTCACCCACCTTCGCGGTTGCTTCCTGTGCTGCTGCTGCTTCTGTGGCATTTTTTTGCTTGGCAGCTTCCTATACCTCTTCCCATGTTTCCTGTACCTCAACGGCTGCTATTTCCTTGCGTATTTTCTTGGCCAATTATGTGATGCACATCTTGGCATTGTCCTTATTCTTCTGTGCTGTTGCCTCTCAAGTTCTGCAAGATTTGGGGCACGCCATTTCGGGGGCCATGCCTCCAAGACAGTGAAAATGGCATCGTAAGTGGCTACAAAGGGTAGCTTTGTCCATTACTTTGTTGGATCCTTTCACGCCCTAATGTATATACTATGCATGTCTGCTTTGAATTTTGCAAAACTCTGCAGACTGTTGTACACCATGGGTGACAAGTGTGGCTTTCGAATGATCCACATTCAAATGTTCATCTCCATGAGCACCCAGAAGATCTTGCTATCGCATATCCTTTTCACATCCTTCGTGGCCCAGAGCGAAGCATACTTCGTGGCCTCTAGTAAATCTCTATCAATTATGGGGAATTGACTATCCTCTGGAAATTCCCCCCGCTATGAACACTGTGGATAGAAATAGCCCCACATAGTGGAAGGTTTTACCCTGCTCCTGGGCTTTGTGACAATTTTCCAAAAGATTTTTCGGCGAAGATCACATGAAACATCATTTTTCGACGCATTTCGAACCAACCAGTGTGGTTCATCGTTAGGATAAAACCACACTGGTTGGTTCGAAACGCGTCGACAAATGATGTTTCATGTGATCTTCGCCGAAAAATATTTTGTAAACTTGATATGGATCATAGAAGCCTAAACTCTACTAATTTTCCAAAAATTCTGTGCAGAGGAATTCAGACCAATTAAGCTGGACCCCCTCTGCACACTACTCGGCCAATGCAACCACCGACGCTGATACCTCGTCGGTGTGGCACTTCCACATAACTTTGCCTGCGAGGATTTGGGTAGCTACGCGGATTGCTTTTTCCTTGATGCTAGAGATGGTGTAGCCCTTCTTCTTCTTTTCCTGCTTATACTTCGTTTTCGTGGCCTTTGCGAGGGCCAAATCACTACCTTTTCCTTCCGATATGGTCGCGACGTCCTTTCCTTTATAGGGGAGCTAGGAAACATGATGAATTAGGTCTGCCGTGATAGGGATATGCTCCTCTAGCCATAGATACCCATCATGCACCAGGCAGATCAGCTGCCTAGTGAAAAAAATGGTTATTGGGGGACAGTGGAAATGTGACAGCCAAAGTATGTTCAGTAACCTAGCCTTTTCCACACCATGCAACCACTTCTGTGGCTCCAATGTTGTTACTACCTCTATGGTATGCTGCTTCATGAGGTTCCTAGTCTCAAGGTGAGGGAACTTCTTGTGGTCAATGAGGTCCCAATCTTCAAATTTCATAGTCGGCATGCGGCCCAGGTGCATGCCTTCAAATTCCATTTGGGAGTAGCGGGGTCTGGAGCGAACTCTTGGTCTCATCCAGGTCTTTGGGTACTTTGGCCTTCCCTTTCCACGGAGGGACATAGGTGGGTAGTTTTTTTGTTGAGTGCCTAGGCTGAGTATCCCCATCCATGCCTTCGTCTTCTTCCTCTGTGATGATAAGGGCCTAAAAATATTCTTTTTCCTCATCTGTTTCTATTGTGACAACCTTCCCCTTCTCTTCCATTGAGAGTTTGCTGTGCAATGGGTTCCTCAGGGACACACGTATGGGAGCCATTTCTTGCTTATCTTTCTTGGGTCTTGGCGTACGCAGTGATTTGGGGATCTCTGCCACAACCCTGGCACATTCTGGAACATCCTCCACAGTTAGGGCCTACGCAGCCTCACCGATGGTTACTTCTTATATTCCCAGACCATATTTAGTTGCTGTCATTGTATCTGGGCTGTACTCTGTCACTCGCAAATTCAGGGGCTCAATCAATGCTCTGCTCACAATGCTCAATGCTCTGCTTAATCTCTCAATTCTCAAATGACCAAGTGTTGTTTGCTTGACAGCCCTTTGTGTTTTATAACGCCTTTTGAATTCAAATTCGATCATTCTCCCCAATTCTAGTCCATTAATGCTTTATTAGCTGCATATTTTCCCAAATCTTGCCCATAAATTGTGTCTTAAATGCCTATCGCCTGTTCCATTTGGCCTCAAGTTAAGCATCCTATCGTGAATAGTGACTTCAATGATCACTTTCTGGCCCCCCGTGCGCGGTCACGGACCTTGTGACTCTCTGCTTTTATGTGCATCTCCCATATCGCACATCTCCCGGGCAGAATAGTTTATAGTCCCGCGCTCTCTTCCAACTGCCTGAAGCACTAAGACTGTCCTTCCCTTGGCTAGTCAGGTGGTCGCACCACCTGTGTGGGGCTCCATCCTATCCTCCATTAGGGTTCTCGAAGAATCCCCACCTTCTATTTTTGTGGTCGGCATCGTGAACCACACCATTTGCAACATGCTACCCTAGTCACTACACTTGGCGATATGCGGTCCAAGCCAAGTCATCAGACTAACTAATTCACGGTGATAGTCCTCAAACTTTTCAGTATGATCGTACACACCTTGCCGTACCATCCTAGGTTTTTCATCGAGAAACTCTTCCTTTATGTCGTCCTCTAGCTTCTTGACCTCCGTGTCCATCAAAGTGCTTTTCTTCCTTAATCGTACATTTTCTTTCTAAAGTTTGCGGAGTCTAAAATTTCCCCATCAGATTTCTTCCTCAAGTCCCATGTGTTCTGTTTCCTGCGGCTATGTGATTCCTTCTTTTCGAGCTTCGCGAATCGTCGTATTTACGAGTGCTGCTATGGCAGACTAGGCTTTGCACACTCCATAGGGATTACAATATCTGCTTCATACTTCAGCGTCATAAGTGCCCGTGTGGTCAGGGTTTCGCACATGGTCCTATAAGCCCAGAGAACCGTTGGTATGTGTAGGTCCTAGTCATTGCATCTCACATGATGGACCATGTTCAGTACTTCGTATACTTTGTCAATGGATTCCACGCGGATAATATTTGGTGCACTTAGTCTTATCATACTTCGTTGTTCGCGCCCTTGTCTTGCTCGCTCCTGCTTGTTGGTCTTGTTTCCTATCGTGAGGACGGTGTGTGTTCGTGCAGGTTGCATACCATATGCCTGTACCCATCTGGAGAGGTGGGTGCGTAGGCTATTTCGGCCATCATAACCAGATTTCATCCACCTCTTAGGCTTTCCAAACCACATGAGCATCATCCTTCTACATTCACGCTAGTCCTCAAAACTTCTTTGATGTGTACCCCACCATTTTGCGGCCGTAGCATGCAGTGCCCATTTCAGAGCATCAAAACGCTATTGTTCTGGTACTTCTCTTTCAAATTTGTTCATGAAATCGTCTACCTCGCTAAACTCATCATACATAGGTAGATCTCTTACCTCTTTTGTCACGCAGCGCAACAACCTTATCATCATGTTACAATTGAGCATGGTTACCTCGTGTAATCGGTTCTGCCACCATTTTATCTCTTCTTCCGAATCTGAGGTGTAGGAGCTTTCACGCTCCCACAAAATCCTACCATCCACTGTTGGATTTAGCCAATCCTGCTTCTAAATGGTTGTCTTGTAGACACAATCTAGATCGTCATCATTGTCGTAGTTGCACACCAGCTCTATGTAGTGCAATCCTTCCGCAGGGTCTAAAGGTACCACTACGCGCAGTGAATTTTTCTCAAAAATCATCTTGTGCTTCTTTAGATTTATCACTCCATTCATATGAGTGGCCCAATCTATTCCCAGTAGCGTGGGATAGGGATTGTTGTCATCAACAATCTCTATTACTTCGAAATATGTAAGAGCACTTGCACCTTTGATATCTACCGTTATTCCCTGCAATCTTCCCATTGGTGGGATCTTTTGCTAGTTCGCCATTCACAATTGAATAGGAGACCATTGCAATGCAGGCCTACCCATGCGCTCCCATGTCTGCTTTTGTAGGACGTTTGCATCCGATCCTAGATCCAAAATCACTTGATCCATTTCATATTCCCTAATTTGTATAGTCAATCTCATCTCCCTTCCTATTCATGTTGTATGCTTTCTGAGCTTCCAAACTACATGCGGTTCTCCCAGGCCAGCACATCTAGTGACGAGTTCTTGTAGTCCCTTCACTGCTTTGCTGTTGCACCATAGCTTCATGCATGTCTCCAGAAAGGTAGTGAGAATTGATGGGTCCATTTTGGCTCTAGTTTGCCTTTACTACCTGAAGTGGGGGCCTCTGTGAAGCTCTTCTTAGCTTCCATGAATGTCACCTTCACGTGCTCCAAATCAAACTATAGTTCCTTTGTTGGAGCCTTGTGAACCTAGGCACTCTCTTTGGGCTACTTGCCCTTGTCATTTCTTATCATGATATCGCTTCAGAGCACGATTTTTACATTCGGGTCCTCCTCGCGTGGCTCAGACCTCATCATTTATAGGTTCTAAGTTGGGGGAGGTTGGAGTGTTCCTTTATCGCACAACCTTGCTATCAGTGTAGTGTAGTCCTCCGTCTCATGATTAAACTGGGTACAATATAAACATTATGCTCTCTTTGGATTTGTACAATTGCAGGCATAATGCCCTGGCCCTCTGCAATTGTAACAAATGAGTTATCCGCAACCCCTTCCTGGTCCCATTCCACCTAGACCGTGTCCGCAACCCTTAAATCCAGTGTGCACCATCCTTGCATTTTGATCGAGGGCTCGCATTTCTTCCTAAACTCTGTAGGTAGGAGTTCAATCCATCATTAGTTCATAACTTCTACAGGTACGCTCATCGTGGCCTACTGACCTGCAGAAATTACAGAACAACTGTTGGGACGTCTGTGTATACTTTTGTAATAGATGGCAGTTATCTGTAGCATGATTCCCTCCTATTTGACAAATCACGCACCATAATGCAGGCATCGTGCTTGATCCTGCTTGTGCCTCTGGTCTCAATGGCATTAGCCCTCCTCCCACCAGGTAGTTCATGAAGACTGGATAATGGTCCTTGTCATGTCCTTGGCCTTTGCACTTTATACACCATACCTCCTCACGCGCTTTTGGGCGATCTGTCCTATCTTGTTTCAAGCTCCGCATCTCAAGACACAAGTTTTTCAATTACACGTGGATCTATTTGACTCCCAAGTTAGGAGCTTGTATCGGGGTCTCGTGCAGTCTCATTGCGATCTCTAAGGCCTCGGCGTGAGTTGACATCGTCTGTTGTGACAACGTGTTCCTTAGATGCAGCGTTAGTGACGCTACAAACCATGCACGGTGTTGCCCATCCGTCAAGGTCATGTTGGCTTCATGAATCATACACTTTAGTCTCTGATCCAGCTCCTAGGGGGTCTCGCCTGGAAGCATCACGATTTCCTTAAATCCAATAATCAATTGTGTCTCTGATTTTGGCCTGCTAAATTCCCTGTTTAGTGTAGCTTGGATATCTGCGATCCCTGCGTTAGGATGGTCACTAGAATTCTTAATGTACCACATCAGTGCATGATCCTACAAGGCACTGACCAATGTTGCCTTCTTTATATTGTCATCCATGACTCCTTGCGCTTCCCATACAGCCTTTATTACGAACCAAAATTGGTCTAGATCTTCATTCCCTACTCCTTCGAACACCAGAAACTTTATTGCGCTCGCCATATTGAACTATGGTGGTGGTGGAGGTAGTGTGGGTGAAGATGGGGGTGAAGATGGTGAAACTGGTAGTGGTGTAGGTGGGGGTGGTATGCGTGGAATTCATTGTCTTATCAGACTGATCACACTTCTTGGTGAAAATTTCACGAGCTCCTCCTCACTCTCCCACAGAGGTGAAATCAAAGGAATAGTCTCTAATTCTTCACTACCTTCGTTTTTGTAGATCCTCCCACTTCGCGAGCCCCAAACATCAATTTATTTACATAGCCTAGTTTTCACATAGTAGCATTTTAATCCAAGTGTTCAAATATTTAACATACTTACCTCATGGTCCTTTGCGGAAGCATCGTTCTGCCTCGCTATAGCTAGCTGAAGTATCTACCGCGAACTCAGTGATAAACCCTCCTATAATTTGATCGAGCCAATGGTCCACAACATGCGTGATCTTATCTTCCAATTCTTCCAGTCTGCGCACCAACTCTAGAGTCCACACAATAGGCTTGTCAAGCCTACACCTTCCTTGATTGTCTGCTAGCTTCATGATCCACTCATACAACTCAGAGGGGAAGGATGCAAAGAAAATTTCGTGGATTTCCATATATAAGTAGCGCTCTAACCACTCTTCCTTCAATACTCACAAATTCCCATTTTCCTGCACTACAAACTCATGAATCCTTCTGTCCAACCACTATTCAAATTCTTTCTTTGTCGGATTCCAGTGATACGACATCAGAAATCTCTTATGTAGATCCTGGTCCCAACAACAGAACCATTTTTTGGCTTATTGGGGCCTGACCTAGGTTCAAAGTTGATTTAGCCAAACAAATCCTGGTACTACTAGCCCTTTCGGCAACAGTCCACAGAGCGCGGACTAAGGTCTCACCCAAAGTAGTATGGGAGGGTTCTAGAACTAGGTTTCCACACTCTGGATATGTCTGATGAGTTCAAGTGGTCCGCAGTTCGACCCTGCGTGCACGTCGCTACGTGCACTTTCCTATACCTTGCAGCCTGATATGCTGCCTTTGTGTAGCCTTAATCAGGGGCCAAACGCTATTATTACCCAAGTCCTTACTAGTATTCCAATGTTAGTTGATTATTTTAGCCTACTTGTGTTCTTCAAGTTATACTTAACAACATAAACCATTCATACAAGTGCACGCAGTAAATAAACAATATATTTGCAATTTATATCAAACATGCATTAATCCAATAACAAATATACAAATATGATATCAAACTTCTCTTTATTAATCCCTTCTTTGGTTATAGACTTGACTCTGCCCTACGCACTCAGCTGTAGGGGTTTGCGCACTCAGCTGCGGACTACTAGGCCTCTGCGCACTCAGCTGCAGAGCCTTCTCCTACTCTACGACCCAAAGACACACTTAGTCACTTAGACTATTTCTTCTCTCTACTACTCCGCTCTTTTTACACAATCCCATGGTCCGTGGACCATGGGTAGGCTGACATTACATTACAAGACTACGGAGGACAATCCTGTGACTCTATCATACATTTCGCGTTCCATGCCTGCAATTCGTGGAGTCTTTACAACAATTTTGGGCCAAAACTTGGGCTTTGAGCCCCAAAACATGCCTTGGGGAGATTCCATGCCCAACATGCACCTTGCATGCCTTGTTGATATGGATGAGATCCTTGAGGCCTTCTTTGATTGATGAAACAAAATTTCTCTAATCCATGTTATGCCCTTTGGTATACAACTTTTAGTCTTGGCGATGAAGGGAATTTCTATGTTGCATGATTTTCTTTACAGACTAGGCATACTTATATTACATTCAATGGGCATTCATTCCTAGGATTTATTTTGGTGCATTTAGGGCATAAAATAGCCAGTTCCCTTTCTGCTTCCTCCTACTTTATTTTGATTTGCATGGTATATATTTTCAATGAAAACGTATGCAACATTTCACTCTTGAAATACTTCAACATATTCCCTATCTCATTCTTAATGGATGTTGTGGAGGGAGAGGAACTGACCAAGCCTAACCTTCTTCTTAGCAGCCCTAGAGTGATTCTTGAACAAAGTTTTCATCTCATCATAGGATAACTGATAGATATCTCCTCTAGAAAACATGCTGAGGGTTTCCAATATATCTTCCTTGATCCCTCAGAGAAGAACTAGCTTGAGTGACTCAGGATCAAGGGTATAGTTATCCCTCCTATAATTGAGTTGAAATCTCTCCTCATAGTCTTCTAGGGATTCATCAGTTCCAAGAGTCATCCTAAAAATTTCTTCCTTGGTTTCCTTTGACCTACAATAGTCCCTATACTTTCTATTGAAGGCCTATTACATTTGGGCCTGGGTAGTGATTCTACCCTTAGGAAACCCCAGAAACTAGCGCAAGGTTGCATCTTTAAGGGTAGAGGGGAATAAATTCAGGTTCTGCTCGTTAGAGGCATAGTCATAGGTCCTACAAACAACAACATATTCAAACATGAATGTGTCAAGATCCTCAGAGGCTAATCCATGGAAGTGTGGAAGGGAAGTAGTGTTATTAGGAAATCTAGTGTCTTTTGGATTGCAGGTTTTTGTGGAGAGGTTTTTGAGAGATTGTATTCGGATAATCCACAGTATTCATCATTTTCTTTTTGTCGACGTTTCGAGCCTAGAGCAAGACTCATCATCAGGACTATGATATACAGAGAAGAGAAAAAGATCTGGGATAAATAAGGATAAGGCTGACCGTTAGGGTTTTTTAGGCCGACCTAGAGATTATATTAATAAACTAATATTTTATTTATTATTTTTAATAATCGAATTAACCCTAAAAACCTAGCCTAAAATTTTACGGAGAGCAAAGGATTTAATTAGTTTTTAAAGATTCTTTTTAATTTTAAAATAGCTATTGATTTTACCCTGCCTAAAATATTTCAAAGGTCATCGTACTCAGATTTATGCAATGTTAGTTTTTATTTAGATTTTAAATTGTTTAATTAATCAATTATATTTCTAATTAAAATCTTTATTGTTAAGAATTAGGTTAAGAATAAAACCATAAAATAAACCTAATTCTTTAACAATAACGATTTTAATATTTCAAAGTTCATGGTACTCCGCTTTTTATGCAAGGTTAGTTTTATTTAGATTTAAATTGTTAAATTGATTAATTATATTTCTCTTTAAATTTTTTATTGATAAGAATTAGGTTTATTTGTAATGTCCCAACTATTTTATTTATGAGCTCAATTTTTTATTTTATATATACTCAGATTCATGTATTGTTAATTTTAACTTAGATTTATATGCTTTATTAATTAATTAGATTTCTTTTAAAGCTTTATTGTTGAGAATTAGATTTATTTTTAAGCAGGCAGTTCCAGTTTTTACTAATGTCCCATCCTCCATCCCTATTAAGGTTACCAGGATGTTTTATGATTTCAATAGCTTCACGAATTTTACGCTTGAAATGGTGTTCTTCTCTGGCAACGATTCTGGTTTCTTCAAGGCATATGTGATGGTTTGTTTCACCTACATGCTCAGCAAGAGCTGAAGAGCGAGTTCTTTCTTTACGGATATCAGCGCTATGCTCTTTGAGTCTTATCCTTACAGACCTGCCAGTTTCCCCTATATATTGTTTTCCACAAGAGCAGTTTATGATATAAACTCCTTTCTGCTGAAGTTGATCCTGGCTGTCTTTAACAGATTTCATTCCTTGCTTGATAGTTGACAAGGGTTTGAATGAAGTTTTGATGTCTTTTTTCCTGAGAATTTTGGCAATTTTGTCAGTGACACCTTGAATGTATGGAAGGTATGCATTAGAAGTTGAGGGGTCTTTTGTTTTGTTTATATTGTTTCCAGATTTTGCCTTTTTAATGGCTTTGAGGATGCTTTTACTATTGTATCCTAAGCTGGCAAAAGTTCTTTTCAGGTATGCAATTTCTTCATCAGCGTGGTTGTCATCTGAGATTCTACAAGCTCTAGTGAAGAGTGTCTGCAGTACCCCGGTCTTTTGCGCCGGGTGGTGATGTGAATCAGCATGGAGGTAGTTGTCGGTGTGAGCTTTCTTTCTGAAAACTTTATGACCTATGGAGCCATCATTGTTTCTAATGAGGAGAATGTCAAGGAAAGGGATGCAGTTATTTTCTTCGATTTCCATTGTAAACTTTATGTCTTTAGATATGCTGTTGAGATGGTTCAAAAAGTTTTTAAGTTCTATATCCCCATGAGGCCAATTTACACTAGTGTCGTCTACAAACCTGACCCAAAACTTAGGTTTTAATGGGTAAGAATCAAGAGCCTTGGTTTCAAATTTTTCCATGAAGAGATTGGCCACAATGGGTGAAAGAGGCGATCCCATAGCCACACCCGAAGTTTGTTCAAAGATTTCCCCTTGGAAAGAGAAGAACGTTGAGCGGAGACAAATTTCAGCTAATTTTGCAGTTTGGGGGTCAGCCACTTCCTTAACCACTTGAATTGCTTCATCTAGGGGGATTTTGGTGAATAGCTGGACTACGTCAAAACTAACCAGTTTATCTTCAGGATCTAGGGTTGTATTTTTAATGAAATTGACAAATTGATTGGAGTCTTTTATGTAAGAGCTGGTTTTGCCAACTAGCGGAGCTAAAATACTAGCGACATATTTTGCTAATTCATAAGTAGGAGAACCTATAGTGTTGACTATAGGTCTTAGGGGAACTTCTTTCTTGTGCACTTTAGGGGCTCCATAAATCCGGGGAGTGATTTCACTATCAGGGGTGAGGCGTTTTTTTATTTTATCGTCAAGATCGGTTTCTTTAATGGCTTTCTTTACAAGTCTAGTGATTTTGGAGATGGGGTTTTCTTCCAGTTTTTTGTAGCTGCCACTATTATATAAGTGGTCCCTCATCTTGCTAACATAATCCTCATAATTCATAATGACAGTGGCTCCACCTTTGTCTGCTTTCAGAATGACAATGTCACTATTCTTCCTGAGATTCCTTATGGCCCTGAGCTGTTCAGGGTTTAGGTTTCTTTTAGGAGGTTTTGCTTTCCTTAAGATGACAGCGCATTCTTGTCTGACCAGCTCTTTGTCTTCATTGCTGAGAGTCTTGATACCATCTTCCAAACTGCATATAATTTCTTCATTAGGAATTCTGCTGGGAGCTAAGGCGAAATTTAGACCCTTATTTAGGACCTCGGCTTCTTCCTTCTTTAGCTCATAAGAAGAGATATTCACCACTTTTTTGTTTATTGACTTAGTTTCTATATTTTCAACTATGCTATTAGCATTAATTTTAAGGTTCTTTGTACCATTATTAGTCTTGCTTTGTATGGTCTTCCTAGATCTACAATAATTATCCTTATTCTTATTATTCATTATAATGTCTTTTTTAGTTTTATTTATTGAGCTATGGCGTACTAAACTATACCTATTCTCAGCGCTATTAACATCTACAATTCCACCTGAAATGTCATGGGTTTCGCACCTGTTATCCGCTGCGCTCATTGAGCTGGCTGCCATGGCAGTTTCGATTTTAGTTCCAGCGCTGCCCTTAACAACTGCGCAGTGCACCGAGCTTGCTGCTTCATCATCTGCTGCTCCCATTCTGGCTGCGTCAATGCTATTAGTTCCAGCACTGCTCCTACCCACCAATAATTCTTCCTGAGGACTGCGCAGTGCATTAAAGTTCTCTTCTGCGTTTTTCTTAGAAAAGGCTGTAGCTTTGCTTGAATCAGCTATCGCACACGCGAAAACATTTTTAGTACCAGCGCTGTTCCTACCACCGTATGATCTCTCATGATGGCTGCGCAGAGTTTTAGAGTTAATTCCTGCGTTTGTCTCAGACATGTTTGCTGCTTCATCATTGGGTGTGCTCTCATCAACATCTGCTAAAACACTTTGATCTTCTGCGTATATTCTGCGATTTCTTCTGAAAGGATTATTGCTGTAGCTGCTGCGTAATTTGGAATTGCTTAACCCTGATATATGCTCATGCTGTAAGACGTTATCTTCATAGTACGTATGCTGCTTCAGCTTCTGGAGTTTGTTCAAATGTCTCAACTCTACGGTTTGTCTTTCTTTGCTGGCTTTTAGTGCTGCGGAGGCGTCTACGATTCTCCAGAGGTTTTCTTCGATAGTAGCCGCAAGTTTCAAGTGTCTATTCAGAGCTGCTAGTCCCACTAAGATGGGTATCTATCTTAGAAACAAACAGATTAAAGTCACTTGTTTTTCCTTTACGAGAGAGAGATGAGAAAGAAGGAGAGAGTACCAACCTCAGTCTTCCGCTTGGCTCCTTACTTGTTTCCTTTCCCCTTTGACAGAATCCCGCCACTGCTTCCTTACTTGTCTAGCTTCAAAGAGCACTTGTAGATTCACAGTAGCATAATACCATCAAAGCATAGAGATCTTTCACTGTAAACAATATAGGATTAGATATATATTGACCATATAAATGCATATAACAACACAATGTTCAGAGATACACAAGAATATGGAGGAAAACTCAAATAGCTTTATTAGTAAAATTCGTAGAAGAGAGGATTACAACCACTTGGTCTGACCTAGCACCATCCTCCCAGCTTGAAATCCCTCTTAACCTCACACAAAGCAAGATCACCCAACAATGTCTTCAAAGAGAAACCAACAACACCTGTTTGTAAATTACGAAATTCCAACCTTTGGATCTCTTGGATGAGGGATCCATTTATAGATATTTGCAGGGGGGTGAGTCAGCTTCTGGGATTTTGATTAGTGTCATCTCTTTGATAGTTCTTAGTTCCACGTGGATATTTTACATCTCTTACTCATCCCTGGGCGAACTCAGAGAGGCAAGTGTCAAATGAACAGTTTCTAGAATATTCTCTGGGTTTCCACCTAGCAAACTGATTGTGCCATTTGTCTGCTATTTCTCATTGCACCCTACAGAAGGGCTTTCCAGTATGCATTGCCCTTTTTTCATGTGGTAGGTGAGATGCATCACACCTTTAGCACTGGGCAGTCTGTATGGTCCTGCTTTGACCAGTTCTGAGTAGCTTTTCATGGAGCACTTCTGGGAGATGATGTAATCAGCCGACCTTGCTCCTTTAGGGTATGAAACAACACTTTTAGGGACTTAGAAGCCCTTGGTTTATGGACATATGTGATTGGGGTTGCAGTGCCCAAATATGTCTATAACAAGTAGGGCTTATGTTCTTTATTATATCTTATCCATTGGTCCCTCTCATAGGGAAAACCTCATTTTCTCTCTTTCATCCATAGTTTGGGTAGGTGAAGTGGGTTCTTCTTCTTCCCCAATAGGTTCTTCAAAAATTTTAGGTTTCTCACCTAAAGGGTCTTCTAACAGCCCTGCAGTCAGAGAGGGAAGTTCACAGTCACTAAAGAAGAGTGAAGGTTGACTGTTTGAGGGTGTAGGGGTTTTTGGTAAGAATATTCCTTGATTATCCCTACTACTACTATGAGGCATGAAAGAAATATTTTTATTTTTTCACTTTTTCAAAAACTGTATCCAAAATAGAAAACAATGCTTAAGCAGAAACAACATCTAATTTAACACCTCCCTGGTAATGGTGCCAAAAAGTGGCAAGCACTGGTATTTCACCAAGAATTTTGCGACTCCCAAGGGGTCCTCAACTCAGATTATCAACCCAGGGTTTGTACAAACTTGGAGGTGATAGTGTTATATGCACAACAGATTGGATTGCACTCATTCCACTCTCAGTCATGACATTAGATGAAAAGTGCTCAGAGACCATTCCTCCTACTGAATTAAAATGAAAGCTTGTTGATGAAGGTACAATTGAAAACTAATTCTAGCTATGAAAGTGGAAATTCCATTGACTCAACTTGTAGATGCTAACTAATCAATTCATGAAAGGACAAAGGCTAATCTACTTGTAGAAAGAAAGCTAGTTTATCTTGCAAAATTCATCAAACTACCAAATCTACTTGCAGAAAGGAAGCTAATTTATCTTGCATAATTCATCAAAATACCAATTATAATTTCATGTACCATCTACCTAGTTCACACTTGCTTGTAAATTAGTAACCTAATTGCATCATACTTGTGATAAAAAAGGTTAACTCTACTATGTTTTTGCAGTCAAGAAAAGGAATGGTTAGAGCGGCCTAGGAGCTCCCCCTGATCATCAAATCATAGTTGTGGTTCATTATTCATCTTGAATAAGTCAAAGTTGTAATAAGGATAAAAAATGATGAAGGAAACTGGTGCTACATGCTTGCTATAGGTGGATGCTACAGGAGGTCCTGGATTGCTACAAGAGGGCCTGTAATGCTACAGGAGGGTTTCTGAGTGGATTTTGAAGGTGAAAATGATGTATTAAGTGTATGGAGAGGTGGATGGAAATTAATCAAATTAATGGAGGTTGCGTTGATCCCCTAGCCAAGTTAAAGACCTATTAGAGATTTATCTTGCACTAGGATCAAGGCTCATAGTATATTAGGCACAAAGACTTATGAAACAAAGTTTTGGGATAGAATTGGAAGGTGGAAAGAGAATATGAAGGAGATCAAGATGGAAGTGGTAAAGATTCCCTTCCCTACATATTAACACAACCCTACAATCAATCACATGCATGCATCCATTTATCATTAACAAAATGAGGTAACTTATGATGGAAAAGATGAGTTGAATTTAAATAACATCTAGTTTATGCCATAACACTGATCTAATCACTACAATAACTTCTAACCTATAGAATGAAAATGTAAAACAAGACAATTAACACTAATCTACTTCCAAGAAATCATAAACACAATATTTTTTGACTATGGTTGTGAATCCTTCCACTCATTCTCCCATAAGAGAGGTGATGTAGAGGCTGCAACCATAGGTTTTTATATATCAATCTCTACTAAAATGTAAGAAACTATGAACTGCTTGGAATCAAGAAGAAAAATAAGTACAAAAAGAGGGACCAAATCCTATGGGTTTGGCCCATACCCAAGGGTCTTAGTCCTATGAAACTAACTCAGATTTAGCCTAAAATCCAACTTATCATTAACAAAAAGTGCAGGTCTCATACATCACATAAAAGTTCAAAGTAACAATGTCAAGCTTCGAACTCAATAGCTACACCTAGCTAAATAGAAAATTTGAATCTTAATGAACTCTTCTTCTTTTTTATTTATACAAAAGGGTAGCTGAAGAAACTCCCTTGAAAGTAGGAGTGATTCCGTCCTTGATCTTGAAAACGGTGGATCTTGTCCCTCTTGAGCTTCACTTGGACTAGGATTCACTCGATTGCCAATGAATTCGAACTGGTGAGAGAGGATATTGTGATCCGAAGCTGAGTTTAGGGAGTTAAGGAGGTTGAAAACCCCCTAGATTCTCTCCTATTTGTCTCCATCAAGCCCCTAAGTAGTAGTAGCCTAAAAAATGCTTCTTTTTCCTACAATTAAACCACATTATGCCACATACTATGTCAAACACCTTTGACTCCTCTTACTAAGCATAATATAACAAAAATGTTAATTAATGTGAGAGAAGGATAGTTTTAAGGTTGAAGGATGGCATAATTATCTTAAATGTACCTATTGATGGGACTCATTAGTAACTATGAGTAGTAGATCTCGTAAAGAGTAGTTCTCTTGTAGTATCTATTGGGGAAAATGTTAGAAAATTCTATATCACAGAGCAATGGAACACATAAAATATATTGTAGAAATATAAACATAGAAAACACATAAAACAAGAGAGACACAGATATATGTGGTTCACCCAATATGGGCTACGTCCATGGAGAAACAACTAGTCCTTGATTTTATATTGTCCAACAAATTGAAGAGATACAAACTACAGTAGATCCACTGTAATTCCCTCTTCGATCTCACATAATATCCTCTCTCTTTCTCACTGAAAATACAGATGTACATAGACGCAATACA
This sequence comes from Pinus tabuliformis, assembly GCA_031772625.1. Taxonomy (NCBI): domain Eukaryota; kingdom Viridiplantae; phylum Streptophyta; class Pinopsida; order Pinales; family Pinaceae; genus Pinus; species Pinus tabuliformis. Next base: position 1,081,654,404 of record CM062811.1, read on the forward strand.
ATTCCCTCATATATAGTGGGGGGTTGCCTTCTAGGGTAAAAAAAAACTTAAATTAAACATAAATTCTACCGTCAGATCTTCGCCTAATGAACGCCCAGATTGTTTATGAAATTACAACATTTTACAAGGAAAATTTACATCTATTTTTAGCTTTGGGGGGCACTGCCCCCGATCCCTTGTTGGGGGGGGATCCAAATAATCATCGTCGCCCCCAATAGACCCTCTTGACAATGCACATTTATGGGCGGCGTTGCCTCCACATTACGAGCTGGGGACCAATGCGGTGATACCTCTGAATAAAGAAGATAATAAGGCTCCACACCCAATAATCTCCCACTTGGAGACTGATTATAGAAACTCCACCAATACTTCATTTGCTAGACAATTACTTCACTTTGGACTTGGCTGTTTCTCATCTTCATCATCATACTTGAAGACCAATTGAAACTGAGCATAAACTCAGTTTCTCCCTGGTTATAACTTTTGTTAACATATCTGTAGGATTCTGGCTAGTGTGTGTCTTTTCCAGCTTCAACTGTCCATCTTTCAACAGTGTCTGTATGAAATGGTACTTGAGCTGTATATGTTTATCCTTGGAATGAAATGTGGAGCTCTTTGCAAGATGTATGGCACTCTGGCTATCATTGTATAAACTACCCAACTCCTGCTTCTTACCCAATTCATCGATAAACCTTTGTAACCAAATTATTTCTTTACTAGCCTCTATAGCATCAACATACTCTACTTCTGTTGTTGAGAGTGCAACAACAGTTTACAGTTTTGAAACCCAACTGACAGTTGTTCCCCCTATGGTAAACACATACCCTGTGGTGCTCCTCCTGTTATCTCTATCACCCGCAATATTTGCATCAACATATCCCTGTAGAGCAATGTTTGAACCACCAAAGCATAATGCTTGATTTGTGGTACCTCTCAAGTACCTGAGAATCTACTTCACCACCATCCAATGTTCTTTTCTTGGATTGTTCATGTACTTGCTTACAACTCCCACTGCGTGTGCAATATCAGGCCTTGTGCAGACCATTGCATACATTAGGCTTTCGACTGCTGATAAATACAAATTTTAGACATATAAGCCATTTCTTCCTTAGCCTTGGGACACGCCTCCTTAATTTGTTTGAAATGGCTAGCCAAAGGTATACTAATTGGTTTTGCATTCTGCATATTAAATCTTTTCAACACCTTTTCTATGTACTCACTCTGAGACAATGTTAATTTGTGATTCTTCCTTTCTCTATTTATTCTCATACCAAGGATTTATTTTACAGCACCCAAATTCTTCATTGCAAATGCTTTTGCCAATTTTATTTTGAGCACATTTATTTCCTGCATGTTAGAACCTGCAACAAGCATGTTAGCTACATACAATAACAATATAACATAGCTGCCATAATTTTTCCTTTTGAGATAAACATAATGATCAAAGTGACATCTAATATAACCTTGTTCAGACATAAACTTGTTAAATTTTAGATACCACTACCTTGGAGCCTGTTTTAAGCCATACAAGCTCTTCTTCAACCTGCACACTAGTTTCTCCTTCCCTTTTACCTCATATCCTTGTGGCTGCTGCATATATATCTCTTCCTCCAAATCCCCATGGAGAAAGGATGTCTTTACATCTAACTGCTCAAGATGAAAATATTCAAATGCTACTAGACTTAAAATAGTTTTGATTGAACTCATTTTAACAACAGGAGAAAATATCTCATCAAAGTCTATACCCTTTTTCTGTGCAAACCCCTTCACCACAAGTCTAGCTTTATACCTTTTTCTGCCTCCATTTTCTTCCTTCAACCTGTAAACCCATTTATTCTGCAATGGTGTTTTACCTACAAGCAACCTGACTAAGTCCCAAGTCTGGTTATATACTAACAAGTCCATCTCTTCTTTCATGGCTTGCTCCCACTTCTTCCTGGTTTCTACCTACACTACTTCTTCATAACATTCTAGTTCACTAGAATCAGTCAAAAATACATAATATAATGAAAGAGAGTATCGTTTAGGGGGTCTACTTATCCTGGTGGATCTTCTAACACCACTTTCAGGTGTTTGAGGTGCTTGTTTCTGTTGTTGTTCTGATTGTAGATCATTATGATTTTCAGGCACCTTCACTTTTTTTGTGATCTCATCAAGCACCATGTATTCTCTGTTTTCTTTTTCCTGCATCTAATCCTTATACAAAACCTTTTCATTGAATATGTCATCTCTGCTCCTAATGATTTTTTGTTTCATAATCATAAAAGTGATAACCAAAATCATTAACAACATATCCAATAAAGGTACATTTCTTTGATTTTGCCTCAAGCTTTGTTCTATTTTCTTTATTAATGTGGACAAAGGCTTCACAACCAAAAGTCTTTAAAAATGAGTAGTTTACCATTTTACCTGTCCATGCCTCCTTTGGAATACCACCATCCAAGGAACTTGAAGGACCTTTGTTTACTAGATAAACAAATGTATCTATGGCATCTACCCAAAATTGTAAAGGAAATCCTACATACAATCTCATGCACCTTGCACTCTCCATGATTGTCCTATTCATCCTTTCTGACACACCATTTTCTTATGGTGTTCCTGGAATTGTCTTCTCTCTGCGAATTCCATTCTCTGAACAATACCTATCAAACTCTTTGCTACAATATTCACCTCCATTGTCTGATATGAGACACTTCAACCTTTTTCCTATCTCATTTTCAATCAAATATTTCCATTTCTTGAAAGTATCAAATACATCCGATTTATTTTGAATACAATAAATCCAGGTTTTTCTGGTTTCATCGTCAATAAAAGTAACATAATAATGAGATCCATCGAGAGATGATACCTGAGCAGGTCCCCATACACCTGTATGCACAAACTCTAATTTTTTGCTCTTCTTTTCTTTCCCACCTCTAAGGAATCTGACTCTCTTCTATTTTCCATAAACACAATTCTCACAGAATTCCAAATCAACATGCTTCAAACCTGGCAAAAAAATTCTTGAGTGAAGAATCTGCATCCTCTTCTCACTCATATACCCCAACCTATGATTCCACAATGTTGTATATGCTCTTATAGAGGTTAAAGTATTAAAATAATTAGAAATACCATTGCATAGATACAATGTACCAACCTTTCTCCTTTTTCTATTATTAGGGCTCCTTTAGTGACCTTCCAGGTTTTATCTATAAAAGTTGTTACACATCCTTCAACTCCCAACTACCTTGTTGAAATCAGATTTTTCTTCAAATCTAGAACATGCCTTACCTCCTTCAATAGCCATTGATTTCCATTCTATTGTTTTATGAAAACTGTACCCATTCCAATGATTTTACAAGGTTTATCATCACCCAATCGAACTTGTCCAAAATCTCCTTGAACATAATCAGGAAAATGTTTCCTATTAGGTGTCGCATGGAATGAGGCCCCTGAATCTACCACCCAGGCATAAATAATATTTTCTAATGAAAGAATCAAAGAATCTTGCAACACATCACCTGTCACATTCACTTCATGATTGTTTTCTTGTTGCGTGTCTCCTTATTTTCCTTTCTGAGACTTGCAGTCTTTCTTCAAGTGTCCTTTCTTCCAGCATTTCCAACAAACTATCCCTGATCTAGACTTGTATATGCCTTTCCTTGACTTACTGTGATATCCTGGGCTCTTTCCCCTTTCCATTTTTCTTCCCCTAGTCTCTGCAGTCAAAGCATTACCTGATGTCTCACCGAAGCTTTTTTGTTGCATTTCCTTGCTAAGGATTGCACCAACAACATCATCAAAATTTAAAGTACTAGATCCAGAGACAAAGTTACTAATTACCATAACTAAACCATTCCAACTTTCTGGCAATAAACATATATATAATAGAGGCCTAACTTCATCATCAAAAGTTACCCCTAGAGAACTTAATTGACTATTAACTGTATTAAATTCATTTAAATGATCAACAACAGATCCACCTTCTAACATCTTCATATTAAATAAATGCTTCATAAGAAATACCTTATTTGAGGTCGAGGGTTTTTCATATAGTTCAACCAATGCCGACATTAAATCCTTTGTTGTTGTTTCCTTTGAAATACTAAAGGCTACTGATGCCGCTAGGCACAACCGTATTGTTCCAAGTGCCTTTCTATTGATAATATCCCATTTTTTGTTTGCCATACTCATCGGCTTCTTTGTCTTTCTTCTCAATGGTAGGTATAGATATTTCTAATACAAATAATCTTCCATCTGCTTCTTCCATAGCTGGTAATTTTGGCCGTTCTATTTTTTGACCCTAAACCTACCATGTTCTACCATTGCTCCCACTTGAACCATAAACCCTTCTCTCCTGTGAGTTTATCAGCCAAATAGACCTTTGGCTCTAATACAAGTTGTTAGAAACTTCTATATTATAGAGAAATGGAACACATAAAATATATTTCGGAAATATAAACACAGGAAAAACATAAAATAAGAGAGACATGGATATACCTGGTTCACTCAATTTGGGCTACATCCATGGAGAAACATCCAATCCTTCCTTTTATATTATCGAGCAAACTGAAGAGATACAACCTACAACAGATCCGCGGTAATTCCCTCTTCACTCTCACACAATCTCCTCTCTCTTTCTCACTTAGAATATAGTTCTACATAGACACAATACAATTCTCTCATATATAACGAGGTGTTGCCTTCTAGGGAAAGAAACCCTAAATTAAACATGACTTCTATTGTCATATCTCCACCTAATGAACAACCCAGATTGACTACGAACTGGGGTCCAATGTAGCGATACCTCTAAATAAAGAAGATAATCAGGCTCCACACCCAACAAAAAAAATGATATTAAGGAACTGCATGCAAAGTTGGAGGACCAAAAAAGATGCTTAATATTTTCAAAAACTTCAACACATAGTGACATGTTATCCTATCAATGTATCTTATCCTTTAGTAGTCCATTCTTTCACTTTATGATGGTTGTATTTAAACTCCATCTTTTCATCCGTCATGCCATCAATTGTTGATGTGACAACATGCCAACTTTTGAAATAACTATGGTTAGATACATGGTTACTGTAGTATTCCACTGGTTTTGAGGGGAATGGTCTAGATATATTCCTATCCCTTATTTCCACATAGGTGCTAGCCCCACTTGACTCATATGACATGGTTGATTTTCTCTCATCCTTGATAGTATATGTAGGTTTTTTCCTTTTTCCTTTTTATGTTTATGCAATTTGAGCCATATACACTAGGATGAAATTGCAATTAGAAGTTATGAGCAAGTAAGGGAGTGATACCTAATGATGAAACAATCATGTCAATGATGCAGTTGTGTAAATTTGTTATTGAATTGTGGATGTTTGTTTCCTGGTGGTTTATAGGATATCGTATAGAGAAACAGGGTATCCTCTAGAAGTCCAAAAAACTAAAATTTTCTTTCTTTGGAGTGTATACCTTGCCTTGGCGATGCTATAAGTGATATTTTAGAGCTATAATGCAAGAATTTCATCATCTTATGGACTTGTTATGAATATGGGATGTCCCTGTCGAAATATAGGGCTAATATAAATTTCCTTGTAGATGTTTACATAAATGGAAAAAGCTGAAGGAATGGATGGATATTGATGTATATTTATTAAATATGGATGATTAACTTGTGCAAGGAGAATAAGTGCAATTTGATGACAATGGAAGAGGGTTTCTAGAGGGAAAGAAAAATGCCTATGATAGTACATAATTTCTGTTGTAAGACATTACAAGTAGCTTTTCTAATGATCTTGGATTTTTTCAAAGTTATCCTTGAAGCTATGTATCCCAAAATTTGATGTGATTGATATTCTTCCTAATGTAGGTCTGTTTTGGGAATCTATAAACAATTTGAAAGCAATAAGAGAAAAACCATAATATGAAAATTAACTAGAATGTGGATTTTCAATTTTTCCCCTTTTTTCCTTTTTCTCATTTTTATAGGAAAATGATGCCATTTTTTTCTATCACTATTCCTCTGTTAGAAATACTGAGGAGGCGGGGGTGAACCAGTATTTCATTTACATTTCAAATCTATTTAGTTTATACTTTTCATTTTCAATTCATCTGATCCATTAATTTATTACCAACATAATGTGAGAGTTATGAGAATATGAGAAACATTAATCACAAAAACATGGAAACACAGCATGAAAAGCACATCAACACATCAAAATAAGACACATAAGAACACCAAGATTTTAGGTGGAAACACAATGTGGGAGAAAACCACTCTATTTATCGTTTTTTCTTCTTCTTTTATTGTAAAGAACGTTTTCTTACAATTTTTTACTTGTGTAGACTCTTGCCAGTATGCAGGCTCCTACCTACAGGAGGCTACAACCTTCACTCTTTCTCTAGAACCCATTGGAAGGGAGCTATAAGCCCCTAATCAAGTTTACTGACTCCTATCGGAAGGAAGCTCCTACTCCCTTACTGAAGACTACAATACTTAGCACCTTTGTGGACCACATTTCATAATATTTCATGCTGTATCCACCTATCAATAAATCATTAAAATATGGAGACCACCCCCCACACTAACCACATACCAAGATACCAAAAATAAATAAATACTGAACCACTGAACTGTTGAATACTGAAACCAACACTGAATCATCGAATCACTGAAAATTAAATCACCAAATCACTCAAAACCATGCCAATCACTAAATACCAATTATACATTTGCAACCATCACACTAACCAATATACCAATACCAAGCACTGAATAATTGAGTACCAATACTGAATGCAAATATTCTTGACCAAACCGATATACCAAGTCACAAAAAAATCATCACTATGCTATGTTAAGCCAGCACATGCATGTCAATCCATAGTTGGCAATGTAAGACAAGAAAAAGCAACAACATATAAGGTTCAATTATCAACACAACTATATCTCATCATACTCAATCACTATCAAACCAACCATAAATGACACATTGATCCTTGTGTTATCATAGTCTTTTCATATTGCAAACCCTTTGTATCATATCAAAAAAATGCAATCAACACTTCATTGTTTTGGATATCAAGTTCTTTGCAAACCTTGTGATGATACCAAAGAGATCTCTGTAAACATTGTTTAGAGAAAAAGGGTAGATGCAATAGACCATTGTCACTTCACATTCAATGTATATAAATGAGTAGAATCAAGTATCTAAACTATTATGTTGGTCTCTCCAAAATCTAGGCAAAGACAAGATCAAACTACGTTCTTATCTCTGCATACACATTCAAGTTATTTCTGACATACATCCCCATATAATCATCTCTCAAGAAATAAACATCATAAACAAGGACAGTCAACCATATTTGTCAACTAAGAACAACTTCAAATATTTTTTACAGCAACATATAACCTCAAGAGCTTTTGCTATTCTCTACCAGAATTTTATCTTAGATCTCTGCATACAAACATTGTGTAACTAAATACTAGCTATTCTTTGCACACAAGGAGAACCTTTGTCACAAGACACTACACAAGAGACAATCAAACTTTGCATACTATACTCAATTACAAAACTCCAATAAAAACAACCATGAGCATATCTACCACAAAAATATAAACTCCGCAAATTCTGAAGATAGTATTTGATCTCTACATATCATTCAAGTTGCAATTAGCCAACCAATCAAGATAGTCTAGATATGCATATAGATCAAGAAACTACAAACACAAGAGCCTCTGTCACATTAATCCCTTCATACACCATTTAAATCTCTACCAGCATGACATACAATCTCTACAAGATAATGATCATTCTTAGAAATAAGTGGATCTTCTCTATCACAAACAAATGCAAATGAGCATCTATATGAATTAATAAACCTCTAAAATGTGTGTTGAATACTACTTCTGAGGAAATTAATGATGATCACTGCATAACATCTCTGTCATAGACATTGATATAAACTTTGTAACAAAAGAAAAAGCAGATTTCATTGTAAATAAAATCTTCTTCCAATGTCAAGGTTCATGAACAAAGCACTTTGTATAAGCACAAGAAAACAAAATATGTCATTTCTGCTTACAGATAAGAAAATGATTTCTCTTATCTCTGCAAAAGCTCTCCACTGTAAAATTTTCATTTAAACCATGCAAGAAAAAGAAATCAGTCATAGAAATATGCTTCAAAACTTCTTTGCCATGGCTCTCCACTGATCTCTGCATTATCAAACTACAAACCTTTGATCAAATCTAAAAGCTTCACCTATGAAAACACACATAATAGAGGGACCTCCACTATAATTTAAAATCAATATAAGATATTAAATGCACCATATCAGAAGACAACACTACATATAACTCCTTTAAATCACACGTTAGATAAAAAAATCATTAATCCTCCATAAAATCTCCTTCATATCTATTATTGGCAAACATATTTGACCCTCCTTGTGTGCACCTGCTCAAGATAACGCAAAGGATTGAATGCTCAAAAAGATTTCACTAATTTGATCCTCCTTATATAGGTTCTTGATCTCCAACTACCCGAGGGAAAAACCAATGTATTTCAACTACCACAAGCCAAGCAAACCAAAGTAATTGTTGACCAAATAAATTATATTTGCATGCACAAATTATTATGGGTGAAACCTTGAATTTGTGCTTGGTTTTTAATTTTCTCCACCTATAGGCATGGGCACATGCATGATGAAGAGAATTTTGGCTAAAACAGTTCCAACCACTCTCAGTGGCCTTTATCCATGTGGCTGAAGCCTTTGACCACCCTCATAAACCTTCCTCCATGTGAATGGGGCTTAGGCTAGAGAAAAACCATCTATGTTCAGTACAAATCTCTGGGGTAGGCTTCCTCATGATTTCCAACACTTGTATAAGCTTTTGAAGTCTTTGCATTACCATTCATTCAAGTCTCTGCAACTTTCACTTATTGTTTGCATTACAAATTCCAAGAAACCATGATGCCAATATTCTTGCATTAGCAGTCCATGTAGTCATAAAGAGAAACTGAGATGACATACTCCATAGAAATATTCCTTCACAAAAGCATGCTCAAGGTGACACAATCATCTTGTACTCTAAACTAGAGGATAAGCCACACTGTGATAGGATCATTAAAAATTATGATGGTCATAGTTAGGTTGACATCAATGTAAGTTTCCATTAAGGACAACACGAGAGCCATAATGTCAATGATATATCCCCATTGGACTTGATGGAAACCTTCTGCAGAAGACCAAGTCTCTCCCCCTTTGACATCAAGTGCAAATGGTTGAACTAAACCAAGAGAAACAATCCCCTTGTAATGCTTCAACAATATAAATCTATTGTGAAATAAAGAGCTCAACTGACCAAGATCCCCCTGAACATATACTGGGTCATTTAGTGATATGTATTAAATTACATGAAGCAAGCATAAATACATCCATTAACACAACCATTCATCTATCAAAGAAACATGACTAAATTCTCCATGGTGTCCATATAAAAAACCATTCTCAATACTTCAATTTATTATCATCATGACATCCATCAATAATAGCATATGATTACAATGAAAAGGAGACTTATCAAAAACACATGTGAATTAGTATATCAAATAATATGTATCAACCAACAAATACAGAGATTGTAGCAATCCAAATTCCAATTACTAGTAAGAAATGCAAGAAGACCAATCAACAACAATAATTCAATATATGACATAGTGACAACAACATTTGATTTCCAATAGTAAATAATGAACCAATAAAAAGAATGACAATAGAAATAACCATAGATCATATCAGATGGACCAATCATGAACCATTGGAAGCATAAGAGAATCTCCCCCTAAAATTGTGCCAATTCTTCATCACCAATACATAATAGATGCATAACACATCACAACCAATCATCAAATAAAAAATCTGAAATAAATCAATTTTAGGAGAATAATGCCAACAACGAGTAGAAAATGAGAAACTCCCCTTAAACATGCCATATCTTATCCTATTCATCACAGATGCAACATTAGAAGCATAAGTCATCAAAATAATAAAAACACATGAGATCATCATTAATGCAAGGCCCCCCTTAAGATCATGCACCATATGTATTTCCGCAGTCCTTTCAGAAATAATATTAGTTATAATAGACTATAGTGGGGAATATTTTTATTTACTTTGAATTTGAAGAAGAGGAGATAGCCCTCTTGTTTCTACTTGGATTCTTCTTTAGTACATATAATTTATTTTCATTTTTGAATCCTTTTGCTATGACTTCTCTAATGTATTCTTCTATAATCTTGCATCAAGTTGATGTGAATATTATTACATGCCCTTTATCATCTATTTGAACTACACTTAGATTGTTTTTCTTTATTCCTTCAACCAATAATAATTTAGCTGCTTCTCTATTCTTAACATCAAGATCAACATTTCCCAATCATAGTACCTTTGTAGATGAACCATTTCCAAGACTAATCTTACCACTCCTATTTTTCTTGAAAGAGATATTTTATCTCTTATTTCCAGACATGTGATGAGAGAATTTACTATCTATGTACCATTGATATTATTCTTTAATTGTTCATAGAGAAAAGACACACCTTACTTTTTCTTCTTTCTTATGAGTAATGTTGGTGGATCCATCTTTCTCAAGTCTTTTGATAACAACATCCTTTCCTCGTTGCTTGTTTTGCGTGAATTTTACTTGTTGTATGTAATAATTCATTGTCTTGTTCCTGGATTCTTTTGCTAATGTCCAAACTTGTACATTTATAACACCTTACATGACCATAAAAAGGAGCAAGATAATCATAATTTTTTTGTTTCATATTTATCCTATTACAGTCAATAGATTTATGACCAAATATGTTGCATGTAAAACAACACCTCTGAAAGAAACTTGAATACATGGGAGTTGATGATTTTCCTGAAGAGTAACTATTTTCTTGAGATCTAAACAAATATGATTATACAATTGACTACAATGTATCCATAGTTATGAAAGAATAAAATATTCAATATCATCGTTCAAAGGAGAGAATCGATTGTTGTTTCTACTATTGAGAGCATATTATTTCCTTTTAAAATTCACTTTCCTTGGTTGTTGGTCTTATTGACTTCTTAATTCTTTAACTAGTTTTTCAGAGTATGTTTTGTTATCCTTAGAGTCGTTTGTACCAGCCTATGAACAAGATTCTTCTTTACCAATTTCATGAAAACCAAGACTGTATTTGATGGATGAATAACTTTGAATATTAAGAAGATTATCCAATATCTTGGTACTATTACGAAATTGCAAATGCTTTTCCTTTTCTGCTAATTTATTTTTTATAATACTTACCTAAACATCCAATTTTTGACTTTTTTCTTCCTATTCCACATACTTCTTCTTCATTCCTTCTTCGATCTTCCTTCCTTCTTCTACTTGTGTATTTAATTCGATAATATATTATTTAAGCCCATTCTCTTGTTCTTGAAATACTTGAAGTAACTTTTCATTTCGTTTGTTTGACTTTTCCAGATTTAATCTTAGGGAGATGATATCAACTTCAAGCCCTTCACAATATTGTAGTCTTTTGTTAAGTTCTTCAGTTACAATTGTTGATTTATCATGATCGTTGTTGTCATATATAAAAAACTTATTCTCAAGACTATTAATCTTTTTCAAAGCAGAAGCAAGTTTTCTTCTAAGTTTTAGTAATTCTTCTAACTAGTCTTATTTTGAACCAATAACTCCACTTCCTATGACACAAGTTGTTTCATGATCACTTTCATCTTCTGAGAAACCATTAGATTCATTTAATGTCTTAGAAATAATATTACATGTTGGTTTACCTAATGAGTAATATTCCTTCACTTGTATTCTTCCTCCTTCATGGATGACCTATAGATAATCCCATACCTCCTTTGTGGTTTCACAATGCATAATTTTTTATCAAATTCTGACTCATAGCAAAAAATAAATTGCATTTAGTGCTCGACCATTATTTTGCAATTCTTCACTTAATGGGGGAGTTTTAGTGCAACCATTACATATTAAATTCCAAACATCAGATCCAAGGTCCATTATCGTAGACTTCATCTTTTCCTTCCATTCTTGATAGTTAGCATCATTAAGCATGAACATACCCTTATTATCCATTGTTTCTGACTTGCCTTGTTTTGCTATTGATTTCCCTTGATCTATGAATGTGGATATTGCCATAGAACAAATACATCAATTTCACTACTTTCTTGGTTTGGCCTCTTCCTTTGTGATTCCTTCCTCTTATGCTTCCTTCCCATGGTCCTTGGTCTACTCTCAAGTGATTAATATTTACTAGACAGACATTCTATAATGCTAATTGTTAGAAATTCTGAAGGTGGGGGGGGGGGGGTTTGGTGAATCAATATTTCATTCCCAGTTCAAATTTACTTATTTTATACTTTTCATTTTCAATTCATATGATCCATTAATTTATTACTAGCATAATGTGAGATACTTCTGAGAATATGAGCATCATTAATCACATAAACATGGAAACAATAAAATTCAAAGCACATCAACACATCAACATAAGATACATAAGAATACAAAGATTTTAGGTGGAAAACCAACACTATTGTCGTTATGTCTTCTTCTTTTATTATAAAAAAAGTCTTCTTAAAATTTTGTTCTAGCGTAGACTCTTGGAAGAACACAGGCTCCTACCTATAAGAGCCTACAACCTCCACTCATTCTCCAACACGTAATGGAAGAGAGTTACAAACCCCTAATCAAGTTTTCCAACTCCTAACAAAAGGAAGCTCCTACTCCCTTACTGAAGGCTACAACCCGCAACACCTTCTTGGACAATGTTTCATGAAATTTCATATTCGATCCACCCGTCAATTAACCATCAAAACATGCATGACACCACCCACAAAAACCACATATCAAGATACTAAAAAAAATAAATACTGAACGACTGAATCATTAAATACTGAAACCAATACTGAATCACTAAATCACTATAAAGTCGAAAACCATGCAAATCACTGAATACCGATTATACTTCTACAACCATCACACTAACAAATATACAAATATTTACAATAGCAAGCACTGAATAACTGAGTAATATTGAATAAAAATATGCTTGACAAAATAAATATACCAAGTCTTAAACAAATCATCATTGTGCAATGTTAAGCCAAAACATGCATGTCAATATCTAGCTGGTAATGTAAGATATGAACAAGAAACATCATGTAAGTTCAATTATCGACACAACTTGATCTCATCATACCCAGTCATTTTCAATCCAACCATAAAGGACACATTGATCCTTTTACTCACTAGTACAAATGGGGCCAAAATATGACGACTATTAGTTGGATACGTGACTTATTGGCGTCAACTATCTGACACATTGGTGCTTATCAAATATTTAGTGGAATTATGTCGAATAGTCTACAATTTAGTTACCATAGGATAATCAATGGTACAAATGTCGATTATCCGACACATAAAAAGGATTAAATTATCATTAAAAAATCAACATTTATAAGTCAGTTTTGTGATGCTACAAATCGTTGGATATTTGATGGATAGAACGTTGAATATATGATATGTTGCACACAATCAGATATTCGACGCATAAGTCATTTTGTGTGACAGAAAAACTGATGTTGAGTCATCGGGTAATCGACGACATAAGTAAAGTATGCGACAAAAGTGTTGTGGCTCTAATGCTTCAAGCCGACAGTGAAGCGTCATATATGAGACAAAAAATTGACGCATAGGTCATTTTTTCTAATGGAACAAACCGACGTTTAGGTGTCCGGTAATCGATGACATAAGTAAATTGTGTGATAGAAGTGTTGTCACTCTAACACTTTCAAGATGATAGTGAAGCATCATATCTAAGACAGATATTCAACATATAGGTTGTTTTGTCCAAAAAAGAAAACCAGCATTGAGGCGTTGGGTAATCAATGAAATTAGTAAATTATATGGTAGAAGTGTTGTCACTCTGATGCTTTCAAGCTGACAGGGAAGCGTCAGATATGTGACATATGAGAGTTATCTCCGATGGGAGTGTTAAGGTACCGACACTTTCATTCATTGATTCGGCTATCCAGTATCCAAAGAGTACTCTGACTGGAAGTTGTTGACTATTTGATGACCTGCCTCAACCATCGAATATTTGATGAAGATATGCATTTAAAAAAATAAATATAATGCACAGTACCTAATCCTAGTCTTGGCCTTCCTGTGGGTTAGGACTATCCTCTTTCTACTCAACCATTGAAAGCAAGGATTAGGCTCAAAGCCTCAGTTAAGGGTTTAGGGAGGGGAGAGAAGTCGCAGCAAGGCTCCTCCACAAACCCATAGCAGGTGACAGGATTGAGAAACCATCCTAAAAAAGTGGTGAGCCTAATGTGCTTCCTTCCATTACATACAATTAGGGGAATGGAACTCTTGGGATACAGATGAATCACAAGAGAAACAACACAAAACCAGTCATATTATATATTATATTTTCTATAGTTCTTGATATCTTATCTATAGTTCTTTATATCTTATGGATATTTTCTTTCTTGGATCCTTAGTAGCACGTATTCAATCAGTTACATAGTATGCTTCACACATAGTGGGGTAGAGTCAAGCCTTACACACTCATCATGACACTTGATCACTTATTCGGTTGGTTGGGGACAACAACTTAGATATCCCACACAGACACAACACTCTCCACCTCACTTGTAACCCACAAGGAACATAACATAGCTCTCATTCATAATATTCCTACCACATAGGAACTAAACACTCTCAAGGCCAGCATCAATACCATAACTCTACATCTAGTGCACAATTTTCTAGCTCTTACTATCTACTCATACTTTTCTTCATATTGTTGATCACCCAGAGTTGAAGCTAGAGGATATTGTGGCTTATAGAGTTATGGTTATCAACAACAATAATAAGAGAGAGTATTTTGTCTGATGGAAAGATACTCTGGAATAGGACAATGTCTAACAACTTGTTTTCCATAAAAACCCATGTATATAAACCTAGTTATGTAAATTATTTATTTGTGAAAATAAATTGATGACTGTCCTGAATGGAGGGACATACAAATCTAAAATTATAAGAAGGAAATCCTATGGTGGGTTATTGCATGGACATTGAATGCCTATTACATATTGGTTGGTTTCCCTATGGCATGTCATGAGAAGGCCCATACAAACCACTCTTAATTTTCATAAGGTTCTGCCTAACGAAGTATTGGCCTATGCTGCAAGCATTGAAGTTGGAGTGCGAATATTGAGTGGAGCTTGGAATCATACTTCCTCCTCTCCTTATGAAATGTGGATAGAGAGAAGGAAGTTGTGGAAAAAAATTGCCATGAGTGTGAAGGAAGAAGGATTGAGAAACTTTAGTCTTCTGGCATTGTTGAGAGGAGAATAGTCAAAGTGTGCAAAGAATGCATAGAAAAATCGGTACAAAAATTTTACTGTGCAGAGAGAACTTAGAAAAGTTAAGTATGAGAAAAACTAATTATAATCATGCTACACATCATTAACTGGTCAATGAGTTTGGGTGGGAACTCCAGAACATGTCTTTGCATGTGCGATGAGTGGGTGCAATTAGTTAAAGGCACACCCCAACCAACACTTGAGTGAATGTTATGTATATTGCATGGAGGAGATGTGTGTCGGTCCAAGAATTTTAGTGAGTCAACTTGCATGGGTGTCGTGTGTCAACCCCATAGGACTTGAAGGGACATGACAGTACAATCTCTATAAACCCCACTGATATAGCCAAGCGTGTGGAGAGGAGAAGGCATAAGAACTTGGTGGATCAGATCAACCTGCATGATTGGTTCATGGTAAATAAGGATGCATATTGTCTTGTAACAAATCGAAATTTGTTGTGGGGTTAGTTCTAGAGTTTTTTGGGGATAGTCAATGGACATTGCTACTATTGTGTCACTAATGATGTGTAAATACTAAAAGCCACATGTGTAAAAATCCAACTAGAGTGTGACATGGAAACATAAATGGCTATTGGCATGTCACTAGTGATGTGGCATTTTGGATAGGATTTGGTGTCATGGCATGTTGTCATGGTGTGTTGATGTGGCATGCTAACAGGTAATTCAAAATTTCATAGATTTGACTAATTTATTTTAAAAAAATCTAGAATAAATGAGAAGAGTGAGTTGGAAGAAAAATAAAACCATGCATCTAGATGGATTCACAAGTTTTGGGAATCCTAGATCTAAAAAAGTGGAAATTCGGAAGATCGAATATCTATATATTTTATAAAAGGATTTTATAGAAATTTTATGATATGAATGGATCAAATATGATGAACTTTCTAACTGAAGATATGGCCTTATGAGGAGGAGACATGTGGACAAGGAAGTTTCCACATGTCAACTAACATGGCATTGTATGGTGCTGACACAGGGCCAAAGGGCTACCATGTGGATCTGGATGAGTTTATAGGAACTCGTCATAACTAATATCAAGATACTAGATACCTTAGATACATTTTACAACAAGATTTAATGAATAAAGTGAATATATTATTTAATAATAACAACATTTATTTATGGGGTTTGACGCAAAAATCATTTAAATCTGGAATAAAGGAATGCTACACATAATGTAAACATCCCATATATCAACATATTAGATATCTTATATTGTCCTAATGTTTATGTTATTTCTAGATCTGGATCTCTTAATGAATGATTTTGATCCGGATTTAAACAGGAACGCAACAAATTACAGAGATAACCATAAACACAGAGATGCAGTGGAAATAATACTTCATTTCATTACTGTAAAACACTAAAATATGCTGACAAACAGGAATAGGGATAAACCAACTAGGGCGATGGTAGCTTATCTTTGAGAAGAGTTGTGGTGGCTACATGCCTCCGAACTGTGTTACAATGAGGCTCGAAGGCCTATTTATTGTTGAGAAACAATGGAAAACCCTTAACATCCCAAAACCTAACCCTAGAAGATGAAACGCCAAATTGTGGGCCCCGTTTTGGGTAAATTGGTATATCAACTTCTCGGGGTCATAACTTTGGCACCCGATCTTCATTTGATGCGTACAATAGCTCGTTAGAAAGATCTATCTGATGAATACAACTTTGGGAAGAGAAACATTCGTCCATGGACCCATGTTTCTCCCATATTTCCCAAAAAAATGTCATTTAGGGCCTCAAAATGACTTCGGAAGTTCAGGACCCGAAAAACTGCTAAAAATAGTAAATTGTGCTACAATTACGGTAACTAAAAAACTGAAAGAGAAAGTTGTGGGGGTCCAAGTGGGATAGGTGGGTGGCCACCAACATCCACTTGGATCATTCCTCCCCCCTTAGGAAGCAATGGTCCCCATTGTGTTCAGTTACTCCATCTACTGAGCTTGGTCCCTGGTGAGTTGTTCTGCAATCTCGGATGTGTCCAGTAATGGTGGGAAGCATGGTCGAGGGTGGTACACATTGAACACTTGGCGCAGGTGAAGGAATCGAGGAATGTTGTGCTCCAAAGCATTATTTCTGACAACCTTGGTAATGGTATAAGGACCATGTCGGTGTGGTCGGAGCTTCTGATGGTCTCTTGTAAGGTGTTCTTTCTGCAGATGCAACCAGACTTTGTTGCCCACCTGAAGCTTGTGTGGTACCCCTGTGGGTGAGGAGAAGTTGTTCCTGTGTTCTGTCATGGTTGTATCCCTTTGTTGCTGTTGCTGTGTGAAGGAAGCCTTTGTGGGGGTCATGGATGTGGTGATGATCTTCGCATTAGTTTGGGAGCGAACCCGACAGAAAATGAATTTCCTAGTCTAGGAGATGAGTTTGCTGCCTTTCTTGGCAGTGATCAAAGAGGTGGCGATAGGCGGGGCTACCTCCAGTATCCTACATAATGAATTACACAAAGAAATAATGACAGCATGAGGCCTTGACTCATACACAACATGTCACCTCCACAAGTATGGCTGGCCTAATAGTACATCACAAACATCCAAAGGTGTAACATCACAAAATACCTTGTTTGTGAAGGGTTTGATGCTGTAAGGAAGGCGACACTACTGGTGAACTCGGAGATCTTGTCCTTGGTGAAGCCATCCGACACTGTACGGCTGCGGGTGTGGAGTAGTCGGTAGGCCCAATCACTTCACGACCTCTGCTGAAATGAGGTTCTTTTGGCTCCCACTGTCAAGACTGAATTGCAGCAGCGAACCCTTCACCCACATCTGTGAGTGGAAAAGATGCTCCCCCTCCTTTGGATCTTTGGGCTCATTCTTTTGGATCTTGGTGGTGGAAATAGTGGTGCTGGGCTCTGCATCAATGATCTGCTTCCCTTTTCCATTCCCCTTGTCAGGTTCTGACTCAGGGTCGGAACATGCATCTGATTCTAAAGCCTTCAACTCGACCACTAGCGACTGCTTGGTCTGACACTCACTTGTGCTGTGAGTGGGGCTCTTATGGAACTCACACCACTTTCCTGTGTCCTTCTTCGACTTCATGGTGTTGTTCTTTTCTTGCAACTTCGACGGGTTGTCTTGGGTCACCCCGCCTTGGCTTTGTCCTTTGGTCTTCGGATTTGCAGATCCAAAGTCTCGCTTCTTTTGTTTGAACTTCTGCTTGATTTTGACAGCGTATCGATACACCGTGCCGAGTGAGGAGATGTTCAGGAACTCCATCTCTTCCTGGATGTACCTATGTAGGCATTCGCAGTATTTGAGTACCAAATGCAGCTCAAAATCCTTAATACCCAACCATGTGCGAAGGGTATGAAAAATGTTTGTGAACTCCGCACATCTTGGTCCCTTCCCTGCTGTAGCGTGGTCCACTTTATGTATTTTTCCTCATAGCTTTTGACAGGGTAGTACTGCTCCTTGATGGCATCCCGGAATGAATTCCAAGTGGGTGTGGCTAAAAATAGTGAGCTTGTGCTTTCATCCTTCTGCTCGCAGTAGGTTTCCCACCAGTCCTTGATGTGGGGGGTTTCTTTGAGAAGAGCGAAAACAATCTTTTCCCGACTCGAAAATTCATGAACAGAAAAATATCCTTCTAGTAGATTTAGCCATTTATCTATGATATCTGCGTCTATCTAACCCTTGAAGATGTGTATTTCAAAATTAAATTGTACCTTAAAGGGTGTAGCGTTTCTAGAGTAGTTGTTGGAAGCCGATGCGTCACCTCTAGGTAGCCGCTGAAGGATCTGCACAAAGTTGTCCATCATCGCATTCCTTTGTCGCTTGAAGGCTTCTTCAAGCAACATTTTCATAGGATCTCCTACCCCCTCGTCTTTCTTCTCATCTGCCGTGGGAGGTTGTCGGGATTTTTGAGGCCAGTCTTGCAAAGGTTCGACCAGTTCAAGCCCTAACTCCTTATATCCCAACCTCGTTGGGGACATGCAAAGAAAAATAGAGAAAAAGCAGACTACTCTGATACCACTGATTTGGATTTAAATAGGAACGCAACAAATTACAGAGATAACCATAAACACAGAGATGCAGTGGAAATAATACTTCATTTCATTACCGTAAAATACTGAAACATGCTTACAAATAGAAATGGAAATAAACCAGCTAGGGCGATGGTAGCTTATCTCTGAGAAGAGATGTGGTGGCTACATGCCTCTGAACTGTGTTACAATGAGGCTCAAAGGCCTATTTATTGTTGATAAACAATGGAAAACCCTTAACGTCCCAAAACCTAACCCTAGAAGATGAAACGCCAAATTGTGGGCCTCGTTTTGGGTAAGTTGGTACATCAACTTCCCAGGGTCGTAACTTTGGCACCTGATCTTCATTTGATGCATACAATAGCTCGTCAGGAAGATCTATTTGAGCACTACAACTTTGGGAAGAGAAACATGGGTCCATGGACCTTGGACCCATGTTGCTCCCATATTTCCCAAAAAACGTCGTTTATGGCCTCAAAACGGCTCCAGAAGTTCAGGACCCGAAAAACTGCTAAAAATAGCAAATTGTGCTACAATTACAGAAAACTGAAAGAGACAGTTGTGGGGGTCCAAGTGGGATAGGTGGGTGGCCAACAACATCCACCTGGATCAGATTTACATGAAAACCTTCTCGATTATGATTATTTTCCCCATTTTCTTCAATCCACAGCCAGTCATATTGTTAAAATAATTCTTCATGTTCTTCAAGATTACTAGATACCAGGTAAGTTTTCAATCATATATTACATTTGGACCTAGGTCAAAATAAAAAAGATTACACTTATTTTAGTCTAGATACCTCTAAGAGCCAAATGCTTATCAAGCTTCATATATGCACTTTACCATGAAGCATTGTCATTTTCTGACAAATATTTGGAAATCTAGCTTTCTGAAGAGCATGGTCTTTTAGAATTTCCCAGGTAACATATGATTGGTGACAATGTGGCATGGTGATGGGGAATCTAGAAGTTCATAGATTTGACTGATTGACTATAGTTAATACATTAGCATTCCATGTAAGCCAAAGTTGTACCTAGTTCCACATCATTATGACATGCCATCATGCCAAATAATCACTGGTTAACGCAATCTTCTACATTGGAATTTGGATCTGGGTTTTTTAATAAATGACTATAATTGGTTTTTTTGGATAATCGGTCTTCCACTCTTAACAAACTTTGGTGATAGTATCCATCACTTGATGGATTTTGGTGTTGGTCTATGGATCTTAATAGATTTCATATCCCCCATTTCGCTAGCTCTAGCTTCTATCGTGCATGCATTTGCCATCTAGATTTTTGGAAAAATAATTTCATACATTTTTCTAGGTGTCCAAATATTTACAACATCTCAACTTCTGATCCGAATTGGATCCACAAAAGACTTTTGAGAACCTTGACTGTATCGAGTTGAACAAATCCTTGAAAATTCCAAAACAGCGATAAAAAACGCCTTGAACCAGTGGCAATGGCCGCCAATGTAGAACGATGAGGACCTTGGTCAAAGTGCACTGACTGAGGGCCATGGAGACTGCGTAGGAGGTCAAAGCAACCCCTCGGAGCCCCGGATCAGGAAAATAGGCGATTATTTTGATGCGCAATTAGCACTAATCGCGCATCGCTGGGCAAACAGGGCCAAAGTGGAAGAGCCTTAAGCACTCGGTCGCGTTCGGAGCTGGAGAACCGCGGGCGGAGAAAAAAAAAAGTGCTAAAGGACAAAGGTGGAACCCATGCTCTGGAAAGTCGACGGTATTGATCGGGGCACCCTTGAATGGTAAGAGGTTTTGGAGGAGAGTGGAGCAATTCCACTCAGCGATCGACACGTGGCAGTGGAGGTGAGTGAAAAACCACCATTGATCACACACTATTGGTCGAGCAAGTCAACCGTGCTCGATGTGCCTATGAAGTTGGATTTGGAGGAGCCCAGATTAGACGGCTGAGATTGCACCCAATGGAGGAAGTGGAATCGATAGGGGATTAAGCCGAGTTCTAAAGAGATTTGGAGCCTGTTTGACTGCCACTGTTGAGAAAGAATGCATACACGATGTAACGGAAGAACGAACTGACGGAGCGTGCTAGCACCAGTTAGATGGAGACACGTGGCCACTGCCTGAGCATTCGTGCTGACGTCGAACAAGGAATTCCAAGCGCAGCTGCAGAAGGTGAATCGCCGCAGGTGGGAGAGGAACCAAACAGGCATAGGGATCGAATGACTAAAGCCATGAACAGAGACAGTCAGAAAAAGGAGACAGACAAAGAAGAGAAGAGAAGAGTTAATTGGAAACCCGAATTGAGAGGAGTCCAAGCAACTAAGAGAGACAGTGAACACAGAGAGCAGTAAAGCCAAGCAGAGGAGACAGAGGGCTGAGATGACCACAGGCAGCATTGAGCACTAGAGAGCTTGAAGATTCAAGCCTTCCCATAGAGGAAAAATTCCAGATCAAGCATCACAATTGGCTCTTTCCAGTGTAGACCAAGGGTCACAGAGCTGGTAGGAAGAACAAGAGTCTGTGTACTTCGAGTGGCTTGGGGAATCCAAGAACCACCCTGCCAAGAAAACCTGCTTCAGGAGAACTCACATTGAGTCCTTGTATTTGTAATTCTCTGCTTAAAGACACAATAAAATAAGGCCACCACTGAGAGCTGGATCGGAGATGTAGCCCTCGAGAATAGGGTGAAATGCTTATTAAAAATTATTGTGTCTTTGTGTTGCTTACTGTGTTTCTCTGTTGTCTTTCCACTTATTTTCTGTGTATTGGAAATCCGATCGATCCGTTGTTTTAATAACACAGAACACACACACCCTAGCACATGAGCCTGTAATACCTTTTGTTTAATAAGTTTTCAAACTGAGGTCACTCATAGGGTGATTATTAGATCAAGTGGTATTAGAGCTCTAGGCCATAAGGTTAGACAAGCTTGTGTTGGTTTAGCTGTGAATGCTCACTAGATCAAAGCTCAAATTAGGAGAAGGAGAGTTGGTTGAAACTAATCCTGAAATTGGGAGAGTCTATTCTCGGAAGACAATGTCAGAGGAAGGTTCTATAGGGCCAGACCCTCAATTCATAGAAAGTTTCCTAGCTATAAAGTCTATGGTATAAGAAATGTATAGGGACTTTGGAAAGCATAGGGATGAAGATTCATCAGGCTCTAAACAAGATAAAGAAAAAGACGAGTCTCACTTCCATGACCACTCCGAAGGAAAGGGGAAAGAGGAAAGCTTTCTCACACCTCCTAATAGCCTTGTGCATAATAAGAAAGAATCTTTGATTAAGTTAGATGTTAAATTTGATTTGTCTATATATGATGGAGAGCTAAATGATGAAAAGTTGGACAATTGGATAAGACAAATTGATGTGTATTGCAGGGTACAAAACATAGACTTAGACAAGAGTAAGATTCAGCTGGCAAGCCTACACCTAGGAGGCACTGCCTTGGTTTGGTGGGAAGGCAGAACCCAAGCTGATATGCAGAAGAATGGTAATACCATCTCTGTCTAGAGTGAATTTGTTGCTACCATCAAAAAGTAGTTCTATCCATTGGCCTACATGCAACAAGCCATGATGAGTTGGAAAACTCTTCGGTAGTTGAAAGGGAAAAGTGTACAAGGGTATACTCAAGAGTTCAGAAAGAGAGCCTTGATGTTGGGTATCTCATTAGACTCACCAGAGACTCTTTTGAAGTACATTGGTGGTCTACATAGCTACATGAGGCATACCATACTCATGTTTAATCCCACTAGTATAGATGAGGTATCTGTACAAGCTACTCATCTAGAAGCCAGAGAAAAGAATGGAAATCCAGAAGTTGGGGGACCATCCCAACCCAATGTAAGCAAGAGCAAGGAGAAAAGGAAGTAGAAGTGGAAAGCAAGGAAGGCTAACACTGCACAAAAAGGCAAAGCTTCATGTAGTCACTTTAAAAAGGAGGGGCATGATGATGAGCATTGTTGGATTCTGCATCCAGAGCTGAGACCTAAGAAGTCTGAGGGCAAGAAGAAGAAGACTGCTATAGCTATTCAAAAAGATTTGGGGTTAGACTCGGGAGATGAAACAATCATTGCAGCCACAGGTATAAAAGGTTGTCTGCTTTAGAGCATGCTAAAATCAAGAAGCAGGTGCAGGAGTTGCTCGAGAAAGGGTTCATCAGGCCTAGCACATCACCATGTGGATCACCCATCGTCTTTGTGAGAAAGAAAGATGGCTCATGGAGAATGTGCATTGACTACCGAGCACTAAATAAGATAACAATAAAAAATCATTATCCCCTTCCTCGCATAGATTATCTTTTAGATCAATTGAAGGAAGCTGGTATTTCACCAAGCTGGATTTGCATAGTGGATACCATCAGGTCAGAGTTGCAGAGCAAGATGCATGGAAGAATTCTTTCAAAACAAAGCAGGGATTGTATGAATGGTTGGTTATGCCTTTTGGCCTAACTAATGCTCCTGCTACTTTCATGAGATTAATGAATGATGTACTCAGACCTTTTCTTGATGATTTTGTTATTGTGTATCTGGATTACATTCTGATTTTTAGTAAAACATGGGAAGAAAATTTAAAGCATGCTAAGCAGACATTAGATGTTTTGAGAAGAGAAAAACTTTATTTTAAACTCTCCAAATGTGAATTTGGAAAAACCTATCTAAATTATTTGGGTCACATAGTAGGCAGAGGTGAATTGAAAATAGATCCCTCTAAAGTGGCAGTCATTGTAAACTGGCCTAAACCCCAGTCTGCTACAGAAGTGAGAAGCTTCTTAGGAGCAGGAAAATATTGGAGGAAGTTCATTTCAAATTTTTCCTCAATTACAACTCCCTTACATGCTTTGACAGGATTGAACAAGGTGTTCCAGTGGGGAGGCAAACAGCAGAAAGCCTTTGACACCTTGAAAGAAAAGATTAGTACAACACCTGTACTAGCACTGCCAGATCTACAAAGACCATTTGAGATCCAAACTGATGCCAGTGACTATGCCATGGGAGCAGTGTTGACACAACACAGTAAACCCATATGTTATCATTCTGAGACTTTTAATCCTGCAGTAGTTAACTATCCTACCTATGATAAAGAATTGTATGCATTAGTTCAGAGTGTGAAAAAGTGGAAACATTACTTAATGGGCAAAGAAACAGTAATACACACTGATCATCAGCCACTTCAATATCTACACTCCCAAACTAAGTTGCAAAAATCAAGACATTACAGATGGATGGGTTTTCTACAACAGTTTCATTTAATCATCAGGTATAAAAAGGACATACATAACAAGGTTGCAGATATGTTATCGAGACCCATTATAAATGCATCTACCATACTTAAGCATAATTATGTGCTACATGAAATCTACATAGAACAATATGCTGAGGACATGGACTTTCAAGATGTATATGCAACTTTGAGTCAAGGCAAAAGAGTAGAAGAATTGGACTATCATGTGAATGAACGACTCTTATATCATTGTGGGAAACTCTGCATTCCACAAACTGAGAGAGTAAAGATAATTAGGGAAGCCCACACTTCTCTGATATTAGGTCACTTTGGGGTAAGTAAAACAGTTGCACAACTGCAAAGGTTCTGCTATTGGCCGAAAATGAATGAAACAATTTCTAGATATGTAAAGGGGTGTGCTATGTGTGCAAAAAGCAAGCCCAGCAATAGAAAACTAGGCTTATACACTCCATTACCAGTTCCTTCTCACCCTTGGGAAAGCATTTCCATGGATTTTGTTGGAGGACTACCCAAATCTAGGAAAGGTCATGATTATCTGTATGTTGTTGTGGATAGATTCAGCAAAATGTGTATTTTGATACCCTGTAGTAAACAGATTACAGCTGAACAAACTGCAAAATTATTCTTTGAACATGTATGGGTTCATTTCGGATTACCCACTTCTATTGTATCTGATCAAGACACCCGATTTGTGGGGAAGTTTTGGTCAAGTCTGTGGGAAATAATGGACACCAAGTTAAAGAAAAGCACAGCTTTTCATCCACAAACAGATGGCTAGACACAAGTAGTTAACAGGACGACGATCTAGTTACTGAGAGGATATTGTAGCAAACACCCTAATCTTTGGGATGAACACTTGTGTTATGTACAACATGCTTACAATAGAGCCAAACACTCTTCTACACAGAGATCTCCTTTTGAGACCTGCTCTGGTTTTTTTCCAAGGTCTCCTTTGGATTTTGTCTTTGGTAAAGATACCATGGTTGATAGACACAGTGATGTCGATAAGGCAACTAGGTTCATTGAACAGATCCAGGAGATCCACTAGGTAGTACAGGAACAACTAGAAAAGAGCTAGGCCAAGTACAAGGCTAGGCATGATAAGCATCGGATGGAGCATAGTTTTCAAGTTAGAGACCAAGTCTGGTTGTATATCAGCAAGGACAGGATGCAAGGTGAAGGTAAAAAGCTAAAACCTATCAGGTATGGACCCTTCAGGATACTTGAGAAGGTTGGTGAAAATGCCTTCTGCCTTGAGCTGCCAGCTTACATGCACATCTACTCAGTCATAAATGCAGACTGTTTGAGGTTATTTGAACCTTCAATGGTTGAGGACCCTGAAGAGTAGAGTCAATTACCTTCTTTTGATGACTTGCTACCTGAATATCTTAATGAGTTGCAGGAAGATACAGTGCTGGACAAGAAGGTAAGGACGACGCGTAGTGGACAAGTGGAATACCTCAGGATTGGGCTTAAAGGTTCGAAGCCGAGCAGTGCGAAGTGGATTGAGATTAGATAAGTGAGACAGTAGTTTCCTCACTTAGTTGATGCTTGAAGAAAACCAACTTTTGGTGGTCCAAAATATTTTTCAGTGAGAAAGCCGTGATCCGAATTGGATCCACAAAAGACTGTCGAGAACCTTGACTGTATCGAGTTGAAAAAATCCTTGAAAATTCCAAAATAGCGATCAAAAACACCTTGAACCAGTGGCAATGGCTGCCAACGTAGAACGATGAGGACCTCGGTCAAAGCACGTTGACTAAGGCCCATGGAGACTGCGCAGGAGGTCAAAGCAGCCCCTCGGAGCCTCGGATCGGGAAAAGGAGGTGATTTTGATGCGTGATTAGTGCTTAGCGCTAATCATGCATTGCTGGGAAAACAGGGCCAAAGTGGAAGAGACTTAAGCACTCGGTCGCGTTGGGAGCCGGAGAATTGCGGGTAGAGAAACAAAAAAGCGCTAAAGGACAAAGGCGAGACCCACGCTCTGGAAAGCCGGTGGTATTGATTGAGGTGCCCTTGAACAGTAAGAGGTTTTGGAGGAGAGCGAAGTGATCCCACTCAGCGATTGACGCGTGGCAGCGGAGGTGAGAGAAAAACCGCTGTTGATTGCGCACTATCGGTCGAGCAAGTCAACCGCACTCGACGTGCATATGACATTGGATCTAGAGGAGCCCAGATCGGACGGATGAGATTGTGCCCAATGGAGGAAGCGGAATCGATAGGGGATTAAGCCGAGTTCTAAAGAGATTTGGAATCCGTTTGACTGCCACGGTGGAGAAAGAATGCATACACGACATAATGGAAGAACGAACCAACGGAGCGTGCTGGTACTAGTTAGATGGAGACACATGGCCACTGCCTGAGCATTCGTGCTAATGCTGAACAAGGAATCCAAGCACAACTGCAGAAGGTGAATCGCCACAGGTGGGAGAGGAACCGAATAGGTCTAGGGATTGAATGACTAGAGCCATGAACAGAGACAGTCGGAAAAAGGAGACAGGCAGAGAAGAGAAGAGAAGACTTAATTGGAAACCCGAATTGAGAGGAGTCTAAGCAACTAAGAGAGACAGTGAACACAGAGAGCAGTAAAGCCAAGCAGAGGAGATAGAGGGCTGAGCTGACCACAGGTAGTATCGAGCACTAGAGAGCTTGAAGATTCAAGCCTTCCCATAGAGGAATCTATCTGGATCTAGCATCATAGTTGGCTCTTTCCACTGTAGACCAAGGGTCACAGAGCTGGTAGGAAGAACAAGAGTCTGTATACTCCAAGTGGCTTGGTAAATCCAAGAACCACCCTGCCAAGCAAACTTGCTTCAGGAGAACTTGCATTGAGTCCCTGTATTTGTAATTCTCTGCTTAAAGACAAAATAAAACAAGGCCACCACTGAGAGTTGGACCATAGATGTAGCCCTAGAGAATAGGGTGAACTCCTTATTAAAAATTCTTGTGTCTTTGTGTTGCTTACTGTGTTTCTCTACTGTCTTTCCACTTATTTTTTTTGTATTGGCAATATGATCGATCTGTTGTTTCAATAACACAGAACACACACACACCAGCACATGAGTCTGAAATACCTTTTGTTTAATAAGTTTTTAAACTGAGGTCACTCATAGGGTGATTATCAGATCAACTTCCCACTAATTTATTTAAAAAATATTCAGACTCCACTCCATATGACTTCCAACCTTGATAGATCCAAGTTCAATTGATGGATTCCATATAATGGACATACTCATGTCAAATGAAAATAGTTAACTGGTACATCAACCATTGGGAGGACTAAGATTTTCTTCAAAAACTTAGGGATGGTCCAATTAGTGGACCACCAAGTCATCCAAAAGTTTATACAAATGCATCAAATAATCTAAGGTTGGTCTAGTTAAGGGACCTCCCTATTCATCATGATCTTCTAGATTCTTAGATGCTAGATACATTTTTAATCATACATTACATCAGAATCGTAGTCAAAACAAAAGGATTATATTTTTTTTACTCCACATTATATATGTGCGTTGAATACCTATCAAGCTTCATATACCTAAATAAATGCCTAAGTGTGGATTTAAATTTTATCCTATATTAAATGGAAGTGTCATATAATTTTGAATTTTGACATTAATCCACCTTAGGAAAAGTAATTGAAATTGATTTCTATTGCTTCAAAATATTTAACCACCAAACTTAAGTTAACATTGATTCTAAGAAGTAATTTTCTGGTTCCACTTTTCTTTGGTAAATATATTCTCTTGATTTTTCTGCACTGTTAACTAAAATTATTTAAATTGGGATAAGATATCTATATAATTTTCTTTTGAATTTGACTTGTTAAAGGAGTAATGTTGAGAAGAGGAAAGTTGAATTTAATAAAAAATGGAAGAAAATAATGACTAAAGACCTTTAGGATAAGGAATACAATGAAGAGCAGAACCCAAACAAAGCATTTTTTTTAGACACCACCTACAAGGCAAGGTTAAATAACTATCCAAATTGTGAAGAAATTTATGAGTTTCTAAAAACTAGTAATTTTGTAGAAGAGTACAGTAAGGTGGGACATACAGACTTTTGAAAATCATCCAAATTTATATTTATTCACATATTTCAATACTAAATTTCCAACCTTAAGTTTTTTGTTATAAGCCATTATGTAAAAGCTTGTATAGTATCCCTTATTTTGATCAAGGAGAGAGACAATCTTTTCTAGATTATCTAAATGCCCAATTTATGATTCCATTTAGACTTCCACATCAAAGGAGTAATAAAGGATAAGAAATAGATCTGGACTTTATAAAAAAAGCAACTCAAAGTGAAAACCCAAATTATCCAAATTTCCACACCGAATGTTCCACTTCATGATTCTATCCACAACTAAACACTTAAAAGGTAAAAAATGTGGTCCCCACAACCCATTCAATAATCAAATTGTAAATAAATGAGCATATATGTGGAGGTGAGATGAGATCCAAACGTCTCAAACTTCCGTCATCTAGATCTAATATTCATTGGTAATTTTGGATACAAGAAATTTCTTATATTTAAATTCCCAAATACATTTGTTTTGTACAGGATATCTAGATCAAGTATCTAGATCTTGTCCTAAATGGGAAACCCCATATTAATTTTTGCTGGATCTATTTAGAAATATAATAAAGTACTTACAAAGGTTACAAAAAGGAATAATCCTACATTTGGATTTTGTCTAGTGTTCTAAGAAGCTATGCATGCTTGAGGAGGTTTCAAGTTTCATCAACCTAAGGCTTTGTTGAGTCCACAATGGGAAATTTGGGTACTCTTGAAATGAGGGCTTGGATGAACATACACTAGTACAAATGGGGTAGCATATCATATTTTTAAAATACATCTCCTATGAAGGAAGGCTAAGTATAGTTTATATTTATCAATTCATACTTCTATACCAACTAGACATCAATCACACTTATAACTTGTATAGACCATAAATGTTCCATCATTCCTCCTACAATCCATAAATGGAATGATTTCCAAGGAAAAAAATGGGGTAAACATGAGTTGTTATCCCATCATGGGCTCATTCAACTATTGGTTTTCCATACTTTGGATAAGTTGGAGCACATCTTCTTTTGGATTGATTTTGGGCTTATACACTTTTCCTCTCTCTTTCCTATTGGCATCAAGGGACTAACTAATGGCCTGGTTTTGTGTAAACTCTAATAGGCTCTATGTCTATAACTATCCATAACTTTTCCCCTGCATCACCCCTAGGAGCATGTGCTTATTCCAGATACCTATTTTGAGATCGTTTCTTCACATTTCATTCATGGTACCCCAAGGGTGGTTCCATTCAATATAATAAGAATTCATTCATGTAAAGGAATTCTGCATGATAAAATTCTAAGACATATGTGGTCATCATATAGATCTCTATATTTATTTACAACTTTCCAAGATTTTGTTTCGTCTTTAAGTTCATTTTTAATTTTTTCTATAACATTAATTAAGATCTTAATAAATAAATATTTTGGAACCTCTCTATAAGTAATAAATGCTATCAAATGTCTTGAAAGGGATGTTGTGCCCAAATTATATCTTGTTCCATAGATTTCCAAGAAGTTGATACTTGGGTAAATAACCTAATTTTCATCTCTTTCAACTTTTATCATAGACTCTCGAAAATGGATTGTTTTACATGGAAATCTTTTGTTGACAAAAAATGTTCCTTTGACTACATAACCATTATAGAAAATAAAACACTGAATGAGAAAGGGGCAAGCTTTTGAAATCTAATTGCTTAAATGTTTGCCTTCAAATACATTTTTTGGGAATTGTGAAGCAAAATTTTTGTTGAATCAAAGTCAAAGTCATTTTTTTAGAAAATCCTGTAGATTCACATGCTCATGTAATCTACTAAAACAAGAGACATGAATATAATTCTACTCTTTACAGTAGAATCACATAAAGATCAAGAAAAACAATAATTGACAAGAGGAATAACATCAATGGCACATAACACAATAAATATCCAAGGAAAGCCACAACTCAAAAACCCCCTATTTGTATTGCATTAATCAGAAATTCAAGATGATAATACAATGCTTGTTCTCACAAGAACAATCCCAACACTCACTAAAATCAATCTCCAGGTCACAAGCAAGCTCAAGCCAAATCTAGGCTTCTTCTCTACTCTCCAAGCCTCCTATTTCCTTCTGCCCTTGGTCAAATAATTTGGATAAATACAATCTACTATACTCAACCTTGAGCTTAACCTACACAAGTATTTCCTGTCCTCCGGCTCATGACTTCCTTTGGCCAATACTTAGCCAAATTTCCAAGCCTCCAAGCCTCCAAGCTTCTAATTCTTTTTTCAATTCCTGAGAGAATTAGCCCATATTTATAGGGAAATTCCTCATCCATAACTATACAATCCCTTCAAGGTTCAGTTCCTGATTGCCTGCACCATATGTACAACTTAGAAAATTATACAATTGATAGTACACTATCCCCACACTGTAGTCTCAACTAGGTATTTCTCGGAATAAATATGCATGAGTATCTGATGAGGGAATATTCGATTAAGTAGAGTGACACTTGTGCATACACTAGTGCGCCAACTGACTGCTAACTCTCTATTAGTTCCACAAACATTTTGGAACTAATTTGACTGAACATAATTCAGTAAATTTAGTTATCTAATTACAACTCACAATTAACTCATCCTAGACCCCTATAATATAGGGAGAACATATACATGACTTCATAAAGACTTCCAACTCAAAATTCCGTTAACTAAGTCAACTTAACTTAGTTAACTATTACAAGTTTCTATGAGAAAAGAATTAGAATTTTAATTCACAATTTAATTCAAGGACAAATTAAATTGGAATTTATGGATTCTATTTTTAACATTTCTTGTTACTATTTTCAACAATTTTTGTAAGACACGCTTCTTGGGCTCATTAAGGTCAAGAATGGAATAATGTTTTTGTGTCTAAATATCTCCTCGACCAAATTAGTTCCTTCTCCCAAAAGGATTACCATTCCTTCTTCAAAGTTGGCCTCCAAATAGAAGATAATTAAGTCGACCTTCATTACAAGTCTACAAGTCGGTTTCAAGTCAAATTGTTCTTGTCGGCTCAAATGCACAGTGACCAATAAGTGTAAATAACCTACTATTTCACTATTTGAAGAAGAGAAGTGAAGCATTAGTGCAAGAAGTAAGAGAAAATATTACAGGACTGAGAAATGGAGAGGAAGTAGAGAATCTTAGAACATTATTATAGAAAGGAAGCTGAAAATTTGAATTGCAGAAACAATTACAGGGAGGTAGAAGTTCCTTGTTGCATAGATGATTACAAAAATGGTTTTGACTATTGTAGAAGGAAGTCTGACATTTATAAAGTAGGAAGGCTCGAATTGCTAAAGTAGGAGGGCCAATACTATTGCATAAGGAGGGTCAAAATTTTGAAGTTGAAACAAAAGGAGCCAAGAACCATCATTGTAGAAACAATTGCAGGAGGAACTAGTCTAGTGGTTGGAGTAAGTCTATTCCTTTAGACAAAGGGTCAAGTGTGTCTCAACCAGATTTAATCTACTAGAGAAAGAGTTGATTGGGTTTTCTCCTTCATAGGGGTTTTTCCTTGGATGTGCACTTACATCTTGTGTTCTTGTATTTGCATTATTCATGTTGGCATTTCTTTGATGAAAGGAACACTAACATAATCAACATATAATTTCACAAGTAAATGTCAAGATAAGAGAAATCAAATTGAAGAATCTAACTCAAATAATGCCCTAGATTTCTCAACAAAGGAGAGGTATTGGACCTCATTTGAGTCCCATGAGTAATTTAGTCTCTTCAAGAAGTTTGAGGCAAATCTAGAGTGAGAAAGAGGTGAAGAATAGAAAGGAAAGAAAGAAGGTCTATTTTTTTGGCTTGCGCATCAATTCTTTGTTTGGAAATCTCGCACGTATGGGAAGAAAACTATCTTTGTTCAGATTTTGAGGTAGAGAAGAGAAGTAGACCGAGTTATAGAGAGAAGCATTGTTGTTTAGGTGGCTAGCCTATCATTTGGTGAGTTTTCTTGATCAAAGGTCATGGAAATTTTCCTTGAATTTCTATAAGAAGAGAAGTTTTTGGGTTTTTCCCCCATGGAGGGTTTTTTCCCTAGCTTGGAGCCTATTTCTGGTGTTCTTATTTACATTTTGGTATTATTTATTGGAATTGACTTGATGATGAGCAAAAAATAATAATAATTATGATGAACTAACATTATATCACATGAATCATCAATATAACAAGAGAAAACATTATAAAATAAACCCCAATTTTATTTTTCCTAGTTTTTCTCAACATCTGTGGGCTTGGAAGATTTGGAATGTAGAAATAAAAATTTTCTTGAAATGAAATGAAAATAAAAATTAAATCACACATCTGGTAGCCAAGCTCTTGGTGGGCTAAATTTGTGTAGTACTTCGATGAGTTTTTTTTACGTATATGACTCCAACCGTAGTTAATATTTCAAATCTAGATATGTGAATCAAAGTACCTGCAAAACAAAGGAAGGATGATAAGTTAGATGTGATAAATAATTAATAAAATAGAAGAAACATTATACTAGTGCCTTATGTCCAATTAATAGAGTAAGAGTTTCTCCTACTACCTTACACGAAAAATGACAGTTTATCGTCTTTCACTCAAATAAAAAAAATTGTCAAAGAAAGACAACGACATGATTTTTTTCAAGGAAAAGTTTTTTATTTCTTATAAAACTTTATGTAACTCCCACTCAGCCAAGACATACAAGACAAATATGAAACAAATTTTGTTGTCTCACCTAAACCCTTACCATTTTGAACTATTTTCTTCAGATCGTTATTCCAATTCAAAATCTGAATTGAAACTAGTTGTCCTACACATAATCATGAGACCAATGAGGCAAACTTAGATTAAATTTGACCAAATATTAAATTTAATTTCATGAATAAATAATAACTAAAAATACTTTCATGCACGAATGCCTGAATGAGCGCCTCTTCTTTTCGAGAATAAATTGTTGGAGTATTCTAATCTTTTAGAAAACCTACCTCCACTTGACGAAGCAACAACGAATTCAACATTGACTTTGTTGTTGATCTATTGGATTGAGGGTGTTTTTCTGCAATATTATCCAAATACTAATTTATTCTCTACTAAACAGGGCCAACCATGTGAAGGTGAAAGCTCTCATGCCCTCCCCCTCTCCCCACACCACTCTCAATTCCCCAGTACTCAATCTATCTACGATATAAGAAATAGTTGAAAGCCAGACATTAAGATACATAAAAAAAATTAACAAACATTCATTCATTCATTCGTAAGTCCACAAAATATTTCATCTCAATAAAATTTATCATAAAAATTATGTTTACATAATATGAAACAACATCTTGTACATAAACAGAAATATAGCAATTATTCATTAACATATAACATTCATTCATTAATCATAGACACAAAATACTTCATCTCAAAATATTTTGTCATAAAAAATATGTTTTCATAATATGGTACGTGATGTTTCTAATGATATAACTATTAAAATCATTTTTTTCTTTCTTTATTTTTGATGGTCTGGTTGTGTACTCATGACGTTGTCGAGGTTGTCGCAAGAGGGGTGGATCATCCAACGTAACAAAAAATAAATGTTAAATTGGTATTTTTTTGTTATTATTCATTAATAAAATAGCATTAGAGTTTTCTTTACCTCGTGCACTAGTCGACACTGTAATTTAAAAAAGGAAACAATTACACAATATCAAAACATAAAAGTGTAATTTTGTAGATACTTCTCATACATAGCATTGATACTGGTCAAGACTACCAATATTGCCTCCCATCTTCAGCAGTAGTGTGTATGGCATATATGCAAGAGTATGTTTGGAATTCATAGATGCCACAAACACTACTAGTGAAGATGGGAGGCAATACTGGTTGTCTTGATCAATATTGACACTTTGTTTGAGAATCGTCTATAGAATTGTACTTTTCCATTTTGATATTGTGGTAATTCTTTCCTTTTTTAGAGTTGTGATGATCTATTCTAGGTTTTGTTAATATTTATCATTTTGTCTTTAAACATGAATCACAATGGATCGTGGAGATGTTGCAATGGTTGAACATTGTATTTTCCAAGAAGAGGACAACAAAGGAAATATGGAGATTTTAATATGGACAATATGAAACAAAATCATTCTAATATGGAGATTATAATATAGAAAATATGAATACTTGAATGAACTCCTATTGTTTTCAAGAATAAATTATTGGAGTATTTTAATCTTGGTTGAGAAAACCTCCCACCACTTGACGAAGCAACAATAAAGTCAACATTGAATTTTTTGTTTCTTTGTTAGATTGGGGGTGTTTTTCTTGATGCGGGAGCATGTGACTCAGAGGGGAAAAATCTTGCAAATTATTCCAAAAATCCAAAAATATCTACAGGCAAGGGAGTGGGGTCCTTTAGCCTGCAATTTCTATGCTTTCTTAGTTAAAAATAGAATAAATTCTAGCAATAAATCATGCTATTTGTAACAAAGCCTTCAAGCTTTAAATCATTCTGTAAAGCATGCTTTTCTTTGTATCGGATAAGGACCGAGAGGGCCTATCCTTAGTTATAAATAAAGAGGCAGCAAAGCTCTCAGATAGAGAGGAGAGGAGAGGAGCGAGCGCCTTAGCATTATTTTAAAGAAAGAAAACCATTCTCTCGGCGTCTCTTATTAATGACTCTGTAATATGCATGCATAGATTATTGGATAGTGCCGACGGTGTTGAATGGTTCCTATTTCATCACGCTGCAAATACTGTATATTAATCATTGAAATCATTTTCCCTTTCGTTTTATGTTTATACAGGCTTGATTTTATAATTGCGCATATGTCTCTGTTTATCCTAAGAACTCTTGCAAATTCCCATTAAGTGGATGTAGCGGATTTGAAACTTTACAACTGTAAGTTCTTACAGTCTTGGTTCCGAGACTATATCGGCGTAGGGAGATCCTTGGAACTGTTAGTTGTATGCTCGGTTTACAAAGTCTTTCTGATCGAAAGGAGCCATAGCGCAACAAGGGCCGAGTTCCGAATTTAGGAGCCGAAATGATATAAACTGCGATATATACATATCGTCGAGTCCGTTATTTCGGAGGCAGGGAAGTTGTTAATTGAATCGACCACCGAATAGCGGAACTGCCGAAATATTAAAGGCTGCATATAAGTGTATCAGGTCCGTTGAATCAGAGGAAAGAAGATCATTGTTTGAGCGATTGCCGTCTTGTATATACATCGACCGAAACCAACTGAAAACAGTATAGAGAGCAGAGATATATATATAGCCGTCGGTCCATAATATACGAGCCTTTATCCATGGTAAAGTCTAGCCTATAACCATCGCCGATGCCAAAGAGGAAGGGGAGAATATACCGTGGGTATATTTAACGTGAATATATATATATATATATATATATTGTGTGGTTTAATGACTGATGCACCCAGATCAGAAGAAAGGGAAGTTGATCAAGACATCGAAGAGCTTGCTAGCAAATTAGGGAGATTGTCTCTAACTACTGCCCCCTAACCATCATTAGTGGTATCAGAGCCATCAACTGACATTGAATTGAATCTTAGGAGCAGAAGAAGGATGGCTTTCAGAGTTGGAAGAGGACAAGGACGTGGTGGAAGAGGACGACCTGTTGCAAATGCTAAACTAATGGAAACAGTAGAAGAGCTGCGAGCTAGAGTGGATGCATTAACTTCAGATAGAAATATAGATGATGGAGATGTCAGTGAGCCCGAAATTGAAGCTGCTAGAGAGGAGGAAGTTGTACAGGTTACTCCTGAGATGAGGTTCTTTCAGTCAGTGTTAAAATCCACAGCCAGGCCATGGAACCAATTAGTACCGGTATATCAAGGAGGATTGAATCCAGAAGAATTGATCGAATGGATTAACAGCATGGAGAAATTCTTCGATTACGAGGAAACAGAAGATGAGAAGAAAGTAAAGTTTGCTGTCACCAAGTTAAAAGGCCACGCAGCACTCTGGTGGGATGGTGTGCAGGCGGAAAGGAAGAGACTTGGTAAGCAGCCAATCAAGAACTGGAGCCGAATGGTAGCAAAGTTAAGAGGTAAGTTCTTGCCAAGTAATTATCAGCAAACATTGTTTAGACAAATGCAAAATCTTAGACAGAGAGCTTTAACAGTAAAAGAATATACAGAAGAGTTTTATAAAGTAAGCATAAGAGCTGGAGAAGCCCAAGACGCAGATGAGAAGGTGGCTACATATATGAATGGCCTCAAGATGGACATTCAGGATGAGATAAGTCTGTTGTCTCCTAAAACAGTAGAGGAAGCTTATCAGATAGCGCTGAAAGCTGAGGAAAAACTCATAAGGAAGCAGTCTGCCAAAGGGAGAGGGACTTTCAGAGGGAAAGGAAGTCAAGGTGGTAGAGGAAGATCTACAGCACCTAGAGATGGAGCTAGCAGTAGCTCAACCCAGCATGCACCCAGAGAAGGTGATGCAAGAGGCAGAGGGAGTTTTTCCAGAGGAAGAGGAGGCAGAGAAATAAGATGTTACAGATGTAACAAGCTGGGACACAGAGCTTTTGAGTGCCCAAAGAATGTAGACATAAAGCAGAGGAATGCAATTGTTGCTCCAGCTGAAGAAGAAGCACCAGCGGCAGCGGTAGCAGAAGAAGAAAATACACCAGAAAGAGGAGAATCTCTGGTGGTTAATAAAGTCTTACTTAAGCCAGTGAAAGAGGTGGCTGAACCGCCACAAAGGAAAACTTTATTCAGGACAGTGTGCAAAGTCCAAGGGAAATGTTGCCAGATGATCATTGATAGTGGCAGCACTGATAATTTGGTCTCTACAGAAGTAGTGGAGAAATTGAAGCTGAAGACAATGAAGCATCCAACACCTTATAAGGTGTCATGGTTACAAAAGGGACATCAACTGTTGGTAAGTGAACAGTGTGAAGTGGAATTTCAAGTGGGCAAGTACAAAGATAAAATTGTTTGTGATGTGATGCCTATGGACGTGTGTCACATATTTCTTGGAAGGCCTTGGAAATATGACAGAGGAGCCATACATGACGGGAAGAGAAACACCTACAACTTTGGAAAAGATGGTGTTAATCATACATTGTTGCCTCTGCAAGAAGAAGACGCATCGGGACAGAAGACTGGTCCAAAAACTCTGTTACTTGGAGGGAAGGAATACTTGAAGCAGATTGAAGAAAATGAGGTAAATTTTGCTGTGATTTGCAAGCCCAAGGTAATATTGACTTCTACTAAAATTTTTGAAGTACCCATTGAAATTCAAGAAATGCTGGAGAATTATTATGATATTATTGTTGATGATTTGCCTAATGAATTACCACCAATTCGGAAAATCAGTCATCATATAGACTTGATTCCTGGAGCAAGCCTACCTAACAAAGCAACATATAGAATGACTCCTGTAGAAAATGAAGAAGTTAAGAAACAGGTGCAAGAATTGCTTGACAAGGGGTTGATCAAAGAAAGCCTGAGTCCTTGTGCAGTGCCAACAGTGCTGAGCCCGAAGAAAGATGGAGGCTGGAGAGTGTGTATAGATTCAAGAGCCATCAATAAGATTACAATCAGGTACAGATTTCCATTACCCAGAATTGAAGATTTAATGCATTGCTTGTCTGGCGCAAAATATTTTTCAAAGTTAGATCTTAAAAGTGGCTATCATCAGATAAGGATAAGAGAAGGGGATGAATGGAAAACTGCTTTTAAGACAAATGAAGGATTATATGAGTGGAGAGTGATGCCTTTTGGGTTGTCCAATGCACCAAGTACATTCATGAGGCTTATGAATGAAGTTCTTAAAGAATTCATCGGTAAATTTGTAATAGTATATCTGGACGATATATTAGTCTATAGCAGATCCAAGGAGGAACACTTGAGGCATTTAAATTATGTTTTACAGAAGCTGCAGCAAGAAAAATTATTGTTGAATCTGAAGAAGTGTTTATTTATGAAAGAGGAGCTAGTGTACTTGGGATTTGTTATCTCAGCTGAAGGATTGAAGATGGATCCAGAAAAGATCAAAGCAATTGTGGAGTGGCCTTCACCCAAGAGTATTTTTGAGGTAAGGAGTTTTCATGGTCTTGCTAGTTTTTACAGAAAATTCATTAAGAATTTTAGTAAGATTAATGCACCTATTATTGAGACCATAAAGAAAGATAAACAGCCATTTAAGTGGACTGCTGAAGCAGAGAGAAATTTTCAGCTGTTAAAGAGGAAAATAACTGAAAAGCCTGTTTTGGTTCTTCCTGATTTTAACAAAACTTTTCAAGTTAAGTGTGATGCTAGCGCAGAAGCAATTGGAGGAGTTTTAAGCCAAGAAGATAGACCAATAGCTTATTTCAGTGAAAAGCTAAATGATGCAAAAAGGAAGTATTCTTCTTATGATAAAGAGTTTTACGCAGTTGTGCAGGCACTAAAGAAGTCAAGGCATTATTTAATGTCGAAAGAATTTATTCTTTATTCAGATAACCATGCATTGCAATTTATAATGCAGCAGCCAAAACTCAGCCAGAGACATGCTAAATGGGTAGAGCATCTCCAAGGCTTTCATTTTGTGTTGAAGCATATAACTAGACAATCAAACAAAGTCGCAGATGCCTTAAGTAGGAGAAGTGTATTGCTGCAAGAAAGTCAAATCCAAGTGTTGGGTTTTGATTTTCTTAAGGAATTATATGAGATCGATTTAGATTTTAAAGAGGCATTTGAGGCTTGTAAAAATCCTGTTTTGGTGGACAGGAGCAAGTGGCTGGATTATTTTATACAAGATGGACTGTTATTTAAGAAAAATCAGCTGTGCATACCAAACTGTTCAATGAGAGAAAATTTAATCAAAGAGAAGCATAGTGGAGGACTTGCAGGACATTTTGGTAGAGAGAAGACCTTTGAACAACTCAACAGATTTTACTTCTGGCCGAAAATGAAATCTGAAGTAGAGAAGTATGTAAGGAATTGTAAAGTCTGCCAGTATGCAAAAGGAAGGAGCCAGAACACAGGGTTGTATATTCCATTGCCAATTCCAGATAGGCCTTGGGATATGGTAAGTATGGATTTTATGCTAGGATTGCCAAAGACTCAAAGAGGCTATGATTCAATTTTTGTTGTAGTGGACAGATTTTCAAAAATGGCACACTTTATTCCATCTTATAAAACTAGTGATGCTTCTCATATTGCTAACTTGTTTTTTAAAGAAATTGTAAGATTACATGGATTATCCAAAAGCATTGTTTCAGACAGGGATTCAAAGTTCGTTGGACATTTCTGGAGAACACTATGGAAGAAGCTGGGAACTAAATTAAGTTTCAGTTCTGCCTATCATCCACAAACTGATGGACAGACTGAAGTTGTGAACAGGAGTTTAGGCAATCTTTTAAGGAGCTTTACTGCAGAACATCCAAAGCAATGGGATCAAGTGTTACCACAAATTGAATATGCGTATAATGACTCACAAAACAAGAGCACAAGACAGAGCCCATTCCATATTGTTTATGGAATGCACCCAAGGGGAATATCTGAATTAAGGAATTTGGGAAAAGAAGAAATGAGAAGTGCAGAAGGTGAAGACTTTGCTTCAAGAATGCAGGCAATACATGAACAGGTGAAACAACAGCTATAAGACAGCAACATTCAATATAAAACCAGAGTGGACATGAGGAGAAGAGAAATGAACTTTGAAGTTGGAGAATTGGTTTTAGCACACCTCAGAAAGGAGAGATTTCCAAAGGGAAAGTATAATAAGTTAAAATCCAAGAAAATTGGACCATGCAGGATACTAAGGAAATTCTCTGCAAATGCTTATGAGATTGAATTACCACCTGGTGTAGAAATATCACCAATTTTTAATGTTGCAAACTTGTACAAGTATGAGAATGAAGCTGCAGATGATACAGCATAGGATCAAGAGACTCCAGAGATTGACTGGGTAAAACAACTACCCACAGCCAAGGATTTACAGCCAGAAAGAATTCTGGATAAGAAAGTGTATAAAAATACAAGGGGACGAGAATATTTTCAGTATCTGGTGAAATGGAAGGGACAGCCGATCGCTGAAGCTACTTGGGTTACAGAAGACATTCTACAGAAATTGGGAAAATCTGTAGATGAGCTCATGGACAGGAGCCCATGAAAAATTTTGTCCTTAGGAGTCTGATGCGGGAGCATGTGACTCAGAGGGGAAAAATCTTCCAAATTATTCCAAAAATCCAAAAAAATCTACAGGCAAGGGAGTGGGGTCCTTTAGCCTGCAATTTCTATGCTTTCTTAGTTAAAAATAGAATAAATTCTAGCAATAAATCATGCTATTTGTAACAAAGCCTTCAAGCTTTAAATCATTCTGTAAAGCATGCTTTTCTTTGTATCGGATAAGGATCGAGAGGGCCTATCCTTAGTTATAAATAAAGAGGTAGCAAAGCTCTCAGATAGAGAGGAGAGGAGAGGAGCGAGCGCCTTAGCATTATTTTAAAGAAAGAAAACCATTCTCTCGGCGTCTCTTATTAATGACTCTGTAATATGCATGCATAGATTATTGGATAGTGCCGACGGTGTTGAATGGTTCCTATTTCATCACACTGCAAATACTGTATATTAATCATTGAAATCATTTTGCCTTTCGTTTTATGTCTATACAAGCTTGATTTTATAATTGCGCGTATGTCTCTGTTTATCCTAAGAACTCTTGCAAATTCCCATTAGGTGGATGTAGCGGATTTTAAACTTTACAACTGTAAGTTCTTATAGTCTTGGTTCCGAGACTATATCAGCGTAGGGAGATCCTTGGAACTGTTAGTTGTATGCTCGGTTTACAAAGTCTTTCTGATCGAAAGGAGCCATAGCGCAACAAGGGCCGAGTTCCGAATTTAGGAGCCAAAATGATATAAACTGCGATATATACATATCGTCGAGTCCGTTATTTCGGAGGCAGGGAAGTTGTTAATTGAATCGACCACCGAATAGCGGAACTGCCGAAGTATTAAAGGTTGCATATAAGTGTATCGGGTCCGTTGATTCGGAGGAAAGAAGATCATTGTTTGAGCGATTGCCGACTTGTATATACATCGACCGAAACCAACCGAAAACAATATAGAGAGCAGAGATATATATATATATAGCCATCGGTCCATAATATACGAGCCTTTGTCCATGGTAAAGTCTAGCCTATAACCATCGCCGATGCCAAAGAGGAAGGGGAGAATATACCGTGGGTATATTTAACGTGAATATATATATATATATATATATATATATATATATATATATATATATATATATATATATATATATATTGTGTGCTTTAATGACTGATGTGCCCAGATCAGAAGAAAGGGAAGTTGATCAAGACAACGAAGAGCTTGCTAGAAAATTAGGGAGATTGTCTCTAACGCCTGCCCCCTCGCCATCATTTCTCCAAGAATATCCAAATCCTAATATATTCTCTTCTAAACATGGCCATCGATGTGAAGGTAGAATCTCATGCCCTTGCCCCCTGCCCACACCCCGCCCCCCACCCACATCACTCTCAATTCCCCAGTACCCCATCTATCTACTATATAGGAAATAGTTGAAAGAAAGACATTACGATACACAAGAAAACAAATAGAAAAAATTAGTTAATTAATTAATTCATTCATAAATACACAAAACGTTTCATCTCAATAAAGTTTATCATAAAAAATATGTTTACATAATATGAAACAACGTCATGTACATAAATAGACATATAGAAATTATGCATTAACATATAACATTATTCATTAATAATAGACACAAAATACTTAGAGGTTTAGGGGAATATATAAGAGGGGATTGTATAAAATATTTAGGGAAGAGTGTAGTCAATGATGTTTTTGGATGCTTTAAATGCAAAATTTAATAGCAATGGAAAATTAATAATTGCACATTTATCCTTCAATAGATTAGGTCTCATCCAAATGACATGCATGGGAATTGTTTTTCAAACTAGGCATATGAATTGTTGCACCATTTCAAAATTCCAAAAGAAAATACTAATCATGATTAAAGACTGAAATTCACTTTTTGAATAGGGTATTCAAATTAAGTTTGAAAAATCATTGTTAAAAGACGAGACCTATTCTAAAAACTACAATCACCATACTTGAATAGGACAAAGCGTTCTTGCACATACATATATAAGATTCAAAGTCTGAACAAGGCTATAGAAGTTGAGACCTACGTTTGATGCATGGATATTAATGATTAATATTGGATAAATATTGGCATATGTGTATGTGTATGTGTTATGAGCATGAGACTTCTAATATCGATAAAACTAAGAAAATAGAGATTATGAATAACCTATAGAAGCCCATACCTAAGATGAAATTTTTGCAAGATCTTCTGTATATGGATTGAGGAAAAATACCTTCATTAAATGTATACTAATTAATGTAGACTTAGTGGACCACTTGAAGCTATAGAGCCATGCAAATAGTGGAAGGTTACAAGTCTTATAAATTGCCAGAATTTGAATAGAACCTCAAAGAAATATTATGACATTCATTGATTATTGTGATAAAGCATGAGATGAGTTGATACACCATCCCGTGAAGCATTAAGATTAGTATAAATGTATATTAGTTGACACTGTTGGAATGGTTGCTATATTAATTTCTATTATATTTATTGTAACTAATCTATATATTGGTTGCATTTTCTAATATATATTAGTCTAACAAAATTATAACATATATTAGTTGTCAATTCACAACAGTTTGTGATTATGATGTCAATTTAAGTACACATAAGTGTAATGTCCATGATGGGATGTATGAATTTTCCTCTGCACATTGCCCGTCAATGATTATATCCTTGACTGGGCTAACACTAGTCTATCATCACCATCTCAAAATGACCCGAAAGGTGAAAATTTACCATGTTCATCATCATCACTTCATACTGTCTCATAGATGACCCCTTCTACAAATTATATGCATGAATTTCTAGCACACTATCCCCTCTACCTAGCCTATGATTGATTGCGTGAATGTGTGAAAAAAATACAATTTATAAGTAGGGGATATTGTCACAAATATTTGTAAATTGTCCTTTATTCACTTTCTATCACAATAAATCATAGGATAGGTAGAGGGGATGGCCTTTCATAAATTCATGCATATAATATGTAAAAAGGGTCATCCATGAGATAGTGTGAAGTAATGATGACTGACACTATAAATTTTCATCTGTTGGGTCATTTTGAGATGATTATTACAAACCAATCCTAGCCCATTCAAGGTTATTATAATCATTGATGGGAAATTTTGGGATGAAAATTCATACATCTTGTTATCTCAAAATCAGGCCCTGGAAGGCTGCAGACCAGGAAGACTTCAAGTAACTATTTCAAACCAATCTTTAGGCTGAGGCTTAGCCTCCTCAACCTGAGAGGGCTCTCTCTTGATGAATTAATGATTTTGATTAAAGATAAGATGGCTAACTCTTATAGAACAACTGTGAGAAATATGAATGCTGGAAATACATTAAACAACTATCCATTGGGCTTATGGAGTCAACAACACCTCAATATAACAGTGAACTCAACCTTACATAGAAGTCAGGGCACTCAGCATTTAGACATTCAGAACATAACTCATATAAGACCACAGTTTATAAATGCATACAGGAAATCAGAGCACATTCAGTGAATTCTGAGTGATTATACATCTATACCACTGTAAAAATTATGGAAAGGACAAGATCACATATTCTGAACATAAGAAATCCTTCATGAATCCTGAGAAGTAAAGTCAAAATTATATTACTGAAAATGAGTC
The DNA here is from genome assembly GCA_031772625.1 of Pinus tabuliformis. Lineage (NCBI taxonomy): Eukaryota > Viridiplantae > Streptophyta > Pinopsida > Pinales > Pinaceae > Pinus > Pinus tabuliformis. The sequence goes on from CM062811.1 coordinate 1,081,698,909, forward strand.
TTTACATAAGCCAAATACAAGCTGTATCATAAAATTTTCCAACCTTGATTACATTGCTGTTTCAGCTATATATAGAGTTCTTATTCTAACTGATCGAGATTCCTCCTCCAGCATGAGGGGAATTCGAAAACTACTTCTAATGACACCTATTAACCCTTTAACTAACTAATAAATACAACAAGGTGTTGACTGGAGTTTTTTTAGAGATCTAAATCAACTATGACTCTAACTCCATATTACATGCATGATGGCTTCTCCTCGTTCTTTGACATCTGGTTTTCTTTTAGTTTGGCTGAGATGGGTGTTTAATGCTCCATGTTGACCTTGGATGCTGAATCTTCTTAACTGCCCAGAAATATTAGGAGACTATCCTTGCTTCTCGGCTTCAGTTTTCCCCAAAATATTCGAATGCAAAGAAGCATGTCCTTTATCTTTTAATCACCCAAAATGTAGAAGTCTGCCACGTCCTTGATGCGTTGTAAGCTTTTTCCCATGTACATGTGTGCAGGCAAAAATTTCTTGTAAACTGTTTAACATATCCTGAACTGTGGTAAATTGCTCACTTTACGACAAAAATTTAAAGTTGGATTTTGAATATATCTTTTCTCCACCTGTCTTGACCTGGTTGACTATTGATAGCTTCAGATGATGCCTTGTATGCCTTTTAGATGTTTCCCTTTCAAAATTCCCGCTTATAATTCAAAACTGCTTGATTTGCGTTAAAATCATCAGCTTCAGCAGTTTCGTAGTGCGCTACGAAACTGCTGAGTTATTTAAAACAGCTTGCTTTTAACCCGAGACCTTTATTAGCCGAGTACTTGATTGCCAAAAACTCCTTTAGACTTTCCACATGTCGAATAGGGATTTATATTTCCTCAGAAAGATGAAATCAAGCAAATTTGTCAAAATTTTTAAAACAAAATCTTACTTGAAATGAAAACTCATTTAGCAGGTAGCTGACTTAGCTGTGCCTTCAGATCTTCAATTTGTTTCTTCATAGCCTTATTCCCAGCTCTCAGTTGCATATTGATCCTTCTGATGTACTTGGCTTCTTTGATTGCTGGTACTGTCCATGTGTGAAATTGTGAATGGCCATCAACCACTGAATTCAGCTGAGCTTCTACAGCAGCATTCCCTTCCCATAGAGTTTTATAATACTTTGCATGTATGGCTGCATGTTTTCTAGCGGCTTTCTTCAATTTGGCAATCTCATATTTAGCTGATTCCAATTGGCTCTTCAGGGCTGCTATATTATTTTCTTTAGCTGCAATGACTGTTTTGCCTGTGTCTTTTTGTGTCTCTTCCCCCGTTTCCTCTGTTCTTGGCAGTGCTTCATGTACTTGCTGGAATCTTCTTGTCATAGGTCTTCTAGGTTTAAAAACAAACTCTTCAGCTGGCTCATCAAATTTAAGCCTTTTTGAGGCCTTAGCTTTCTTGGTGCTTTCTTGTTCTGACTGTAACAATTCGATTTGAACTGGTAGAGACTGCTCGAATTCAATAGCCTGTAATAAATCATTTAAACTTGCCTTGGACACTGGACTTTCTTCAACTGCTATAGCTTTACCTTTTTCTTTATTTATCTGACTTCTTGTTCTTACCCTTGAGACTACTTCAGATGTGCTTGTTTCAGGTACAGTCTTTTTACCATGAGCTTTTTCCTTAGTTGATTGCTGAGGTTGATCTTGGATGATAAGTGGCTTCACTTGTTTTCTTATTTGTGACTTTGGAACTCTTTTAGCTCTTGCTTCTGTTTGGAGCTCAGCTATTGTAAAATCTCTAGCAGGTTGAGGAGTGAGGCCAGTCTGGCTTTTGAAGCCAGCAATAAAAATAAATGAATTCCAATCTCTGTTTACCTTTTGGAGCCCATCTAAAACCAGTAGTTTAATCAAACCATGATGAAACAAAGAGGTTTCACAATCCTCTTTCCTCAGCTGTACCTTATCACACATCTTACTCAAACTACGAAACAGATAAAAAGGTAAGTCTATGGAGACCTTCCCGGTGAAATGAAAAAGGAGTTTAAAATGGTAAGAATAAACCTTGTTATACCTTCCTTCACAAGTCAGATATTTCTGTATGCAAGTGAGTAAGTGAGCATAATATTCTTTGACATAATTCCTGGGCACTGCCTTACTTAAATCTTCATTTACATAATCATCCTTCAAAAACTCCTTGCAACGATTCATGTCAAATTTAAAATTTTTAAACCATTCGTCTTTTCCTCGTGGGATCTCTGTTATAGTAGATATCACTTCTGGTGAAACCTGCAATTCTAACATGGCTACCTTTGAATTCAAGCCTGTGAAGTTAAGTGCAAATTCCTTAGTTACCTGTGCGTGTCCTCCTTGTAACTTTTTGCAAAACTTCCAGCACCCGGCCTTTTTAAATGCTTTCTTCACCTCTTCATTTCTCAGCGTTATATCCAGGCCTTCAGGTTCAGTCCTTAGACATTTACCGGATCTGTGCTCTTTTTTCTCCATTGATTCTTCCAGATCTTCACAAACAATGACTACCAGCTCCGGTTGGAATTGTGATTCGGCTTCTATTTGAATTCAGCCTCGCTTGAATTTTGAATTTTTCCGTTTAAAACCTTTCAAGATGTAATCTTGCAGATTTCTCACTCATGCAAGACTTACGGCCATCATTAAGATTTATGCACGGTTGTCTTTCTTGGGAATGATAATTCGTGCGTATCAACAAATCTAGTGGTGGTGATAGTGGCAATGAGAGGTAAAATGTGATAAGAGGGCTACATGAGCTGACATGAGAAGACATGGCCTATGACTCACCTAACAGACTTGACATTTCGGGAAAGATTCGCTGTGGAATGTACGAATCCATGATTTCGCAGCGCTGTCAATTTAAAATTTTAATGATGCGCTGCGAAACTGCCTAATCATGATACGCTGCGAAACTGCCTAACTATGATTGCGCTGCGAAACTGCCTAATTGGCATTGCGCTGCGAAATTACAAAAAGACACGGTGACTGACATAAGATAACCGGTGGCTATAGAACAATGGTAGATGGAGGGGAACCAATGGGAGCTGAGAATAACTTGACTCAAAAACTCATCAAAGCTCCAGATTCTAAGGGAAAAAATTAAAACCAAATTAAACTAACACTGACCTTCGTCATCAGGCTAGGATGGAAAGTTACATGTATCAAATTTAGTTCTAAGTGATAACACATCCCACCATGGAAATTACACACATATGTACTTAAATTGTCATCATAATAAAAAAATTTGTCATTAGGCATTGAAGCAGGAGTAGGTAGCACCTAAATTAGGAGTGTTGTAGTGTATAGTGGAGTGGGATAGCTATACAAATTAGTAGATGATTGAATTATCATGGGCACAAATTGTGTAAAGGCTTAGTTTAACATGAGAATCTGATTATAGGCTTTCGGTGTTCATGACGGAGTTAATTGGCTTATAACATGGATTTATCAAATAGATGGTATTGTATACCCTCCTTATATCACAAAAAATACGTTTACACAATATGAAAAAAATTGTTCTAACTTTTTGCAATGGAAAAATAACCACTTTTTATTAAGATAGTCTAAATTTACATGTGCACATGCCATGAGGCATTCAAACTCTCAGTAAAAAATGTGGTACTAAAAAAAAATCTCTAAATAAACAATTTCAATCATTTTTTATCAGCTTTCTTTCTCTTTTTTAACATGTAATTAGCTAGGATGTCTTGATGTTGGACCCCTTCAGATGTTGTGGTCTCTAGTGTAATATGTCTTGCTGCTAACCTAGTCCTGTGACAATGCTATTGCAAGTGGGGTCAAGAATCAACTACAATAAGAAAGAAATGTTAAATTCATATTTATAGTTATTATTATTACAAATTTTTTATTAATAAAAAGAGTAGTATAGTGTTCTTTACCTGCTTCGGTAGTGGAAGAAAGCGGAATAATTTTGGATGTGGCCATATGTTCCTCCTCTTCTTGAGCCACATCCAGTACATGCTATGGTGTAGAAATAAGAAATGTCATAATTAATACACCATGCTCATTTAAATATTTTTAATTGTATTCCATACGACAATTTTTTTATAACACATGAAATACTTCCAGTGTAGAAATTTTGAATAATATGACACTTATTCACAGAGATTATCCTGATTATACACTATTTGTGGAATGCATGCATAATACATAACCTCCTCTACGTTGATCATCAATTTTGCGGAATTAAAAATAATCGCATGTGCACATTGAAACATCAATCACACATATCAACACAGTATGTACTGGGGAAAGCATACAGCTGAAAACCCCCAACTATCTATATATTATAATGATAGAGAACATGTAACAATACATAGTACAATACTCCTCACAAGTACTCAGTACTATCTCCACCTGTTACACACAAACTAGCTCAGATCTGAATCAAGTCACAGGTTCAAATCTCCTCCGCTGTCTACCTGTCTCTACTACGCAATCCAATGTGAGAAATAGGAATGATCCAAGTTTGAATTCACTTTTTTTGTACCACGCAATCCTCATTGGCAGTCTCCATCATTGATTGTGCAAATCTGATGCACAACTATAGTCACAACTGATAGTAGTCTCCACCTCTAACACCTGTCTCCACTGAACTGTCCATGCACTGAGTTAACTGATGTATTCTTTAGTTGATTTATGAGTTAATAATTAGTGAATTAATTAATAATTAATTCACATCACTCATCACCACTGTATTCTGCAGTTAGACTAAATACAACTAGTTCAACCAAGTCAAACTGAACACAACTCCATCAACTCCTTAATCAACTCCACCAAACTCAATCACTTGAGTTCTAACTGATGTCCATCATGCAATAGCTCAATTGACCCATAAGAAAAGCGTATTTCCTTCTGGGAGTTCCATGTTCCACATTCGTAGCTCAAACTGAAGTGCTCCAAGAGGATAAGATAATGTTTATAGTCCAAATATTATTAAGAGCTAATAATATTTGACTGTTCTATTTTTAGCCTGGCAGTATAAAAATAGACTCCGCCCATATGTCTAAAAATAGAAGTCCATCTATTTTCACCAACATGACCAATCATCCACAAATAGCATCCTGCAACTGAAAGACCATGATCCATATGTCTAAAAATAGACATAGTCTAAAAATAGACTTTGCGCCAAAAATAGCCTGCAGGCCCACTTAGTGAAGGCAACTCCTTTTCACTAAGCTCCATCATCTTGTTGCATTTTCAACATCCAGTACCAAGCTGAACATCAGTCTCAAGATTAGGCACTCCACCATCAGTAGGCTCATGTGTTGTATGTACATTGATTTCCTACTTTTTACAATCAAGCACATTACTTTATGGCCAAAAAAATAACCAATATATTGTACAAGTGATATTTTATAAATTCTATTTGTTGCTTTTATTTGCCTGAGTGTTATGTTTGATGCTGGAAGACTATGAAGACGCCAATATTTTCCTCTATTCAACCACATCTTGATAGCCATACTTAAAATAAATATTTAGTTCTTCCTCCATGGGAGCCTCTTTGAATTGTGTCCCCTACAATCTTGCATTAGAAGATGATTTTTCTTCTTTTGTGAAATTAGATTAAAATTAATAACAATTTATAATTGTAACAACCCTTGGTTAAAATTTCATGTAATAAAAGTTAATGAAGGAAAAATAAGACCACAATTAAGGGACACATATTCCAAGCTGAACATTGGACAAATATATCCTAGTGGGCATCACTGGATGTGTTTATGGCTAAGGGAAATTGGAAAAGGAAATGGATAAGGCATTAAAAAGGCAAAGAGGTATTTTGGCACATTTATTTATGAAAATAAAGGAAAATAGGAGAAAAGGAAGGTGAAAGGTCACAAGTTTCACGTGAGGAGGATTTTGAAGGAAAATAATGGAAAATGAAGAAAATAGAGGCCTCGTTAATAATGCATTTGAGGATCAGTTCATGGAGCTCTCTCATTATTCTCTCTCTCTCTATCTCACTTTTAGACACTTAGAGTTTTCTTGGAGCATTCTAGCTTTGGAGAAAGGAAGGGAAAAGTAAGAAAAGTAAGGAGAAGGAAAGGAAAGGAAAGAAAATATCAATCAAGGAGGAGCAAGATAAAGCAACTTCAGTAGGAATACTTGCAGGTAACATATTGCATGTGTGATTTCCTATTGGGCTTTGACATGCTTGGCTTTCAATGTTGGTATATGGTTCTCTTGCTGTCAATGGCATGGTTTTTCCAGGTTATAACGGTGGTTTTTAGCCTTGCCTTGCCTTTTCTGGATATCCATGGTGTGATGGGATTGTTTTCTCAGGTTTGAGCTTTGGGATTTCCAGATGGTTTAGGAATCCAAGGTGGTGGTGGTACTAGGAAATTACCAAAGGCCTAGGAATCCCTTGACTAATTTTGGAGGGATACACAATAAAGGTTGAGGTTGGTGTCTTGTTTTAGGGCTAATGATTAGGTGTGGATTGAGGTAAAGCCTGAGAGACAAGGAGACAAAAAATCCCTCAAGGATAGTGATGGAGTCCTGTTATACAGAATTTATAGCTACGGATAAGTATATCTTCCCTAAGTGGGTAGTTACACTTAGAACAACTGAAGTAAAGATGTTTAACCTTTTCCTACAATAAACATATAAGATAAAAGAACCTACTTTTGATCCTTCTCTTCCTTTGATCTCCTTTGAGTTGCTTTCGTCACTCCCACTCAAACTGAATTCACTCAATTGGTACCTGCCAACATAAATAGAAGACGACAACAATCAAAGCATATGATCTATTTATTGTAAACAAATGGAATCAACAACATTTGAACATACATTCATCATATATATAGACAAAAGTATGGGAAAAGGAACAAACAACTTTATTGATTGATAGAAGGAGAAGTTACACCCAATGTGGTTCGATCTTGTGTCAGTTGTCCAAATTAATCCAAGCCTTAATCACACCATGTTTTGGAGAATTTAGCATCTACGAATAAATACTAATTCCCAAGATAATTAGTTGTATCTAGAACAACAATTTAAAGTGTTTTAGACTTTTCCTATAAACAATATATAAGATGAGAAGATAGAAGGCCTACCTGTAGTTTTTCTTTCCTCTCGTCTCCCTTGTATCGAATCTGTCGCTCCTTCCCATACTTAATCTGCTTGAGAAGTACCCTGTAAACACAACATAAGACAAAAAGTGATCAAAGCATACGATCTATTGAATATAAGTGAAAGGAATCAGATACAATTCACACATATAAGCATTATGAAATAATACAAACATATGGGAAAAAGGTTCAAACACTTTATTTGATAGAAGAAGGAATTAAAACCATTGGTGTTTGATTCAAAGCCATTCCTCCGGCTTGGATCCCATCCACATCACATCAAAAGCATGACAAACTTGTAGCATCACAATACTTGCTTCAAAGCCAAATCTCATAGCAACATTATCTCCTTACAATTCAACATAATCTAGCCCCTGATCACTTAGATGAGTGGTCAATTTATAGGAAGATGAAGGAGGTTTTGTCATTAATGGTGGCATTGAATGGCCTTCCATACTTAGAATTAGTTCCATGGAGGAAGGGATGAGGGGATAGGATGCACCTTAACTCATTCCTCATCCATTTTCGAGCTCATAGGAGTTGATAAGTGAGGAAAACTTCTAGATGACTCCAAAAGATAAGAATATTCCCTAAACCCTATGTGAATTTCGCTCATTCTCGCCCAGCGTAGGTGAAAGGAAGCCTAAGTGTTGTGCAGAGCACCCTGGCAGTGGACTTAACTGCTCTACAACACACCTTCATAAGGGCTTACTTGCGTTGGTCCCTCCAGAGGCTATTTCTGGATGTATTCAGGTCATGAAATTGTCTGGGAAGGAGGCATTCAAAGGGGTTACTTGCTTAGGGCATGAAGCAACTAAAATTAGGGTTTGATGAGCCTTAAAACACTGATCTAGATGTTGGGATTTAATGTGCCCAAATGTATCTGTAACAATTGCCCCCTAAAGCATGAAGTTGGAAAAATGCCAATGTCGAATGAAATGCTTTACGATGTGATGAGGAGGTATCAAAGTGGAAGGTGACCTGCATCAATTACAATACACATATCATGATATTTGATTTTACATGAATTGCTGAGGGAAGGCATACCCATGCTCACCTTATAAACTTTCATTACATGTACATAAACAGTGGTCAACAGATATAGACCCATGATCGGAATGACCATCAATGTAAAGCCATTGTACATATGATTTAGTACTCCTGAAATCGCAGCCCAAATGGATGAAACTAGATCCGGGGTCTTCAATCTTGTTCAACCATTCGCTCAAGTATGAGTCTAACCATGTGAATATGTGATCTAAAGTTGAACATGGGAAGACACCATCTAATTACCAGCCAATGATGTAAGCTGTTAACAAATGCGAGAGAAATCACCGATAATGATAATGATCCTCAAGTTCCTGTAGTACATTCTGCATGGTGTGAATGGATGATTTGATGTCAAACACCATGCAAAGTATTTTGGTCAAAGGCCATTGATGTATGCCTATTGCGGGAAGTGAGAAACCTGCCATTGATGCATGCAAGCTTCAAGGAACTGAATGGGTGTTTCTAAGTCAACTTATTGGATAATGAGCTGATGTCGACAAGAAGCGACTCATCATAGGAGGGCCTTGATGTATCCCACATCAACGACACGAAAAACGAGTGTAGTGATTTTAGGGATGGAATTTGACTGATGACACAAGGTTTAGGAATGGTGGTCATGAAAATGAAGGTTTATGGTATTGCGACAGATGAATTTTGACTGAATGACTTCTCTTGAACATGTCGGTGACACTAAAGTGAATTGGTAGCATCGAACCAAAACAAAGTGATGGATGGTATAATAGACCGACAGTGTGATAACCATCAAGATAATAACCCAACCCAGATAGTCACGATGATGGAGTGAAAGTGTCATGTTCAAGAGCGACCTGCTACCATAAAGTGGTTTCCCCTTTTCCCATTTTCCCTAGTCATTGCTGACCAATACCTCTTTATTTTTATCAAGCTTGAGGAGGATAACATATGCTTGTTGTATAATTTCACCCTTCGGGCGAATCCATTGTTATTTCATGTTTTAACGAGTCTAGCAAAGGTGAAACTCGATCTTGTCTAGATGGACAAGTTTGTCACTATTTGATGTTTTAATGAGTTTAACAACAAAGATAACTCTTTCCTTTTCATGTTTAGAGAGTTTGAAAAGGGACAAAAAAAAACTCCACAAGTTATTTTTCGTAAATTAATCTCTCACCCCCGAAAAACCGTAAAATAATACAAGAGAGATATCATTTCCAATCCGTTAACAAGATGGAAAGGACAAGCGGTTGATAATCTTTTCATATTTAGAGAGTCTAAAAAGAGCTTAAAGAGGACTCCAAGGGGGTTCCTTTTTCCTTTTTAGCAGAGCTCGAAAAAGAGATAAAAGTGTGCTTTGTGATCAAAGGTACAACTTACAATCGAGCATGTTGAATTCTATAAATCAGTTGTAAAACCTACTTAAGACATCACCAAATGGATTAAAAGTATATGTTTCATAGGAAAAAATAGGTAAGTACTAATGTTTACTCGATTAACGAACATGAAATAAACATAAAACAAGTTTTTACCATGAAATTTTTACCATTTGGAAATTACCATTCAGTTTTGTGCTCTAAGCTTAGTTTTTACCTCGATTTTTACCAACCGACTACAAGAGATTCTATGGACCATTTCTCGAGCTATCCAGACCAGGTAAGAGCTAAACCTCTCCACTTTCTTTTCAAGTCAGTCTTTTTTCATTTCATGCAAGTTTTAGGGCTTTTTTGGGCCCCTGGGGTTTCATTTTTTTTCCCTGGGATCAGCGCAGGCTTTCACATCGAAAAATGCATTGAAGACCACCCAGATAGAAGGTTTCATGCTCTGCAGTGCACTGTTTCTGTGTCTAGGCTGCGCTGGGTGAATTTCCCAAGTTTGTTTTCGCTGTTTTCTCCAAAATTTGTCTTATTTTTTGCATGGAAAGGATCCTAATTTAGCTTATGATTGTGTTTCAGGCTTTGATCGGATAAAAATGTCGATTACATGGCGAAAAGAGAGCATGAAGAACAAGACATGGTTGCCATAAACAACCCGGGTATAGTTGAGGCCCTCAGAAATTGTGGGTTACTCAAATACTTTAAGTTGTCCGGAATGAGGCAACAAATAGAACTACTGTAGTTCCTTGTTCATGCATGGGATCCAACAGATTAGACTTTTCACATTAGGGACAAGATGGTCCCTATTACCATTGAGGATATTTACTTTCTTACTGGACTGTCGAGGCGAGGTGCCCCCATCTCACCTTTTGGATTTTCCCGTGGAGGTGAATCGGCGAGAGATTATATTAGACAGTTTTTTAGGCCAGGTAAACAGCCTAGCAAGGATGGGAAAATAAATATCTGGGATGTAGGTGATTTTCCTTTAAGAACGATCCTCTTCGCAATCACAAAATTGGCTGGTAGTGTGATACTACATCTGGTGAACAGATCTTATATGTAGTATGCACTAGAGTGTTTAGAACCAAAAGTTTTCAACTAGTGCGAGGTTGTGCTTTCTTTGCTGAAAGAAAAACTAACTAAAGTAAAAAGCAGTAAGACGAAGAATTTATGCTATGGTTTGATCTTAATTTATTTTTCCTTAGATAGAATCCCATTGATGCAACCTCAACATGTGTCACTTGGTGTGGCTGGTCCTAGAGATCCACGTATGCAGAGGTGGGTTGAATTGATGGCTCGACATGCGGGTCAGTCAACAATCATTTTCTCCCCTGTATTTTTCAGCTGGCTTGAACGACAACATGTTGTTATCGAGAAGCATCCATACTCATATGGATTTGCGTGGACATCTATATTTGATTCTACTAGTTGGAGCACAATGGGGTGCTATGGGTAAGTTGTTTTACCAAAGTGTTTTTGATTTTTTCAAGTTTCTACATGTTTTTGTGTTTTTCAATGTTTCCAAGACTAAACTAAAATTACTCTTATGCATGCAGATGTGGGTACTATTCGACTTGCTAGATGCCAATAGGTTGCAGGGGGGCCAGCGCAAGGAAACATTAGGAGAGCAGTTCTCCAGGACTTGGATTTGGCCAAAACCTTAGCAGAGTTGCAGGACCATATATAGGAATTAACCCTTGGTATTCTAGATATCTGGATTGAGGAGTTACCTATGAGGCTACAGTGCCATAGTATTGGTGTTCCTAACCATTGGGTGAGGCTTCTGCACATGATAGCACATGCTGTGACTTATTACCATGAGCATCACTAGATCTACTTAGGATGTTTTGTATGCATTTTTGAGTTTTTGGGTTAGATGACAAAATGCGTCTTGGGCACAAATTTTGTAAAAACTTTTAAAAAACCTATCTATTTTACTTTTAGAGTTTTCTATGGTTATATGCAATCCTATTCAACTGATGATGTGAATTGAAAAATATTACTTTTACATGTGTCACAAATGTCTATTTAACACATAATTCGCTAGAGAATCAATTAATGTGTTAATATTTCTGGAAATATGTTGACATTGTATGTGTTCAAAATTTCTTTCCAAAATATGAACTCTAAGGAACATACACAAAATTGTTGGATTTTAGACAGTATAAATGTTTGTTAGTTGTAGTACAATGAGTTGCAAGTCCATCCTAATGATGATTTGGCGAATGCCATGTGAAATGGTATCAGAGAGTAGTTCAATCAATGAGCTATACTCAACGATATTGTTTGTTGATTGACTGATACAAATCCCTTGGAAACTCACTAACTTGCCACTTGGAGCGAAAATAGCCCATGCTGCAGAAGACAAATTCTGCGTACTACGACTAGCACCATCGACGTAACCAACAAAAGGTTCTGAAGACTCCGAAATCTACAACAAATGCAAATTGGATTACTAACCAGATAAAAATATCCAAAAGATACACACACACATGCAATGAAAGCATACATACAATGAGTTTTACTACACTTAATCAAGCATAGTAACGTTTGAGGTACAACTCGTTTCGGGGCTGCAACAATGGAATCCCATCATAATCTACTAACTCATAGGAACCTTTTGCTAGAACACGCTTGACAACATAAGGACCCATCCACATTGGTTCGAATTTCCCTGCTCCAAGATTATCAACTTCCTGATCATAAAGAAAGACTAGGTCTCCTTCTGAGAAGATACGAGGCTTGACATTTCTATCATATTGTGCCTTAATACATTTCTTATGTGCTTCATTAGCCAATGCAGCATCACGACGGGTTTCATCTAGATGGATTAATTCCAAGAAACACGCTTCTTCTTCAAAAGTGTCGGGTAACAGGTCACTTGCGAGTTTGAGTGATGAAATTTTGCATGGTATTGGTAAGATTGCTTCCAAACCATACACCTATTGAAAGGGTGTGAATCTAGTTTCATTTCTCACCGAAGTTCGATATGCCCACAAGGCAGAGTACAAGATTAAGTGTCGTTTTCTCTTATGAACCCCTATCATTATTTGCAACATTTGCTTCAGGACTTTGTTGATGGCCTCAACTTGTCCATTTGCTTGTGGGTAATACAGGGTAGAACTATCATGTGACAGTCCTAACTTAGCAGTCAATTCAACCATCATGTGATTGTGAAAATGCGACCCATGATCTACAACTATGGCTTGTGGTACACCAAACCAGGCAACCACATGGTTAAAAAAGAAAAGAGCAGTCATTTCGCCACTATTGTTCAATGTGGCATCACCTCAACCCATTTGGTAAAATAGTCAACGACGACTATAATATACCCATGCCCCCTGGCCAAGGTGGGGTTACATGTCATAAAGTCAATGCCCCATTTGGCGGATGGGCCAACAACAACAACTGGATGCAATGGTGTAGGTGGTAATTTGGTTTTTCGATCATATATCTGGCATGCATGAAAACTTTTGACAGCAATAATACAATCTTTAAATATAGTTGGCCAAAAGTAACCAGCACAGAGAATTCTCTGTGCAGTTGCATATCCAGAAAAGTGTCCACCATAGGCACATGAATGGCAATCATTCAATGATTTCTCGGCTTCCTCATGCGTGAGGCACCTCCATAAAACCCTATCGATACCACGACAGTAAAGTGTATTGCCAATGATCAGATAATATTTGGCTTGGTAACAAATACGTTGCTGTTGCGAGTGAGAGGTATCTTGCCGGAAAGTTTAGGTCTAGAGATAGATCAGTATATCTCCATACCATGCATCAGATGATGAAATTAGAAACAGAGACTCATCCAAAATTGATGGTTCAAATGTTGAATCAATGGAGGTCGAGGGAAGGTCACATAGTAACTCAACGAAAACTAGAGATTTCTTTGATTTGGACTTCATGAATTCCAAATCAAATTCTTGTAACATAACTATCCATTTTGAGTATTTGCTCCCCAACAATTGACGTGAAAATATGTATGTCATAGGGTTGCAATCTTAAATGAAAGTTGTTTTCCCTAACAGGATGTAATGGCGAAATGGACAAGTTGAGGCCATCAACAAAGTCATGAAGTGGATGTTGCAAAGAATGATAGGGGTTCATAAGAGAAACTGACACTTAATCATGATAGGGGTGCCGCATTACAACTGCACACCCATAACCATGATAGTGATCAAATAGATTCTATTTTTGGTGCACAACAGGTGCCTGTGGTTAGAAGAACCAATGCCAATCATTGACATGCTGATCCATAAGATCACTCGCCTGCCTTATTCAGGACTAAATCCGGCCATGGCATTTGGTGGAAAGACAGGTGAGTGTGACCTCACTGAGAAAATGAATGAAAAATTTAAGCTCGTCAAGAAGCCACGTGGCTACTCCATTTCTAGTATAACTAACCCCACGGTCAGAGTAGCCACCCAGATCCTGGCAAGGAAAATTATCAGAACGTGTTGTGCAAATGAAGTGTTGACACCAGTCATATGATTATTGGCCCAGTGCATGGAGGGTGTACAATTCAACTGGGCGCACTACCTCTGTAGAGAGGTGTAGGACCACAGCAAACCCTTTCAATATGCATGGTCATTGCTATCCTTAGTACTGGTCACATGGGAGTTACCAGAGGATAGTCAGTTTCCTCCGTTCGCACAGGATTTACCAGAAGCAATGAAGTTTGCTTCGCTGCGGGCCACCAAGGACCCCCAAAGGGTCAAGGATAACAAGATCTTTTGGATCTTGATGGAGATGTCTATCAACATGGCCATCAATCACAAACCGCAGTTGTCACCGACTGTCTTCGACCAGTTGGTATAATCTATGGAGTTCAAGGCACACTTCCACTGTGTCTCCATGCAAGCATGAAAGGACCCTAAGAAAAAGTGGCATGACCTTCTATGCCTCGCCACAAATGACATGATCGTAGCGGTCCTCGACCGCTGGCGAGTAGAGTGGCACATGGCCTCAGACTCGATAGTTGGGTCTAGCAAGTCTGCAACGAAGCGTAAGAAGGAAGAGGCCAGACTAAAGATGGAACAGTTGGTCGAGAAGAGGAAGAAAGAGGCTGAGGATAAAGCCAAAGCAGAGCATGCTGCCAAAAAGCAGACAGAAGGGCAGGAAGAAGAGAAGGAGCCTGACTCCAACAAAAGTCAAAAATCTCCTTCCATGGAGGCAAAAGAGGAAGAGCATTGATCTGATCAGGGAGGAGCAGACCTGGAGACTACTCCATTACGGGTTAAGCGCAACAGGGAGTAGGAGAAAGTATGGTTGTGGAATAAGTCCACGGCCACCAAAATGTCCCTCGACCTAATCACCTTGACAGAGGGTGATTTAAATGACATTGGCGATGTGGTGAGGGATGCGACCATGAAACTACTGCAATAGTTTGAGTAGCAGCAGCAACAGGCCTTGGGTGCCATTCAAATGGGTTGGCGTTGGCTGCAGATCTAGGCATCATAGATATAGACTAGTGTGGGGCGAAGTAGCGTGGCATCAACTAATTTGGTGCCTGGAACGTTGGAGGTAGTAGAAATGGTGCACACGCTGGATCCCTAGGCCATAGTGCTACTGGATGGAGTGCTGGCTGTAGAAGCAGAAACTGACAAGGCCAATTTCAGTGCCCTCAAGAGGGTTGGGCTAAATTTGGCCATGCTTCCAACTGAATCCCTTCACACCTTACAGGATGGTGTGATCATGAAACTTTGAGCTCGAGAACAACACGCCTTGAATGTTATCAGTGAGAAGAAGGTGAACAGTGTTTTTTTGGCTACACAGAAGAATTTTACCATTGATCTTCTTAAGGCCACCACGGAAAAGAATGAGAACATGACCAAGGTGGTGGCTGAGGCATGCAGGACTATGCCAGAGATGGATATTCCTAAAGATGCACCAGTGGATGTGAGAATTCAGAAGCTCACTACTAGAGTGTGCGAAAGCGAGAACAGAGCTAGCTAAGGTTCAGTTTGAACTGAACCTTAAAACTACAGAGCTCGATTTGAGGGCCCAGCCTTCAAATCCACTAGAGGATAAAGAGCAGCACGTGACCATTGTCAAAGATGTAGTAGCAGCTATAGATGTTGCCATGAAGGAGTGCATTGCACTCTTCAACAGTCGCTCGAAGTAGTCACCAACCTACAGGAGGATACCACTGTGCAGAGGTTAGAAACAGAGGTACAGGAGTTGCAACAGAGATATGATGAGGTTAAAGTGATGACACACATTGTTGCCATTACACAAAGGTTAGCGAAGCTGTAGGAGGCAAAGGCACTAAAAGAACAGGTGGATGCAACTCAACGCAAGGAGACAATACTCAAGGCCAGATTGGGGCCTTGGCTAGAGGAGGCCTATGTACTCACTAACTCCATTGAAGGGAAATTGTCTAATCTGTAGGCGACACAGTAAAAAATACAGGAAGATAGCATAGAGCCAGCGACGGAGCAGCTGGTCGAGCAGGTGAAGCAGGCAGCTGCCAAAGTTGCAGTGGTACAGATGGATCTGAGAGGATTTCACGACAAGATCTCTACGCCAACAGAGTGACTCGAGGGCGAGTCACTAGATTTGTGTTGGGGGCCTGTTGGGAACGGGCCCTCTGGAGTCAATTTTCAGGTTAAAAGCCCAAGTTTTGGGGCTAAAAGCCCAAGTTTTGTGTAAAGAAAGTAAAGACTCCGCATTTTGTGGTCACGGAGTGTGAAGATGTAAACAGTCAAAAGGGGTTTCGATCCTTAGTTTAGATAGTTTGTGTCAGCTTGATGAGATCCGCCCTTTGTCCGTGGACCATGGGATTGTATAAAAAGGGAGTCTTAGAAGAGTCTAAGGTAGTTCATAAGTTTTGGTAGAGTTTTGAGTAATTTTATGGGTATGTGAGAGCTAAGAGCGGAGAGTCTTAGCGTAGGAAGAGGCTTTGCAGCTAAGTGCGTATAGGCCTAGGATAGAAGTCTACAACTAAGTGCATGGACTTCTGTAGCTGTGTGTGCAGGGTAGTCAGAGTCTGTACTAGAAATATGGATCATCAATAAAGAGAAGTATCTTGGAATTATCTGTGTATGCGTATTTTACTTTTGTTATGAATGTTGCGATTATTCTATGTTGAATACTGGGGTTATGAACTAATGCTATATTGATGAACGAATCTATGTATTTTACTTTGTCGTATGAATGCAAGTAAGAATATGTGTTTATGCCCAATAATTATAATTACCTGTTAAGGTTGTACGAAACTAAGAGAATCTAAGTAAATATAGAAGTAAGAGTAATTACAGAGGTGCGTAAGTGCCTGATCTATCTATCTAGGGTTTGCAAAGGACGATTAGAGACTTCTGTGAAGGCTTCAAGGACAAAAAGAGAAGTACATTGATAAGCCCTAAATGGCTTATCAACTTGCGCGAAGGTAGAGTGAAGGTCTAAAATCTACATCACAACCATCTCAGGGTGTGGAAACTTGGTTCCTACATCCCCCCATACTGCTTCGGGTGAGACTTCAGTCCGCACTTCGAGGATTGATTCCGAAAGGGCTAGTAGTGTAGGGATTTTCTTGGTTGCTTAACGCTGAACTTGGCTCAGGGTCCATCAAGCCAACATGTGTTCAGATAACAATATAGATCCAGTAAAGTTGTGCATCAATACATCATTATTTCAGAAAACAATCATTTATCACAACATAAAGGGAATTAATTCGTAACAGAAGTAAAGATATAAAACACAAGAATTTTTAGAATAATATTCTTTTATTGATATTCAGTTAAGCTTACAGACTCAAGACTTCCCTGCACAGTCAGATGTAGGGTTTTATGCACTCAGCTATAGGGTTCTATGCACTCATCTACAGACTCTACTGTAGGCCTTTGTGCACTCAGTTACAGATCCTTACTTCTACCTTCTGTGCTAACTTAGACTCCTTCTATCATACCCATAGACAACCTTTATCCTTCTATTATGCCTTAGACTCTCTAAGATACACCTATTTATACAATCCCATGGTCTGTGGACCATGGGTAGATCTTCAAAAAGCTGACTTAACTTACATAAAAGAGTGTAAAGACCCTTTTTGACTCTTTACTTAACTATGTGCTCCACAACCACAATTTTAGGAGCCTTTCCATCTTTTTACATAAAACTTGGGGTTTTTCCCCAAAACTTGGGTTTTTGCCCCAAAATTGAGCCAGAGTACCCCATCCCAACAGGCCCCCAACACAACGATCATGACTCACCCTTGAGTCACTTGGATGGCACAAAGATCTTGCTATGAACATCCCCCAACTCTACTTGTGAAATTGTTACTTCAGCCGCGCTCTGTGTGGCTTCCTGCTTGATTTGTTCTACCAAGTGCTCTATGGTTGGTCCTTCGCTAGCTCGCTTGATCTACTACTGCATACCCTGCAAGTTCACCAACTTTTCTTGTATGTTGGCTGAGACTATGTAGGCCTAATCTAGCCAAGGCCCCAACCTGGCCTTAAGGACTACCTTGTTCTTCTGCACTGCTTCCAACTATGTAAGGAGCTGCTTAGCCTCCTGTAGCTTGGCGAGGAACTGTGCTATAGCAATGGTGCACGTCGTCTCCCTTCATTGTATTGCTGGTGGATCTCACGAAACTCTGTATTTAATACTTGCAGGGTGGGATCTTCTTGCAGGTTTGTCACTACTTCCATGGCCTTCTTAAACAACGCGATGCAATCCACAACTGCAGAATCCACTGTAAAAACTCCATCCTTAACAACAGCTTCGCGTTGTTCCTTAACCTTTGGCGGGGTTGAAGGCTGTGACTTTAGCTCCAGTTCAGTGATTTTCATGTTCATCTCAAACTGAACTCTGGCCACCTCTGCCTTGGCATCATGCATGCTCGTAGCAAGTTTTCTGATCTTGGCCTCCAATGGCGCTTCCTCAGGTATGTGCAACTTCGTCACTATCCTACATTCTTCTACCACTACGGTGCTATTTGGGCACTCTGTGTCTGGATTGTTTCTTTTGATTTCAGAGCCTTTGCCTTTTCGGTGAACATCTGCTTGTTGTTCACGTGATACTCACCGATTAAACTAAGGGCGCACTACTCCCGCGCCCTTAGCTTCACTGTCACACCTGACTACAGCATTTGGAGATATTCATTGGGTAGTGCTGCGAGGTTGAGGCCGATGTTCTTAAGAGAACTCACGATGACCTTGTCATCGACCACTTGCACGCTCAATGAGCCTTCTGGTAGCGCGACTGCTCAGAGATCCACTTATATGACCATCTTTGTTGCTTGACTTGTTCCTAGTGCTAGCATGTCTGTGTGGTGCTTACCTGCCCTTCACCCACCTAGATCCTACTCCTCTGAATCTACAACTCATAAAGATCCTTTTGGATAGTACTTAGCACCTATTGTTGCTGTTGTTTGAACTGTTGCAGCATTTCCATTGTAGTGTCGCGCACCTTATCTCCAATCTCGTCGAGATCGACTTCTGTTAGTGTGATCAAATCTAATGATGACTTTGTCACTTTCGACTTCTTCTGGGGTCCCTCCTTCTACTGATCCCTGTACCTTTTTATCTAGAAGTGATTTCTATGTTCCTCCTGACCACCAACACCCTGCTTTGACTGCTCCTCTTCCTCTGTCTAGAGCGAAGGGGACTTACCGCTCCGCTTAGAGTTGTGCTCTTCATGGTCAGCCTCATTCTTCGCAACACGCTCCTTTTCTAACCAACCCTTATCCTTGACCTCTTTCCTTCGCTTCTCGGCCAACTATTGGACCGCCTGCTTCGCTGCTTCCTTATTTTTATTTTTTTGTGGATTTATTGGTGCCTGCGGCTAAATCGGATTGAGAATTCAAATCTACCAGCCATCGCTTGATAACATTCTAAATAGCATAATTTATAGCAAGGTAAGGTAGGTCAAACCATTTTTGTTGCGGATCCTTCCGCGCCCTGATATATATGCGGTGGAAGTCTACCTTAAACTCCGCGTACTTTGATAGCTGCTCAAACACTGTTGGGGACAATCGTGCTTCAAGTTGATGGCCATGTGAATTCTCACCTCCACAAACAGCCAGAAAAATTTGGCCTCCGTGACCCACATGGCATCCTTTGTGGCCCAAAAGGAGGCAAACTGTGTAGCCTCTAACAATCCTTTCTCTAGGGGAGGAAACTGGTTGTCCTCTGGTAGCTCCTAAGCTACTAGCACTATGGAGAGCAACAACCACATGTAGTGGAATTTTTTCTCTCGTCCTAAGCCTCGTGAAAATTTACGAGGAACTTGATGCAGAGGTAGCATGATCAACTGAACTATGCACCCTCTACACACTGTGCAACTTACAAAATGACTGGCCTCGAAACCTCGTCTGTGCGGCATTTTCTCATGACCTTTCTAGCTAATATCTATGTAGCAACTTTCACCGCAGGGTCAGGGATAGATGTGATGGAGTACCCATGCAACTTCTTAACTAGAATGAACTTTTCCTTCATCTTCTCTGCCAGGTCGCACTCACTCATTTTTCCACCAAACTCCTTGGTCGGATTCAAGCCTGAGTGCGGTAATAGCATGATCTGATGGATTAGCATATCTGTAATCGGGATCGGCATGCTCAGCCACAAACATCCATCATGCACTTGGGTCAGCAACTGCTTGATACAAATGAGGTTGATGTTGGAGTGGTGGTAGTGGGGCACCCACAATAGGTTCAACAACCCCTACTGATTCACTCCACGAATCCACTCGACTGGCTCCAACATGGTGACACCAGATTCCTTGTAATATAACCTCTTCATATAATTCTTTGTCGCAAGGTGGGGGAACCTCTCATGGTCCACCAAATCCCAGTCTTCTAGCTTTAAATGGGGAATCTGCGCCAAGTGCAGACCTCCAAAGGTGATTCCTTCTGGCAGCAAGGGCGTATTTAGGAGGAATTTCCCTGTATCTGGGTCCTTAGTGACCTTCACCTTTCCCTTTCGTCGAGGGATGTAAAACGGAAGTTTGGAGATGGGATCCATGCCCTCAGCATCTATATCCTCCACACCCTCTTTAGCCTCCAAATCCACAACTTTCCCCTTATCCTGTGGCTACTGTTTATCTTTCTTCTGAGCCCAAGTAGCAACATTCTTCCTCAGTGACTCGTGCACTGGCATTGGCCTTTTCTTGTCTTTCTTGGGCTTGGGGGCTTTTCTCACTAGTGTAGGCTTCAGTCGAGGTGACCTTAGCATTGTAGACACAGCAACTAGAGCCTCCATGCTCACAACCTCTGGAGCAGCTCCCTCAGAGTCAACAGTTCCTCCAGTGCTTGTAGTTTCGCCTGGTCTGGATATCGTACTAAGAATAAACCACTGGGCATCCTTGGTTAATTTATCAAATACAAAGCCAGCGAAAAAATCTGCGAGAACCTGAGGATTCATAAATGATGGGTAACATAGCGCAAAAATTATAAGGATGCAAAGTGTTCTTTACTGGATGGTGACGCGTAATTTATAGGCGAATTTGAATTTAAATTCGACCGTTCCCCCCAAAATCCATACATAAATGCTGATTTGGCAGCAGATCTTCAAAGATTTCATTCTTAAATTTAGCCTTAAATGTTTCCCCCCCCAACTCCTCTTAACCATCTCCTCGTTGTCAAATCATGAACAGTGACTGTAACAGTCATTTTTTGTCTGTGCTACGTGGTACCTTCCTCTGTAGCGGAACTCCCTTCGCACCTCTTCTGGTACTGCGACATCTCCCTTTTTTCACGTAGCCCCCCTATTGTGTAGCTCTATAAACTGGGTAGTGTATTCTATAGTTATGTGCTCCCTTGCAACTGCCTGGAGCATGAAGAATGTCCTATCGTCATGTAGTCATTGGGCCAGATCCCTTGTGTATGGCTTCACTCAGTTTCCATTTACCATTCCTTAAAATGTTTCTCCATTCAACTTTGCAAGATGAACTGTGCCACCATCTATAACTTCCTTGATGACATATGGCCCTAGCGAGTGCATCTGAAACTTTCCTAGAAACTAATCATACTTGTTATCATATAATAAAACTAAGTCATTTACCTTGAAGGTGTGCAATTTGATGTGCCAATCATGCCAAGATTTTTCGCGTTCCTTCTGAACTTGCTGATGGAATCCAGCTAGAAAACTATCTTCTTCGAGCTCCATTAGTTGCGTGACCTGTTCTTATAAGGTTCTGTGGTTTGCCATTCTTGCAAAATCTACTATGTGTAGACTCGATACGATATATTCAATTGGCATTACAACCTTGACACTATAAACCAATCGGAAATGTGTCTGGCCCATTAGCTTTTTGCAAGTAGTTCTGTATGCCCATAACACCGCTAGTACACACATGTCTGAATCATTTTGTTGCACGTTGAAAATCTTCATCAGCGCATTCTCCAATATCTTATTGAAATCGTTAATTGTTCCATTGACCTGAGGGTGATATGGTGTACTTTTATGATGGTAAAACTGGAACTCTTATGTCAGCGCATTGATCGTTTTGTTGAGAAAATGTGTACCACGGTCACTCATATATAATTTTGGGCAACCAAACATGGTCAATATATATTCAAACATAAACTTTGCTGATTTTATCCCTATAGAGTCCTTCATAGGCTGTGCCTTCACCCATCTAGTCAAATATTCTGTCCCAGTGATGATGTAGCGTGCACATGTTAATCTTACCTGGGGGCTGAATCAGTTCTACAAAATCAATTGGCTATTTTTGAAATGGTTGCAATGACACCTGCGGATTCAACGACAGCTCATCCCTCCGCGACAGCCTACCCTTCCTTTGACATGCATCACATGCCTTACAATATGTTTTAGAGTCTTTATGCAACGTCAGCCACCATAACCTAGCGCAAAAAACCTTCTGTGTTGTTGCTTTTCATGCATAATGTCCTCCCACAGCTCCTCCACAAGCTTCAACGAGGCTACCATTTCATTCAAAATCGGGCACATATCATCGAAGTATCTCTTCTTATCCCATATTATACAAATGGCCTGCAATTACTAAGAAATCTGTCACGCACACTACCAACTCTTTCTTTTGCTGACTGGTGTATCCTTCTGGAGCCATCCCTGTAGTCAAGAAATGGACAATATCCACAAAGTGGTTATCCGATACATGCACTGCAAAGAATTGCGCGTCGGGCATCCCTTCCTCCAAATTAGTAGGCTCTTCCCCTGTCTCAATGTGCGATAGATGGTCAGGTCCTACATTCAAACTTCTTGGTTTCACAATTACCTAAAAATCATATTCCTGGAATAACAACAGCCATCTGTATATTCCCCCCCAACGCAGGCTTATTGACTAGGTACTTTAAGGCAGAGTGGTCTGTGTACATATTGAAATGTCTGTCTAATAGATAGTGCCTAAATTTTTGGAGTGTGTACACCATCGCCAACCCTTCGCGCTCTATCGTGGAGTAATTCTTCTCATCTTTTGACAATATTTCTTCTTGCAAATGTTATGGGATGATCTAGTTCTCCTTCACCAGCCTGTGTCAGTACTGCTCCCAATTCAATAAACGAGGCATCAATGTTCACATGGAATTTTTTCTTCCAGTCTGGAAAGACCAAGATCAACGCGATAACCATTTTCTCCTTCAAGACATCCAAGTTGCATTGACATTTTTTAATCCAAAAGAATGTAGCATCCTTCTTTAGCAACTTTTCCATGGGTGCAGTAATATGAGATTAAGCCTTGATGAACTTTCAATAATATCCGGTATGGCCTAGCATTGTGCACAACTGCTTAACACTCCTTGGGGCTTCCAAATTGATTATTACCACAATCTTGGTAGGGTCCACCATGAGTCCTTACCTGCATACCACATGACCTAGTAAAATCCCAAAGGGGACACAAAACAAGCACATCTTCAATTTCAACACAATTTGATACCTTTGGAACATATCCAACATTAAGCACAGACTATCTACATGGCACTTGACTAGCCCAAACACTATCCGGTCATCGAAATAGAACTCCAAGAATTTTAGAATGAACTCTTTGAACATCGCGATGACTACACGAGTGAATATTGTTGGCACATCTTGAGTCCAAATGGCATTACTGTATACTGGAAAAAACCCCATTCTATCGTGAAGTTTGTCTTACTCCTATCCTCTGGCGTGATCTTAATCTCATGGTACCCAGAGAACCCATCAGTGAATGAATACGATTCTTGTCCTCCCACATTGTCTAGTAATTCATCAGTAAATGGTGTTGGAAGGGGATCATGGACACAGGCATCATTAAGATTTCTAAGATCTATGCAAATCCTTATTTCATCCTTCTGCTTTTTTTCCTAAACTACCACTGGACTCACCCAATTAGACTCCTCCACAGGTTCAATAATACCTACTTCAAGCATCTTGTCCAACTCCAAACAGACGTTTTCCTTATATTTGGGATTAATGCGATATGGCCTCTTCTTTACAGGATTCGCATCCAGATTTAGAGTTATTTGCATCACTCCCAAATCGCCTATGATGCCCTTCAAGTCCGAAATTTTTTTAGGGAACAAATCCTGATATTCACGAAGAAACTCAGTGACTTTATCTACTGTAGCATCATCCCAGTAATCCCCAATATTCGCAAACTTCGGCTCCACCTCTATGCCAATGTTTACCTGCCTAGTTTTCAATGGCGTGGTGATGTCTGGATTCTCTATCTGCGGTCCCTCTACCTCGAAGTGGCCTTCTATTTCTAGAATGTCAATATTCCTTGGATCTGCATCCTTTCCTTTAGCAGTCACATTATAGCACTCTAGCGCATGGCATAGTTGGGTGCTCCAATCTAGTTGAATCAATTCCAAAGGATCCTACAGTATTCTGAAGATCACAACCTTAACCTCCTACAGTGCCTCATCAATTCTTTCGAACTCATCTTCAAAGCTGAATGTCCTCACGAACACTTCTCTTAAGACATCCCATTCCGTAGTGTCGTGGTAGAGGTCCATCTCCAAATACCAGTTCATAGAGATTACATCCAGAGTGTGACAGAATAAATGCACCCATTCTAGTTGCGGCTCTGTTCCATATACCTTGATCCATTTATCCAAGTGATCGCGTGAATCATTCCTCCCATCATACTTCTTAGTTACCCGTACTTTAGGCTGACTGAACTGTGTTCTCATCATTCTTCTGTAATCGCACCGCCCATCAAAGATGTCTTTGTGCGTACCCCACCACCGAGTGGGCGTAGCACACAATGCCTAGTACAACACCTGAAAATGGTAACCCTTTGGAAATTCTCTTTCAAAAGCATCCAAAAATTTATCCACATTAGTTAAACCATCATAATAAGTCAAATTTCTTACCTTCGACAACACACAGTGCAACAATTTGGTCATGATGTTGTAGCGCAATGTGGATACTTCATGCAGCCTGTTTTGCTAATGTTCCAACTCTTCGTCTGAGTCTGAAGTACAGGAAATTTTGCGGTCCCATGTAATTTGTCCATTAGCTGTCAGATTAACCAAGTCTTGGTCTCACATTTTGATTTTATAGATCTGATCCAAATCATCATCACTCTCTTCATAGTTGCAGACCGGTTTGGTATAGCATGACCCTTTTGTAGGGTCCAATGGTACTACAACACAGAGCGATTTCCTTTCAAATGACATTGTCCACTTCTTCAAATTGATGACCCCATTCATGTCGATAGCCTAATCAATTCCTAAGAGCGCGAGATATGGATTGTTATCATCATCAATCTCTATTAATTCAAAATCAGACAGCGCGCTCACACCTTCTATATCTGCAGTAACCCCCTGCAATCGTCCCATAGGGATAATCTTCTGCTGGTTTGCCATCTTGAGTTGATTCGAAGACCATTGTAGCACAGGTCTCCACATCCTCACCCAGGTTTACTTAGACAATACGTTTGCGTTAGACCCCAAATCCAGAATAACTTGGTCCATCTCATAGGAGATTGCGCAGTAAGCCTCATCTCACGCCCTCTTCTTGCCTTATGCTTACCGATCTTTTTGATTATGTGAGGCCCATCAGAATAATTATCCTTGTCAGTAAAATTGTTGATAAAGTCTTGTAGCCCTTTTATAGCCTTTCTATCGCACAATAGTTTCATATAAGTCTCCAAGAATGTGGTAAGCATAGAGGGGTCAACCTGTGTAGGCACGCTGGTACCTGACAGTTTGTTCTGACTTCCTCAGGTAGATGCCTTAGCAAATATTTTCTTTTCTTGCATGAACATTTCCTTCGCACACTCCAGATCAAACCCAACCTCCTTTTCTAGAGCCTTGCAGCCCCATCCACCTTCTTCAGGCTGCTTTCCCTTATCATCACTAGTCGTGATCCCGCTTAGAAGTACAATATTCACATTTGGGTCCTCTTAGCAGGGCTCGGACCTCATCATCTATAAGTTCTGGGTTTGATGTTGAGGATGCACCTTCTTTTCCTACATCTTAGCCATCAAAACAGGACAGTCTTCGATTGTGGGATCAAACTGAGTGCAGTATTGACATGATGGGCGTGTCTGATTCGTACACTCCCACGCATAGTGTCCTAGCATTCTACAATTGTAACAAATGACCTACCCCCAACCCCTACCAAGTCCTCCTCCTCCTTGGCCTCATCTACACCCTTGATATCCTCTGCGCATTCCCCTAATGCCCTGATCCAGAAGCCTAGTTTTTGCTTGCATTCGATACATAGTCGACCTCTCCATCATTAATTCATAGCTCTGACAGTGGCACTCATCATGGCCCACCGATTTGCAGAAATCACATAACAATTTTTGTGGTGTCTGTACAAACTTTTGCAGCAAATGACAATTGTTTCTTACACGTTTTTCGGCGACTTGACAAATAGCGCACCATAGCGCAGGCCCCGCACATGATCTTGCTGGAGCTTCCTACCTTAGGGGCATAGGCCACCCCCAGTGATGTAATTCTTGAAGGCAGGGTAATGATCTTTATCATGCCCCTGGTTTTTACACATGAGACACCAAACTTCTTCACAGACCTCTAGTCGAGCCGCTTTTTACTTTTTTATGCTCTGGAACTCCAAGAAAATGTTTTACAACTCCGTGTGAATCTGTTGAACCCCCCAATAAGCATCCTGAATAGGTGTTTCATCCAATATCATCACAATTCCAAGGCTTCCGCCTGAGTTCCTATCTTTTGTTGTGATAAAGCAACCCTTAGGTGGGGCAGGAGTGAGGCTACAAACCATTCGCGGTGTTGACTACCCATGAGATTCATATTAGCTTCGTGGATCTGGAATTTCAATCTTTGGTCTCCTCATCATGGTTTCCTTAAATCCAATTACTGATCATGATTTAGACTTAGCCTTACCAAATTCTTTGTCCGAAGCGGTTTGAGTGTCTACTAAAGACGCGAGCAGTTATCGGTGAAGTACTTAATGTACCATGTCAGCGCGCAATCCTGCAGAGCAGTAACCAATTGTGCCTTCTTTATATTATCATCCATAATTTCTTGTGATGTCCATACAGCCTTCACAACAAACCAAAACTGATCCAGATCCTCACTTCCTAAGCCCTTGAAAATCGACAACTTCATCGTATTCAACATGTTGACCAACGGCAGAGATGGTGATGGTGTGGGTGAAGGTGTATGTTGTGGAGGTGAATGTGGAGGTGGTGTGGGCGGATGAGGTATCTTCAGAAAGCCCTTCCTTATCAACTAGATAGCACTCTATGGTGAAGCCTGTGCTGCTCCCTCGTCGTCACTTGAAGGAGGTCGAATCAATGGACTATATTCAAGACCTATTCTTCCTTGATTTCTAAATCTTCATCCACTTTGCGTATATCCAAACATCAATGCAGTGGCATAACTTGCTTTTCACACAAGAGAATCTTAATCCAAGTTTTCAAATATCTCAAATACTTACTTCGATGTCCCTTGAAGAATCGCTGCTCTGCTTCACTGTAGCTAACTGAGGTATTGATTGTGAATTCTGTCACAAATCCTCCTATGACTCGATCAAGCTAGTGATCAACAACACGCATGATTTTATCTTCAAAAACTTCCAACCTCCACACCAGCTCCAGGGTCCACACTATTGGACTATCAAGCCTCCACCTTCCTTGGACATCTACCAATTTAGCGGTCCACTCGTATAGATGGATCAGGAAGGTGCAGAAGAAAATTTTGTGTATTTATATGTATAAATATTTGTCCAACCATTGTTTTTTCATCAGGCGTGAATTTCTATTTTCTTGCACTGTGAATTCATGGATATTTCTATCCAACCACTTCTCAATTTCCTTCTTGGTCAGATTCCAATGATGCAACATCACACATCTCTTTATGTAGATCCCAGTCCCGACGATGGAACCGTTTGTTGGCTTAGTGGGTCCTGACCCAGGTTCAGAGTTAGTTGCACCAAATAAATCCCTATGCTACTGGCCCTTTCAGCATCAATCCGAGGAGCGTGGAATGAAGTCTCATCCGAAGCAGTATGGGGGGATGCTGGAACCAAGTTTTCGCACCCAAAGATCAGTGTGATTTCATTTTGTGCCCTAGATCTTCCTTCGCATAGATCGATTATCCCTTATGGCTTATCGATGTAACTTCCTGTAATCAGCCTCTAGACCTCCGTGAAGGTCTACGAATAGCTTTCATAGATCTAGACAGGTGAATTAGCTACTTACGCACATCATAGATTACTCTTAGCTTGGTATTTACTTAGATCTACTTAAGTGTTCGATATTTTTAACATACAATGATATAATCTTCATGTAAGCACTTAACATCAATTGCGTTCAGATAACAATATAGATCCAGTAAAGTCGCGCATCAAGTAATATCATCATTTCACAAAACCATCATTTATCACAGCATAAAGTGCATTCATTCATAATAGAAGTAAAGAGATAAAACACAAGAATTTCCGGAATAATCTTCTTTTATTGATATTCAGTTAAGCTTACAGACTTAAGACTTCCCTGCACACTCATCTACAGGGGTCCGCGTACTCAGTTGTGAACTCTACTCTAGGCCTCTACACACTCAGCTATAGAGCCTTACTTCTACCTTCTGCGCTAACTTAGACTCCTTATTTCATACCCATAAACAACTTCTATCCCTCTATTATGCCTTAGACTCTCTAAGACACACCTATTCATACAATCCCATGGTCCGCGGACCATGGGTAGATCTTCAAAAAGTTGAATTAACTTACATAAAAGAGGGTAAAAACCCTTTTCGACTCTTTACTTAACTATGTGCTCCGTGACCACAATTTGCGGAGACTTTCGATCTTTTTACATAAAAATTGGGCTTTTGCCCCAAAATTGACCTAGGGGACCCCATCCAAGCAAGTGGTGTTTTTAATTATGATTTTCTTAGAGCTTTGCTACTGAGAGTATGATGGCAGAGTTGAATCAAAGTTAAGCATTGTGTCTTGGATCCAGTTTGAAAATAGATGAAATGAGTTCCTGATAGAGTAGAGGAGCAGTGACTTCATGGATGTGGAGTAGTGATTTCAAAGTTTTAGTGAAAGGAACATATTTTCAATCCAATGGTAGTTGTATAGTCCAATCGGAGATGGGCCAAGATAGGTTGATCGTGGTGGATTAGTTCGTAAATCCATAGAGGACATAGTCTTCCAAGCTTATCAATAGAATCGAGTCTCCAGGTTGATCGAAGTTAGCTGATTGTATAGGAGGTCGAGTCTCCATGTTGATGGGAGTCATAAAATCTATGTAAAAGACATATTTTGCTTAATAGAATATTCTGAGAATCATAGCAGTAACAAGGGTGGTTTTTTCCCCAGTGAAGCTAGATACCTTGTGTCTCTTATGTGATGGATTTTGTGGATGTTTTGATGTGTTGATTATTTTTGCTTATATGATTATATTATTTTAGCTACGTACATTGTTTATGTTTTTGAGATAATCTAATGTGTTGATGGTTATCATATGCATGATTTAGTTGAGAAGTTTAAAGTGGTAAAAATTGATAATAAGGCACACTACTAATTCACCCCCCCCCCCAGTAGTGCTCAAAGCTTTCCAAAACTTGGTATCAGATTGGGGCTCTTGGTTACAACTTAATCACTAGAGATTATATCTAGGGTTTGTTGGAGAAAATTTTAAAGCTTTTTCTTTTATTTTTTTTCCCAAAATGACTTCTCATGGAATGGTCCTCCTTACTAGTACAAATTACAAGGTATTGAGTAAAAATGGTAAATCTCAAAATTTTTCTTGTGGATCTAACATTTGGATATTAGTATGTGAAGTTTGTGGAAAGGATTCAATTGAAGATGAAGTTTTGTAGCAGGATGCATAATATATAATAATATTCATGATGATGATTTGAAGAGTCTAGTAGGTTTGAAATATGCCAAAGAAATGTGGGACAACCTAGAATCCATATTTAGAGATGGTACCAACAACAATATGGTGAATGAGAAAAAGAGAAGAAAAAAGAACAAGAAGAAGGGCCTACAAATTCAAGAATCTTAGCCACAAGTGTCTCATTCTTCTAGTGCACATGATTTAGTGAATATTGAGAAGAAACTAGAAAATCATGAACCTAAAGGTATAAATATTAATGGTTTTCTTTTGAGTTATGATTTTTATGATTCATATTTCTATCATGCTAAGTCACATAGTGAAGATGAGAATGTTATTAATGGTCTTAGAGCTGATATTTCTAGACTAATAGTTCCATGCAAAGATCAAGAAAAATTATTGCAGATCTGTGATGATGAGGAGGCCAAGCTCAAGGAAGAGATTGTTAGCTTAAATATTAAATTGGTTGAATCAGAAAGAGTTGAAGAAGGTATGAGGAAGTAGTATAAGGAGAAGGAATATGAGTGTGAGAAATGAGAAGCTGAAGTAGTGTCCTTGAGAAAATAGTGGAAGATGGAAAAGAGCACTATAGCCTTGGATAATTTACTTGAGATATAAAGATCACCATTGGATAAATCCTGTCTTGGATTTAAAAAGGGTGAGTCTAGTTTGAATGCAGGTAAAAACAACAAAGAAGAACCCAAGAAACTTGTAGCAAATTATACTAGCAGAAAGAGTGAGAACCAAGGAGAGTGAGAACCAAGGAAACAAGAAGCAGAACCAAAAGATGATCAAGCAGCAAAAGAAGCAAGAGAGAAGAAAATATCAAGGAGCTCCTACATTCAGAAAACCTTTTTCTCCTAGAGATGATCGTGGCATATTTGTAAGGTTTCAAAGGAGTCAAAGTCCTTTTTTTCCTTTTATGCATAATGTAGAATGTTACAACTCTCACAAATTTGTGTATGTTGCTGCTAATTGCTGGAGTGGAATGTATAGATCAAATTAGAAAATATTGTAGCAATTTGAACAGCCAAGGAGATTGGTTAGTAGGTATAATCATGGTTTTCATGGTTATTGTTATTCATGTCACCTGTTTGGACATAAGGAAATAGATTGTAGGTGTAACCAATCGAGGATAAGCACATTCCATGTAAGGTATAGAATTGGTATAAGTAGCAAGATATTTGATCCTCTTGTTTCATATCTTGGCCATGTGGAGTGCTACACATGTCATAACTTTGGCCATATGGCAAGAGACTGTTTTCTACCCCATTATTCAAGGAAAAATTGTCAAAAGCAGTAAAAAAAAGACGACCTACTAGAAAATCAGTGAATGAAGAAAATAAGCAGCCAAATACCATGTGGAGAAAGAAGGAGAAACAACTCTTCAAGTAGTGAAGTGCATCCCCTCCTACAGTCCATGATTATTACCTGTATATTTATAAAGGACTACAGAAATCATGAGAGGAGCATAACCTCAGGGGGAGCATTTGGTAGCTTGATGAATACTAGTTATTGTAGAAGCATATGATGAGTTCATTTGAGCCTTGTGCACTTTGAGATCCATAGGATCAACTTGTCTATGGGAGGTATATTGAGATCAAAGAGAGCTATGCATGGCATGATATTTACATGTGATATTTGGAATATTCCTCATTATTTTCACTTAGTTATTTGTAGTTGCTTTACATATGTTTTCTGAGTGAAATTTGATCCAGAATTATGCAAGAACAACATATTAGAGTGAGCAAAGCTTGCGGTGGGGCCCAATGAGGCACTCCTTTTGCAAATGTAACCAAACTTTGTCACCCACCTCGAACTTGTGTGGCACTTGATGCTGATCATGACACTTATTGTACTTAGCATTGACTCTGTCCAACATATCATGGACCTACTAGTGGATGTGATGAATGATCTCAATGAAACTATTATCCCTTTCAGCTTCAGGTTGGACATGAGATGGATATTCTTGAGTAGTTACAAATGGTATGGCCACATCAATGGGACATAGTTTTCGGAATTCCAACCCCACCTAAAAAGGGTTGTGTCCAGTTGAGCTATGGAGAGCTCTATTGTAGTTGTGTTGGACATAAGGGAGGCTTTCATCCCATGCATATGGATTCTTCGAGTTGTACATGAATAGAATGTGCACAATCATCCTATTGATGACCTCTATTTTACCATTAGTTTGGGGGTGGAAGACCGTGGACTTAGTGAGCTTTGTATCCAGCGTCAACTAGAGGCTTGACCAAAATGTACTCATAAACCTATTTTCCTGAACTAAGATAATGGGCTGTGGGATTCCAAAGTGTGCCCACACTCATTCAAAGAAGAACTCAACAATGGCTTCTATTGTGATATTCTTCTTATAAGTCGCCAGAATGACCATATTAAAGAATTTGTCGATGTCCACGAAAACACATTCATTTCCATGCTTACTAGAAGGAAGGTCTGACATGTAATCCATGGAGATGGATTCCCAAGGCCAAATAGGAGTAGGAAGAGGAGTATATAGGCATTGCTTCTTGATTGTCGGCTTGGCAATGGTGCAAGTAGTGTAAGATATTATGTACTTCCCAACATCATGTCGAAGGTTCGACCAATAAAAATAATTTTGTAGCACTAACACTATTTTCTCTAGTCTGAAATGTCCAACGACCCGACTGTAGTGTGCCTCCCAAATAATCTTGGCACGCTTGCTTGAATGAACATAGAGGTCTCCTAGGTGGCATAACAGTGTGTCCTAGACGTAAAAATATAGAAATTACCTACCTTCTAGGAGCATCTAGTATGTTTTTCCAAGTTCTGGATCGCTCTTGTAAAGATGCAGCCACCCCAAAGTCTTGCGTCCACAAGAGTCGAGCATAGTGGTCAATGCCATAACTGGTGGTTGGTTGAGACAATTGCAACATTATTGGCGTTTCCCTTCTTGTGCTTGATGTTCAAATGGAACTCTTGCATATATATGGACCATTTCTGATTGTGATCATTCTGCAACTTTTCTTATGTTTGTATGAACTACAGGGGTCAGTGATCTGTGTGAATGACTGCTTCCTTCCCCAAAATTTAATGTTAATTCCATTGTCGGTAGAATTGCACAATGGAATTCATATCTTTGTCATAAGTAGGATACTTTCATATTGTATCTGAAAGTGTCTTGCTGTGATATGCCACTAGATGCCCCTAGTGGGTAAGAACTACACCAATAGCATAGTCAGAGGTGTCTGTCTCAATTTCAAATGGTTGTTGCAGGTGTGGTAATGTGAGCACTAGTGGAGAGAAAAGGTGATGCTTCAACTCGAAAAACACTTCTATTGAGATTTATACCAAAATAACTTTTCTTCCACTCCACCCTTGGTGACTTGGCTAAAAGGCCAAGTGATATGAGAGAATCCCGACAAAAACCTACAATAGAAATTGGAAAGACCCAGAAAGATGCAGAGCTCTGTTAGAGTGGTTGGTGTTGGTCAATCTTGAATAAATTGTATCTTGGTTAGGTCCACATGCACACCCTACCCATCAATGATGTGCCCTAAATATTAAACCCAGGTCATACGAAACATGCATTTCTCCAAATTAGCACACAATTTTTGTTATCACAAGGTTTAGAGGACCTATCGAGTATGGTGTATGTGCTCCTCCCAACTCTGGCTGAAGATCAAGATGTCATCTAGGTACACCACCATGAATGAGTTGGTGAATGGCCATAAGATGTAATCCAATAAACTCATGAAGGTTGTAGGGGAGTCATTCGAAAAGTTCGTCCTTGGATTTGAAGGAAGTCTTCCACACATTGGAGGGTTCTATTGAAACCTGGTGATAACTGAACTTCAAATCAATCTTTCTAAAATATTTGGCCTCCTTGAGCTGGTCTAGAAGGTCATGAATCTGTGGGATTGGATAAATATTCCAGATAGTGATCTTATTCAGTGCTTAATAGTCAATACAGAGTTTCCAGGAGTTGTCCTTCTTATGTACCAACATGATTGGGATCCCACAGGGTGATGAACTTGACTTGATGTTATCTTTCTACAACAACTCTTGAATCATCCTCTTAATTTCATCGTTCTCCAAAACAAAGCGTTAGTATATCGGTCCATTGGGTAGCGGTGTGCCCGGGGTCAAATTGATGGAGTGCTTGGCCTGGCAGTGCAGGGTACCCCTATGGGTGAGGTGAAGATGTCGATGTACTCATCCACGACCTTGTCCATCTATTGCTGCCATGCGGAGGAGCCTTATCTAGAGGTTGTTGATCTGGCCACATTATTATTCTTTCCCTGAAGGAAAATCATAAGGATGACAAATTTCCCAGTCTTGGAAGTGATCTTACTACATTTCTTCATAGAGATCAAAGAGATGGTGGTAGGCAGTGCTACCTCTAGTATCCCTTATAAATTATTGCCCAAATAAATAATAATAGTGCACAACCTGAACTTATACATAACATGATGCTTCCATAAGTATAACTTTAGCCTAATAATACATCACAAACTTCAAGAGGAGCAACATCACACAATAACTCATCTGTGAAGGGCTTGTTGATGTAAGGAAGGTGATATTGTTCGCTGATGCAGATATCTCATACTTGGTGAAGCCACCTGATGGAGTATGACTATGAGTGTGGTGTGGTTAGTAGGTCCAATCACTTCACGAACTCTGCTAAAATGAGGTTCTTTTAGCTCTCATTTTCGATAATGAACTATAATGGAACACCCTTCACCACAATGGTGAGTGGAAGAGTCGCTCCCCCTCCTTTGGATCTTTAGGCTCAATATTTTGTATCTTGGTGGTGGCAATGATGCCACTGGGGTCTAGATCAATAATGTGCTTCCATTTTTCATTCCCCTTGTCAGGATCTAACTCAGAGTTAGAAAATGCATCTGATTCGGAAGCCTTCAGCTCAACCACCAGTGAGTGCTTGGATCAACAATCACTCATGTTGTGAGTGGGGCTCTTATGGAACTCACAACATTTTCTCGTGTCCTTTGTCTTCATGGTGTTGTTATTTTCTTGTGGTTTTGGTAGGTTGTCTTGGGTCACCCTGCCTTGGCTTTGTCCCTTGTTTTTTGGTTTGGGGGGTTTGTGAAAGAAACTGAGGACCATGGGTGGATGAAGTTGGAAGGAGTTTGCTGACTATGAAATCTCTTTTTACTTATGAAACACTTGCATTGCACCAATCATTGACGTTTACCCAAAAATCATATAAACAAGAAGAATTTCAATGATCTAAGAAAACATAATTTCATCAGCTAGTTGTCGACTTCATGCATGAGGGAAACTTGTAGAATAAGATGGAAGATCAATGAGATCTAATGTAAGACTGAATATAGAAGAAATTATAACTAAATCCTACTCTTGCAAACTGATCAAATGTTGGCCTAAGTACAGAAAACCCTAAATTCCATGAGAAAGTAGAATTCTGTCTTTTTGGGGCTGCATAGGACTCCTTTCCTCAAACCATGATCTCTGGGGGAAGGAGTGAGGCCAAAGCCACCTATTGAAAAAATTTTCATATTCCTTTATCTCTTCTAAACTACTATTGAAGTAAAACACAAATGGAAGAAAACTAAGTAGATCTACACTACTTGTAATGAAATAATTCTAAAGAGAATTCAACCATTAATCTATGAAATCAATCTAAGCAAAAAAATACACAAAGAGGAGCCTTTTTTGCTGGGGTTGGGCCCTAACCCAAGAGCTTTATCCCTCTGATTTAACTCAGTGTTGGATCAAGGAAATGCTCATTCTCATTATCAAAACAGAAAATTACATAGCAATGTCTTCCACAAGTCTTGAACTTGAAAATGACTAGTGTTTTAACAAGAAAAATCTGAATCCTAATGAGGCTCTAGGCCTCTTTATTTACACACCTAAAGTCTCCAATGACTTCCTTAAATATATGGAGGCTTGGCTCCCAAAATTGACATAAACTGGCTCTTTCACTATCACTTGCTCGACTACCTTTTGATCTCCATGACTTGGCTGCTTGTACTTCGAGCTAGAGTGATTGATAAAGGAATATTCAAATGAGGGAGGAGTAAATGAGGAGGATCTACATCCTACATTCTCTCCTCCTTGTCTCATTCGCATTCCAGCCCTTAATTAGCCAAAAATCGATGATTTTCTCTCACAAACCTGCATTCAATGCACATTAGCCCACTAGGCATAATATCTCACTTTGACTCATCTCATTAAACAAAATACAATCAAAATATGTAATAAATTGTGAGAAGAGTTGATTTGACTAAGCTAGGAGGTGAATTAAGGTCCATATAGTTACCCAATGATGAGTCTCATCAGATATCCCTCTCTGTCGTATTTCTTTTCTTCCATCGTAGGAGGTTGTTAGGATTTTCAAGGTTGGTCTTCCAAAGGTTTAACCAATTCAAGCCCTAACTCCTTATATCCTCACCTCATTAGGGACATGAAAAAAAAAACAAAGAAAGAGCATACCACTCTGATACCATTGATCTAGAATTATGCAGGAATGCAATAGAATAAAAATATAAACATAAAGACATAGATGCAGTAGAAATAATTCTTCATTTCGTTAATATCAAAGAACTAAAATATGCGTACAAGCAGAATGGAAATAAATTAGCTTGAGCGATGGTAGCTTATCTCTGAGAGAAGATGTGGTGACTACATGGCTCTTAACTATGTTACAATGAGGCTCAGGGGAATTTTTATTATTTAACCACAAAGAAAAGCCCTAAACAACCAAAACCCTAACCCAAGGAGATGGAGCACGAAGATTTTGTGGACCCCGTTGGTGTTGGCATTATGGCACAGGTGTTGTCCTTGATGGAAACTCACTCAAATGACAGATCACAGTTCAAGCTCTCAGAATGAAGGAAAAAGAGATATACACAGGTTCCTCTTAACCAAGTCGTGTGTACACGTGGGATTGCCGATCAAAAAGAGCGTATACATATGCACACACTTTCATGTAAGGCAAAGCACGTAAATGTGGGAAAACTTATTTTTGGTCCATGGTATTTAGTCCTTGGTATTTGGACCTATGGTTTTGGACCATGGTATCTCATTTGAAGTGTTGAACCCAGGTATTGGGTCCATGGTATTGATTCTCTATGGTTTTGGACCATGGTATTGGGTAAGGCCTAATACTATAAAAGGGGAAAGAGATCATTAGGCAAAGGCACTCAAGGATTGAATATCTTATGATGAGCAAGATCTAGAATACTGGTCACTAGTGCATAGCTGGATCTGAATCAAGGAGGAACCTGAGCGCAAGCAGAAGGATAAGTTCTATTGATGGGTCAAGATCTTAAGGCTTGAAGAGAAGTATATTTTTGTGACTTTGATCTGTTAATTTTGGCGCATGAATTGATCTATAAATTTGATGATCTGGGTATTGCTGATGTTTGAATATTTGAAAAGGGTAAGATTATATTTTATAGATCTGTACCTAGGTTCGGCACAGCAGCGATGCGTATACACGCTGGTTCATTCATTCAAAACAGCTTATACATAGGTTGGCCTTAATACAGCAGCGTATGCACGCAAGTTCTACATAAGTAGTGTATGTCTCATGAAACATGTTTTAGCTACTTTTATTTATTGCTGAAGTATTCTGGGTTCAGAATTGGTTTCTGGTTACTATTAATGTATTTTGGTTACAACATTCAGAGAATTAATTGGTTGATTTAGTTTTGAATGAAGAAAAAGATATTGGTTAATGCAGATGTATTTGATGTTTGATTATTGATGGATCCAGTCTGAAAATTTATGAAACGTGGTCCCTGGAAGAAAAGAGAAGGTTGTAGCCTTTTGTAGGTCAGCACCTATGTACTAGTACATCAGCTAGTACAAGAGCTAAGGGGGTTGTAGCTCCCTTCCAGGAGAAGCTGGAGAACGAGAGAAGGTTGTAGCCTTCTACAGGTAGAATCCTATGTACTGGTATAAGACTGCACCAGTACAAAAATATTGTAAAAAGAAGTTTCTTATTAAAAGAAGATAGAGATGAATTGCAGCAGGTGGTTTTCACCCACATTGGGTTTCCACCTTATATCTTGTGTTCATGTGTGTGATGATCTATTCTATTTTACTGCACCTGTTTACTATTCTTATGGTTAATGAATTTCTAATGCACTAATTAAATATCAAAATTTTAACTGAATCATAAATTTACTAATGTATGCTGGTTTCTTTAGACACGGTTGCGTATATACACAGTTTCCCATAACTGAAGTAGCGTATATGTATCCGAGAATGAGAATGAATAGTGATTGATTTAATAATATTGATTCACCCCTCCCCTCTCAGTATTATTTCCAACAATTGGTATCAGATTAGGTCCTTCAGCAGAAGCTTGATCACTTGAAGGAAGATCTATCATCATGAGCAACTACGAAAAGGAGGCATCTATCAGGCCACCAATCTTTGATGGGGGCAACTTCATCTATTGGAAGGTTAGAATCACAGCCTATCTTCAATCTCTTGGTACAAAAGTTTGGGATAACGTGGAAGGAGGATACACATCTCCATTAGCAACTCCTACGGCTGGTAAAACGCAGTATGAAAGAAATGCAAAGGCTGTCAATACTCTAATGGGGAGTCTATCTCAATCAGAATTCATCAAGGTTATGCAGCTCAAAACCGCCAAAGAAATATGGGACAAGATCGTTCTAAGCTTTGAAGGAGACGATCAGGTAAAACATGAAAAACTACAATCTCTCAAAATTCAATATGAAACTCTCAGAATGAAAAATGATGAATGTGTGGCTAATTATTTCTTATGTATAGATGAGATTGTGAATCGCATGAAAAACTTGGGTGAAGAAATAAAAGAAGTCACTTTAGTTGAAAAGGTTCTAAGATATTTGTCCTCTAAGTTTGAATCAAAGGTTTCTGCCATAGAAGAAAAGTAGAATCTTCAGAGTATTACCATGTCACAACTGCACGGAATCCTAACTGCTTTCAAAATGAGAAAAGGGGGTCCATCAGACATGAGAGAAGCCACATTCAAAGCCTTAGGAAAAGGAGAATACAATGAGTTAGGACATATGTCAGAAGGAGAGGAAGAATCAAACTTTGTTAAGAACCTTCAATGGGGTTCTGGAAGATTCAGAGGTAAGCTACCTTTCAAATGCTTTGCTTGTGGAAGAGTCGGTCACTATGCAGCCAAGTTTCCTCATAAAGATAAGCTCGACAAAGGTAAGGAACTAGTTAGATGGAACAAAAAATGAAATGTAAGTAAAAAGAGCTATTATACACATAAAGGCAGTGATGGATTTTCAAATAGTGATGAAGATGAACATGATTATAGACTATTGATGGCTTTTGAAGATGATGATTTCTTGGATGCTATAGATGAAGATGATCTCTGTGAAGAAATTTCTAAACTTAAAATCTGTTTAGAAGAAAAGAATATGATCATAGATACTCTAACGTTGCAACTTGATGAAAGGGAAAAACACAATGAAAAGTTAGAATGTGAAATTGTGGGACTTCGAAAAGATATTGAGAAAACAAAAGCTCTTAATCTTAGATTTGCTAAAGGATCTGAAACTTTAGATGAGATTATCAAAGTGTAGCATTCTCCTCTAATCAAGATAGGTCTTGGATATACTGAAGAAGCATCTCAAGCACAGAAGCCATCCACCTCCAAAAGTTATCTTGATGCAGCAAGGAGAAGTGAACAGGTCGACAATCGACAACAAAGGCATAAAGTAGATCACCAGATAAATCAGGGTCAATCTACTTCAACGATGAATAGAGATCACCAAGTAAATCGGGCGCAATCTACTTCAAGGATGAACAAAAGCTACAACCAACCGGAGGTAAATCATTCTCAATTTGCCTCAAGAATGGATGTCAATGGAAACTACAATCATTTGGTCAATAGGTTTGATAATCGCAGGAATTTCTTCAATGGACAATGTTTCTCTTGTCATAACTTTGGACAAAAAGTTGCTCAATGTGTTGCCTACAAGACCATCATGACTAGAGAAGCACAAAAACAAAGGAGTATGACTGGGATCATGAAAAGGACCTACAATAAATTTTCTGCTCTTGAAAATGAAATAGAATGTTCGATTTGTAACAACTTCGGTCATGAAGATTCTGAATGAAGGAGTAGGTTTCGGCAAAAAACTCTGAAGGAGCAAGCTTCATTGAGTCCCAAAAAATGGAGAAAGAAAGAACCACAACCAGAAAGATGTGGTATAGCCTTATATGCAGAAGGATAGGAAAATCAGTGGTACAGTGACAGTGGATGCCCGAAATATATGACAGGTGATAAAGAAAAACTTCAATCATATAGTGCCTTAGAAAAGGAAAGGAAGGTCTCATTTTGAAATGACACCCTTGCTCTCATAAAAGGTAAAGGTTCTGTTATTTTGAAAGAAAAATTGAAAGATGGAAATGTTATGTATGTTGATGGCTTAAAACATAATCTATTGAGTGTCAGTCAAATGTGTGATCAAGGAAATGAGGCAATATTTCGATCAAATGGATGTATTGTTCGTGAGCTTGATACAGGAGAAACAATGATCAAAGGCATAAGAACTCCAAATAATTTATACATACTCAAGGGAGGACAACAACAATGCTATCTAAGCAAGAATGATGAACACTGGCTATGGCACAGAAGGTTGGGGCATCTAAGCTTCTCTCAGATAAGGAAGCATGCAAATATCAGGTAGTTCGTGATCTCCCTGACATCAAAATTCCGGACAATACAATATGCAAATCATGTCAGTTTGGTAAGAAAACTAGAACTAATTTCCCTGAGAAGGAAGGACCGGCTAGTAAGCCACTTGAACTTGTCCATACTAATTTATGTGGTCCATCAAGGAAAAAGTCACCTCGAGGAGAAGAATACTTCATATTGTTCATTGACGACTTTTCCAGGATGTGTTGGATAGGAGTTCTGAAGCATAAAGACAAAGCCTTTGAAAAGTTAAAAGCATTCAAAGCCTTGGTTGAAAATGAATCAGATCATAGAATCAAATGCCTTAGCTTTGATCAAGGAGGAGAATTTACCTCAGATGAAATTTTCAATTTTTGTGAAGAACATCGAATAAGAAGTGAATTCTCGACTGCAAGGACTCCTCAGCAAAATGTAGTAGTGGAAAGGATGAATATAATGGTTCAACAAATGGCTCATGCTATGCTTGATGAGTTTGGAACTCTTGCAACCTTCTGGGGTGAAGCTGCATTTGTTGCCGTTACTATTCTCAACAAAACAAGCATCCGGGTAAACAACACTCAAACTCCTCATGAACTTTGGTATGGTAAGACTGCTACGGTAAAATACTTGAAAATTTTTGGAAGCAAATGTTACATCAAAAGGACTCATGAAAAACTTGGCAAGTTTGAACCTATAGTAGATGAAGGTGTTCTCCTTGGTTACTCTTCTCGAAGTAAAGGATATAAGTGTTGCAATAAAAGACTTGGAAAAATTGTTTAAAGTATTGATGTAGTGGTTGATGAAGCAGGAAACAATCCAAGGCAGGTAAAATCCGAAGATTTTGAAGATGATGAGGACTATCCTTCAACATCAAATCAGACTAATGATGAATAAGAAACCTACGAGGCACCAGAAGAACAGATAAGGGTAGAAGAAAAGACTCCATCCAAATACATCCAGAAGAATCATCCAGAGACTCAAATCTCTGGGGCAGAAAGAGGTAGGTGTACAAACAAGAAGAACTATTTATGAAGCTTCAAGCTATCTAGCATTGCTCTCCTCCATTGAACCACGAAATGTAAGAGAAGCGTGCAAAGATGAATGTTGGGTCAAGGCCATGAATGATGAACTTGAGCAGATTGAAAAGAATAACACTTGGGAGTTTTTTCCTAGACCAAATGATAAGAATATCATAGCGACAAAATGGATATTCAAAAACAAGCTGAATGAAAATGGAGATGTTATTAGAAACAAGGCTATACTTGTTTGTAAATGGTATGCTCAACAAGAAGGCATATACTTTGAAGAAACTTTTGCACCAGTTGCTAGACTTGATTCCATAAGAATGTTCCTTGCTCTTTCTAGCTTTCAGGATTTCAAAGTATATCAAATGGATGTGAAATCTGCTTTTCTAAATGGAGACTTAGAAGAAGAAGTGTACATTGAGTAACCAGATGGATTCATCCTTGGGAATGACCAAAAACTTGTATGCAGACTCAAAAAGGCTCTCTATGGCCTTATACAGGCTCCAAGGGCTTGGTATTTTCGTTTGGACAAATACCTCCATCAACAAGGTTTTTCAAAAGGATCAACAGATAGCAATCTATATATAAAAATTGATAATGATAAATTGCTAATACTTGTTGTGTATGTTGATGATATCATCTTTGGTAGCAATGAAGAAGCCATGAGTCAAAACTTCGCGTTGGTGATGTAGAAAGAATTTGAAATTTCCTACTTGGTGAGCTCACATATTTTCTTGGTTTACAAGTCCAACAAAACAAAGATGGTATCTTTCTATCACAAACTAAGTACCTCAAGCAGATCTTGAAGAAATATGGGATGGAGGATTCGAAACCAGTATGTACCCCTATGGTAAGAGGATGCAACCTCATCGCAAATGATGAATCAGCAGCAGTGCATCAACCAACCTTAGATCAATGATTGGTAGTCTACTTTATCTGACAGGTACCCGACCAGACATCATGCATGCAGTGGGAATAGTTGGAAGATTCCAAGCAAATCAAAAGGAAGCACGCCTTCAGGCGGTTAAGATGATTTTCAAATATCTTCAAGGAACACAAAACTATGGCTTATGGTATCCTAGAGATACAAATCTCACACTTCATGCATATACATATACATATTGGGCAGGAAGCATGGATGACAGAAAAAACACTAGTGGTGATGCATTCTTTATGGGTTCCAGATTAGTATCGTGGTTCAACAAGAAACAAAGTTCAATTGCATTATCTACAGCTAAAGCAGAATATGTGGCTGCTGCATCTTGCTGCACACAACTCGTTTGGATGATGCAAACATTTCAAGACATTCAAATCACTTGTACTCCACCTATCTCCATTTTTTGTGATAATACAAGTGCAATCAGTATTTCAAAGAATCCAGTCATGCATTCAAATACCAAACACATACCTATCAAATATCATTTTCTCCGGGAACAAGTGCTTGAACAAAAGGTCAAATTGGAGTATGTTCCCTCCAAGGAACAAGTTGCTGATATATTCACCAAACCACTAGCCAAGGAGACATTTGAATACCTCAGATAGAAGCTGGGGGTAGTTGATGCATCATCTTGCTATTGAAATTATCTGTTTCAGAGAAAAGAGGTTGTACGCGAGTTTCATGAAGTGTATCCATGTACATACGTAGGTGTCGGTGGACACAGTCGCATATATTATGGTTTGAAGACAAATAGTGGGGCCAGACTCAGGATGAAAAGAGTCTGATATGGGTCTAACAGAGACCATCTGGCACAGGTTCAGGGGGAGCATATAATTCTAATAATGCATTGTTGGCATTATCTTAGAAGATCTTGGTTCAATTTCACAGCTGTTTTTGTTTCAGGTGGAACAGGTGCAGAGGGAGATTATGGTTGCCGGTCTGAATGATGATTGACAGATGCTACTGATGTTAGTTGCTGATGACTATCATAGTCTTGTCTTAGATATTTAGTCTCTATGTCATGTATTTCTTTTATTATCAAGGTCATGTAACGGCCTATGTTGGTTTCCCCACTATGCCTGGGATGGATGATGTAATGTTCTTGTTTTATCATGTGTAAAATTTTGGTGTATCCCCACTTGGTTGGGTAGATGAGTGAATCCCCACTTGGTTGGTAGATGGATGTATGTATGAGTCTTTGGTGATAGGAAGTTCATTTATGATGTATAAAGTCATGTTCTTTCTTATAGAACATCTTTTTGCAGACCCTGCCTACAGTCAGGGGGAGCTCGGACAGCATAATAGAGTAGAGATTTCAACATGTACTCAGGGGGAGCATAACCCTTTGCACTTGATGACAAAGGCGGAGAATGACTTTGAGTGACTTGGGGTTGCCATCAAGTCCAAAGGGGGAGATTGTTGGCATTATGGAACATGTGTTGTCCTTGATGGCAACTCACTCAAATGACAGATCACAGTTCAAGCACTCAAAATGAAGGAAAAAGAGATATACGCAGGTTCCTCTTAACCAAGTCGCATATACACGCGGGATCATCGATCAAAAGGCGCGTATACGTATGCACACACTTTCATGTAAGGCAAAGCACGTACATGTGGGAAAACTTATTTTTGGTCCATGGTATTTAGTCCTTGGTATTTGGACCTATGGTTTTGGACCATGGTATCTCGTCCGAAGTGTTGAACCCAAGTATTGGGTCCATGGTATTGATTCTCTATGGTTTTGGACCATGGTATTGGGTAAGGCCTAAGACTATAAAAGGGGAAAGAGATCATTAGGCAAAGGCACTCAAGGATTGAATATCTTATGAAGAGCAAGATCTAGAATACTGGTCACTGGTGCATAGCTGGATCTGAATCAAGGAGGAACCTGAGTGCAAGGAGAAGGATAAGTTCTATTGATGGGTCAAGATCTTAAGGCTTGAAGAGAAGTATCTTTGTGTGATTTTGATCTGTTAATTTTGGCGCATGACTTGATCTATAAATCTGATGATCTGGGTATTATTGATGTCTGAATATCTGAAAAGGGTAAGATTATCTTTTATAGATCTGTACGCAGGTTTGGCATAGCAGCAACGCGTATACACGCTAGTTCATTAATTCAAAACAGTGTATACACAGGTTGGCCTTAAAACAACAGTGTATGCACGCAGGTTCTGCATATTGAAGTAGCGTACATCTCATGAAATATGTTTTAGCTACTTCTGTTTATTGTTGCAGTATTCTGGGTTCAGGATTGGTTTCTGGTTACTGTTAATGTATTATGGTTACAACATTCAGAGAAGTAATTGGTTGATTCAGTTTTGAATGAAGCAAAAGAGATTGGTTAATGCAAATGTATTTGATGTTTGATTATTGATGGATCCAGTCTGAAAATTTATGAAACGTGGTCCCTAGAAGAAAAGAGAAGGTTGTAGCCTTCTGTAGGTCAGCACC
Source organism: Pinus tabuliformis (assembly GCA_031772625.1). Lineage (NCBI taxonomy): Eukaryota > Viridiplantae > Streptophyta > Pinopsida > Pinales > Pinaceae > Pinus > Pinus tabuliformis. The sequence continues at coordinate 1,081,743,702 of CM062811.1, forward strand.
TACGTACTAGTACATCAGCTAGTACAAGAGCTAAGGGGGTTGTAGCTCCCTTCCAGGAGAAGCTGGAGAACGAGAGAAGGTTGTAGCCTTCTGCAGGTAGAAGCCTGCGTACTGGTATAAGACTGCACCAGTACAAAAATATTGTAAAAAGAAGTTTCTTATTAAAAGAAGATAGAGACGAATTGCAGCAGGTGGTTTTCACCCACATTGGGTTTCCACCTTATATCTTGTGTTCATGTGTGTGATGATCTATTCTGTTTTACTGCACCTGTTTACTGTTCTTATGGTTAATGAAGTTCTGATGCACTAATTAAAGATCAACATTTTAACTGAATCATAAATTTACTAATATACGTTGGTTTCTTTAGACATAGTTGCATATATATGCAGTTTCCCATAACTAAAGTAGTGTATATGTATCTGAGAATGAAAATGAATAGTGATTGATTTAATAATACTGATTCACCCCCCCGCCTCTCAGTATTATTTCCAAGAATTGGGGTTAGTTTGGAAGCCAACTTCCCAGGGTGGTATCTTGGTCATATCATCTTCATTTGGCACATGTGATACCACATTGAAAAGATATCTCTGAGTACTATAGGATTTGAGGACCCTACCTACAACTATGGGACTATTGAGGACCTAAAAAAACGTTTTTTAGGCAGTCAAAACAACTCTGGAAGTTCAAGACCCAAAAAAATGCTAAAAATATTAAATGTTGCTATAATCAAGGAAACTGATGAAACTGAATGGAGGTCTAGGTGGAATAGGAGGGTGGCCACAAATATCCACTTGGATCAAAAGTAGTACATTTTTCAGCCATATATGTGTTTTTGGTTTCACTGACAAGTTGGCTGAAAATATGGTACAACCATGAATGAAATGAGATCATTGGTACAAAATGCATAGAGATGACATGAGACATGGACCAACCATGTATGAGCTGTCATATGATGATCACTACACCCATGTATTTATTATTGATTCATCATTTTATGTTTGTTGAGAGTCATGTCCTTAGTGAGTTGAGTCATCATGGTGATAAGCAAGCATCATGAGTCAATTCTGCAACCACATGTATGGGCTAATAATGATGTAATAGTCATGATGTATCATGTTTTTTATCCACTCATCCATAGGAGATTATCATAAAAACCATGTATTTATTGATATATTCATGTAAAATTCTCATGGAGCCATGTACTTATGTCATACTATCATTGGATCATTTAGTCATGAGTCAAGAGGTCATGTTTTGGTCATGTGTGAGCTATTATGTTGCCACTATAGCCTTGTATGTACAATTTTATATGTCATTTTGTCATGGTCATGTGGATTCCCAGTCCATATGGTACTTCTATTTGTCAAAAGGAAGCACTGCTTGCAGCGGAAGCGATTCAATACAACATGGGATTGATGTTGGAGATGACTTGTGTTTAGGGGGAGAATCTATTTTCTCTTATTTAATTAAGCCATACATTGTTGGCATTATGATCTGCTTGGAGGTGTCATGATGCGCCTCATACCATGCTATGACATTTGGAGTTCTCGACCTCGTGTTTTGAGTAGAGATGTTGATTGATGTTGCTGATATGTGGTTGCTATGGAGATGTTGGTTTATTCCTTGATGTGCATATTATCACATATTGTTTGATGTTGCTGATTTTTTCTTATTGCCTCTTATGCATATTTCTATTGCTGCTAAAGGTTGTTGGCTGGTATGCTTCTCTAGATAATGATTGGTATATTTGTTGCTTGCTGCTATTGATATGAAAGGCGTGAATTCTTGTTGATGTGCATCATTTTTCAGCCATGTAGAAATCAATTTCTTCAATCTTTGTGCTTCATGTATTGCTACTTTATCATATGGATTTGACCCTTTTCCATTGATGTCAAAAGCGGAGTGATAGAGGTGATTAGTCTAGATTTTGTGTGGTTTCCATCAATGACAAAGGGGGAGATTGTTGGCATTATTGTGTTCATGGTTCCTGCTAGCTGATATTGGCGTTGGTTCTTGATGGCAGCTAGATCATGTTGGCATTGATGTCAACCATATGTAGACTAGCTTATGTTTGGATTCCTTCCTTACATCATGGTTGCAACTAGTTGATTTGGCATTGGGATGATTGTGTTGGCATTGATTTCAACTATATGATGTTGACCTTGATGATGTAGCTTGTTGGTTGTATGGTGTTCATGGATGGAGTTTCCACACTTGATGCATTGGCATAATAGTTCCTCATACTTATGTTCATGAGGATGAATTGTTGCAGTAGTATATTGACTTGATGATGATGTTGCAGAGATGCTTCAGTAGTTTACACATGTGTTGAAACTTGTGCAGATGTTTGATTGAGATTGGAGGACTTGTTGGCACTCTTTCAAACCTTTTTTATTGGCCTTCTTGGTTAACCTGGAAGTGACACTTGGGAGACTTGTTTGATCCACTTGCAGAATTGTTAGTGAGATTAGCAGAGGTTTAGAGGTGAGTTCAAATGTTGAAGAAGAGGATCTAATAGGTGGCAGAGGTTCAGAGCTCTGAGTTCATTGATTTTACTTATGTTATGCCATAGCTGCATGGAGAGAGGCTTATGCAAGAGACTGAAAGGCTATAGTCACTAGGAGACAAGAATGTGCATGCAACTGAAGGTCTCCAATCAGTTTTAGCCATTGTTGTGCATGCGAGTGAGGGTTTTTATGAAAAATTCTCCTCATTTTGAGCATCAACCGGATGAAAATTGGTATGGAAATTCCTAGAGGCTTCTAGAATAAGTTTTAAAGGTTAGGAATGGTTTGTAAAGGTCCTCCAATGATGTGAACACCTTTAGTGTAGAAGTAGTGATGTTAGTGGACTAATTTGGTCCAATTTGTGCACCTTTGATCCCATCCCAAAGGCCAATTTCGCCCTTCATGTTTTATATACTTCACTTTGGAGCTAAGTGATGGTTGATGGTGTGATAGTGAGTTAGAGAAGGCTACATTGTGTGAGTATGATTCAGAGCCATTAGTGAGCTTGATTTCTTGAGTGTATGAACTCTAATGGAAGCAAAATGAGTAGATCTACTTGTTGAAGCATATATTGATTCAGATCTTCAGATTTCATATCAGAGATGCAAAGAGTTGGAGCAAAGCTTATGATAGAGATGCTTAATATATCTCTGTATTTAAGATTCTCACATTTGTTTTTATAGGTGCTTCTAGTGCATTTGGCACATAGCCATTGTGTTGTATGTTGATAATTGTAGTATGTAGAAATTATATTTTGGTGTGAGGGTTTGTTATGATTTTTATTTCAGTTGCTGGTGATATTATTCAGTTTTTGATGTATGGATGTGACCCACTATTTTGCTAGTGTTGAGAGCACATTGTTAGTGATGTTTTTAATTTTCATTTGCATAGAGTGTTGCTGTTGAGAGCATGCTTGTAGAGTTGAATTCGAGTTGAGAATAGTATCCTAGATCCAGTTTGAAGATAGATGAAATAAGGTCTGCAGAGGAGCAATGACTTCATGGATGTGGAGCAATGATTGTGAAGTTTCAACGAAAGGAATAGTTTCTCAATCCAGTGGTAGTTGGATATTCCTATTATAGCCTAAATCTACCTCAGGCTGAAGGAAGGCAGGTCTAGGGTAACATCAAACCATGCTTAACCTAGTAGCTAGCCCTAACAGGTCAGGATAGGGCTCTCTCCTTGTCAATCTTAGGAAAATATGAGAAATAATGCAAGATATGACTGATGTAAATACTAACTTTAGGCTAGGTATATGCTCAAAGGAGTTTGATTGATTTTGATGGTTGGTTGCTGGATCAGATGAGGAAGGCAGTTTTGGGTCTGGGAAATGAACTCAGATTTGTAGAGTTTTCTGTGGGGCGAGGTAGGCAAGTGTTTTAGCACTTTGAATTAGGTAGGTGTAATGGTGAGTCTAAATATTGGTGAGGAGTTGGAGAGGGCATGCAAGTGTCATGAGTCCTCTTCAAATAGCAGAAAAAATGTAAAACTAAATAAAGCCCAAGGCAGAGCACTGAAACATCAATGAATTCCACCTTTTACACTTGATTTATTTAGTTATGCAGAAAAAGAGAGAGATGATGGCACATATAAACATACTATAAACTTAATAACAGAGGAGAAAACAATACTAATTCACCTTGCCACAAGAATCCCACAAAATGTTGCAAAACCCTGGTTTATTTCCTTGCCAAACTGCATAAGTGATGTATAATAGTGCTCAATGCATCCAAAAAAGTCCAACCTTGACAAATGACAAACAAAGTACAAGATATAGGCATCAAACCACCTATGCTAGCCATCAGGGGTCGAATCCATGAGTCAAAGAGCTTTTTCAACAAGATCTAAACTAGGAACTGAAAAATAGGCAGTGGAACAGCTTGCCTCTAAAACTATGGAAACTGATTCATTCAGCTCAAAACCACCTAAAATTGATGTATCTACCTTCTTAAGTTAATTTTCATCATTTTTACATCATAGTATATCAATTTACATCATATTACATCATGAATTTGACCATGAGAGAAGAAAAAGTCAAACTGGTAGAAAACTAGGCGAAATTCTGAGTTTTTGAGCAAAATTGGCAAAATTTTGCCTGATGCACAGTGCCACTTCAAGGCTGAATTTGAAGGCCTTCCCCTTCACCAAATTAGCTCCAAGATGGCTTGTTGGAAAGCTATGTCTGTCTACTTTCTAGGAAAACTAGAATTTTTGGATTTGGAGTCCATTTGCCCCTTCAAAAATCACTTCTCCCAAGACTGCTTCCTGTGGGTCCAAAAAGTGGCAGAGAGGGCATTTTTTAGGTGTTTTTTGCCCTTTAGGTGACCTAGATCTCCTCCAAATTTCATGAAACTTTCTGGGTTTCAGTATTTTTCCATGAGAAATCCAAAAATGTAGACCATTCTTAAAAATTCCAAGCCAGCTCAATGCGCAGCACCAGTGGCACTGCGCATCAGAGGAAAATTCCTTTGTTTTGCAATTAAAATTTATTAAATGACAAAATTTCTCAAAATTGCCTCAACTTTGGCAAATGGCAAGCCTAATAGTTGCTTTACTGAGCCATGGAAGCTTAAGCCAAAATTCTAAGTTTATCTTGCTCCCTTTTGGCTTCTAATGCTCTCTTTAACTTGGCTTTTAGGTTTCTTATCCTTGTCTTACAAATTTTGTTCCGGGCCAAATAGTGATAAGCCATGTGGCACAACATTTTATTCTCCTTGTTAGCCTTATCAAGCAAATTTTCAAGGTGGATATTCACTCTTTCCAACCATGATTCTTGGTCAGCCTCTATTTCTTGTTCTAGTGATGTCATCTTGATTTTCCTTCTTTTTGCCACTTGCCGATTTTACCTTATGGTTTACAGCTCCATTATTGTTTGTTTGTCCTCCAATTGCTTGTTCTATTGCTCAAGGAAGTTAATGATCCACTTATCCCTCTCAAGGTCAAGTGATAAGGCATGGATGTCAGCTTCTTTCTCTTTGATGACCTCCTTGAGTCTTGAGTTTTGGGAACCCAAATCAGTGTCCTCTTCCTGAATCAAAACAAAATCCTTGTCTTTCCCTTCAGAAGGGCCTTCATCATGCAATGGTTGCTTTCCTTTTTCCTATACCTATTTTGCTGGAGAAGAAGGCAAAGCCCCTTTCACCCCAAGTGAAGATAGCATTTTCCTGTGATCCGGTGAAGATAACGAGACCCCTTCCACCCCTGGTGGAGATAATACTCGTTTGGTAGCTGCAAAAAGTCTTCTTGTACCTTTTTCATAAGTTATAAACACAGGAATGTGAGCCTCTTTAGTTTTTCTTTCATGCTCAGTTTGTTGCCCGGAAGGTCCACCTTCCTCTTGAAGATCTGCAAAAGTTTGAGGCCCCTTGAAGATTTCATGGGTAATGAAGGTTTCCCATGGCACTCCCAACTGAGTGAGATAATGCACAACAATAATCTTAATGACAACAAAGTGATAAATGCTATTGAGCTGTTGTGGGTATGGTTTTCTCTTTGCAATCATAGTCATCCTCTCTATGTTTTGGCAAATGAAATATGGAATACTCATCATTCTAACCCTGGTGAAATGCATAAGCAATCTGATATGATAGGCATAGAGTCTGGAGAACCTTCCCTCACATGTGAAGTATTTAATGATGAGTTTCATAAGTGGAACATACCAGTCCTCCAAGAATTTGAAAGGGAACACCCTGCCCAATTTACTATGATATTTGGCTTTAATGTATGGTTCATAGTGCTGTTTGCTGATATTTTTTCTTTTGTTCCACCTTTCCCCTACATCTGGCATTCTAGTTGCTTCTACAATAATGGTTGGTGAAAGAGTGAAATTGATGCCAGTAAGGTTTACCATATTGTCCTCCATGTTGATGACAAATTGCCTTGCCAATTCATGATGATACTTAACCCTCTCAACCATCTCAAAAAACTCAAAGCAAGATTGGTATCTGAAGAAAGTGGTAGCAAGGGGGCAAGCAAGGAGTTCAACAATGCTAATAGGTTCGTATCTAATAATTTTCCCACCCTTGTGAGGTCTCCTAGGCTGTACATTCCTTTCTCTTGAACTATCACTTAGTGTCTCCTCTTCATAACTTGACTCACTGTTTCTTGCCATGGTGTTGGTGCTTATCTTAGGAAAGTGATATGATGATGATGTGGTGAAAAATGGTAATGAGGGAGGACAACAATGATGAGTATGAAGAGATTTTACTTTTAGGAAATGGAATTTGGGAATGAAGGGATTAGTTTTGAGAAACTAGGGTTTAGTGAGGGATTTAGGGTTTGGTGAAGGGAATTATTTGTTTTAGGGGAGTGGGATATGGAGAATGGGATAAATGGAGTGATTTAGGATAATGGAAGAGGGAAAAGGGTTTAATAATGTTTTTTATGATGGTGGAGTAAAAATTGCACAATGAAATGGAAAATAGTGAAGACAAGCTAGGGTTTCACTTTCAACATGCAAGATTCATGAAGAACACAAGTATGACCTCAAATTCAGCTTTAGGATGATGATTACTTACTTGTAGCATGGAAATGTAGCAATTTTGAGGGTTATTGGATGATTTGGAATGATTTAGGAAGTTCTGGACTGATGCGCAGCGCACTGGGCCTAATGTGCAGTGCCCTTCTGATGCACAACACCCATGCAAATTTACACTGTAAGACAGCCACTGATGTGCAGTGCCAGCCTGATGCATAGCGCACTGCCTCTGATGCGTAGTGCCAGGCAAGTTTCCTTGAAAAACAGGGTTTTTGATCTCCTTTGCTCCAAATCACAATTTTTTGCTCTCCAATGGTCTTTTGCACAATGAAATGATGAATGGCTCCTCTTTTACTTTATATATGGATGACCTTTAATTTTTACTTATTTCAAAACCCATTTTTCTAATGTCAAAGTCACTTTTGGTCATAAGCTCTATTTTTCATTTGAATTGACTTTTCTTAGTCACTTGGTAAACTGATGCATTGATGCTTGTGTTTTTGTCTGCAGTGGCTGGAGTTGGCAAGGTGACCAAGGGCAGCAACTTTAAACTTATTACATATAGAAAATATTGAAATTACATAAAAATTTTGTACATAGGAAATAAAAACTCTGTTTTCACCTCAAAATAGAGTTTTGAGGTAAAAATCACTTATTGAGCATATCATTAGTGAAATTTTAATTTTGTGAACTTATAAGACCTCCTCATGTGCCTGCTAACCATTTATTGAGTTTTTGATGACCATGGTGACAAACCCTAGACCTAGTGAGACCTAAAACCCTAAAAATGATTTTGGTAAATGGAATGAAATAAAATAACAGTAAATGACCTGAACATGTGAAAACAGGCCAACAGGTAAATGCCATGAGGGAAAATGACTATGAACCACTACCATCAGTTGATCCATGACCTAATGGAATGCAGCTGATTGGATGGGACACCAAATATGCATGCAAAAAGAGAAATTTGATCAATGATGGAGGGATGAAGATACCGACACTAACAATTCCAATCAGATTTGGGCAAGGATTGACTGATCATGGTGGCTTTCAGCAGATGGTAGTCCATAGATCCATGGAGAACATAGTCTTCTTAGCTGATTAGTAGAATCAAGTCTTGAAGCTTATCAGAGTCAACTGATAGTATATGAGGTCGAGTCTCGATGCTGATGGGAGTTAGAAAATCTATGTAAAATATATATTTTGCTTAAAGAAGATTCAAAGTAGTTCAACAGCAACAAGGGTGCTTTTTTCTTGGTGAAGGTTTTTCCACTAGATATCTTGTGTCTCTTGTGTGATGGATTTTGTGGATGTTTTAAAGTGTTGATTATTGTTTCTCACATGATTATCTTGTTTTAGTTGCATACATGGTTTATGTTTTTGACATAATCTAATGTGTTGTTGGTTAACGTATGCATGATTCAGTTGAGAAGTTTAAAGTGGTAAAAATTGATAATAAGTCACACTACTGATTCACCCCTCCCCCCCTCTCAGTAGTGCTCAAAGGTTTCCAATAAATAATAAATTTAATTAATATATTTTTAAATAATTAAATTAATTAATAAATGTTTAAATAAAATTTATATTGACATAAAAGTTAAATTAATAATTAATCAGGTTAACAAAATTAATTAAATAATTAAAAAATATATTTACAAAGTAATTAATTTTAATTAATTAAATTAACTTAATTAATTGAAAGTAAGTAAATTAATTAATTAATTAATTAAAACTTATTAAGATTATTTTTATTTACAATTTTAAAAAACATCATAAAATACATATTTATATATTTTATGCCTAGGCAGTAAAAAATGAACAAAGTTTGATCAATCATATCTTTCAAACCATGCAACAAAAGTAAGTGAAATACACATTGTTGAAAAGTTGGTAGCGAAATGAAAGGAATGGAGCCATCAAAAATAGAAATCAAGAAAAGTAAAAATCACCCAATATAAGGAAAATTAAAGAATTCTAGGAGTGACATTAACAAAATTCACATGGAGGGCCCCATAATTTAGAAAAATTAAGGGTCATGGTCGAGACCTCAACAATTACTGACACATAGAGATGAAGCAATTATCTATGGTTTAAAACAATATGTTTAAATTTATCAAAGATCAAAATAAATACTTCCAAGATTTTCTCACATATTACACTATTTCTAAAAGGTCCTACATAAGATGAATCAAAGGAAGATAACTCTTAAAAAATGAAAGTACTTGAGTGCCCAGTTCTAAAATAGTGAATCCAAATATAGGGTATAATTATTATTTTTTAATTCTCTCTATACTATCTGATAACAAAGATATTTAGGAGGATTTAAGGATTAGCATGCCTCTATTGCATATAAAATTACCTCTTTTTGCTGACATTGCTTTGCTTCTTGCAAGCTTCCATAGCCTCGACAAAGGTGTTTCAGCATCATACAAGCATAGCATCGCTGCTAGTGAGAGTCCATAGCTCTAAAGGATATGCTTGTACTTCCCACACATGTGATTTCAACTCTCTTATATGCCACCCTTTCGATTAGCATATTTAGAGAATTTCTTTTAGCAATTGGGTGAAGAGAGTGGGGTGGTACAAGAGTTTTTTCACTTAAAGAAATAGATGCCATACTAGTTAAGTTTGACCCCACCATTCTTCTCTCCATATACCAAAGTAGAGGATTTAATTGTGGAGGGGTATGAAAGGGATTCAAATAAAATAATGGAGAAAATTTGTTTCTTAATAAAGGAGAACTTATAATACTTGAATCGTATCTTAATCTTCCCCATAGTTAATGCGGGATATATGAGAAAGTGAAAACATGGTACAAATGACCTTTAGATAAATGAAATCCTATTGAAATGATAGAATATGTATTACCTAGTAAACCAAATCATGTTTCATAAAGATAAATTTTTTCCATATAGATTTTGGGGATATCACAAAAGATAGTCAAAAGAAAAAATAAGTGAAATTAATTTAATGCAAAGACTTCAAATGTAAGAATTCAGAAATTTTGTAAAAAAACAAATATAAATCAAATCACTAATGAAAATGTTCCATCTACATGAACAAGGAAATAAAAAATCTAAAAGAAAAGGTAACAATAAGCCATGAATTTATGAAAATTCAAACAAGACCAAATGAGAAAAATGATCTCAACCTAAAGAGGATTAATACCTATTTAATATGTGGATTCTCATTTAAGTTAAGTAATTAATTATGCCTTGTAAGAATTAGAATAGATCAAGCCTTTTATTCAAAATGATATCCTAAATCTATGGAACTACTATGAGCAAAAGATGAATTCACATCAAGGTGTCCCTTATCTCATAAATATCTTACTTCAAAGCTAAGCCTTAATTGAAAATACTTAGTGATTATCTATTAAAGATGAGGATTACAATAAGTTTTGAAAACAAAATAAACAAGATATTAAATGAAAACAATATAAAGGTGTAGGGACTCCCTAATGTAACTTATACATGACATGATCATCAACAAAACTACTTCACTAAAAAAGAAAGCATGCAAAGTAAACCAAGTGATATCTAAGCTAGAAACATAATCAAGTCATCAAAGAAGCTAGTGAAAACCCACAAAACCAAAAATGCGATTAGAAGATACTTGAACAAAATTGAAACTCAAATTAGAATGAAAAATAGTAAAATATTAAAATAAGCATATGGTATTTACCTTGAAGAATTTCAATATGGTTTGTCTTAGAGATATTTATTTTCTCCAAATTCCATGTTTTAAAGAAGTAACCTCTTTTCATGATCAATATTAAAGAGCATGAAGAGGTTGCATCTTTGTCAAAGTTCCCATATGTCTATGATCATCGTATTTATTAAACCTAAACTACAATGAGCACCAAGCCTATGAAAAGTACTTACTAGAAAAGAAATGGTTTAATGCTCAAGATATTGACAATTAATAAGAATCATTAGAAATTTCAGATTTGTGCTTTAAATAATAATGCTAAAAATGAAAACAATAAAAATATGCTAGAAAGTACTTCGCTTTGTTCTACATCTGTGGATATCATTCTTTGTAAATTATGATTTGGGTAATGTTCTTCATATGTGAAGGCAAGATGAAGGCTCTTTTAATATATATCAGACCCAAAACTTTCTTTAAATACCAATTGGACAATGCCAAATTCTTAACCTATGTGGTGACTTTTATAAATATGGACAGGACATAAGCATTTGCATAGTGGACCTTTTGGCATTGGAATGGAGTAGTATAACAAAAACATGGAAGAATGCTATATTATCTCATTGATTAATGTTAGCATTTATTGACTCTTTTACTTTCTATAAATCTCGTTTCAATTAGACATTTAATACTAGCAAGAAAAGGCCCAAAATATAACAAAATAGGCAGGAACTAAGTTCTTTTGTATTTGTCGTTAAGCTTCCACCAGTGATGCTTAAGTTTCAACTGTATCATTAGAAAACACAACATCATTATAAAAAATCTCGTGAATTGCAAAGTCAAGCAAATGTAGAGAAAAGCACTTGCATAGAGCACATCTTATCCAAATTAAAATTCTGAGGAATGAATGCATACTTTCCTGGACATGTTTGAAAGCATATTTTATTGGGATTTTTTTAAACCCTTCTTCTCTAGGAAAAATTAAAGTCTTGTTGCTTATTTCATAATCACACTATTAAAAGAAAAGTAAAAACAATCTAAAGTAATCTACTCCTACTCCTACTATAATCTGCAGGAATAAATAAGACTAAGTATAGTCATATTTCCAATGGACCCATTTAAATTCATTTATTCCTGCACATAAATGTACATAAAAAATTAGTAACGAGAATAAATTATTATTAAACTATTAAAAGTAAATTCCAACGTATTATGTACATCTACTTCTAATAAGTTTACGAAAATAAATTTATTTACAAAAGACTTCGCTTGAAATGTTTTCTCCAACCATATTCTAATTGGATCATATAAATTAGGATGGACATTTGTTAAAAATTAGAGAAGATTCAAAGAAGAGGATAATGAACCCGATTCTAGTGATGTACCTGTAAATGATGTATGCTATAGAAAAGTGTTAGTATTATGTACAAGAAGAAGATAATTAACGAAAATCTTATTTGTATTTTAACTTTCCAAACAATTTTCAAATGGATTATGAAAGGTTGAATGGAAATCCAATAAATCTTTTAGAAGAATTTCAGATAGAGTAGATGGATGCTGAGTTTGTAATGCTACACTTTCAAGTGCAGAAGCTTGTGGAATATTTATTTTAGAACCTAGAATACGATGGTATTTTATGAACATCAATTGGAAATGAAAAACTTGAAGTTCTTGATGCTCATAATCTATTCTTTGAAATTCATTTCCATGTTCTTTTGCTAATGCACTTCATAAGTGTTTAACATTTGACTGCTCAAAATGGAAACATAAACTATCAAAAAATTGAAATATAAAAGTTAAATAGAAATTTGAAACAAACCATAATAAATTAAGAATATAAGCATCATTATTTAGATTATTGTTACAAGTCAAGTTGGTTGGGAAACTCCAGAACCAATGATTATTTATGAAGGAAAAATCGCTACTAGAAGGAATTTTTAACAAGATATTATCAAAACAAGTTTCCAAATGAGAATTAGAATGTGTTTCATTGGAAACATGAAAATTAAGCTCACAAAAATATTAAAAAACCAAGTTGTGTTTAGCTAATGGAAATAAGGTCAAACCATGAGAATCTTCTAGATTAAAATCAACTTTTGGACATATTTCACTTTGAAATGGATGAGCTTCGATGCCATCAAGATAAAAATACTCATCAAATATGGATTCTCTTTATGAAAAATCACATGGTAGATTTGGACAAACAACATCGTTAAAAGGTTAAGAAAGAGATTGAGAATTAACACTGATGTGCAAAGGATATTCATCAAAAAAAAATATCACTCTCAAAGAAATCATAATTGTTTGAGGGAAAGGTTTCATCATAAATGATGATAGAATCATTACTAAATGAGTCCAGATTGGAAAAAATATTCAGATACAAAAAGTAATGGTTGACAAAATACAATAAATTAGGTGTTTGCTGAAAATTTTCATTGACATCATGAATTTTAGCATAATTGATAATATTAGAATTCTAATTTAATTTAAACTGTATGTTGAGGAAGTGGGAACTAGTTATTGTTTCGAGAATAATTAGTGTTTCTAAAAAACGCTAACCCTCTAGGTTTGGTAGCTAACCTAGAAACAATAGTTAAAACAATTCACTACTTTTCCTATAAACAATAGATAAGAGAAAGACTATAAGGAACCAACTTGCAACTTTTGCTTGATTCCTCGCTCAATCCCTCTCTCCCTTGACCAATCTCACTGCTCCTTTCTGTACTTAACTCGCTTGGAAAGTACCTATATAATTACAGAAACAAGGACCCATCAAAGCATAATGATATATTATCCGTAAATAACATAGAATCGAAAATATGATAAACATATGAATGCATTGACAGATTACATAAACATAAGAGAAAAATCTTGAAAAGCTTTATTGATAGAAAGGATGATTACAACCCATGAGTTCGATCTAGTATCATCCTTCCAGCTTCAAACCTTCTTCACCTCATGAACAGTAAGACATTCCAACATTACCACAATAGTTAGACTCAATACTAAAACCACCAGCGTCTCTTTACAACTCAGAACTATTCAGCCTCCAGGTCTCTTGGATGAGTGATTTATTTATAGATGAGTGAAGGAGGTTGGGTCATCAATGATGATGATGAATTCCTTTCTATTTTTAGAAATTGGTTCCATGAAAGAGGGAGATAGGAGGTTGATGTTTCCTAATTCCTTTTTTCATCCTTGGGCGAACTCAAAGGGGTAGGTGGCACTTGAGAAGCTTCTAGAGGTTTCCCATGGATAAGGAATCTTTAAACCCTCCTGAAAATTTTCCCAAGTTTTCTCATCGCAGGCTAAAGTGGGACTAAGTGTGATGCATAACACTTAGTCCTTGTGGTGCTTGCAATGCATTGCAGCCTGATAAAAGGCTTCTTGCAATTATCTCTTTAGAGACACTTTTTAGATGTATTTTGTGATGGAACTTTTTTGGGAGTGAGGCATTTTGATGATTAACTTCTTTAGGACATGTAACAACTATATTAGGGGTTGATGAACCCTAATAACATTGACATGTAAGTTGGCATTGATGTGCCCAAATAAACCTGTAACAGTTGCCCCCTAAAGTATGAGGTCGTAAATATCTATGTCGGGTGAAATGCTTTATCATGACGATCGGAAGTTTCAAAACAGAAGGTGACCTACATCAATTACAATACAATACATCATGATAATCTAATTTTTCTCCTGAACTAGCTGAGGGAGGAATTCCCATGCTCAAATTATAAACTTTCATTACATGTACATAGATCAAATGGTCATCTACAAATATAGACTTATGATTTATACAGATATAGATTTGTGATCCATGATTAGGATGACCATCTGTGTAAGGCCTTTGTACATTTGATTTGGTACTCCTGAATATATCGCAGCCCGGATGGATGAAGCTAGATCTGGGGTCTTAAATCTGATTCAATCTTCACTCAATGTACAATTCTAACCATGTGAATAGATGTTTTGAGGTTGAACATGGAGAGACATCGCCTGATTACCAGCCAATGATGTAAGTTGTTAACAGATGCGAGAGGGATCACCGATAATAATGATGATCCTCAAGGTACTACAGTACATTTCGCATGGTGTGAATAAATTATTTGATGTCGAACACCATGCAAAATCTTTCGGTCGAAGGCCATTGATGTCAACCTGTTGCCGGAAGTGAGAAACCTGCCATTGATGTATGCAAGCTTCAAAGCACTAAAAGGGTGTTTCTAAGTCAACTTCTTGGATGATGAGCTGATGTCGACAAGAAGTGACTCGTCATAGGAGGGCCTTGATGTATCCCACATCTACGACACGAAACGAAGTAAATGATTTTGGAGATGAGAATCGACTGACGACACAAGGTTCAGGAATGGCGGTCATGAAAATGAAGGTTTACAGTATTGCAACGGATGAAGTTTTAACTAGATGACTTCTCTTGAACATATCAGTGACACTGAGATGAATTGGTAGCGTTGACCCAAAACAAAAGTGATGGATGGTGTGATAGACCAATGGTGTGATAACCATCAAGTTGAATGACCCAACCCAACTAGTCACGGAGATGAAGTGAAAGTGTCATGTTCAAGAGCGACTTGCTACCATAAAATTTTCTTGATTTTTCCCATTTTCCCTAGTCATTTTTGACCAGTACCTCTTTATTTTTATCAAGCTTGAGGAGGATAACATATTCTTGTTCTATAATTCACCCTTCGGGTGAACCCATCACTATTTGATGTTTTAACGAGTCTAGCGAAGGTGAAACTCGGTCTTGCCTAGATGGACAAGTTTGTCGCTATTATGATATTTTAACGAGTTTAACGACAAAGATAACTCGGTCCTTTTCATGTTTAGAGAGTTTGAAAAGGGATGAAAAGAAAGCTTTATAATTTTTTTTTTTTTTAAATAATCCATCAAGTCTGAAAAAGCATAAAATAATACAAGATAGATGTCATTTCCAATACTTTAACGAGCTGGAATGGACAAGTGCTCGACTATCTTTTCTTATTTAGAGAGTCTGAAAAGAGTTTAAAGAGGACTCTATGGTTTCTTTTCATTTTTATCAAAGCTTGAAAAAGAAACAAAAAGTTTGCTTTGTGGTCAAAGATGCTCAATTCGCCATTTAGTATATCGGATTCTGCTTTCAGTCATTCATCCTACTCAAAACTCCACCAAAGATGATTAAAAATACATGTTCATGGATAAAATGAATAAAAAACCATCATTTACTTGATTTACATGTAAAAGTAAATATAAAAAACAAGTTTGGTAATTCATTTTAACCATTTCATTTTTACCATTTGATTTGGAGCTCTAGAGTAGTTTTTTACCCCAAACTTCACCAGCTGATTGCGAAGGATTATGTGGATCATTTCTCGCACCGTCAGGACCAAGTAGGAGCTATTCTAGTACTCTTTCATTATATTCCATTCATCTTAAATTTTTAGCAAAAATTCTTAGTTTTTCAAGCCCCCAGGGTTTCATCTTGCGTTTTTTGGATCATCGCACCCTTTCCTTGTCGAAAAGTGTGTTGGACACCTAATCCTTAATGGGTTAGTGTGGAAGCCGAATGGACAAAAGGAGTCCAAGAGACCTTGGGATGTGAAACCCAATGGTCACATATTGTACTATAAATGTAAATCATTTGTTAATAAAAATTGCACTCTCATGTTTTATCCTTCAGTTTCCTTTGTTGTCCATGTGTGTTTAACATTGTATCAGAGCCATGGTGTGTGGCTTGTGTAGTTTTCTTCCTCACGGTTTATCCCTTAGTTAAAAAATGACATATTGTTATTCCCTGAGTAGCTGGTCTGAGCTGCCTTGAATAGCGCTAGCCTAGTCTTCATTACCTGTAACTTTCCTGACTACCTAACGCCCCTAACAACCTAAAACATTGAAGTTGAGCGCATTAGACTGCGTGCATTGCTGCGAGAATGGCATGATTGAGTGTGGAATGTCGAAATTTTTATGACTTGAGCTGTTTGGTTAATGCCCGACCTATACCGCCTCCTCGGCCTATATTCGGTTGAACGTTGGACTGTCCTCTGGCAATTTTTCCATTATGAAATTCTTTGTTAGTTGAACGTTACCTGACCTCTGGCACTGTCATATACGTTTTTGATATTGTTTGCGCCCTCTGTCAAGATACCTGCTGCAAATGCTGCCTCTCTACATGTCTTCTGTGCATAATTTTCTGCACCTTGGGCTCTCTCCCATAATAATAATTTTCTACATCCTCTCTGCACCTTTCAGAAATGGTTGACAGAACTTGGGTAGTTTGGTTTGCGAGACTACACTTCCTCAGTTGATGTTCATCTCAGACACTGTCCACGCTAAAATTCTTCATACATTGAACCCATTTTAGCAAAAGCAGAAATGGTTGTTGTGTAGATTACTTCGTTCGGGTGGCTGTCAGGGTCATCGTCATTCCGCATTGCCCTCAGCATTTTTATAACATCTCTCAATCTGCGATTCTGCATATACCCCTTCATTAGAGTAGCATATATGCGAGCATTAGCTCCTTGGTAATAACAACCTTGAAGCAGAAACATATTTGACTGAATCCTATTCTTTGAGGGCGTAGACTCACTACAGAGTTAAAAGAGCAGTGCCAGACCATTGGATCATTGATACTGTGGACTGATCGTGATAATCTCTATCACATCATGGTGAAAGATTCCAGTACATCTCTATTTCTTAAATTATAAGCTTGGGAGACTGATTGAAGCTTGAAAGCTCCCGGTGTTTAAAGGCTTCCTAGTTTTGAATGTTGCCCCTATTCGTATATTCAACCAGCGCTACAATTGCATCGATGTGGACATCGTATCTGTAAAGAAGTTCTATGTAGTCACATCATCAATGGAAACATGCTTGAGAGCTATGAAAATGGAACAGTGGGTGCATCATTAGTTGGTTTATTCATTTATCTGTGTTTGATGGAAAGAAATCTTGAAGATTCTTTGCAATGATTTAAGAAAAAAAGGTATTTCACCCAATCAAAGTTTGAATACAAAGTATTTGGAATGTCCTGGTCATCGTCTCCACTATAATTCTTGCAACGTTGAGCCTCAGTGCATTGGTTTATTTTTAGTGTGTTGTCCGTGTGAAATGTTGTGTTGGCTGATTTGTGTTGATTGGTAGAAGACTCAAGTCACAAATCATGGCTGGAAAGAGAACGAGTTGCCTTCAAATTCTGTTGGTATAATCTTGAGAATAGAGGTCGTATTTTGGGAAAAGAGACAAGGCCGATTTTTGGTTCCTAATGGCACCAATTCTCCCTTAAAGGAAATCTAATCTCCCTCTTGTATCAACGCAACTATTTGCGTGGTTCTTTGAGAACAAAGGACAAACACCTATACCGTCGAAAGAAACACCTTAGTTTTGAGTCGAGTTTCTAGCTGAAGGGACGAGATTCTATCAGTGTTGAAAGCCATATCAAATTCTAAGTTTGAAGCTGAACCTACCTCACTAAGGGACCTATTTTATGAAGTGATTTATTGGTGGTAAAAAAGCATACAACTGGCTGGAAATTATCTTCAGTTTGGGCGTGTTGTGACTCTCTTCAGGCTTGTGGACTGATTCCTCATCTATATTTCACTTGTATGCTATGTCTTGAAGTTTTAATACCCTTAAATGTGTCCATGTGATAAGCTTAAGAAGACCGATTTAAGAAAATCGATTTTATATATGAGTTAAGAGGACTTATGGTCATATTAAAAATGGTGGATTCATATATGCGTTGGAATTGTATTATATTACCATATATATATATATATATATATATATATATATATATATATATATATATATATATAGATATAGATATATATATATATATATATATATATATATATATATATATATATATATATATATATATATATATATATATATATATATATATATTATGAAGGAAAGAGAGTACGTTGAGACCAGACTATAGTGCGGCTACAACATTTTCCAGGCTTCTAGAAACTATGCTTGAAAAATAAAAAAAATAAAAAAATTATTTGTTGCTTCAGTTTAGAATTTGCATGCTGACCAATCCAAATGAAAACCTCGCTGTGAGTATCCAGTACCATGATATCCTCAGTCAACAGGTCATTTTGAGTAAAGTTGAAGACTTCTATGGGCTTCAATATTCTTTTTTCAAATACACAAGCATACAAAATTACCATGCCAAATGAGAAGTGATGTCCCAGTTTGCAACAAGAAGCAACAGGTAGTAATTGGTGCTTGCTGGTTGCATACTGGTCAATTAGTGCACATTTATAGAGGATATCGTTGTATTGTGAGTGGGTATTACTTTTCTGCACTGAGTAGTAGTTGTGATCAATTTTTAAGGTGTAAATCTGACATTGAAAAAAAAATTGGCTAGAATCAGTGAAGTATTAGAGTTCCTCAAAACTCTGATGTTGTCTGCTACTCATGATACATTAAAAGTCAGCAAAGTTTCTATCATAGACATTCAGGTTTGTCTACAAAATGCACAAGAAAAGATCGATTTTTTGCAGCTTGAATCTCAGCTACAGCAAGAAGAATTAAAACAGAGGAGTCATTCTGAACCTGTTTCTGTTCAGAACAATGAAGCAGACTCCCATGAATAGAAAGAAAATATTGTTGAAGTTCATTCAGATCCAGTACCCAATAAAGCAGCAGTTGTACATGTAGATGCAGAAACTCAGTCTGCACTTCCCAAGCCCATCATCAGACCTTGGGAACATCTTGTCCACAACAAGCACAGAACTGGTCTTGGATATGACAAGGACTTGTCCTTTCATATTCCAGACTACGCCAAGCCCATTCAGTTTCAAAGTGCTGGATTCATTCATGATATTTCAGCTTCAGCTATTCCAGACTCTGCCCCTCTTCCACAATAGCAACAACAACAACAACAACAACAGATTGTAAAATGCCAACACTGTGACCGAGTTGGCCATCTGAAAGATCACTGTTTTGATCTTCATCCATGTAAGCACTGTCATAAAACTAGCCATTCTTCACACAGATGCTTCAGAAACAAACATCTTGCAAGAACAAAGATACATCTTGGATGGATCGCTTCTTGGCAATGGCCATCAATAGCCAAGAAGATATTGCAATCACATGTCAGAACTTGTTCCAGAGTATTGAACAGTCTTGAAGTTGAGTTTTCTCCATCATCTCACCTTGTATCTGACAAGGGGGGAAATGATGGTCATCTACAAGCTTCAAAACCACATCAAGCGAGCCTGAACCACAACCTATCACACCAGATTCAGAGTAGTAGCCATAAACAAAGATGCCCTTGAGCATGCCTTTAGTTGGTAATCTGGGACACTTCCTCTAGCAGAAGACTTCAGCTTCTTGCCAATTTCAGAAGAATTCCAGGAACAAATTGAGAACACTTCCTCTATCAGAAGACTCTAGCTTCTTGCCAGTTTTGGAAGAGTTCTAGGAATTGCATTAAGCATTCCATAGTTGTTGGTCATCCTTAAACCATCACAGGTTGAGACTTCCCTTTTCAGGTTGAAGTTCTCCCTTTTATGTGGGGTGAGACCTCCCTTTATTGGTTGAAGGTTTCCCTCTTCAAAACAATAGGAGCACTTCCTCTAGTAGAAGACTTCAGTTTCTTGCCAGTTTTGGAAGAGTTCCGGGAACTGCACTAAGCATTCCAGTGTTGATGGTCATCCTTAAACCACCGCCCTTTATACCAACATTTCAGAGAGCACATTTTGCCTAGTGCTGCCATGCATTTTTGCACATTTTGTATTACAACTCTCTTCTTGGACTCATACATAACCCTTTGGATTAAGGGGGGGAATGTTGGACACCTAATCCTCAATGGGTTAGTGTGGAAGCCTAATGGACAAAAGGAGTCCAAGAGACCTTGGGATGTGAAACCCAACGGTCACATATTGTACTATAAATGTAAATCATTTGTTAATAAAAATTGCACTCTCATGTTTTATCCCTTAGATTCCTTTACTGTCCATGTGTGTTTAACAAAGTGCAATGCATTTCATGCACCTAAAAGGAAGCATGCAACGCATAGCACTGTCTCTAAAGGGAAAGTGCGATGGGCGCAGAAACTAAAATTAAACAGTTGTTTTTTCCCAAATTTTAAACTTATTTTTGCACAAGTTGGACCCTAATTTATCTAATGATTGTGTTTCAGATATTCATTGGATCAAAATGGTTGTTACATGGAGAGAATGAGAACACGAGGAACAAGACATGATTTCCTTAAATGATTAGGGCACAGTTGATGCCTTAAGGAACTATGGGTTGTTGAAGTTCTTTCGCTTATCCAGCATGCAGCAACAAATTGAACTGCTACAGTATCTTATTCGTGCTTGGGATCCTACTGACCAGGTTTTTCACATTAGGGGTAAAGAGATCCCCTTTACCATTGAGGATGTTTACTTTCTGATGGGTTTATCAAGGCGGGGTGCCCCCATTTCATTATCAGGATTCACCAGAGGAGGTGAATCGGTGAGAGATTATATTCGTCAGTTCTGTCAGGAAGGATCTCAACCTAGCAGAGATGGAAAGATTCATATTCAAGATGTTAGTGATCGACCTTTGAGAACAATCCTTTTTACCCTTGCTAGACTGGCTGGCAGTGCGGCTTTACATTTAGCAAACAGATCTTATATGCAGTGTGCCTTAGAATGCCTAGAACCAAAGGTATTCAACTGGTGCGAGGCAATTCTTCCATCTATGATAGAACAACTGACCAAGGTGAAGGCTGGAAAGAAAAAAAAAATGGTTATGGGTCAATCTTGATT
Organism: Pinus tabuliformis; assembly: GCA_031772625.1. Taxonomy (NCBI): domain Eukaryota; kingdom Viridiplantae; phylum Streptophyta; class Pinopsida; order Pinales; family Pinaceae; genus Pinus; species Pinus tabuliformis. The sequence continues at coordinate 1,081,765,101 of CM062811.1, forward strand.
TCCTTCGCCTTAGAGATAATCCCGCTTATGTAGCCACAGTACATTTCTCTCGGAGTACTTGGACCTGGAGACCCACGGATGCAGAGGTGGGTAGATCTTATGGCTAGGCATGTTGTCTGGTCATTGATGTCATTTTCCTTCGCTTTCTTCGAGTGGTTCGACCAGTAGGAGATGGCCTTCGTGGAATATCCATATGCTGGGATGGACTTCTGTGGTGATCCAGATCTGTATTGCCATTTGGGGCGCAACGGAGCACTATTGGTAAATTGATTTGACCACACTTCTCTTTTTGAAGTTTTTACTTTTTTTTTGTGTTTTTTTGTTGTTACCAAGACTAAATAAACTCATTTATGTATGCATATGTTGGATCCATTTGACCTATGGTATGCCCATGGGAGGTAGGTACACCATTGCAGAGATGTGTTGGGAGGGCAGTTCTCAGAGATTTGGACATAACAGAGACCTTGGCTCAATTGCAGGATCATGTAGACGGTTTAACCCTCGGTATTCCGAATGTCCGGATTGAGGAGTTACCCACGATATTGCAGCGCCATACCATTGGCATGCTGAGTCTTTGGATGAGACTCCTGCATTTGATAGCAACACTAGTCTATTAGGATATTTTCTACATTCATTTTTGAGTTTTTTGGGTCAGATGACCGATTTTGCCTTGGACACAAACTATTTGTAAAAACTTATATACAACTATCTATTTGACTTTCAGAGTTTTATTGTGGTTAAGTGATGAAATCCTGTTCAAATGATGATGTGATTTGAAAAATGCTTTCTTTACATATGTTGCAAATATCTATTTAACACATAGTTTGCTAGAGAGTCAGTCAATGTGTTTAAATTTCTAGGAATATGTTGATATTGAATAAATTCAAAATGTCTTTCCAAAATTCGAACTCTAAGGAACATGTGATGAATTGCTGGGCTTCGAACGGAATAGACACCAATAAGTTGTAGTACGACCAGTTGTGAATCTAGCCTAACAATGATTCAGCGTATGCCATGTGAAATGGCATCAGAGAGGAGTTCAATCAATGTGCTATACTCAACGATATTGTTTGTCGATCAACCAATACATATCCCTCTGAAACTCACTAACTCGCCGCTTGGAGTGAAATAGCCCATGTTGCAAAGGATAGGTTCTGCATACTATGACTAGCCCCATCGGCATACCCAACAAATGGTTCCAAAAAGTTCGACATCTACAACAAATGTGAAGTGGATTACCTAACCAAATCAAAACTCTAAAAGAAAACTAACACACAAAATGCAATCAAAGCATATGTATAGTGAGTTTTACTACACTTAATTAAGCATAGTAACATTTAAGATACAACCCATTTTGGGGCTGTGACAATGGAATCCCATCATAATCGACTAACTCGTAGGCTCCTTTGGTCAACACACATTTAAAAATATAATGGCCCATCCATAATGGTTCAAATTTCCTCGCTCCTAGTTTGTCAGAATCCTGATCGTAAAGCAAGACCAAGTCACCTTCTGAGAAGATACGAGGCTTAAAATTCTTGTCATATTGTGCCTTGATGCATTTCTTATGCACCCCATTAGACAAAGTGGCATCACGACGGGTTTCATCCAGATGGATTAATTCTAAGAAACATGCTTCTTCTTCAGAAGTATCGGTAGCAGGTCAATTGCAAGCTTGAGGGATGAGATTCCACATTGAATTGGTAATAATGCTTCCAAACCATACACCAACTGAAAAGGCCTAAATCTATTCACATTTCTCATCGAGGTCCGATATGCCCACAGAGCTGAGTATAGGATTAAATGACAATTTCGTTTATGGACTCCAATCATTCTTTGCAACATGCGCTTAAGGACTTTGTTGATTGCCTCAACTTGTCTGTTAGCTTGCGGGTAGTATGGAGTAGAACTATCATGCAACAGTGCTAATTTGTTAGTTAATTGAATCATCATGTGATTGTGAAAATACGACCCATGATCTATAACTATAGCTTGTGGCACACCAAACTTGGAAACTACATGGTTAAAAAAAAAGAGAGTAGTCGTTTCGCCATTGTTATTCAATGTAGGCATCGCCTTAGCCCATTTGGTAAAATAGTCAACAACAACTATAATATACCCATGCCCCTCGACCGAGGTGGGGTTACATGTCATGAAATCAATGCCCTATTTTACGAATGGGCCAACAACAATGACTGGATGCAGTGGTGCAGGTGGTAATCTGGTTTTACGATCAAAAATCTGACAAGAATGGCACCTTCTGACAATAAGAATGTAATCTTTGAATATAGATGGCTAGAAGTAACCATCTCGTAGAGCTTTTTGTGCAGTTACGTAACCAGATAAATGCCCCCCACAAGCACCTAAATGACATTCATTCAAAGCTTTCTCGGCCTCCTCATGAGTAAGGCACCTATGTAAGATCGTATCGACACCACGATGATAGAGTGTATCACTAATGATCAGATAATATTTGGCTTGGTATTGAGTACGTCGTTGGTCAGAGCAAGAGGCATTAGGATGAAAAGCTTAGGTCTAGAGATAGACCAGTATATCTCCATACCATGGATCACTTGATGAAATCAAAAACAAAGAATCATCCAAGATTGATGCTTCCAATGTTAAATCATTGGAGGACGAGGGAAGATCACAAAGTAGCTCAACAAAGATGAGAGATTTCTTTGATTTGGACTTGGTGAAATCCAAATCAAACTCCTATAAGATAACTATCCATTTAGAATATTTGCCCCCCATCAATTGACATGACAAGATGTATGTCATAGGGTTGCAATATGATATAATGGTAGTTTTGTGAAAGAGGATGTAATGACGAAATCTCTACACAGCTTGAGCGACGACCAATGCTAACTTTTCAACATATGAATATTTACTTTCTGTATCATTGAGATTGCGACTCAAATAATATATAGGATGTTCAATTCCACTTTTCTCCTGAACTAGAACCATGCCAATGGTTGTATCTGCAGTGGAGAGATACAAGTAAAAGTCTTTTTGATAGTTTGGGGCATACATTAATGATGCTTTAATCAGGGAATCTTTGAGAGCATCAAAAGAAGCTTGCGCAACTTGGTCCCAATGGAAGGGTACCCCTTTCTTCAATAGATGTGTGTAACCTTTAGCTAATTCAACATAGTTTGGAATGAATCTCCTTAGAAATTTTGCCTTCCCTTGAAGTCTCTGTATCTGTAACAAATTTGAAGGTGGAGGCATGTCAAGAATTTCTTGAACCTTTCTAGGATCGAGTCAAATTCCATCTTTAGAAACTATGAATCCGAGCAATCGAACAGAGCCAACACAAAAAAAAATTGTGTGAATTGAGTCTTATTTTGTAGTGTCAACAACGTAAAAATATTGCTCTCAAATGTTGTGGGGGTTCAGTCCGTTTTCGTGAATGAGCAGGCAAATCATCAAGATAAGGTTGAACAATGTGTTTGATGTCATGGAAGGCATAATTCATCGCCCTCTGAAATGTAGCCCCTACATTTTTCAAACCAAAGGGTAGCTTTCGATATGCGAATGTGCCCCACGGACATATAAAGGTAGTTTTTGATTGGTCTTGTGGGCGGATATTGATTTGATTGTAGCCAGAAAATCCATCCATGAATGAAAATATTTCGCATCCGGCACATTCGTCAATAATCTGGTCGATAAAAGGTGTAGGATAGTTGTCCTTTGGACATGCTTGGTTTACATCCCTATAATCGACGCACACTCAAATTGTCCCTTGTTTTTTCATCACTGGAACAATATTAGATACCCAATCAATAAGAGGTACAGGGAAAATGAAGCCAGCACGCAAAAGTTTTTCAACCTTTGCTTTAATGGCAATGGCTTTCTTAGGATGAATAGGTTGAAGCCACTGTCGTATTGGTTTGACATCAGGGTACATTTTAATTTCATGTTCAACAATGCTTGAGTCAATGCCTAGCATCTCCTCATAAGACCATGCAAAGACATCTCGAAATTCGTGGAAAAGAGCACAGTAATTATCTAGTTCCAATGGAGAACAAGATTTTCCGACATGAATATTTTCTACAATGTTAGGCTTGGTCGAAATGTTTATAGAAATTGTTTCTTCTATGTTAGACAGATTACGCTTAGAATCTACAGTATTTACAGAATTTGACAAGAAATCAACGATTGATGGGTGATTAAGTTCATCTGAATAATCTTCATTGTCATCTCGAAGGTGGGAACGATGATGATAATCTTCCCACAGTGTTTCTCCTATCATCATTGATTGGACGATTCCTTCATCCATAGAATGTATATGCAAAAAAGGATCTGAAGAGGTGCCATATTCTAAAGACCTATCTACCCATGCAATTGTTGAGTGTGGATTAGGGTTTGCTGCACAAGCCCAATAGATTGATTGCTATAATGATTCAATGGGGCTTGGTGGCATTGCCTCGCCATAATCATCACTTTCAAAGTAGTTGGAATTCTTCTTAAAATCAGATGATGTAGAAGAAATCATGTTGCAGGTCTCCACTCTTTCCACTTCCGCGAAACCAGATGGTGACGGGAGGGTAAAAGTGCCCATCAGGGAAGGATCTTTTAGGAGACCTACTCCAACATTTTGAAGTGATTGTGAGTTTCTGTGTATCAATGGAATGCTTCTCGTAGCCTGTGAACTATTGGCAAAGAAGGCTAGCTGATCAATGACTGTGATTCCACCCTCGAAGGGAAATGAAATCATTCGAAAGTATGTGGAAAAAATGGCAGCCATAGCATATACCCAAGGCCTTCCTAGTAAAATTTTGTAATCAAGGAGTCCATTAACTACCTCAACCTCAACATTTATGGTTTTGCCCCTAGTTCAACTTGTAGTTTACTCAAAATCCCATATGAAGTGTATGTTCTTCCATCGAAAGATTTTAATGTAGTTGGTGATCATGACAAGGGTAGCGAACCAAGAGTTTTCGAGCAGCTCATGGACATAATGCAAGTAGACGCTCCCTCATCAATAATAGTTTGGTGAACATTTTTATTGAGAGCTTTTACTTGTATTAGGAAATCTAACTGCTCTGGTAACTATGGTGTATATCCTGTATGGTTGAAAACCACAATATTAGAATCTGTAGGATCTATTCCACCTATAGCTAACAATAAAGCTTGTTTTTGGGAGGGACAGTTTTGCAACACCTCAAATGTTGACATAGTAGAAGGTGATTGAGCCAGATCTTCCACTATATTATAGTTTTGAGTTGCTCGAGCACGAGGATTGAATGTTGATTTATGGACAACTCCCTTGGTGGCTTTATTATTAATTCAAGTGTATTTGGTGGAACAGCTTCTAGTGAAGTCAAGGTCGAAGTACTAGGTTGATCAGTAGCCTGGTTATTCGACGATGACGGATTTCCATAATATTTATTCCTTGTTGACACCAAAACATCGTTTTTCATATTTTTGATAGACAACATGAGTACTTGGGATGTGGAAGCATTATCAGTTGCAACCAAATGTGTTTCTGGGGTTGGAAATGGATCTGTCAACACTGCTGAGGTATTCGAAGTCTTTAGAAGTTTAGAGACCTCAGATCAATGTGGACAATCTCTTGTATAATGCTCGTCATTACATATCAGACATGGATAATGAGGTTTCCTAGCCGCAGTAGGGGATTCAGATGATTTCTCAAGAGTGGAATTTTCTTGTTTCTTTTTGTTGTTCTTCCCCTTTTTCTTACCTCTTGGTTGCTTTGGATTTTTTCCTTTGTCAGATGACACGACATTAATCTCCAAGGCAAGAGTGTTTTCTGATGGATTTGCATTTTGATTGGAAATAACAAGAGTTTGACCAGATGGTCCTCTTGCCGTCTGTGTTCTTGAAGAACTGATCACGCCATTGCTAGCACGAGAGTCCCTACTCGATTTTGGAGGTGGTGGAACAATGAAGGCTGGCCTAGCTGCATCGGGAATTTGATCGTAGAGCATGCCTAATTATGTGTAAATCAAATCCAAATATTGGGCACGAGCGATAACTTGCTCTTCTGTGACAACTCCTCCTTTTGCCACATCCTCGGTGATTGATGGCAACAAGGACTTTATGAACCACTCAGCTAAAAGCTGATTGGGAACATACGTCTTAACCATTCGACGATGACACTGCCACTCATGAATATGATCTGATATATGGGTGGAGGTAGTCTATTTAAAGTTGGTCAAGAGTTTTGTTCCAGTCTCATACCTGATAGGTAACTGGAAGTGGGTCAAAAAGGTAGTGGCTAGAATGGTGAAGTTATCGAAAGAAGCTCTTGGTAATTCAATATACCATTTAGCAGCTGGACCAGTAAGTGTTCTTTGGAAAAGATGAAGTCTGATCGAATCATCATTCAAAGTATTGGATGAACACCATAAATGAAAGGTCATAACATGATTCGATGGGTCTTCTCCTGGATTTCCATTAAACTTCAGAATATCAGATGGTAACTTATTAGGAATTACTGGCCACCAAGGCGCATATGCAGTTGGATCATTAATGAGCCGGTTTAAATTTGGTAATTCTAAAGTTGCTATGAATGACAACTGTCAATACAAGTCAGGTGGAGCATACCCAAGATAGGATGGAATCGCCTGTGAAATAGGTCTTTGCATACCAACATAGGGCATCTGCATTTGGTAACCTTGGTAAGGTTGTTGGATAAAACCAGTATAAAGTGGTTGTTGATAACTAGATTGGAATTGTGGTTGTCCATAACCTGCAAAGCCTTGTTGCCTAGGTCCTTGGTAAGCTTGATATTGACCAAAACCAGTTTGAGCTTGTGAACCAAGTCCAAACTGGGGTTGGGACTATTGGAATTGAGGTTGTTGGAATTGTGACAGCCACGGTTGTTGAACCAACTGTTGCTACCTAGTAATGAAAGATTGGCCAAGCTGTGGATCAATTATACCAGTGTAAGCCTGGGTCATTCTGGATAAAGGTATACTAACCTGAGGTTTTTGTTGAGCTCCAGAAACAAGTGGTTGTTGTATAAAAACTTGAGAAACTTGAACCTCTTGCCTTGAAACTTGTGGTTGCAAGGAAGAAGGATCAGTTTGTACCGGTTGAGATACAATAGATTGAGCTTGTGACTGTGGCACAGTAGTAACAACAGGTGTAGTAGGAATATTTGACACAGTTTGCATTGGTTGTGTTGGATACACAAGCCTTGGTTGATCTGGCATTACTGGTTGCCATTGACAAACTCTAACTCCAGTTTGACTTGAATACTGTGGGAAATTACCATATGGTTGTCCCCCAGAAGGGAGGAAACAGTGAATAAGCATATTGCTCTCCATATGGTGGAAATCCAGTATTTAATGGATACACCAGTCTTTGATGATTAGATTTCCCAAATTGATACTGAGGTGCAGGATCACATTGTTGAGTTCCCATGTGGGAAAAACTAGGTATAAATCAGGACGAGTTTATGGGTGTTGACCATGGAGCAAAAGCAACCCCTGAGTGGGTTCCAGAAAATGATTGGTAACAAACCGGGATGGACGATTCAACATACAGGTGCAACTCAGGTGTGGTAGAAAACATCGAGGGAGTGACAACAGAAGATTTTTCTGCAGCTACATCAAATGATACATTCTTGGATGTTGACAATTGTTCAGCCATAGCTGACTGGCCCAAACGTTGTCCTAAAGTAATTAGGAGTAGCAGGATAAAGATTAATCCCAGATCCAAAGTGAATTGGGGTTTCAGGTGTGGAATCCTCTACTATCTCTTCTATGGAAATCAAATCTGGTGTAAGAGGTTGACCGTCACATCCATAAAATATTTCTGGTGTTGATGAAAGTGTAGTTTCTACAGTGACTGATGTCGGAGGGATAACAACTTCTGGATGTTGAAATTTGAAGTCAGATGTTCAGGTAAATGAAAAACAGTTTCAAAGGGAGGTTCCTGAACAACTTCTGGTTCAGACGTAACTTCAATTTGAACTGGGATAGATTTCAGACCAACTCCTGATGGAGCTATTTCGAGTTCAGAAGCACTTCCTAGTTGAACAATTTCAAATTGAGGATCAACTTGTTGTTGGACAACCTTGGTTACTGTTACACTAGGATCAATACTAATGTTCTCCAGTAACTGTGAAACTTCCTCTTTAAGAAAAGATGTACCAAAAATAATTGGAGTAACTAGAGTCTCTGAAGTTGTTGAAACAAATGTTTCAAACAACTCGGATGAAGAAATAGGAGTTCTTGATTTGCTAGACTTAGTTAAATGAGACCACTTTGTTCGAATTGGTGTCGCTTTAGGAGGCAAAGGCGGTTGACTCACTGTTCTCCGCGAACGACAGGGTTTGGGTTGACTTTCTTCCACGATTGTGGATTACTTTATCAACTTAAAACTCAACTAAGGAATAAGGATGTTATTCGTGGTCAATTAATTTTAACGACACTTGGACACAACTTCGCTTTTTTAGTTTTAAAGAGTCGAGAAAAAGAAAAAGATGACTCTAGTCACCTTCGATTTTTAATGAGCCTGAAAGGACAAGTGCTCAGATGATCCTTTTTCTTTTAAAGAGTCGAAAAGGAATGAAAGTGACTGCTTTGGAGATTCTAGACAAGAGGGTTTACCAGACAAATCACAAAACTGCAATATACACCTTGGTGATAAATTAAAGAGAAATTATCAAGGACTTTACGTACGATAGTCAATCTTCTCGAATGCTATGTTTAGTGCATTGCAATTGGTAAGGCGGCAGACTCAGCTTCCTAGGGATAAACAATTTCAACCTATTGGGGTCTCCCACTATATACACGACAGTATACGGAGCACAAGTCCGTACTAGTACTTATCGGATCAAAGAGGAGGAATCACCCAACCTTCAATGAAAACAACAGCCACTAGGTTTAAAGCCATCGAAACACGTCTCTAGCCCAGACCTCTAGATGTTTTCGTTATGTTCCAAATCATTGTTAGATTAATTGATGTTTATTTTAAGTTGATCTTGCTTAGGAATTTTCCTTTAAAGGTTCACTACGAAAGGTGTTCTCAAATTCCTAAGAATGCAACTAGAATGACAAGCACTCTTTTCATTTAATTTCAACAATGAAAATCCAAACTATAAGGGATAGAGCATAGAAGTTCTTTTGAGCAAACAACAAAGAGAAAAAACTAATGTAATTCCCTAAACCATTCCATTTAGCACACAAACTATGACTCTAAAATGCAAATGCATGTATTTGTTTTCGGTTTCTCTTAATGTGAATGATATAATAAGAAAAAATAATGCACAAATGATTCAGAACTTTTTCATAAAAAATGGTGATTTATGATAATTTTATTTCAAAGAGAAAGGAAGACTTGTACGACACTTCCAATTTTGAAGAAATGAAGCTTTTCGACACTTTGAATGAAATCAAATAAAATGCACAAAATTTATTAATCGATTAGCTATGAAGGAGGATTTTACGACACTTCACTTTTCAAAGAAAATGAGGACTTTACGACACTTTTCTATCGAAATGACAATCGATCAAAAACTATTTTTCGACAATGGATTGCAAATGATACAATAAATACATAAAAAAAATTCACCAATCCTAGTCTAAACAGGGCCAAATTAAAGAGATGAAGGTTGGTTTCAGAGATGAGACATCATTCATGTTCAGCAAGCAATTCAATCAAAGATGAAACTTGACAAAAACTTCAGTTCCTAGATGGGAAAACTGATCTTCAAGAAATCAGCGTAGGTTGTGGTGATAGATAGTTCGATGCATAGCACTATATCCATGCAGGAAGTGAAATGCATAGCAGGTCTCAGTTAAGGACAGTGCGATGATTACAGTAAGAAACTTTGAAGGTGTTTTTGGCTCAAATTCGATTCAATTTTCAATATATTAGAATTGAATTCAATAATCGATAGCAAGCACAGTGTATTGGAATGTTCTAAGAGGCTACTAAACTACCAAAAAGGGAAAACAATCCTCAACAGAGTCGCCAATTTGTTTTGGGAATAATTAGTGTTTCTAAAAAATGCTAACCCTCTAGGTTTGGTAGATAACCTAGAAACAACAGTTAAAACAATTCACTACTTTTTCTATAAACAACAGATAAGAGAAAGACTATAAGGAACCAACCTGCAACGTTTTCTTGATGCCTCGCTCGATCCCTCTCTCCCTTGACTGATCTCACTGCTCCTTTCCTTACTTAACTCGCTTGGAAAGTACCTGTACAATTACAAAAACAAGGACCCGTCAAAGCATAATGATCTATTATCCATAAATAACATAGAATCGAAAGTATCATAAACATATGAATGCATTGACAAATTACACAAACATAAGGGAAAAATCTTGAAAAGCTTTATTGATAGAAAGGAGGATTACAACCCATGAGTTTGATCCAGTGTCATCCTTCCAACTTCAAGCCTTCTTCACCTCGTGAACAGCAAGACATTCCAACATTACCACAATATTTAGACTCAATACTAAAACCATCGACATCTCTTTACAACTTAGAACTATTTAGCCTCCAGATCTCTTGGATGAGTGATCTATTTATAGATGAGTGAAGGAGGTTGGGTCATCAATGATGATGATGAATTCCTTTCTACTTTTAGAAATTGGTTCCATGAAAGAGGGAGATAGGAGGTTGATGTTTCCTAATTCCTTTTGTCATCCTTGGGCGAACTTAGAGGGGCAGGTGGCACTTGAGAAGCTTCTAGAGGTTTCTCATGGATAGTGAATCTTCAAACCCTCCTAGAACTTTGCCCATGTTCACTCATCGCAGGCTAAAGTAGGACTAAGTGTGATGCATAGCACTTAGTCACTGTGGTACCTGCAATGCATTGCAGCCCAATAAAAGGCTTCCTACAATGATCTCTTTAGAGACACTTTTTAGATCTATTCTGTGATGGAACTTTTTTGGGAGTGAGGCATTCTGATGATTAACTTCTTTAGGGAATGTAACAACTATATTAGGGGTTTATGAACCCTAATAACATTGACATGTAAGTTGGTGTTGATGTGCCCAAATAAAATTGTAATAGTTATGAGTCCACCTATGAAGAAGAATGATCAATTGGTTCATTAGTTAAATATTGAATTGGACTAATTTCTATTGAACCTTCTTGCTAGTTACTAGCATTAAGATATGTTTCACATGGATTTTCATAATGTAGATTTGCATTTGGACATTCATTCCTAAAGTATGAAATTGCATGAAACGAACTCCTGATGTTTGTGGTTGTAATACATTTTTGAATTTATTCATGGCTTCAATGAAATCAGATTTAGATTCAAAATTAACTAACATATTTGAGACATCTTTTTCATCATCGTTTGATTTACAACATTCAATGTCAGAAGGAACAAGGGAAGTAAAGTATTGAATCAAAGATTGTTTTGAAGGTAAATATTTGAGATGAAATCTAAAGCAATTTGACTTGAATCTAGCATAAAATGCCTTAGGAGATTCATCTACATACATAAAAATATTTTCAATTTCTAAACAAAAATTTTCATAATTGTAGTTTTGATGGGCTAACAGAAAAACCTTCATAAAATGGTTCCATGAATATATAGACTTAATTGGAAATGTTTTAAACCATTTGTGAATCCATCCTTGGAATGTGAGATTAAACAACCTACAAATTTCATTATCATTAGTAATATCAAAAGATTGACATTTATCCACAAATTGACAAAGATGATCTAAAGAAGAGATTTTACTCTCATTATCATACCTCAAATTAGACAAAGATTCAAGTTTCCTTTTGGGATAAGCTTCTAGTAGGTCTACATGAGCTAAAATCATGACCCAATGTAGGAATGTACACATGATCCATGATTAGTTAAAAAACTTCTTAAACAAGAATCTATAGAGATAATATATGTGTTTCTGTAACACACCTCCTCTCATATCTATCCACTTTCACTGGCTTACCCAACAAACATGATCTCAGGGGATACTATGACATGAATCAACCTCATATATGACCTTAAGGAGATGGAGCCGACAAAACAAGACCTTACTGACTTCCATAAGGTGCTACAGGACCCCTAGGAACCAACCAACCATTCTAGGTGTCCAACCCTTGAGATAATTTTATTTCTTAGTGAGATAGATTCCTAGACCCTCCCATGACAAGGCTTCCAAGTGAATGAAACCATCTATTCTCTCCCACAAGCCTGCTTCCCAACAACTATAGTCTCTTTCAGGAAGTTCTGTGCCAATGACTATGATATTTAAGCCACTTTTTAAGGGCTAGGATTCAAACCCTTGTGAAGAACTTAATGAAACTTCTAGAGATGATAAATAACACAGAGACATGACCTATAACATAAAACTTACTCAAGGAATTGACCTAACCCGGTCTAACCATGATAGTCATTCCATCAAACACATAGTGAACATGAAACCCACAGGTCATGAATGCATATCTAAACATAAAGATCAAAAACTTATTTGTGGTTTACCAAGAAGGACTAATTCCCTCTCACAATAGCTGTAATACTACCAATTAGGTCATGCATTCATTAACTATTCATTCATCAATTAAAAGGAGATAAGATCCATACCTAAAACTATTATAATACCATGCTTATAACCAACATATAACCAGATAATCAACAATAATAGAACAACCATTAAAGCCACATAAGAACAAGTACATCTACTCATAAAGATAAGACAAACTTAGCTCTTATTAACCATATGAAAAAGCCAACCAAGTAAGGGACTTCCACATACCACCCGACCATAGATTGGGCTGAACCAAATATTTCCTTTAGCCAATCACCCCCGTCCCATATTCTGAGCATGAAGGTGGGATCTCATGGGATAAACCAATCCATAAACAACTAAGGGAATCCAAAGGTTAAGACACCTCCACCCTCACACTACTGTGAGTATCGAGATAAAAAAACCAAAACGAGCTTAGATTCCTCAGAATTCATTCACCATCCCCTGAGGAATTTTCCTATCTCCAACCACCTGTTGAGGGCTTCCCAGAGAAAACCATCTCCACCCAAACCATTGGGATTTTTCTGAGACCACCTCACCCGGATCCAAAACATTTATGTAATCCAAATCTCAACCAAGAATAAATCCCATGACACCATGACTATCTAGAAATGGCAAGGCAAGGCTAGAACTATTGTCGAAACTCGAAAAAACCCATGTCAATGAAATAAAATGAACCAAATACACACATGTATATACCATGCATGTTAAAAATAGCTAGGAAATCATACATGTAACATGTTACTTGCAAGTATTCCTGTTGAAGCCACTTGATCCAAATTTTCCTTCCTTGATCCTTGCTTTCCTTTGCTTTCCTTGTGTTGGGAACAGGTCCCCTGGGGGTCAATTTTAGGGTTAAAAACCCAGGTTTTTGGGCAGAAGGCAAGAATTTTGTATAAATAAATGTAAAGTCTTCGCATTTTGTGGTCGTGGAGTGTGAAGATATCAAGAGTCAAAAAGAGTGTTCTGCCCTTAGTCTAGATAGGTTGTATCGGTTTTAGAGATCTGCCCTTGGTCCGCGGACCATGGGATTGTATAAAAAGGAGGTCTTAGAGGAGTCTAAAGGAGTCAGTCAGTGAAGTAGAAGTACTTGATGAGTCTGTAAAGAGCTAAGAGTGAGAGTCTTAGTGTAGGAAGAGGCTTTGCAGCTGAGTGCACAGAGGCCTAGGGTAGAGGTCTGCAACTGAGTGCATGGACCCCTGCAGCTATGTGTGCATGGCAGATAGAGTCTGTATTGATAATCTGAACATCAATAAAGAGAAGTATTCTGAAATTACTGTGTACTTTTCATCTGTGTGTGCATTATTTTACTTTTGCTATGAATGTTGTGATTATGCTATGTTGAATAGTGAGGTTGTGAGTTAATTCTATATTGATGCACGAATCTATGTATTTTGCTTTGTCATATGAATGCAAGTAAGAATATATGTTTACGTGAAGATAATCGTAATTCATGTTAAAGTTAACCACTACTTAAGCTAATCTGGGTAGAAACAGAAGTAAGGGTAATTACAGAGGTGCATAAGCACCTGATCTATCTTTTTAGGGTCCGCGAAGGACAATCAAAGACTTTCATGAAGGCTCAAAGGATGAATAAGAGAAGTATGTTGATAAGCCCTAAATGGTTTATTGATATGTATGAGGGCAGAGAGAAGGTCTAAAAACTGACATCACAACCATCTTAAGGTGCGGAAACTTGGTTCTTACATCCCCCCATACTGATTCGGGTGAGACTTCACTCTACGCTCTGCAGATTGATGCCGAAAGGGCCAGTAGTGTAGGGATTTGCTAGGTTGATTAACACTGAACCCGCGTCAGGGCCCATCAAGCCAACACCTTGTCCTTTCTGTGCTTGCTTGCTTTCCTTCTCCTCTTGGTGCTCTTCTCCTATCTCAAACTAATTCCAAAAATAAACTAATAAAAGGCTCCAAACTAATGCTCTAATGTCTTTTTATTATCAATGCCTCTAATTTCTTCATTTTCGACTATTTTCCTTCAATTTTTCTCTCATGAAAAGTTGTGACTCTTCACCTTCCTTTTCTCCTATTTTCCTTTAATTTCATAAAATAAATGCCAATAATGCCTTATTACCTTTTCAAATCCTTTGTCATTTCCTTTTCCAATTTCCGTTAGCCATAATAAACAACAAGTGATACCCACTAGGATGTTTTTCCCAACATTCAGCTTGGAATACGTGTCCCGTGACCTTGGTCTTATTCTTCCTTTATTAAATTTATTACATGAAATTTTAACCCGGGGTTGTTATAGGCCCCTCTCCCTTAGGGGAACACTGTCCTCATTGTTAAATGACACCTACAACTAGAAAAATCATTGAAAATCAAAACATACTTCCCATGGAGCGTTATAACCTAGGTCTTTAGAGTGTTTACAATGACCAACCTACTCAGAATAAAAACCATCATGACAAACATGACAACAAGACAACCATACCACTTATTGGAGCTTTAGAAAACAACCCATTGCAGTATCTACAATAACAACCATACATAAATATATACATATGCCAAAACTGCTTTGCCTCAACCAGCAAAAAATGAAGGATACATAGCCCACATTTGATCATCCATCTCCCATGTATCTTCATTGGGCTCAAAGTGCTTCCAATGCACTTTAACTTGCTTGATTACTCTGTTTCAGAGCATGAGTTGTTTCCGCTGCAATATGCACTGAGGTTTTAGCTAGAATTCTCCTTTTGTCTCAACCTGCAATACAAACCAATCAATAACATGATCAACATCCTTTACATATCTTTTAAGCAATGAAAGATGGAAAAAATCATGGAATTTCACTGTTAGAGGCAGTGAATTTATGTAGGCCACTGATCCAATCCTCTCAAGGATCTCGAAAGGCATACAATACTGAGGTGTGAACTTCACACTTGACCCAATCCTCCAGGGGCTCTTCTTGGGCTTGATGTGCAAGTACACCTATTCTCTAACTTGAAACTCCTTAAATTCCTTGTGTTATCCTGCATAAATCTTCTACCTGTCATGTGTTTCCTTTATATTCTTCTTTATAACTTTCATTTCTTGTCCCATCTCTTCCAACATGTCTGGTCGTATAAGTACCTTGTTCACTAGATCACTCCAGCTAATGGGAGAGTTAAAACTTTTCCCATAGAGTGCCTCAAACAAACTCATCCTAAATGACTCTTGATAATGATTATTGTAAGAAAAATCAACTAGCGAAAGATTCTCCTCCCACTTCTGTTGTTGATGGATGACATACATCCTCAACATACCCTCCAAAATCTTGTTGGCCCACTCTGTCTGTCCATATATCTACGGATGATAAGTTGTACTGAAGGAAAACTATGTACCCAAACCTTCAAATAACTCCTTCCAAAACCTGGACGTGAACTTAATATTTCTATCTGATACAATCTTCTTTGGAACACTGTGTAATCTCACTATCTCTCTAATGAAGTCCTATGCCACATCACTAGCCAAATAACTAGACTTCACTAGAATGAAGGTAGCTACCTTGCTCAAACTGTCAACCACAACCATGATGTAATCATGTGGCTTTGATGTCCTCGAAAAAACTGTAATGAAATCCATGGAAATGACCTCCCATTTCCACTCTAGAATTAGAATAGGTTGCAACAAAATAGCTAGCAACTTACACTTAGCTTTCACCTGCTAGAAATCCAAGCATCTAGCAGCAAACTCTGCCACTTCCTTCTTTAGATTCAACCATTGGTAGAAATTCTTCATTACTATCAATGCCTTCTGATATTTTGGGTGACTTGAATATGGCTTGACATGAAACTCCATCAATATAAGCTTCTTGTCATTTGACACATAGATTCGGTCCTTGAATCTGACCAAGCCATCTGTTGTGAGATGATAGTTCACATCCTAATCACCTGTACCCTGTTGTAATCTGTGCTTAAGTTGTTGGTACTTGTCATCCCTTGGTCTTTTCTATAAGATCTTATCCTGTAAATATTTCTCATATGAACTCATAGCATGTATGTTATTTACATGTAATCTTCTGCTAATAGCATATGCAACCATGTTCACTTTTCCCTTATTGTATCTGATCTCGAATTGAGACTCACTAAGGGTATCCAACCATATATCTTACTTAGCATTCATATTAGGTTGGTAAAATAGGTACCTCAACCCACTGTGATCACTCATCAATATAAACCTCTTGCCAAGAATATAGTGCCTCCACATCTTCAGTGCATGAATGATTTCTTCCAACTCAAGATCATGTGTCACATAGTTCTTTTTGTGCTCATTTAGTGTTCGTGACTCATAGAACACCACCTATCCCTCCTACATCATGACTCCACCAAGTCCTCTCTTGCAGGAACTTGTGCGCACCATGAACTCTTTATCTGGATCTGCAATATTTAACACTGGAGCATTTTTCAACAACTGCTTCAACTTCTCAAAACTTGTTGCACATTCTTCTATGCACTCAAATTTATTTCTTTCTTTGTTGTAACGATGCAATAAGATGTGAAATTGGTGAGAAGCTCCTAATGAACCTTTTGTAATAACATGCTAACCCCATGAATGATCTGACCTCATCCACACTCTTAGGAGCTTCCCACTCCATGATAGCCCTTATCATTTCTTGGTCCATTGATATGCCTTCCTTGGAAACAACATGTCCCAAGTAATGTACCTTTGTTTGAAAAAAAAAATCACTTACTAAGCTTCGCATACAAGTGATGCTCTTTTTACAATCTCAATACTTCTACTAAGTGTTCGGCATGTTCTTCCTCATTCTTAGAATATATCAATATATCATGAATGAATACAATACCAAATGTTTCCTCATAAGGATGCAACATATTATTCATTAAACATATAAAAGAGCGGGATCATTAGTTTGACCAAAAGGAACTATGACAAACTCATAATGCCCATACCTAGTCTAGAAAGTAGTATTGTACATGTCGTCTTCTTTAATGCATACCTGATGGTATCCTGATCTCAGATCAATCTTCAAGAACAACGCTACACCCTTCAACTAGTCAAACAAGTCATCAATCCTTGATAACAAATACATGTTCTTGATGGCTACCTTGTTCAATTTCTTGTAATCAATGCATAACCTAAGAGTAACATCCTTCTTCTTCACAAATAACACTGACACACCCCAAGGCGATATAATTGGCCTAATGTATCCCTTATCAATCATTTCCTTCAACTGCAACTTCAATTCTACCAACTCTATAGTGCTCATCCTATAAGGTGCCTTCGATGTTGGTGCTGCTCCTGGTACCAACTCAATAGAGAAGTCCACGTCCCTGTGAGGAGGTAACTCTGAAACTTCTGCTGGAAGCACATCCTGAAAATGTTGCAATATGTTAGGGTCCTATGATAATAGGATTCGTAATTTTGGATAGGGTATGGTTAGTCATGTAATATTGTACATACTTTTTCTTTCTACAAAATGTTTTCCATATTAAAAAATTAAAACATGTAAAGAGGGTATGTCCTAAAAGAATAATCAAAGGACAAAAGGAAATATAGAAAGATAAAAAAAGTGAAAAATATGAACCCCAAAAAGGAAATAAAATAGATTATGAAAGTGTGCAAATTCAAGTGCCACTACTTTTTACTTTACTATGTAAAATAAGGTTGTGTGCAGCTTGTTAGAAATGCCACAATCCATGATGGTCAAACAACTCAATCTTGACTCATTCATGTTTTGAAATTTTATGTTGATAGATAGAGAATAAAGATCTAGCCAAAATGTTTAACCTTAGCAGATTGGTAGTTAGGTAGAGAATAAAAAAGTGCTCATCAGCTTAATTTGAGCCATTGGAAGTTATAAGGTTAGAATTAGATAGTTTGCTTGTCAAAATAAAAGGAAATAAAGGGTCCGCAAGCTCAAATGCACCCAATAAAGTGAAGAAAAAATGTTAGGATAAATAAAGGGTAGGTAGAAGAAAGGTTGCAGAAACACAAGGTTGTTAGATCAAAAGCACATATATCATGCTTAATCCTATGTTTCATGTGCAGGAGCATTTATGAGAGTGAAAAGATGTTCACAAGCTTGTTTGATTAACTTCCCCTCATTTCATTTCACCCCCACATACATACTTACTAATTTCCCCATTATCCCCTCATTTCTTATTAAATACCCTTTTCTCCCCTCATTTTGACCCTTACCCCTTGGTTTCACACATTTTCCTAGTAAATTACCTTCCAAAACTCACCCCCTTACCCAAAACCCCTTTTCCCTAGTGTGAAACCCATTCCCCCATGGAAAATATTATCATCCCCTTTATTGATTTCCCTATTTCACCTCAAAAACCCATAAAAATCCCTTATCCTAAGTTTTTATCCCCCCCACATTATTTAATTAATTCCCCGATTCATATTTCCCTGACAAAAACCTTTTAACCCACCAACCCTTGGTGCAGTTAAGAAACCCCACCACAATAAACCCTGGTCCCACTTTATTAAACCTGACCTTATATTTAATCCCTACTTTACTCATTAATTAATTACAATTATTTGTAATTAATGCCTCAGGCCCCGCAAATCCTAGTCCTGATCCCCTCTACGCAGCTTGACCGCGCGACTGCCATCCAATCTCCCACACCTAGATCCAATAGTTCACATCCATATCACACACGGTCACTGTCCGACCGTTACTAGCCTGAGAGCATGCGTGATTTGTCTTTTTGCTCAAGCACTATTCTGCTACATGGCAGCCCCACACTAGATCATGTGCTTGCAAGGAAATACTGCCTTGCCTCCAAAAGCAGTTCAATGGCCCATGTAACCTTCTTCCCGCCAAGACCAAAAACCATCCACTGTTCATTTGCAAATTCCGCGCAAAAATTTAATCGTTGTCAGTTAAAAGGCCGAAGAAGCCCCATTTCAACTCTTTTCACTCGTCTTAACTGTGAAATGCTACTCAAGCCTTTCTTTGACACCCTGAGCCTCTGCAACCAAAATTGACCACCTTCTGCTGCCCGAAGAAGCTCCGAACACCCAATTCAAGCATCCAGTTCACAACTGAAGCCACCATACCCTCTGCAGCCACCATTCAAACTAGTTTGCAAGCCATACCACCAAATTCTAGGTATTCTTGAGAAAAAACAGAATGACCCTCTCAATTTGAAAACGTACAGTCAATTAAAAGCTTAATTAATTAAAATTAATTAAAATTTCCCTAAATTGAAGAGTATTTCAATTCAATACCCAAAGCCCTTCTTGTTGCAAACTGTAATTACCCTTCGCTGTACCAAAGCTTCCAAAACCTCACTTCTACAGCCTGTACAAGCCTAATTCATACCTCTGCTCCTAAAAATGGCTTCCCAGACCTCTCTGGACATGAGAACCCTATCAACCCCTCACCTGGACATTGACCATTTGGTACTAGCAGACAGGGATTTCCAAATAAAAGATACTGCATCACCAACCTACCTTCTGAAGCTCCACTACTGGAGAAAGGATAGATTCCTGAACCATATTGATGACATCCATCTGTGGGAATCCAATTTACCCAAATATTTATTCCCAGAAGTTCATCCATTCCCTGATATCATACATTTTTGTCATGCCTGCTATATCCCTAGACAAAGAGATATTGTTGGCCCTAATCAGCAGTTGTTATTCACCATCACTCCAGGTTCTATCAATCAAACACTGCAAGTCCAACCTAGCGCTAATGAGACCCCACTATCCATTGGAGACCTATTGGACCTATATATCACACTAAACCTGGTTAAGATAAGACAAATCTTCCAAACTTTCATCATAGAAGACTGCCATACTCCCACAGATAGTCCACCTTATGCTACCAACATTTTTCAAAGACAGGCAGGCATATAATGACCATGCTCTTGCATCCTAGAATATACCTCAGATGAGCATGTGGATGAGGTCATCCTGGCCTTTCTGTCCATCTTTACCCCAGGCAAGCCTCCTGCTGTCATGTACAATTATGCTTAGTTCATTGTAGACATGATGCATTAACAATTCACTAGATTGCCGACTGAAAGAGTTTTCAAGTACTCTTCAGTGTTATTTCACATGTTTTTGTATTATCAAGCAGATAAATTCCTTATCAACATCTAGAAATTGGATACCAAGGGAAAAGAGAGATCAATTGTTTACTAGAAACCCTTGATCTAGAAATACTCCACAACATTCACATATAAGGACTTCATCGACTCATTTGTCCACCTAGTCATGGACATGCTGACAAGTACCCCTCAACCCAGAATCAGTCAAGAAATAAAAAGGGTGCTACAGTTGGCCAAGAACAACAAAGTGGGAGACTGGTATCTGTACCAAAACCACATTGAAATTAGAGTTTATGGCTGCCAACTAGCCCCTTATAAACTACCCAAATATCTCCCCATGAGGATATTTTCACTTGAGTATTTTAGGCAAATCATCAATTCAGATGAGGTCAACTTCCTACCAGCTATAAAGAAGACCCAATTTAAAATAAAGAACCAATTGGGCCCCTTCATATGTAATAAAAGAGAAGTACCTGAGGCTGACAAGATATTGCAAGAGATGAAATTCAGAAACAACTTCATGTGGCAGTATGACCCTCATGGGGTCATAAACAAATTGAGAATCAAGGTCAAATTGGGGCCTTTCATCCACCATCCAAGACTCGATATTGAGCAGTTTACTAACCAATCTGAGTGGTTGGAAAATACATTGATTGACATAGATAGCACAATAGTCGATGTTGAAAACACACTAATTGATGTTGAAAAGAAAATTCACTAGAGTTCTTTCCTACAGGTTCCAAAACTAGGGGAACTAATGAGTAATCCTCCTATTTTACAGACCCCAGCCAATGAGGATAGGAATCCAAAAGGAAATAGGGAGGAGGGTTCTAGTTCTACCATGGAGATTACAGATGAATACTTTGAAGCCAGGAAAAGGCCCAAGTTGAATTTTGTGTTTGAACAGGAAGAGAACATTTAATCAATGGAAATAACTGACACTGAAACAATGGGGCAAAGAAGCAAAGACAAAGCTGCTTCAGGAGAGACTCAATAACCATCAACCTCCAACACTCAAATGATTGAGAGATAGTTAAGTGTTGAGGTTTCCTCTTTCACTAGGCCAACTAACAGAGAAAAGGACATCAAAGACATGTACAAGGAAATAAAGATGAGGAATGAGAAGTTAAAGGCTGAGACATATGCCCAATACTTCAAGCATACACCAGCCAACCAGAGTAGGTTGATGTCATATTTTGACATCAAAGCAGGAAAGATGCAAGTCTCATTCATGCGGCCAACTGTCCAACAGCTGAAGACCTTAGCTAATTACAGAAAGACCGATTTTGAGGTGTTGGCTAGGGATGTTCATCCCATTAACCAGATAGAGTTTCATAAACAGGCTGGAGAGATGATTTACTCCACCCTAACAGGAAAGGTCATGGTTGCACATAGGCTACAGGGTTCATTGGAAAATATCACAACCCAATACAAATTAGAGAAGGCCTCCTCACAGGCCAAAGACAACAAGATCAAGTCATTCGAGGACCTGGTCATCGAACTACGCCATGATCATAGTGACATTAAGGTTGTTGAGAAGTTGATCAAAAAGAAGAATGAGGATATAGAAACTCTCAAGAAATAGCTAAAGCTGCCTCATTTAGAACACCCACAAACTAAAGAGGTCCTGGAGAGCCAAACCAATCATGAAGAGATGATGGACCTAGTGCTACAACTAAATGATCAATTAAAGGAGATGGAAAAAGAGTTGGATAGCTTGATTCAACAAAAAAAAGCTAGTCTTGAGGATGCCCCTACCACTGTTATTCCAACAGTAACCACTGTAGTACCTTCCACTTTGGCAGCATCCTTAGCTCCCACAGCTCCAATGGCCACAACACTGCCAGCATCTACACCGTCTACATCAGCAATAGGGTCTACAGGTGATGAGGCAAGCAGATTGGTCAAGGCAATGGAAGACATGTCCATTCAGACCAATGAAATGAACAAGCTTAAGGAGAAGGTGACCAGTCTGGAAACTGATTACAAGCTTGCCCAAATCATGCACAAGGAAAAACTGCAAAAATCAACAAGGATGAACGAAAGAATAAAAATCCTGGAGAAGGAACGTACATTGAAGGAACCCCTTGGACAAGCTAAGGAACAATTGTGGGCCAATATCATTGACTCTGTCAATGATATTTGGCCATCCATCCAAGTTATTTTTGAGCAAATTGATTTGATAAAACAGGCTACAGAAGCCATACAGAGAGTAAAAGCAGAACTTGGAGACATGCCAGAGGAAGCTACAAGGATCATACACTTCCTCAACTCCAAAAACAAGTATGAGTTGCAGGAATTAGAGATACCTGACAGAACAGGTACAATTTTGGAAGTGAAAAGGGTCCTCACCAAGAGGAATTTAATGTTAAACCTGGAAGACAAGTGCCAAACCATGCAGCTGGCCATTGACAGATTCATGGTCAAATTTGAAATTTTGAGGCAAAAAGGTTTACCGAATCCCTTGGTAATAAATGATAAGCTGATGACATAGGAGGACTACAATAGAAAAATCAGAGAAGTAGCCAGAGATCAAGTGAATACTTCATCCATGAAGGGCATACCTACTAGCAAGGTCTTGTACCAAACTTTTGAGAATTTGTTTTACCTCTAGCATGAGGTAAAACACCTTTTTGTGAATAAGCCTACTTTTGCCAAGTATACAGAGGCCGATGAGATTTTCAGGAAGATGATCAATATCCAATTACCAGATGTTGAAACATGGGAGAAATTAAATGACTTACTGTAGAAAGTCAAAAGGTGAAAATGTACAGTAAGAGTAAAAAGGCATAGTAAAAGGATAATGACAGGTCAACCAGGTCAAAGTGTATCGGGTGAAAGTGTATCAATTGAAAGATTAGAGTAAATAGAACATCTAGCTTGAAGACTAAACAACAAAGCATAGATTAAAAGGCAAGATATCAAAGATTCAAGACAACACAACCTAATAACAGGGACAACAAACAACAGTTCAATGGTTGTCTCTATCTTCTTGTGTGAAGAATTTTCTTTCTCCTAGATTAGTTCTCAAGACAGTTTGGGATATTTTGTAAATTATTTTTGTATAAATACTTCATAATTCGAAGTATTGAGTGTGGATTGCTATACATTTGTAAAAGTTATTTTGATCATAAACCTGAGGGCTATTGTACCAATTTTCAAGTCGGCAAACTGGAGCAAGTAATAAAGAGATTGCATTACACGATTCATGTGTAGAGCTATTACAGTGAAGTATTTTCTTTGTCAAATTTTTATTCTCTTATGTTTTTCACAAACTTAAATTTTATCTAAAGTTGAATGAATTAATTGGAAGTTTACCTCAGAATTTGTTTAAGCACACTCTATTTTCCATAGTTAATCATTTACATTTTTTCTTCTGATATCTGGATCTGAGAATCCTTAATTGCTCTCCCATCCCGGTTGACCTCTTTCACTTTCTTCATAATCCGGCCTAAGGAACCCTTAATTTCTCTTTGGATCCGATTGAAAACCACTTCACCATCCAACCTTGAGATCTGAAGTAACTATATTATCTTGCCCTGTAGACACTGTTTTTAGAACTTGATACAGTCTTGTTTGTCTAACATTTGACCCCATAGCCCAATGGTAAAAGACACCCCTCTTTCATCTAAGTAAGTGATCCCACCACCAAATCTAAATCAAAACCCAAGCACAATCATAACTAGCCTAAAATCAAATAACTAAACAAAGTTAAATAAAAAAGAGAGAGCCTACTTTGAGAATTAGGAAGGCTAGATCCTAATCTCCAAAGTTGGTTTGTGGTTACCTCTAATCATTTCTTTCTCCAACACTCTAGAGAAATATTGGAGTGATAACACAATACATGGTACCTATTGATGATTTATGCATATTCACCATCCTTACCCTTGTCAAATATGGATTGCAAATAGTACATACCCCTTTCTATGACTATTCTTAGCCTGCATAGCTATAATCATCCTCATTGATGTAGGCTTCTTCTTTCCCTACAAGATTATCTTTTCCCTATTATTATCTAGGCGCTCAGTAGCCTTGTCATAGAAATATACTTTGGTCCTATGGAGGTACAACCAATCCATACCGAAAAGAATACTATATGACCCTAATGGAAGTAAATTCATATTCATTAATGGAGGCATACGATTCATAAAAAAAGCACAAGATCTTACCCAGTGATGACCTCTCTTCTTAGTACCTATTACCAATTGCACCAACCAAGACTTTGCATGCACTTCTTTTCTCAAACCACACCTATCCACCAGGTTAGGATTAACATTACTATAATTAGATCCAGGGTCAATCAAAATAGAAACAACTTAACCACATATCTTACCTTCCATCTCAATAATGGATGCCTAGTGATCTACCTTCTTGTTGTCCACACCTACATAAATCTGAGGAATGCTATGGAAAACATCCCCAACTATCTGCTCCTCCTGAGCACTATAGGTTTGAGTCCTACCACCCTGGTACAATGGAAAATCCTTCTTGCAATGATCTTTACCACATATCCAACACTGTAACGGTACCCTACCATTACCTCTATTCTACTTCTCTCCAGGTTGTGACCCATGTCCCTTCTCAATTGCATTAAACTTATTGTAAGAAAAAACATTTTCTTTCTCAACCTACATCCTTAGGTCTTCCCTGCTTCTATGTCTACCTACCTTTAACTTTATCATTCCCCTTCAATTCATGCATAGGCTCAGCTTTACACTTTGACTTCTCATAACAATGCTTCAGTTTCCTAATGGATTTGTCGAGAGACCATGGATCATCAAACTCAATCCGATATCTCTATGCTACTGGAAACCCACTGATGAACCTTTGAATCTTCGCTTTCTCATCCTTGAGGTAAGGCACATACCTCAAAAACTCTAGGAACCTGCAAGTATACTCATCATCTGTCTTAGAATCCATATGTAACCCATAAAACTCCTTAGTTCTATCATCATAATATCTCTTAGATATGTACTTCTTAAAGAGTCTCTCGAGCTCATCCCAAATCAACTCTTCCTCTCGAATGCTTTTGACATTCTTCACATCTTCCCACCAAATATATGCTTTCCCTTTTAATGCTAAAGGTGACTATTTTGGCTTTCATGTTATCTAAGTAGTTATGCAATCTGAATAATTTTTTCATCCCAAGCAAACATGCCTTTGCATATTTTGACTTCTTCACCTCTCCATTAAATGTAGGTGGCTCGACTTTCTTGAATTCCTCAAGCAAGTACTCACTCCTCTTATAAGGATGATGGAAGTGATGGTGGTGTCTCCTAGATGAGGAACTAGAGTGATACCCATACATACTAGTCCTCCTATCAGTTGTGTCAAATGATATACCACCTCTGACGGTGTCCCCTCTATCCAACCTGTATTCTAACCGAGACCCGCTACCATAGGCACCATTAGTCTTCTCTTCCTACCCTTGACTAATCCTCAATTGTCCCTGTCTCTGCAAGTCTAAAAAACTCATAAGGATGTCAGCGTTAACCTCTACCTACTTTCCCTGATCCCTTGCAAGTATTTCTTGAGCCTTAACCAAACTGTCATTTCCTACTTTGCAACTCCTTATTTCTAACTTCAAACTCCTTAATATATTTTCTATATCAAAAGAACACTCATCTCTTTTCTACCCAACTAATCTATAGGGAGAGTCATGTGAACTGTATTCTACCATTTTTCTTGTCATCTTTGATTCTCTTCTTCCTACAAGTGCACCATTTTAGATAGCCAAATAGATACCATAACCAAAATCATACCTAAATTAGGCTCAAGGGAAGCTTATCTCATATACAAAATCAATCCACATTAGCATGTACATGTATAATCATAATCATATCAATATATCAACATCATGCATGACAATACCAGCTGCATACCATGACTTAATGCATGACAACCATAACCATGACAATGCATGCATAACCACATGCACCTAGCCCATCAAGGCCAAGTATTTGAACCATGCTCAGATATCGCTATGTAACATGCCTCCTCTCATATCTACCCACTTTCACCGGCTTGCCTAGGGTAAACATGAGATGAGGGGCTACTATGACATGACTCATCCTCCTAGATTACCTTAAGGAAATGCAGTCAGAAAAACAAGACCTTACTGACTTCCCTTAGGTGCTATAGGACCCCTAGAAACCAACGAAACATTACAGGTGTCCAACCCCTGAGAAAAAAATATTTTTCAGTGAGCTAGACCCCCAATCGCTACCATGAAAAGGCCTCCAAGTGACTGTAACCCTCTAGCTGCTCCCACAACCTTGCTTTCGAGCGACTGTTGCCTCTTTCAGGCAGCTTTGTGCCAACATATATGAGATTTAAGCCACTTTTTCAGGGTTAGGATCTAGACCCCTTCCCATAAGTTAATGAAACTTCCAAATATGATAAATAACACAGAGACACAACCTCTAACACAAAAATTACTTAAGGACTTGACCTAACCCGGTCTGACCATGAGAGTCATTTCGTCAAACACATAGTGAACATGTAACCCACATGCCATGAATGCATATCTAAACATAAAGATCTGAAACTTATCTGAGGTTTCCCAAGAAGGACTAATTCCCTCTGACAATAGATGCAATAATACCAATTATGTCATGCATTCATTAACTAGTAATTCATCAATTAAAATTGGATAACATCCATACTCAAAACTGTTATAAAATCATGCTTATATCCAACATATAAATAAATAATAAATAATAATAGAACAACCATTAAAACCACATAATAAAAAGTACATATACTCATAAAGACAAGATGAACCTAGCTCTTATTAACCATATGCAAAAGCCAACTAAGTTAGGGACTTCCATGCACCACCTGACCATAGATTGCGCTGAACCAAATCTTTCTTTCAATCAATCACCCTCGTTCCATATTCCAAGCATGAATGTGGTATAAAATGGGATAAACCAATCCATAAACAACCAAGGGAATCCAGAGGTTAAACCACCTCCACCCTCACACTACCATGATCTCATCCAAACCGGCTTTGAGATCACAAAATCAAATTGGGCTTCGATGCCTCAGAATTCCTTCACCATCCCTGGAGGAATTTTCCTATCTCCACCCACCTGTTGAGGGATTCCCAGAGAAAACCATCTTCAGCCCCAACCCTTGGGATTTTCTTGAGACCACCTCACCCAGATCCAAAACCTTTCAGAAATCCAAAGCTCAACCAAGAATGAATCCCATCACACCATGGTTATCTGGAAATGGCAAGGCAAGGCTAAAACCATTGTCAAAGCCCAACAAAACCCATGCCAATGACATCAAATGAACCAAATACATACATGCATATACCACGCATGCCAAAAATAGCTAGGAAATCATTCATGCAACTTGTTACCTACAATTATTCCTACTAAAGCCGCTTGATCCAACTTTTCCTTCCTTGATCCTTGCTTTCCTTTGATTTCCTTATCCTTCCTTTGCTTGCTTACTTTCCTTCTTCTCTTGGTGCTCTTTTCCTCTCTCAGACCAATTCTAAAACTAAACTAAAAAAGGCCCCAAACTGATGCTCTAATATCTTTTTATTGTTGGTTCCTCTAATTTCTTCATTTTCCATTATTTTTCCATCAACTTTCCTCTCATGCAAATTTGTGACTCTTCACCTTCCTTTTCTCCTATTTTCCTTCATTTTCATAAAATAAATGCCAATAATTCCTTATTTCCTTTTCAAAGCCTTTGTCATTGTATTTTCCAATTTCCCTTAGCCATAATAAACAACAAGTGATGCCCACTAGGATGTTTTTCCCAACATTCAACTTGGAATATGTGTCCCATGACTTTGGTCTTATTTTTCCTTTATTAACTTTATTACATAACTTTTAACTCAAGGTTGTTACAATGTCCCTCCTCCTATCGCCAAAATATAGATCGTCAAAATTGACCATAATCAAAATTAGAGAGATCACTTGGTCAAGGCCCCAATTAGGCCCTCATCCATTTGGGATGGTGATTTCAACTGGTTGAATGAGTTCTAGTTACCCCTCACTATTCACCCTATTTTTTAGAATTTAGAGAAGTTAACTCAATTTTCAATTTATTCAATTTTTTTCATATAGGCTAACATGTATTTCCAGAGAATACAACTCTAACGAAGAATGAATTAAACCATGTAAGTACCACTTGAAGTGTTTTCCTTTAATGTATTAAATATTATTAATCAATAAAAATAATTATTTATAATTCTTAAATATATTAAGCAAATCATGCTTAAAAAGATCTTATTAAGATAATTAGTATGATTAATTTTAATGAAATATAATAACTAAATTATTTATTATTTTTAAATATATTAATGAAACTTTCCTTTCTTTCTTATTTCTTTTCTCCTTTTCCTTTTCTCTTGTGTTTGCAAATTCGTGAGTCCCGAGATGACTGCATGTTTAACCTTTGGCTTGAGAATTCATGACTCAAGGTCTCAGTTAGTTTTGATCCTAGCGATGTTCATTTTCTTCTTAGTGCTAGTCAACAAAGAGAGATAATTTTGGTTATCAAGGGTGGGGCCGATCACCTCCTTATAGTACCTTAGCTTCCCTTTACCCTCCAACTCCTTAGCGTCCAACATCTTGTCCTTAAAACTAGAGGTAATATTATCTTTGATACTTTCCTTGATTCCCATGATGATCTCCTCCTTAATCCTCCAAAGGTTGAGCCAAGATTGAGCATCATGATGCCACCTACACTTAAGGCATAGGTGGGAGTTTTAACTAAAGCTAGAAGCAATTTTTGGGAGCCCCTTGGATTCCATATTGTGAAGCTTCTTCTTATACATCACATATCTAAACATAGCCACACTTTCAATGGGGGACATGCTAGCTTTGATCAAGAGGATAGGATAAGGAGTAGTTACCTTGACCTTGAGGTTATAGGTTATGCATTTTTATTGGATCATCTCAATATTTCTCCATGACTCTCTAGATATACCGCACCCCTAAACTTCACATCCATATAAGATAACAGGGGTGATGAGAGTCTCAAAGAGGAACCTTTTCTTACTACAAATTTACAGATCGACTGACTTACAATTGTTTTCAAGCTCATACTAATCTTTCCAACCTCCAATAATTATTTTCTAGATGCTGTAGTTCTAGTTGAGCTAATGAGGAAAGTTAGTACCCAAATATTTATAAGAAGAAACCTACTCAAGACAATGGTTATCATAGATGAAACTACCATGGGTGATATTTTTGGATTTAATGAACATGACTTTAGTCTTGTCGGTATTAACAGTCATACCCATCTTGGAGCAATAGACATGAAGAGTCTTAAGTTGCTCGTCTAGTTCACCATGACTCCTTGTAAGAAGAACAATATCACTGGCATACATGAGAAGAGTAATGATAATACCAGAAAGCTCAATGCCTTTGTACCCTGCAGTTTCCAGACACTCCTCTAGTTTATCGATGTAAATACCAAAAAGGGTAGGGGAAAGGGGACAACCTTGCTTAACCCCGATATTACATTTAATATCTTTAGACCATCCTTCATTGGTCTTAAGCTCAACAATGACAGTCTCGTAGAGGCGAATCAAAACAATCCTTAGTTCAGGAGGAACCATGATCTCTTCAAGCCTCTCCCAAAGCTTATCTCGGGGGACAATGTCGAAAGCTTTTCTAAAGTCCACAAAATAACAGAAGAGATTGGTTTTACTATTGCGACATTCCTCTACAATGATTCTAAGGGTGATAAGGTGGTCGATGGTCGAGTAATGTCTTCTAAAACTAGCTTTCCCTTTAGCTCTTTTACCCTAGATCTGAAGCCAAAGGCTAAGCTTTTTTTCTAGAATGATCCCATAAAGTTTGGTTAGGATGTGGCTAATCATAATGGTCCTGTAGTTAGAGGGAATGCTTTTGTCCCCATTTTTGAAGATAAGCATAATAAGGCTTTGCGTCCCAAAGCTTATGGAAACCATGCTTTACTACCAAATTGAGAATCTTGTGGAGATGAGGTGATCCGAATTGGATCCATAAGAACTGTCAAAAGAACCATGACTGTATCAGGTCGGGAAAACATCAAAGAATTCCAAAACAGCCATCAAAAACACCATGAACTAGTGGCAATGGCAGCTAGCGTGGAATGATGAGGACCTCGGTCAAAGCGTGCTAACCGAGGCCCATGGAGACTGCGCGGGAGGCTGAATTAGCCCTTGGGAGGCCCAGATCGGGAAACAGAGGTGGATTTTGATGCACGATTAGCGCTTAGCGCTAATCACACATTGATGGGTGAAAAGGCTAGAAATGGGGAAGCCCCGAGCACTTGGTCACGTGGAAAGCCGAAGAACCGCAGGGTGAAAAGCGAAAAAGAGCTAAAGGACAATGCGGGACCCACGCTCTAAAAAACCGGTGGTATTGATCGGGGCGCCCTCAAATGGTAAGCGGTTTTGGATGGAAGTAGAGTGATCCCAATCAATGATCGACACGTGGCAAGTGGAGGAGAGACAAAACCACCATTGATCGTGTGCTAACAGTCGAGCAAGTCAACCGCGTGAAATGAGCGGATGGCGTTGGATCTGGGGGACCCAGATCAGATGGTTGACATCGTGCCCAATGGAGAAGCAGAATCAACGAGGGATTAAGCCACGTTTTAGAAGGATTTGAGGTTCATTTTTATTGCCATGGTGGAGGAAGACTCATTCCATGAATGTAACCGAAGAATTCAATTGACGAAGCAAGCTAGCGCATTACAGGAGGACATGTGGCCACTCCCTGTGAGCTTGATGATGATGCCAAACAGGGAACTCCAAGCGTAGCTGCAGAAGGTGATTCGACGGAGGCGGAAGATGAACATAATAGACATGGGAATGAATGGCTTTAAAGCTATGAATAGAGACAGGAAACAGAGAGAGAGAAAGAGAGACAGAGAGGGACAGAGAACCTCGAGAGACAGAAAACAAGGAAGAAAAGAAGACAGTGAAGCAAAGAAAAGCAGTAAAAGGGCAGAGGGCCAAGTTGACCAAAGGCAATGTCGAGCACTAGAGAGCTTGAGAGATTCAAGCCATCCCAGAGAGGAACTGTTTGGACTGAGCCCCACATTGGGCTCTCTCAATTGTAGACCAAAAGGTCATAGAGTTGGTAGGCAAACAAGTTTGTGCACTCCAGTGGCTTGGGGAATCCAAGAACCACCCTGCCAAGCAAAATTTGTTTTAGGTGACTCATATTGAGATCCTGCATTGTAATTCTCTGCTTAAGACACAATAAAATAAGGCCACCACTGAAAGCTGGACCGGAGATGTAGCCCTGGAGAATAGGGTGAACTCCTTATTAATTTCTTGTGTTCTTGTGTTTGCTTATTGTATTTCTCTGTTGTCTTTCCATTTCAATTGTTTGTGTATTGGCAATCTGATCAATCTGTTGCTTCAATAACATAGGCACACACACCAGCACATGAATCTGTAATACCTTTATTCAATAAATCTTTAATTGAGGTCACTCATAGGGTGATTATCAGATCAAGTGGTATCAGAGCTTTAGGTTGTAAGGTTAGACAAGCTTGTGTTGGTTTAGCTATTGAATGTTCACTAGATCAAAGCTCAAATTAGGAGAAGGAGAGTTGGTGGATACTAATCCTGAAATTGGGAGAGTCTATCCTCAGAAGAAAATGCCAGAGGAAGGTTCTGTGGGGCTAGACCCTCAATTCATAGAAATTTTCCTAGCTATAAAGTCTAAGGTAGAAGAAATGTATAGGGACTTTAGAAAGCATAAGGTTGAAGATTCATTAGGTTCTAAACAAGATAAAGAAGAATATGAGTCTCATTTCCATGACCACTCCAAAGGAAAAGGGAAAGAGGAAAGCTTTCTCACACCTCCTAATAGCCATGTGCATAATAAGAAAGCATCTTTGATCAAGCTAGATGTTAAATTTGATTTGCCTATATATGACAGAGAGCTAAATGCTGAAAAGTTGGACAATTGGATTAGAAAAATTGATGTGTATTGCAAGGTACAGAACATAGAATCAGACAAGAGTAAGATTCAGCTGGCAAGCCTATGCCTAGGAGGCACTACCTTGGTTTGGTGGGAAGGCAGAACCCAAGATGATATGAAAAGACATGGTAAGACCATCTCTGTCTGGAGTGAATTTGTTTCTGCAATCAAAAAATAGTTCTATCCATTGGCCTACATGCAACAAGCCATGATGAGTTGGCAAACTCTTCGACAGTTGAAAGGGAAAAGTGTGCAAGGGTATACTCAAGAATTTAGAAAGAGATCATTGATGTTGGGTATCTCATTAGACTCACCAGAGACTCTTTTGAAGTACATTGGTGGTCTACACAACTACATGAGGCATACCATCCTCATGTTTAATCCCACTAGTATAGATGAGGTATTTGTACAAGCTACTCATCTAGAAGCTAGAGGAAAGAATGGAAATCGAGAAGTTGGGAGACCATCCCAACCCACTGTAAGTAAGAGAAAGGAGAAAAGAAAGCAGAAGTGGAAAGCAAGGAAGGCTAACACTGCACAGAAAAGAAAAGCTTCATGCACTCACTGTAAAAAGGATGGGCATGATGATGAGCATTGTTGGATTCTGCATCCAGAGCTGAGACCTAAGAAGTTTGAGGGCAAGAAGAAGAAGACTGCTACAACTATTTAGAAAGATTTGGGGTCAGACTCAGGAGATGAAACAACTATTGCAGCCATAGGTATAAAAGGTAAGAATTCTGAAGCATCTACTAGTAATTCTGCTCAATCTGTTATTGATGAAGAAAATGAGAGAAAAAGACATGAGCTTTTCCATATTCGAGTTGTTTCCAAAAATCAAAAGATTGATACTTTGTTTGATAGTGGCTCACAAGTAAATCTAATTTCTGAAGCAATTGTAAAGAAATTGGGATTAGCAACTACACCTCATAAGAAACCATACCCATTGGGATGGTTGAATGATAAAGCACAGCTACAAGTGACTAGACAGTGCAAACTCAAGTTTTCTTTTGGGTCAGCATTTGTAGATGAGGTTGAGTTAGGCATAATTCCTTTGGATATATGTGGAATTGTTTTAGGAAGTCCTTACTTGAATGATAGGAAGGCTATTTTCTCTAGAGCTGAGAACAAATATCTACTTTCTAAAGATGGAATCGAATACTTTGTAAGAGCTCATAAGCTCAAGAATAATTACACTCTCATAAACTCAGGGTAGATGAAAAGAATGATAAATTCATGCAAACATTTCTTACTGATGGTTGTAAAGGAAAAGAAACCTGATAAAACCAATGTATTTGAGGGTTGTAATGCTAAACAACAAGCTAATATAGAAAATGTTGTTTCAGAGTATGATGTCTTATTTCAAGAACCTAAAGGTCTGGCACCCAAAAAGGGAATAGTGCATGATATTATTTTGTAGCAAGATGTTCCATTGCCTAACATCAGAATGTACAGGTTTTCTGCTTTAGATAATGCTGAAATCAAAAAGCAGGTGCAAGAGTTTCTCGAGAAAGGGTTCATTAGGCCTAGCACATCACCATGCGTGTCACCAATCATTTTGGTGAGAAAGAAAGATGGCTCATGGAGAATGTGCATTGATTATCGAGCATTAAATAAGATAACAATCAAAAATCGTTATCCCCTTCCTCACATAGATGATCCTTTAGATCAATTAAGGGAAACTGTTTATTTCACCAAGTTGGATTTGCACAGTGGATACCATCAGGTCAGGGTTGCAGAGCAAGATGCATGGAAGAATACTTTCAAAACAAAGCAAGGATTGTATGAATGGTTGGTTATGCATTTTGGCTTAACTAATACTTCTACTGCTTTCATGAGATTAATGAATGATGTACTCAGACCTTTTCTTGATGATTTTGTTATTGTGTGCCTGGATGACATTCTGATTTTTAGTAAAACGTGGGAAGAACATTCAAAGCATGTTAAGCAGACACTAGATGTTTTGAAAAGAGAAAAAATTTATGTTAAACTTTCAAAATGTGAATTTGGCAAAACATCTCTAAACTACTTAGGTCATATAGTAGGCAGAGGTGAATTGAAAATAGATCCCTCTAAAGTGGCAGTCATTGTGCACTGGCCTAAACCCAGTCTTCTACCAAAGTGAGAAGCTTCTTAGGAGTAGCACAATATTGGAGAAAGTTCATTTCTAACTTTTCCTCAATTGTAGCTCCCTTACATGCTTTAACAGGATTGAATAAGGTGTTTCAGTGGGGAGGAAAACATCAGAAAGCCTTCGACACCTTGAAAGAAAAGATTAGTACAACACCTGTACTAGCACTGCCAAATCTACAAAGACCATTTGATATCCAAATTGATGCCAGTGACTATGCCATGGGAGCAGTGTTGACATAGCATGGTAAA
Source organism: Pinus tabuliformis (assembly GCA_031772625.1). Taxonomy (NCBI): domain Eukaryota; kingdom Viridiplantae; phylum Streptophyta; class Pinopsida; order Pinales; family Pinaceae; genus Pinus; species Pinus tabuliformis. The sequence continues at coordinate 1,081,799,934 of CM062811.1, forward strand.
CCCATATGTTATCATTCTGAGACTTTTAATCCTGCAGTAGTTAATTATCCTACATATGATAAAGAATTGTATGCATTAGTTCTGAGTGTGAAAAAGTGGAAACATTACTTAATGGGAAAAGAGACAGTAATACATACTGATCACCAACCACTTCAATACATACACTCCCAAACTAAGTTGCAGAAATCAAGACATTACTGATGGATGGGTTTTCTACAGTAGTTTCATTTAGTCATCAGATATAAAAAGGCCATACATAACAAGGTTGCAGACATGTTATTGATCCAGGTGGATATTGGTGGCCACCTACCAAGTCCACCTGGATCCCCACCATTGTCTTTCTCAGCATTTTCAGTTTCCTTAATTGTAGCACAACTTACTATTTTTAGCAGTTTTTCGGGTCCTGAACTTCCGGAGCCGTTTTAAGGCCCTAAACGACGTTTTTTGGGGAATCTGGGGGCAACACGAGTCCATGGAATGGACTGGTGTTGCCCATTCCAACAATGATAGTGCTCGGATAGATCTTTCTAATGAGCTATTGTACGCGTCAAACGGAGATCATATGCCAAAGTTACGACCCTGGGAAGTTGATGTACCAACTTACCCCCAAACGGGGCCCACAGTTTGGCGTTTCATCTCCTAGGGTTAGGTTTTGGAATGATAAGGGTTTTTTCCATTGTTTCTCAACAATAAATAGGCCTTCGAGCCTCATTGTAACATAGGTCAGAGGCATGTAGCCATCACATCTCTTCTCAGAGATAAGCTACCATCGCCCTAGCTAGTTTATTTCCATTTCTGTTTGTAAGCATATTTCAGTATTTTCCATTAATGAAATGAAGTATTATTTCCGCTGCATCTTTGTGTATATGGTTATCTCTATAATTTGTTGCATTCCTGTTTAAATCCGGATCAGTGGTATCAGAGCGGTCTGCTTTTTCTCTGTTTTTCTTTGCATGTCCCCAACAAGGTCGGGATATAAGGAGTTAGGGCTTGAACTGGTTGAACCTTTGCAAGACCAGCCTCGCAAATCCTGACGGCCTCCCATGGCGGATGAGAAGAAAGACGAGGGGGCAGGAGATCCCATCAAAATCTTGCTCGAAGAAGCGCTCGAGCGACAATGGAACGCGATGATGGACAGCTTTGCGCAGATCCTTCAGCAGCTACCCAGAAGCGGCGCATCGGCTTCCAGCAGCTCCTCTGGAAACGCCACACCCTTTAAGGTACAAGTTAATTTTGAAATCCCCATATTCGAGGGTCAGATAGACGTCGATGCCGTAGATAAATGGTTAAATCTGCTAGAGGGTTACTTTTCTGTTCATGAATTTTCGAGTCGGGAAAAGATTGTTTTTGCTCTTCTTAAAGTAGCCCCCCACGTCAAGGACTGGTGGGAAACCTACTGCGAGCAGAAGGATGAAAGTATTGGCTCACTATTTTCAGCCGCACCCACCTAGGATTCGTTTCGGGATGCCATCAAGGAGCAGTACTACCCTGTCGGAAGCTATGAGGATGAATACATAAAGTGGACCACGCTGCGGCAGGGAAGGGACCAAGACGTGCCAGAGTTCACCAATCTTTTCCATACCCTTCGCACAAAGTTGGGTATCAAGGATTCAGAGCAACATTTGATACTCAAATACCGTGGCTGCCTGCACAAGTACATCCAGGAAGAAATACAGTTCCTAAACATCCCCTCGCTCGGCGCAGCATACCGGTATGCCATCAAGGTCGAGCAGAAGTTTAAACAAAAGAAGCGAGACTTTGGATCTGCAAATCCAAAGCAGGGGAAAGGTGCCCCTAAACCACAGAACAAAGGACAAAGCCAAGGCGGGACAACCCAAGACAACCAGCCGAAGCTGCAAGCAAAGAGCAACGCCGCGAAGCCGAGAAAGGACACTGGAAAATGGTGCGAGTTCCATAAGAGCTCCACTCACAACACAAGTGAGTGTCGGGCCAAGCAGTCACTGGTGGCTGAGCTAAAGGTTTCAGAATCAGATGCATGTTCCGACTCTGAGTCAGAACCCGATAAGGGGTATGAAAAAGGGAAGCAGATCATTGATGCGGATCCCAGCACCACTGTTGCTACCACAAAGATCCAGAAAAATGAACCCGAAGATCCAGAGGAGGAGGAGCGTCTCTTCCACTCCCAGATGTGGGTAAAGGCTTCCCCGATACAGTTCATTGTTGATAGCGGGAGTCAAAAGAACCTCATTTCGGCAGAGGTCGTGAAGCAGTTGGGCTTACCGACCACAGCACATCCACAACCATACACCATTGGGTGGCTTCACCAAGGGCGAGATCTTCGCGTGAGCCAGCAGTGTCGCCTTCCATACAACATCAAGCCCTTCACGGATGAGGTATTGTGTGACATTGCTCCCCTTGAAGTTTGTGATGTATTACTAGGACAACCATACTTGTGGAAGCGACATGCTGTGTATGAATCAAGGCCCCATGCTGTTATTATTACATTGGGAAATAAGTTGTTCAGGATACCAGAGGTAGCACCACCTGCCGCCATCTCTTTGATTACTGCAAAACAATGCAGTAAGATCATTTCCAAAACCAGGAAATTTGTTTTCCTGATGATATGCCCTTAAGGGAAGAAGAAGACAGTGGCCGCGGCCTCCAAACGGGGTCCCTCTACATGGCAGCTACAGATGGACAAGATTGTGGAGGAGTACGAAGACATCTTCACCTCCCCGGCAGGGGTTCCTCTGCACTGTCAAGTCAAGCACTCCATCGATCTGACCCCAGGTGCGCCGCTACCCAATGGACCAATTTATCGGCGCTCCGTTCTGGAGAACAATCAAATCAAGAGGCAGATTCAGGAGCTCCTGCAGAAAGGTCACATCCGTCCGAGTTCTTCGCCATGTGGGAGCCCGATAGTGTTGGTACAGAAGAAGGATGGGATGTGGAGACTCTGTATTGACTATCGGGCGCTGAACAAGATCACTGTCTCTAATAGGTACCCGATCCCGCGGATTGATGACCTCCTAGACCAACTAAAGGGGGCGAAATATTTCAGCAAGATCGATCTGAAGTCATGATATCACCAGGTACCAATTGAACCCTCAGATGTGTGGAAGACTGCCTTCAAATCCAAGGAGGGCCTCTTCGAATGGTTGGTCATGCCTTTCGGATTGACGAATGCTCCTGCAACCTTTATGAGGCTAATGGATGACATCTTGCGGCCATTCACCAACTCCTTTGTAGTAGTATACTTGGATGACATTCTGATCTTCAGCCAGAGTTGGGAAGAGCACCTCCACCACATCCGACAGGTTCTCCAAACACTGCGGCAACACAAGCTATGTGCCAATTTGGAGAAATGCACTTTTGGCATGACCGAGGTTCAGTATCTGGGATACATCATTGATGAACAGGGGGTGCATGTTGATCCAGCCAAGGTCCAAGTCATTCGGGATTGGCCCTCTCCAACCACTCTAACAGAGCTCCGCAGCTTTCTAGGTCTTGCCAACTTCTACCGCAGGTTTGTGTTGGGATTTTCTCATATTTCTTGGCCCTTGAGTCAAGTCACCAAGGGCGGGGCGAAAGAAAAATTCTTTTGGTCTGAATCTCAACAGAAGGCATTCAGGGAGTTGAAGGATCGCCTCTGCACGGCACCAGTGCTCGCGTTACCAGATTTACAACAACCATTTGAGGTCGAGACAGATGCCTCTGACTATGCTATTGGGGCAGTCCTTACTCAACATGGACATCCAGTGGCATATCACAGTGAAACACTTTCAGACACAGTCCGGAAGTACCCCACTTATGATAAAGAGATGTATTCCATTGTACAGGCCTGCCGACAATGGAAGCATTACATTTTGGGGAAGGAAACGGTCATCCACACAGACCACCGACCTCTGCAGTTCATACAGACCCAAGGGAAATTGCAGAATGATCGCCATCAGAAGTGGTCTACATACCTACAACAGTTTCACTTGAATATCAAGTATAAAAAGGGCAGCACCAATAATGCTGCAGATTGCCTCAGTCGACCACCGATCATGGTGCTAACCACCGTGCTCAACTCTTGCGGGCACGAGACTTCTGATTGGCCACTTCTCTACAAAAGCGACCCAGAATTCGGCCACACATACCAGACACTCTTGGAGGGTCGACAGGTTGCAGATTTTCACCTCCAGGATGCCCTGTTATGCCACCTCGGTCACCTTTGTGTTCCTTCAAGTGAGCGTGCCAAGATGATTTGGGAAGCACACTACAGTTGGGCTGCTGGGCATTTCGGGGTCGAGAAAACAGTGGCAGTACTGCAAAACTATTTCTATTGGCCGAATCTTCGACAGGATGTTGGGAAGTACATCTGATCATGTACTGCCTGTGCCATTGCCAAACCGACCATTAAGAAGCAAGGCCTCTATACCCCGTTGCCTACCCCTAGTCGACCTTGGGAATCCATCTCCATGGATTACATGTCAGGCCTTCCTTCCACTAAGCATGGAAATGACTGTGTTTTTGTGGTCGTCGACAGGTTCTCAAAGATGGCCATTATGATGGCCTGCAAGAAGAATATCACAGCAGAAGCCACTGCTAAACTCTTCTTTGAACGAGTGTGGGTGCACTTTGGGATCCCACAGTCTATCATCTCAGATCGGGATAGTTGGTTTCTCAGCACCTTTTGGTCTAGTCTCTGGTCAATGCTGGACACTAAACTCACGAAGTCCACAGCCTTCCATCCTCAAACTGATGGCCAGACAGAGGTTGTCAATAGGATGATTGTGCACATTCTACGCATGTATAACTCAAAGCATCCACGCACATGGGACGAGAGCCTCCCCTACGTTCAGCACAGCTACAACCGAGCTCTTCATAGCTCCACTGGCCATAGCCCTTTTCAGGTGGGTTTGGGATTCCAGCCACTATGCCCCATTGATGTGGCCATGCCACTTGCAGCTACTCACATGAATTCAGCTCATGTCCAGTCTGAAACAGATAAGGCCACCAGCTTCATTGAGCGCATCCAACATATTCGCCAGCAGGTCCATGACATTCTTGAGAAATCAAATGGCAAGTACAAGCAGCGACATGATCAACATCGGGTGCCACACAAGTTTCAGGTGGGCGACAAAGTTTGGTTGCATTTGCAAAAGGAACGCCTTACTGGAGCCTATCGGAAATTGAGACCACTCCGATATGGTCCTTACACCATTACTAAGGCTATGGGAGACAATGCATTTGAGCTCAGCATTCCCCCATTCCTTGGCCTGCACCCAGTATTCAATGTGGACCGCCTTCGGCCATACTTTCCACCATTGCTAGACACATCCGACATTGCAGAACAGCTCAAACCCACAGAATTAAATCCAGATTGCATGGAACAAGCTACAACTGATCGGATCATGGACACACAGATCAAGAACACTCGGCAACAGAATATCCAACTGTATCGAGTTGTCAAAGCGGGCCAACTCCTTCAGCAGGGCAAGTGGCTCACCAGGGAACAAGTTCAACAAAAGTTTCCTCATCTCATGGAGGAGCTCAACGCAATGGGGACCATTGCTTCCTAAGGGGGGAGGAATGATCCAGGTGGATATTGGTGGCCAACTGCCAAGTCCACCTAGATCCCCACCATTGTCTTTCTCAGCATTTTAAGTTTCCTTAATTGTAGCACAACTTACTATTTTTAGCAGTTTTTCGGGTCCTGAACTTCCGGAGCCGTTTTGAGGCCCTAAACGATGTTTTTTGGGGAATCTGGGGGCAACACGAGTCCATGGAATGGACTGGTGTTGCCCATTCCAACAATGATAGTGCTCAGATAGATCTTTCTAATGAGCTATTGTACGCGTCAAACGGAGATCATATGCCAAAGTTACGACCCCGGGAAGTTGATGTACCAACTTACCCCCAAACGGGGCCCACAGTTTGGCGTTTCATCTCCTAGGGTTAGGTTTTGGAATGATAAGGGTTTTTTCCATTGTTTCTCAACAATAAATAGGCCTTCGAGCCTCATTGTAACACAGTTCAGAGGCATGTAGCCATCACATCTCTTCTCAGAGATAAGCTACCATCGCCCTAGCTAGTTTATTTCCATTTCTGTTTGTAAGCATATTTCAGTATTTTCCATTAATGAAATGAAGTATTATTTCCGCTGCATCTTTGTGTATATGGTTATCTCTGTAATTTGTTACATTCCTGTTTAAATCCGGATCAGTTATCTAGACCCATTATAAATGCATCTACCCTACTTAAGCATAATTCTATACTACAAGAAAGCTACATTGAACAATATGCTCAGGATATGGACTTTAAAGATGTATATGCAAATTCTAGTCAAGGCAAAAGAGTAGAAGAATTGGACTATCATATGAAGGACTGACTCTTATACCATTGTGGGAAACTCTGCATTCCACAAATTGAGAGAGTAAAGATAATTAGGGAAGCACACACTTCTCTGATATCAGGTCACTTTGGGATAAGTAAAACAATTGCACCACTACAAAGGTTCTGCTATTGGCTGAAAATGAATGAGACAGTTTCTAGATATGTAAGAGGGTGTGCTATGTGTGCTAAAACTAAGCCCAGTAACAGAAAACTAGGCTTGTACACTCCATTGCCAGTTCCTTCTCACCCTTGGGAAAGTGTTTCCATGGATTTTGTTGGAGGACTGCCTAAATCTAGGAAAGGTCATGATTATTTATATGTTGTTGTGGATAGGTTCAACAAAATGTGTATTTTGATACCTTGTAATAAACATATTATAGCTGAACAAACTGCAAAATTGTTCCTTGAACATGTATGGGTTCATTTTGGATTACCCACTTCCATTGTATCTGATCGAGACACCTGATTTGTGAGGAAGTTTTGGTCGAGTCTGTGGGAACTGATGGACACCAAACTGAAGAAATGCACAACTTTTCATCCACAAACAGATGGCCAAACAAAAGTAGTTAATAGGACAGTGATCCAGTTACTGAGGGGATATTGCAACAAACATCCTAAGCTTTGGGATGAACACTTGTGTTATGTGCAACATGCTTACAATAGAACAAAACACTCTTCTACACAGAGATCTCCTTTTGAGACTTGTTTTGGTTTCACACCAAGGTCTCCTTTGGATTTTGTCTTTTGTAAAGATACCATGATTGATGGACATAGTGATGTGGAAAAGGCAACTAGGTTCATTGAACAGATCTAGGATATCCACCAGGAAGTACAGGAACAGCTGGAAAAGAGCCAAGCCAAGTACAAGGCTAGGCATGACAAGCATCGGATGGAGCATAGTTTTCAAGTTGGAGACCAGGTCTGGCTGTATATCAACAAGGACAGGATGCAAGGTGAAGGTAAAAAGCTAAAGCCTATTAGGTATGGACCCTTTAGGATACTTGAGAATATTGGTGAAAATGATTTTCTCCTTGATCTACCAGCTTACATGCACATTTACTCAGTCATAAATGTAGATTGCTTGAGATTGTTTAAACCTTCAATGATTTAGGACCCTGAAGAGCAAAGTCAATTGCCTTCTATTGATGACCTGCTACCTAAGTATCTTAATGAGTTGCAGGAAGACACAGTGCTGGACAGGAAGGTGAGGACAATGCACAGGGGAGATGTTGAGTACCTCAGAGTTGGGATTAAAGGTTCAAAGCCAAGCAGTGCAAAGTGGATTGAGATTGGACAAGTGAGAAAGCAATACCCTCACTTAGTCGATGCTTGAAAACCAACTTTTGGTGGTCCAAAATATTTTTCAGTGGGAAGGCCGTGATCCAAATTGGATCATAAGAACTGTCAAAAGAACCATGACTATATCAGGTTAGGAAAACATCAAAGAATTCCAAAACACCAATCAAAAACACCCTGAACCAGTGGCAATGGCAGCTAGCATGGAACGACGAGGACCTCAATCAAAGAGCGCTGACCAAGGCCCATGGAGACTGCACGGGAGGCCGAATTAGCCCCTGGGAGGCTCAGATTGGGAAATAGAGGTGGATTTTGATGCACAATTAGCGCTAATCATGCATCGCTGGGCGAAAAGGCTCGAAATGGGGAAGCCCCAAGCACTCGGTTGCGTGGAGAGCTGGAGAACCACAGGGCGAAAAGCGAAAAAGTGCTAAAGGACAAGGCAGGACCCATGCTCCAAAAAACCGATGGTATTGATTGGGGCACCCTCAAACAATAAGCGGTTTTGGATGGAAGCAGAGCGATCCTACTTAACGATTGATGTGTGGCAAGCAGAGGAGAGAGAAAACCGTTGTTGATCATGCGCTAACGGTCGAGAAAGTCAATTGCGCGAAATGATAAGATGGCGCTGGATCTGGTGGACCTAGATCGGACGGTTGACATCGCGCCCGATGGAGAAGTAGAATCAACGAGGGATTAAGCCATGTTCTAGAAGGATTTGAGGTTTTTTTTTACTGCCACGGTGGAGGAAGACTCATTCCACGAATGTAACCAAAGAATTCAATCGATGGAGCAGGCTGGCACATTATAGGACGACATGTGGCCACTCCCTATGAACTTGATGATGACGCCAAATAGGGAACTCCAAGCGTAGCTACAGAAGGCTATTCGATGGAGGCGGAAGAGGAACCAAATAGACATGGGAATGAATGGCTTCAAAGCTATGAACAGATATAGGAAACACAAAGAGAGAGAGAGAGATGGAGAGGGATAGAGAACCTTGAGAGACAGAAAACAGAGAAGCAAAGAAGACAGTGAAGCAAAGAAAAACAGTAAAAGGATAGAGGGCCAAGTTGACCAAAGGTAGCGTCAGGCACCAGAGAGCTTGAGAAATTCAAGCCATCCCAAAGAGGAACTGTTCGGACTGAGCCCCACATGGGGATCCCTCCATTGTAGATGAGAAGGTCATAGAGCTAGTAGGCAAACAAGTCTGTGCACTCCAATGGCTTGGGGAATCCAAGAACCACCCTGCCAAGAAAAATCTGTTTCAGGTGACTCATATTGAGCTCCTGCATTGTAATTATTTGCTTAAGACACAATAAAATAAGGCCACCACTAAAAGCTGGACCAGAGATGTAGCCCTGGAGAATAGGGTGAACTCCTTATTAATTTCTTGTGTTCTTGTGTTTGCTTACTGTATTTCTTTGCTGCCTTTCCATTTCAATTGTCTGTGTATTGGCAATATGATCGATCTGATGCTTCAATAACATAGGCACACACACCAACACATGAGTCTGTAATACCTTTATTCAATAAATCTTTAACTTAGGTCACTCATAGGGTGATTATCAAATCATGAGGAATGAGGATAGATTTTCCCATTTTAAAGATCTCAGCTTCGGTAACCTTCAATATATTTGGCTTTCTGTTACACAAAAATATCGTCACCATGATTATTTGCAGTCAGTATGGGTCTATCATCACTTGTACTATCCTCCTAAGCAAGTCTCAGACCTCAGCTCTTCAAGTCAAGCTTTGAAAATGGGAGAAAGACATTAAAAATCAATGTAACTCTGGTTCCGCACTTTCTCTCACTGTCACCTGCGGTCTCGCACCTTCTGTTCACAAAAACTGCGGACCTGCCCGCTTTGTCCCTAACGGTGTAGGTGCGGACCCCTGTGAAAGTCAAAAGGTGCAAGTTTTATCTTAAAAAACTCACTTTGGGTTAATTCTAGAGGTTTCTAGAAGGAATTTTGACATGGATTGTTCGCTCTGAGGTGGTTCATGCATCCCAAAAGAGAAGGAGCTAATCCCTTGATGAGAGGAGCTATCCCTTTGAAGGAGGGCTTTATCCCTTTGAAGGAGGACCTAGTAACCTCCCTCCATTGCACTATAAATACAGGCATTGGGCAGGTTGCTGGAGAGGTTAGAAGCTGAACATTTTTGAGGGTAAATGCTGGTGAAATCAAGACTTCCTAGTTGAGCTTAAGAGGAGAGATCACATACCTTTTTGGCTTCATTGGGGAGTGAGCAAAACTTGTCAAAGTAGAGGAGACTTCTTGCTAGACCCTGGGAGGAGCTTGTACAGCGTCAAGGCAAAGGTTGTAAAGTTCTTCTTCTTTTGAATTAATACAATCAAACTCATTTTTCTCAACAAGTATCTCATGTTATTTGTTTCATGGACTCCTTGACTTTCATGTTAAATATGTTTTATGATTTTGGCTTTTCAGGTGCTATTTAATTTGTTTGCCTTGTTTGTGTTTGCAGATTCGCGACAAAGGAACTCATTTGGATCGAAGGAGCGAGGGCATCCACAAGCTTGCGTTGGACCTAAGGTAGGCCCTAAAACACTTGTTTGCCACTGTTTATTAAAGCATCTTTAGAGAAAGATAGTGTCTGGTCAGTTTGCTTATCATTAGGTCTTCTTTAGATTCTAGGAAGGTCTATCTTGTCCGCAAGATCGACTTATTCCGTGTGACAAAATGGCGACTCCACTGGGAACTTGATTGTTTTCCTTGTTTTTACTTTGACCTGAGAAACTGTGTTTTTGTTTCTGTTTTTGGCTTGTTGTGTGTCAAATTAGGTAGAGTTTGTAGATCCAGGGTTATTTTTTGTTTTTCATAGCTTTGGGAGAGGACCGCACCCTAGCCGTTTGACACAGTGCGTACCTACCCGCAGCTTGGATTTTAGCACAGAGCGGGACCGCACCTGTGTCAACTGTGGGCCTGCGGACCCTGTCAAAATTTTGAAAAACCTAAGATTTCCTCTGTTAGTCACCTTAGTTTTTGTTTAGAAATTGTTATCCACTGCCCAGACCTGCATATAACTTGTCAGAAGCTTTCCTTAGGTTGATTTCGTTAGTGTTAGGGTTTTAGGTGAAATTCCTAGGAGTTTTGCTTGTTGGGTTTGTTTTTCATTTTGGTTGTGTAGTGGCTCTGAGCTTAGAAGCTGTAGGGACTTCAGATCACCTTAGTGTCTACCAGCCTTCTTATGAGTCTGACCATTTATGAAATCTCCCCTTGTTGAGGAATCCGCTTTGAGTTTTCTCTTTACAAAACTTCGAAAAGCTTGTGTTTGAAAGTTTGGATTTTCATTTTCAAAAAGAAAACAAAATTGGTTGTTCTTGACTTATTTGTGTTTCTGCATAAATTAGTCCTTAGCTTACATCTAGCTAAGTAAAACATCCTTAAAAAAGACTTTTAGTAGGCTTTGACTTCAAATAGGTTTTTATAATTTGTAGATCTCAAAGTTAGTCATTTTCGTTAGTTTTGAGTGTTTTATAAAAAAATATAAAAATCTCTTTTGGAAAAAGTTTGTTTTTGTAGTGATTGAGTGCTTTGAAACGAAAAAGGGAAATTTTTGTGAAATAACTAGTTGTCTCATTTTGAGTGCATTGGAAAAAGCAAAAGCTCTTCTTTTAATTTGTTTGATTGAGAAAGATTTGTGTTTACAAAATATTTTCATTCTCAAACTATTTTTTAGTTTAGAAGTTCATCGAAGAGAAAAAGATTGTTTAAATCATCTTAGGTGCATTTTTAGTGATTTTGAGTCGAGTCTTCATACCACGAGTTTCATCTCCACACCTTTGGACTTAAACAAAAACCAATAAAAAATAATGCTTAAAGTAAAATTCATCTAGTAACATTTTTATTTCTAGGGCTCTGATACACCAACTTAGCTTAGGCTAGCATCTTGGAGTAGGAGACTAATTAACTCTCCAAGACAGTAAAAACAAACAAGTAGCTATATCTTGTGGTAGGGAAGAAATCCAATTGTTGCATTTATGCTTTGGAAAAGCTCCTCTTAAAGGAGAAGCACGAGATCGTGTCCGAACCAGTGTGGGAATCAATCCTTCCTCATTGGGAATGACTCCAGACATTCACGTATTAAAAATGGTAAACCTCGGATTAACCATTGTCGAGGAGCCTGGGGTCACTTGTTGGTAAACCTTGGATTATGTCAAGGATCCTTCAAGGGGATTGAGCTTGCTACTCTGCCCTTGCGTGCATATCGGATCGTAGACTGTTCCCCCAGGTGTATTTGTCTCAGTTGGTAACCTTAGTGGCCATATTCTTTAAGACTCTTCTTGAGGTGACAGTGGTGGGAAGATCCCACTGTACCTGGAGCAGACGTCGGCTAGACTCACTTGGATTTTCTGGGGGGTTCTCTTCACTCGAGATGGTTAAGTGGAGGAACTTGTGCCAGTCTATTCATTAAGCAGGTTCTCGGGGTAACTGTTCCAACCACCATTTCTGTATTGAACTCTGCGACGTTGGATTTCATCACCAACTAGTGTTTTCAGTACGGAAGGTTACTGTTTGTGTGTGTTTGATCTCCTAGATTCTTTAGGTGTGTGATTCAAATTTGTTTGGTTCTTTAGAGACTTTAGGTGGTTTTCATTGAGATTTTACTTTGCTTGCGTGTGAAGTAGTTAAAAGTCTTTAACTGTGGCTGAATTACCAAGGCAGTCCCGTAGACTTCGGGGCCAATCTCCTGAGTTTGTAAACATGGCTGAGTTACTGAGGAAGTCCCGTAGACTTTGGGGCCAACCTCCTGAGGAAGTACCGAGCTAGCTTGAAGGCTTGAAAGTCCTCGTAACTCCTAGAGACAGTAGAGTTGGGTCACCTGAAGAAGGAGAATCTTCTTTGATAGTACATCCTGATTTTCAACCGTTAGTAGCAGATTATAATCCACAGTCAGTGTCTATTTCTGAAGTTACTGGTAGCTTTTCATCTACTAGTGATATAGGTGAGGAACCTGAAAGATCCGAGCCTGAAAGTGAATTTGCTGCTACTCCGACATCGGGATTTGTTTCTCCAACTTCTAGTGGTCCTGGTTCACCTAGGGTAGAAAGTGTAATCACCCAAGATCTTCCTTATGGACTTATTGCTATTGAAGAACTTGCTCCGGAAGAAGAAGTAGGCATCCCTATCCCTGAAAATCAACCTGTTATTGAGCTAAGGGAGCGTGAATCAATTTTTTACAGTCCACCTAGGAGTAGTTCTTGGTATCTTTCTTTGACTAACTTCTTAGAAAACTCAGGGTTAAGTTTTTCACCACCTCGTGCTCCTTATCACCCAACACCTAGAGGTTATTATACTCCCGTAAATATGTCAGGATAGTCATCCATGTTTACTCAATCGCCTGAATCCTTTTTGTACAGTGGTCCTTCTATTCCCTCCGGGTATCAGTCCCTTTCTGGTACTTTTTCGGGAGCATCTCCTCAACCCATTGAGCAAGGGTTATTAACTGGAAGCAATGGTACTAAGCTGTTGAGCGTAGAAGACATTCTTATGATGTCAGGTTCTATTCCCAATCCTCAACCTCAAGGTGGCTAGTTACCGCCTGGGGGGCAGCCTCAATTAACGCCTAGGGGGCAACCTCAAGGTACACAATTTGCATCTGGGGGGCAACCTCAAGGACAGTACATACCTATGGGACAGTATGGTCCTCAAGGTCAACCCCAGACTCAATATGTACCCCAAGGTCAACCTCAGTATCAATTTATACCTCAAGGTCAACCCCAGTATCAATACGTGCCTCAAGGGTATCAACCCCAAGGTCAGTACTCGAACCAAGGTTTCCAACCACCCTCCGGTCAAACGTATGTTCAAGGAACAGGAAATGTACCTTTCAATTATCAATCCTACCCTCAACCCGGTTATGGTCCTCAGTATTCTCAACCAGTTATGGGTCAGTACCCCGAAATGAATATAGTGTGGGATCCATCGCAAACTCAACAGGCGTTGCAGCCAAGTGTACAGTTTTCATCTCAAACTGGACAACCCTTAGTTTCTGGTACACCCCAGCAACCAGTCCAGTCTAACATTCAAAATTCTGTATCTTCGGTAGTTTCTCAGCCTGGGCCTAGTACACCTCGTACTCCGCCTCAAACGACTGCTACAACTGCCGCAACATCTATTCAATCTACCCCACCTACTTCTGGAGTATCGACAGCTCTGGTTTCTACTGTTCCTGTATCTACTCCTCAGACATCTTTACCACCGTCTGGATCTACGATTCAAACTTTGGTTCAGATGCCTGTAGGACAACCTGGTTTAAGTATGGTTGTCACAAGTCAACCACAATTTACTTATCAACCGTACCAGGGACAGTACCAATTCGGTCTTGCTGTGCAGCAGCCAGTCTATCAGTATCAACCGTACCCTGGGTACACTTATCAACAACCTCAACAACCCCAGTACGGTTCGGTTAATCCTGGTTTTCCGGGAGGATACAATATCCCGAACGCAATTCCTATTCCTAGTTATCCTGGATATCCTCCTCCTGGGGCTGGTCTTATGACCCAGAGTTTTAGGGATCCTAATCGGCAGTTACCGTTTATCACAACTTTGGACTTACCTGACTTGTCACGCCTAACGAATGATCTCATTAATTATCTTATGTTTTGGCCGCCAATGCCGAATAAGTTGCCCAGTGATATTCCTAAGTTCGAAGGTAAATCAGGAGAGGACCCGTCGAACCATGTGATGATTTACCACCTCTGGTGTGCGTCTAACTCCATTTTAGATGATTCAATCCGTCTTAGACTTTTCCAGCGCACTCTAATTGGTCTCGCGGCCAAGTGGTACATTGAGTTACCGCGAGGCACTTTTTATAATTTTAGTCAGTTAGCAACCTCATTTTTAACTCATTTTCAGTTGCCAGTCTGATATGAAAATGGCACGGAATTGTTAACTTCGTTAAAGCAATCGACATCCACTTACATTTCAGATCATATTCATGAGTGGAGATGTCGACGGCGTTTAGTGAAGGTATTTATTTCGGATTAGATCTTGGCCGAGTGGTTTGTAAAATCTTTGTTGCCAAAGATCACTGAAGATGTAGCTAAAGCCGGAGTTGTTACTGAGGAGCAAGTGATTGCTCAAGCACAGTACCTTGACTTGGTCTATACTCAGTCAGGTACGTTACACGAAAAAATCCCCGATCTTCCCAAGCAAAATCAAATCGCTGCAGCTCCTTTGGGATCTCATGTCGCCGATGGTATGATTGGTACGGTTAACACTAAAAGTAAGAAGAAATCTTCCAAGAATTCTTCTCCTATCATAACCTTGCCTAATTCCCCAACAGGAGACTCTTCTGCAGAGATATCCGCCGATATTCACGTTGTAGAGTCATCGAGAGCCAAATCAAAATCCGATGGGAAGAAGAAAGGAAAGAAGAAGAATAAAACGGACAAAAGTTCAAAGGAGAAACCTGAAAAGGCGGAATCCAATGATGAAAAGTGCAAACCTCGTTATCCTTGTCTCATTTGTGACGATGAACATTTTACAAGAGACTGCCCTCATCATGCAGAGGTTGCGAAGATTGTCAAGGGTTCCCAAACTCCTGCTATTTTGAAGGATCCTTTTCTGGCTCAAGACAGTAAGATGATAGGTTCATCCTCGAGTGCCAATGAAGAACCCATACTGATGATGTCCCATGTTAGGATTGCAACTCGATCGCAAGATTATGGTAGTAAAAGTCCTGTTGATGGTAAAGAAGCAAAATATTCTCATTCTAATCCATCAACCTCAACTCACGGTTCCGATCCACTACAGATCGAGAAACCTAATCCAGACTTGGTAATCAAACCGCCCGCCAAGGGTATACTTCGAAAGTCCGCTTTCAATCCACATGCGAGAGTGGCTCAGAATTATAACATTGTTGAGGATTTAGCTGTTTCACCCTCAGCAATGTCGGCTTTGGAAGTGCTGCAATCATGTCCAGCACAACGTAAATTACTTTTGTCGGCTATAGGAGCTGTTGACGTTCAGGACTCGAACCTAATTATTTTCAATCTATAAAATAGTACACCGCATTTACCCCATCAAATGGCTTTCCAGATTCCAGTGATAGTAAAAAACAGGCCTATTCATCGGACTGTAATTGATGAGGGAGCCTCAACGTGTATTATGTCGATACAGTGTTGGAGATCGCTTGGTTCTCCTTCGCTAAATCAATCCCCGATGATTATAAAGGCCTTTGATGGCCGTGGGTTTCATCCTTTTGGCATTCTACAGGATTTGCCTATAGGGGTTGAAGGAAAAACCGTTAGTCTAGATGTGGAGGTGGTTGATGCCCCTCTAGATTACAACCTTCTCTTGGGTCGAAGTTGGTCTTACGCTATGACAGCGGTCGTTTCATCGGTCTTTCGAGTAATAAAGTTTCCACATAATGGAAAGATCGTAACAATAGACCAGCTGGCTTATTTTTCATCCGACCCAGTCTCTTCTGAGAGTATTCAGCATGTCGGTAAAACGACTATCCCATATAAGGATGTTGGAGTAGGACTAGTTAAAGATGCCGGTTTACTGGGAAATTTTCCTTTTCCTCCAATCAACGCATCGTCTTCATTTGCAACTATTCATATGATTACATCAGACACCATTGTTTATGATGATCCTTGGATTGTTCCTTCTGAATATGAGATAGACTCATTCGGTAATGCCATGCCTTTGAGTCCATATGAAATTGCCTATGAAGCCGTGCAGTCGTTTGCCGACACATCTTCAACCGAAAATGACTTCATGAATGTGGTCCATGAGGAGTCACTTTTCACATCAAGCTCGGATTCAATCACGTTTTCTAAACTTGTTCACTCTGATGAGAAAATTCGTGAAATCCTATGTGTAGATGATTTACCATGGGAAGGTCTCCATCACAGATCTTCGTTTTTACCCGAGATTGATCGTTTTGAAAATGATTTCTCATCAATTTTTACAATTGAATATGTCAAGGAACCTCAGAATCCAATGAAACATCCCGATTTAGAGTTAAATTTGGGAAACATCTCTCGAACTATTCCTATTGACATGTCGGTTAAGCCCGGAATTGTTGAGAACATTCATATAGGTGCCTCGTGTACAAATGATGAAATTCAACTATATAAGGCCCTATTTCAAGAATTCCGCGACGTGTTTGCCTGGTCCTATGAGGAAATGCCAGGAATTGATCTCGCGATTGTTTTTCATGAGATCAAGACTTACCTGGATGCTAAACACGTCCGGCAACGTTTGCGTCAGATTCACCCACGAAAAGCTGCTGCAATTAAAGCAGAAGTTGAAAAATTATTGAAAGCAGGTTTCATTTATCCGATCCCGTTAACGGATTGGGTATCAAATATTGTTCTGGTAAACAAAAAGCAGGGAACAATAAGAATATGCATCGATTATAGGGACATTAATCAAGCCTGTCCAAAGGACAATTACCCAACTCCCTATATCGATCAAATTATTGATGATTGTGCCAGTAGCGAAATATTCTCCTTTATGGACGGTTTTTCCGGATACAATCAAATCAATATTCTACCTACCGATCAACCAAAAACGACTTTCATTTGTCCATGGGGGATATTTGATTATTGCAAGTTACCTTTTGGGCTGAAGAATGCCGGAGCAACTTTTCAAAGGGCGATGTCTTATGCGTTTCATGACATCAAGCACATTGTGCAATCGTATCTCGATGACTTGCCCACTCATTCATTACATCGAGCTGATCACCTCGTCCATTTACAAGAAATATTTATGAGGTGTAGGCATTATCGGATTCGGTTGAACCCACACAAATGTGTCTTCTGTATAGAAACGGGTTGATTGCTGGGGTTTGTAGTTTCGAAAGCCGGCATTCACGTCGATCCCTCGAAGGTCGAAGCTATCATCAAATTGCCTCCTCCTTCGAGTCTTCGCCAGCTCCAAAGTTTGCAGGGGAAAGCAAACTTTTTACGACGATTCATTCCTAACTACGCCGAGGTTACAAAGGGTTTTACCCGGTTGTTGAAGCAAAATGCTCCATTCTATTGGGATGAGATAGCTTAGAAATCTTTTGATGCACTCAAACACGCGTTGACCCATGCACCGTTGTTGCATCCTCCCATCTACAACCAGGATTACTTCTTGTATCTCGCTGCCTCTCATTCCACCATTGGAATGGTCTTAGTATAGGAAGATGAATTCGGAACTGAACATGTGATATATTACCTTAGTCGAACTTTAAATCCAACTGAGCTAAAATACTCACATGTGGAGAAATTGGCATTGGCAGCCCTTCAAGCTGTCCAACGTTTTCGTCACTACATTTTACTACATAAAACTACAGTAATTTCGGATTGCAACCCTATGATCTACATTTTGACCAAGCAATTGCTAGGGGGCAAGTACTCTAAATGGATCGTTATCCTGCAGGAGTTCGATTTGGAATTTGAGAAATATAAGTCTAAGAAATCTTTAGTTTTTGCAGAGTTAATGTGTGACTTCCCGCGTGCTGACACAGAAACTGTGGCAGAGGAGCCCATTGCAGACGAATCCTTGTTTCTAATCAGCACTTTAGATCCATGGTATGGGGATATCATCGTTTATCTCCAGACCCAATCCTTTCGCCCAGAAATTTCAAGGTCAGAACGTCGAAAGATTCGATTCTAGTCCCAACAATTCAGGATTATTGGAGATACTCTTTATCGCTGTGGGTTGGACTCTGTGTTTCGACGTTGCTTAACTCACGAAGAAGCTGAAAGGGTTCTAAATGAATGTCACTCTGGAGTGTGTGGCAGTCATATGTCTAGGTTTGCCACAACCCAAAAGATATTGCGCGCTAGCTACTTCTGGTCATCTTTATTTAAAGATTGTATTACGGTGGCCCGAAAATGCCACAACTACCAAATTTTTGATCGAAAGATGCGCGCTCCACCTGCTCCTCTCCACCCTATAATTTCCGTTGGTCCTTTTGCCAAATGGGGTATCGATTTTATTACATGTAACCCTCACTCGGCCGGGGGGCATGCGTATATCATCCTTGCGGTAGATTATTTTACTAAGTGGGCCGAGGCGATGCGTACATTTGAGGCAGACGGAAAGACAGCTGCAATTTTCATATTCAATCATATAATTGCTAGGTTTGGTGTCCCACAAGCGATAATCATTGATCATGGGCGCCATTTTCGAAACGTTATGATGACCGAACTTACAGGCCAGCTTGGTTTACGTCACGATAGTTCAACCCCTTATTATCCACAAGCGAATGGTCTGGTTGAATCCATCAACAAAGTTTTAGTTGTCATGATCCGACGAATCATTGGGATTCATCAGTCGAATTGGCACAACATGCTATTTTCAGCGCTTTGGGCGTACCGAACTTCAGTAAAAACATCAACAGGGTTCACTCCTTTCCAACTAGTCTATGGTTTGGAAGCCGTGTTACCCATTGAATGCAAAATCCCGTCACTGCAAATGGCTGTCGAGTTACTTCTAGCCACTTCCGAAGAGGAAAACGTTTGTTATACTTGGCTCAATTAGATGAGAATCGATGCGATGCTGCATTGGCGATGGAGACTCACGCAAAACACATGAAAGCTCAGTATGATCGAAATGTGACCCCTCGAAATTTTTCGGAAGGAGATCTAGTCTTAGTTTACGATCAAGCTAATGATAAATTAGGCGCTGGAAAACTCGTTCCTATGTGGCATGGTCCCTATGTTGTCAAGCGAAAGCTAGCCAAAGGGGTGTATAAATTGGTAGACTTTGACGGGGACTCTTTGGGTAAACCCAGAAATGGTCTTTACTTGAAGAGGTATTATGCTTAACGGATGGGTATGGAGATTTTTAGTTAGGATAGTTTTTCTTTCTAGCTGGTGTGTTTTAGTTTAAACACTGTGCTTAGATTAGAGAGTGTTTTTCATCATTATTCCTGCTTATCTTTGTTTTACTCTTGATATTGCAGATGTCGATGCCTCTCCAAACATACATTGGTTTCGCTGATGGTGCTTGTCGTAATACACGGAACATCTCTTCCACAGCTTGGGTTATCTATTCGCCCTCTGACGAGTTAGTATCTATGCATGGGGTAAGCCTCAGTCAAACAACGAACAACATTGCCGAGTATAGTGCAGTGATTGAGTTATTATCTGAATCTATTTCATTTGGGATTCAGAGTTTGATAGTGAGGTTAGATTCTGAACTTGTTGTATTACAGCTTAATAGAGTGTATGCCATTAGAAATCCAGTGTTATTAAGATTATTTTTGAGAGTGCGTCTCTTGGAACGTGAATTTGATTATATTGAATATCAGCATATTCCAAGATCTTTAAATACATTAGCAGATGCAATTGCCTCTCGAATGTTAAATAGACATTTGCAATAATCATACATGTAAATTTAAAACCATTCCATAACATGATTTACGAGATAAGCCGGTAATAGTGATATATATATATATATATATATATATATATATATATATATATATATATATATATATATATATATATATATATATATATATATATATATATATATATCTAGGAGTGTGTCAAAAAATACATCGTCCTCGATCATAGGTTGAAAAACACCTTATGATCAGCAAAAATGATAAGTACAAAAAACAAAAATGTCACATGTGCCCACAATAGGCGATCATCCTATCACTGGTGATGATCTCTATAAGAAACCACTGCACGGGCCACCTTGCAAAGGAACCTCCTAAAAGGTCCCGGGACCCCAATCACATAGCGCTGAAGTCGACAAGGAATGTCATCTATAGTGGTCTCCGGAATATCTCCTGTCAAGCGCTCGAGATGACCCTCCAACTCGGCCAAAACCTCTGCTGATTCGTCCTGTGGGGCTAGCGCGGGTGCAACTGGTTGCTTCCTCTCGTAAGGTCGGAGAGCGGCTGGTCGCTGTGGACCCACATCTGCATTTGAAATTTTTTACTATCAGTTTTGAGACGATGGAAAAATAACAAAAAATTAAAATAGGAAAAATGTTGAAAAGGATTTTACCTGACTCATCCCACTGCTCTCCTGGTGGAAGAACCATGTCTGGGTCACCACGAAAATCTATCCCAGTGTAAGGGAAGTCCTGAATAGAAAAGACCTGGTTTTCCAGCCATTGGAAATACTCAGGTTTGAATCGATCAACCTCTGTCCTCTCCTCCGGGTGACGGGCCATAACTGCGACCCATCGCATTAGTTTGGGCTCTCGAGGAAGCCCAGCTCCAACAGTAAGGTGCTGCGGGATCAGCATAGGAACCCTCTCCAGGCCAAAACTCACGACCAAAGCCACATAACCAAAGGTCTTTAGTCGTCCGTTCTTGGCCCTGGTCAGTTGGCCTTTCACATTGGCCAACACAGGATCGTACCAGTTAAAGATGGTGCCTTGAATCAATCAACTGCCATACGCATCTAGGATCCAGTGGCAATATGTAATGCGGCAGCCCCGCAAAGTCTGGTGACAGTGAATGCAATCACCATGAGCTCAGGATGGGATATGGTCTTTATGTCTATCCCTTTGTCTCTAGCCTGGTTGTTGCAGTACTCTAACCTGAGGCTATCGACAGACTGGCCACTTGCCCTAGCCCCAAACAGAGTCAAGTCTTCGCCTCTCTTAGGCAAACCAGTCAAGAAATATATGTCTACCAGCTCGATTTCGAGCTGGTGGCCGCCAATGAAGAAGCACTGGTCCTGTACGCTCCATCTGTCAACCATCCACTGTAAGAAATCCACCTGAGCCCTCATGCCAGGAATGGCCCAGAATTTGTACAAGCCGCATGCCCTCAAAGCATCAAGTGAAGGCTGATGATTCCATGCGGTGGCATCCACGTCCTCATGCTCTCGTTCACGCCAATCTAGCATGATGTACTCTCTGCATCAAGTATAAGGATAAATTAAATTGCTAGAAATTATTTTGATTGGTCCATTTTTGAGAATTTTTGGGTTAAAAACCCTTGCGACGGGGACCGCACCCTTCGGGTTAGACACAGTGCGTGGGACCGCACTTTGTCTACATGGAAGGTGTGGACCCTGAGCTTTTTCCGAATGGAGAAAAAGTCGGGGTCCGCAGGCCAGCAGTGGTAAACCTGCGGGCCCCCGCGCACGGGTTTTATGCCTAAAAACCCTCCCAAAAATGAAAATAAATGACTAAAACAAAAAATGAAACAGTTAAAAATGAAGAGTAGGATGATGTGGATTACCCGGAGAGGACGGCGTTCGATTCCGACGGTTGGATTTTCCGCAATCTTCACGAGAAGTTTTCTGAGCAAAAGCACTATTTTCTCACCCAAACTCAAACGGTAAAAATGAATTGACAAAGGCCCTTTTTATAAGTTTTTTGAGTAAATAAATTGCAAATTTGTTTATGTTTCACTTTGGAAAGGTATTTTTGCGACATTTTTATCCATTTCAAACAGGTATGAGTAATTTTTGTGTTTTTGTGCAAAATAAAGGATTATTTAGGTGAAATCTATCATTTTCGACGAAAAACATTTAGAGTCACCTTTAAGCTCTTTTCTGACTCCTGAAACATGAAAAGATTGTCGAGTTCTTCTTTTAAACTCGTTAAAACGGAATTAAAAGACGGTCCACTTACAACTCTTTTCCGACTGTAAAAACATGAAAAGATCGCCGACTTTTGTCGTTTCAAATTCGATATTGGTTATAAAACGACGTGTCGTTGATCACCTTTTTACTTTTTCGGATCAAGGGCACTAATGATGAAAAGTACTCCTTGGTCGTAAAAGATCAAGCGGTTCTCTCAAGTATTACTTTATACTTTTTCGGGCTTGGGAGACACAAATTTACGAAAAAGGTCAACCCTAGAGTTTTCTTAAGTTTTTTCAGACTCTCTAAAATTGAAAAATGCCGAGTTTCTCCTATACTGGACTCGTTAAAATTTCACAGTAAAGGACCTGTTCAAATACAAACAGGAACGAACCACTCCTTCTTAGGGTTCAAATTTAAACTAAGTTGGACTCATCCGAAGGATGAGCTTATAATCAAGCAAATGTTATCCTCCTCAAGCTTGTCAAAAATAAAGAGGTACTTCCCAGAAATGGTGGGGGAAAAGAGAGAAAAATGAGTCTGTTTGTCATACTTTGTAAACCACTCTTGAACACGACACTTTTTCACCTGGGTTGGGAAATCCTTTGCCTAACAGTTGATCAAACCACATTGAAAGTCTTCAGTCGGTTTCTGGGTATTAACTTTGGGTCAATTGTCACCAAACCATCTGTTGTGTCGTTATGTGTTCAAGAGGTCACTGCCAATAAGCCATTCATCTACAAAATATCTGTCATCCATCTTGACCATCCCTGAGTCAGTCTTTGCAACTAAATTTCTTCAACTTGATCTATGATTTCGTGTTGTGGGCTTGCCTACGACGGATCGCTTTCTATCGACATCAGCTCATTATCTAGAAAGGTGATCTAGAAATCGTCAGTACCTTGAGATCTGCATGCCTCAATGGCAGGTTTCTCGCCTTTGACGACAGTTTACATCATTGACTTTCGATCAAAGGATTCCGTGACATGTTCGACATCAACACATTTATTCGCATCTCATGGATTGTACTGGGTACTTTGAGAGCCATTGACATCACTGGTGGTTTCTCTCACACTTGTTAACAGTTTACATCATTGACTGGTAATCAAGTGGTTTCTACCATGTTCGACATCAACACATTCATTCGCATGGATAGAATTGTACTGTTTCGGGAGGTAGAAATGAAGACCCTGGATCTAGTTTCCACAATCCAGGATGCGAGGAATTTTGTATTCATTATATAATGGACTATTCATAAATAGATGGCTGCGTCCATACTGTGTCCACCTGAGTCTATACATGTGATGTTTTACAAGATCATTCCTATATCAGAGCAATAGTTAGTTTTTCTAGTCAGTTTTGATCTGAGTATGGGAATGCCTACCTCAGTGATGATATGATCTCATATATATATTTTGCATTGAATGTTTTTACAGGTTCCAACCGGGCTCTCCACAAGATGATCCTCGAAATGATAAAGTACTTCACTCTTCCTAAATGATCAATGAAATCCTCATCTACTACAGACTTCGCACTTTAGGGGGCAATCTGTTACACAAAAATATCGTCACCATGATTATTTGCAGTCGGTATGGGTCTATCATCACTTGTACTGTCCTCCTAAGCAAGTCTCAAACCTCAGCTCTTCAAGTCAAGCTTTGAAAATGGGAGAAAGACATTAAAAATCAATGTAACTCTGGTTCCACACTTTCTCTCACTGTCACCTGCGGTCTCGCACCTTCTGTTCACAAAAACTGTGGACCTGCCCGCTCTGTCCCTAACGGTGTAGGTGCGGACCCCTCTGAAAGTCAAAAGGCACAAGTTTTATCTTAAAAAACTCACTTTGGGTTAATTCTAGAGGTTTCTAGAAGGAATTTTGACGTGGATTGTTCGCTCTGAGGTGGTTCATGCATCCCAAAAGAGAAGGAGCTAATCCCTTGATGAGAGGAGCTATCCCTTTGAAGGAGGGCTTTATCCCTTTGAAGGAGGACCTAGTAACCTCCCTCCATTGTACTATAAATACAGGCATTGGGCTGGTTGCTGGAGAGGTTAGAAGCTGCACATTTTTGAGGGTAAATGTTGGTGAAATCAAGACTTCCTAGTTGAGCTTAAGAGGAGAGATCACATACCTCTTTGGCTTCATTGGGGAGTGAGTGAAACTTGTCAAAGTAGAGAAGACTTCTTGCTGGACCCTGGGAGGAGCTTGTACAGTGTCAAGGCAAAGGTTGTAAAGTTCTTCTTCTTTTAAATTAATACAATCAAACTCATTTTTCTCAACAAGTATCTCATGTTATTTGTTTCATGGACTCCTTGAATTTCATGTTAAATATGTTTTATGATTTTGGCTTTTCAGGTGCTATTTAATTTGTTTGCCTTGTTTGTGTTTGCAGATTCGCGACAAAGGAGCTCATTTGGATCGAAGGAGTGAGGGCATCCACAAGATTGCGTTGGACCTAAGGTAGGCCCTAAAACACTTGTTTTCCATTGTTTATTAAAGAATATTTAGAGAAAGATAGTGTCTGGTTGGTTTGCTTGTCATTAGGTCTTCTTTAGATTCTAGGAAGGTCTATCTTGTCCGCAAGATCAACTTATTCCGTGTGACACTTTCTCATTAGCAAGCTTATTAATCCCAGACTTAACATCTTCCCAAGAAAAAATATCATCCTTAGTAGGAGTGTTTAAGATGGTTCCCATGGTGTCTGGAGAGTCATACAACTTCTTAAGATAGTTATCCCAATTTTCTAGGGGGATAGGATGATTATGTTTAGTTTTACGAAGAATCACATTCTACCAAAACTTTATGGGTGCAAATTTAGAAAGGTGGAGGAGATCCTATTTTCTCTTATTAATATATGACCTCTTCTTCCTCTTAATGAGAGCTTTGTATATACTTATATTCTGGAGCTTAATGATTTCATTAGGGGCATCTCTGATTGCTTTCCTGACAATTTTACAGTGTTTGTCATACCAAGGATTGGAAGTTCTATTATTTTTCTTATACAAAGTCTTAGTAGAGAATTTGCTAATGGTGGTGGAAAGGGTAGTAGTAAAATGGTAATAGATTTGATCAATGTTGTTATTATAAGTTAGGGAGCCTAAATCCTTTTCCAAATCCTTTAAGAAAAGGTCGACATTACTTCTATCGAAGTGAATGTGACTTTTTCTTTCATTGTTCTCCTGCATGTGGGTGGTATGCATAGTAAGATTGAGGGATACAAACAAAGGTCTATGGTCAGACCCATATACATTTGAATTTTAAAAAGGTTTTTATTCAATAAGGTTCAAAGCCATTATAAGGATATACTTATTATGATCTCAACATGTATTACATGTGGGAATTGAGTTTGTTATCACCTGGATTGAACCTCAGGCTGAAGGAAGGCAATGTCAGGGTAACCACAAACCACGCTTAGCCAAGTAGCTAGCCCTACTAGGCCAGGAGAGGGCTCTCTCCATAAGGATCTCAGCCAAGATGAATATATTAGGAAAAGGATTTTAGGCTAGGTATAGTAGCACAAAGTTTTGATTGGATTTTGAAGGGGTTTTGCTGGATCAGGAGGAGCTGGACAATTTAGGGCTAGGGAATTAGGTCAAAATTGCAGGGTGTTCAATGGGGAAAGGTAGGCATAAGTTTTAGCACTCTAGGGCTTGATGGGTGAGGTGTTTAAGACTGGTGAGAGGCTAGGAAGAGCATGTGATTATCATGGATCCTTCCCAAACTGTAGAAAACATATAATGGTGAATATTTTCCCAAAGCAGAGCAATGATGTAATGAATTCTGCCTATCAACTTGAAAACATTCACTTAGAAGCAATGAAATGATTAACGAAATACACAAAACATACTAAAATATGATCACAATAGAAGAAACTATACTAAAACTCCATACCACATGGATCCCAGAAAAATAGCTACAATTCTTATTAATCTCCTGCTAAACTGCTACAAAATGATGTACAATCAAGGTCTGAGCATCCAGCTGATTCCAACCCTTTACAATGAGAAAGAAGAAGAAGATATAGGCTTTGTTTCAAACTCCTCCCATCCTCAGGGGTCGAATCCCTAAGACTAGGATCTAATCTAACCAACATTGAACAAGAAACAAGAATATAGGCATCTTAACAACTTGCCTCTAAAAGTGAAAAATTGATTCATTTGAGCTCAAATTAACTTTTAATGTAATGAATCTACCATCTACTACTAATTATCCATCATATTTACAATCCAAGTCATCATTTACATCAATAAAACATCCTTCATGAGAGAAAATCCACGAACACGGTCAAAACATAGAAAAATAGCCATGCTCTGCAAAATTTGCCCTACGCATAGTGCTACTGGCCCAACGCACAACGCCACTTTCAGGTCCTTTTTGGAAGCCTTCCTGGCATCCAAATTGAGCTCATGATAGCTCATTGGAAAGGTATTCAAGTCTACCTTCCCAAACACCTAGAATGTCTTCATTTGAATCTCATTTGACCCCTAAAAAGTTTATTCTCCCAAGACTACTTCTCTGTGTCCAAAAAGTGGCAACAAGGTCATTTTTAAGGTGTTTTTTGACCATTTGGTGGACCAGTTCTACCCCAAAAATTTAGAAAATCCATAGGGTGCATGTAATCATCACTATGAATCCAAAAATGCAAGCCATTTGTCCATTGGATGCCCCTAGGAAAAGCGCAGTGCCACTGAGCCAGATTTTTTGTGTGTGCAATTTCCAAAATTTGCAAAAAGCAAAATCTCCTCCAAACCTGACCAAAATTGGTGAGCAGCACCACCATCAAGAATCTTGATGGCCAAGGAAGATTCAGCAAGAAACCTAAGCCTATCCTCCTCTTTTTTTCCCTTTAGAGCCCGCCTTAGCCTAGCTTTCATCTTTTTGACCCTCATGTTGCAAATTTTGTTTCAGGTCCTGTAATGGTAGGCCATGTGCCTGATCATCTGATTATCCCTATTGGCCTTCTGCAACAGCTTCTCTAGGTGCAAATTGACTCTCTCAAGCCAAGTCTCTCTATCATCCTCAATTTCCTTCTCAATAGGAGACAAAGTGACCGGTGCCTCCTTGTCACCTTCTCGTTTTACCTTGAGAAGTTCTAGCTCCATGAGGACCTGCTTGTCACTCAAATGCTTGTTCTCTTGTTCCAAATATGTGATGACATACTTGGCCCTATTGAAATTTCCCATCAATGCTTAAACTCGAGCCTCCTTTTCCTATATGATAATGTCCTTTACTGTTTCTTCATCCTGAGCCTCTAAGTCAATTATTTCCATGCCATGATGAGTATAACGCTACTCCAGCTCATCATGCTCTATCAAATCAAAGTCTCTCTCTTTGTCCTCACCATCAAAACTTTCCTCTACCATCTTTTCCTTCCCTTTGTGCAACTGCTGCATCTGTACCTGGTGTGTTGATGAAGAAGGCAAAGCCCCTTCCACATCCTATGGAGCAAGCATTTGCCTATGGGTTCATGAAGAAGGTAAGGTCCCTTCCACATCCTGTGGAGCAAACAAATACCTATCAATTGCAAACAATCTCCTTATGCCCCTCGATATGTAATGTAAGTCTCAGGCACCTCAGTAGTTCTAGTCTCTTTGGCCTCCTCATCTATTTTCACCTGAGCACTGCTAGAAGGTGCCCTTAATACTTGTGACACTGGTGGAGGAATTTGAGGACCCCTGAAGATGTCATGAGGAATAAATGTCAGCCAAAAGATATTGAGGAGGATAAGATGATGAAGCATAAGCATCTTGATTAGGGAATAATGATAGATACTGCTCATCTGCTGAGGGTATGGCTTTTTCTGCACAAAATGGGCCATCTTCTCAATATTCTTGAACAAGAAATAAGGGAGGTTTAACATCCTCACCCTGGTAAAATGCATGAGAAGCCTGATGTGATAGGTGTATAGCCTGGAAAATCTGCCCTCACAGGTGAAATATTTCATGATGATTTTCGTCATGGGGGCATACTTGTCCTCAAGGAATCTGAAAGGAAAAAGTATTTTTTTCTCATTTTTGTACCTGGGTTTGATATAAGGCTCATAATAATGTTCATCTAGGTCCTGTGCCTTGTACCACTTCTCCCCTACATTCAGAATCCTAGTTACATCTGCAATAATGGAGGGTGAGACTATGAATGTCACAGCAGCAAGAGTCACCCTATTGCCCTGAAGATGGGCTACATAAAGTCTGGTGAGATCAGGGTGGTGTTGAATTCTCTCTACCTAATCACAGAACTCATAGCACCCTAGATGTCTAAAACAAGTGACAACTAACTGAGAGGCCTGCAATTTTCTAAGGTTTGATGGCTCCTCCCTAATAATTCTACCTCCCTTGTGTTGTTTTCTCTGATGCCGAGGTCTATCTGTCGAACTGTCACTGCCTGTGTTTTCCTCCTCATCATAGTCTTGGTATTCTCTGTCCATGTCTGCAAGGTTTGGCTGTACACTCCAAGAAAAGGGATAAAGGGAATGAGTAAGAGTGATTTAGGAGTGAGGGCATGGGAGATGACCTTCTGAGGTATTTTGGTAGACTAGAAAATGAAGGGAAGGATATGAATTATGAAAGTGAGGGAGAGGGGTTTGGCCCCTTTTTGAAATATAACTCGTGGGATAAAGGATGAGGGGGGTATAGATGTTACGGACTGATGTATGGAAGGGGTTTAGGGTTTAGTGATAAGTGGTGGGAAAAATACAGGGGAATAGGGTTTCTAGAATGTCATGGAGGGAGAAACTAGGGTTTCCTATTTCCCATGGTAAATTCCTTCAAACCCTGCAATTGCAACTTTAATGATGAGGTAGAGGGAGTGCACTCACTTATTTGAGAGATGAGAGGGTTGTTTGGAAGTTTTGATGACGTTTGGAGGCTTTCTGGTCCTTTTTCTCAATGCGCAGTGCCAATCCACAGACGCGCAACGCCACCTCTCAACGTGCAACAGAGTGTGAATTTTCACTGCGAAAACCTCCAGACATACAGCGCTAGGCCTAGTTGCACAATGCCAACTCTCCTTCCTGAAACGTGCAGTGCCAGACTGTAGAAGCACAACGCCACTTCAACAATGCTCCAAACACGCAGTGCCAACCTCCAGAAGCACAACGCCAACTCTCCTTTGCCCAAAACTTACTCAACCTTTCCTCTTTTCCTCACCTTTTGACTCCTTTTCCAAATGAGAATGATGAACTTGAAAATGAAATGCGAGACCTTATATAGTAGTAGACTTTGATTTTTCACTTGAAAAACCCACTTTCTAATGTTTCTTTACCTTTTTCAAAACTCTGTTTTTAATGCCTTTCCTTCTTTGTTTCTTTTCGGGTGGATAATGCTCAACTTGAACTGAGTTTTGCAGTGTTTCTTTGTCTTGCAGCAAGGAGAGATGCTTTGGTGCAGCCAAGATCATTTATTACATAAAGTGACTAAAAATTACATAAGAAATACGAATTAACTCAAAATTTTTTGTTTTCACCTCAAAAACATGTTTTTTGAGATGAAAATTATAATAGTTTAAAAGATAATTATATAGTGGCTATGACTTACTAGCCATCATACTTGACTTATTTATCGTCCTCATACCCTTGCTGCCCTTTATTTACACTTTTAAATCATTCTCTTGACCTTTGAAATGAAACCCTAAGACCTAATGAAACATGCCCTATGACCTAATGAAAGCATGATTGCAAATTGACCATGAAACCATAACTGAAGACAACCTGAAGAAAGGTCAGCAAGTATACTCTATGAGGGAGAAATTAGATTTTCTGAAGAGGAGACAACCATCAGTGGATTAGTTTGACATGACCTAATGAAATGATGTAAGAATTTTCAGTATGAGCCCCCTAAAATGAAAATACAAAGAGCAAATTTGATCCCTGATAGAAGTATGTAGATATTTACACTAACATTGGCCTTATTGAGGATGGAAGCTCCTTGGAGTTGTCAAGAACACCGTAGACCAAGTTCCTCATCCATTGGGAAATATGGTCAAACAAATAGAAGATGAAAACAAGGGAAACCCCCTTTTTTTAACAATTTTTAAAATAAAAATGACTCAATACAAACATAAAACTCACTCACAACTGACTCTAAACTTGACTATAAACCAAATCAACCAAACTTGACACAAATCATTAAAAATTTATAGCCTTCACTTCGGGTGCCAAGCTTAGATGACAGTGTACTTGAAACCTTGCAAGAAAAGCAAACTAGTATATACAATGAAGGTGAAGTAACTTCAGGGAACAACCTCAAAAGTAGTAGTGTTTCAAGAGCCTACCATTCACAATCTCTCCTGAACATTCCTGACCATCCATTTCCTTTAACAAAAATGCATTCTATCCTCAATAAGCTGAGATTTTATATGGTCCTTTCCATAAATTGTCAAACTTACCATGCTTTCCCTTTTCCTCATTTTGTGCATCCCACCGCAGCACTACATCTTCCAGCTGAAACTTTTCTGCTTTGGTTTTGCGGTCATAAATTTTCTTTATCTTCTCTTGCAACCAGAAAGTTTTTTGGGAAACCTCTTCCCTTGTTTGCTAAAGGTGAATCATTTGATTAATTCTATGTTGAATATCATCCTCTTTGCTGCCAGCTTCCTGTAATAATCTCATGACTGGGACTGCAAGTGATGTAGGAAATACTGTATCAGTACCATAAACCAACTCAAAAGGTGACATACCTATTGATTTCTTGTTGCTCACTCTGTCGGCCCACAAGGCATTAACAAGCTTTCGATGCCAATTCTTCTTGTTTGCCTCCAACATTTTCTTGATAATGTTCACCAAGGATTTATTTGATGACTCAGCCAATCCATTGCCCTGCGGGTAGTATGCCATGGAATGACCCAATGTAATATTGTACTTGTTGAAAAACTCAACCATCCTCTTGGACTTAAATGCTACTGCATTATCTATTATAATATTTTGAGGGAAAC
The DNA here is from genome assembly GCA_031772625.1 of Pinus tabuliformis. NCBI lineage: Eukaryota > Viridiplantae > Streptophyta > Pinopsida > Pinales > Pinaceae > Pinus > Pinus tabuliformis. The sequence goes on from CM062811.1 coordinate 1,081,831,025, forward strand.
CAAATTGAGACAAGACATTAGATTCTAAAAATTGGATAATTGTCGTGTCCATGGATTGCCTTGTTGGAATGGCCTCAATCCACTTGGTGAAGTAATCGGTAGCTGTCAAAATCCATCTGTGTTGTGTTGATGATGCGGGATGGATTTCTCCTATGAAATCAAGTCCCCACTGTTGGAAAGGTGAATTTATTTCAACTGGCTTCAAAGGAAGAGGAAGCAACTTCCTTTTTCCTTGAAAAACTTGGCATTCATGGCAGCCCATAACTATCTTATATAAATCTGAAAACAAAGTTGGACAATAATATCCTGCTCTCAACACTTTGTTAGCTATTGTTTCCAAAAACAAATGACTGCCACAATCACCTCTATGAAAATCATTCATTACCTGTTGAGCTTCATCTTCAACCAAACAATTAAAAAGAATTCCTCCTGGATCTTTCCAATAGAGAGCACTATTTAAAATGCAGAATTTTGCAGACTTTAGTTTTAGTGATCTACCTTTACTTCTTGACATTCCAGGAGGTGGCGAAAGATGCTAAAGAACATAAACTATATCAGAATACCAAGGTGATTTGAGAAACATTTTTGATACTTGAATGAGTGAGCCACCATCTTCATCATCTGACATTGCTACAATGAGATTTATGTCTAGAGCATGCAAATTTGATTTAGCCATCAGTTTTGCCAAGCCTTGTCCTTTGATCAGTTTGATAGGCTTAATCTCAAGATCATACTCCAACATTGTTGTTATCCACTTACCTCATCTTCCCTCCGGATCAGTTTGCATGAGAACATGCTTGACGAACGTGTTAGGAACATATTCTATAGTATTTCAATGTAGAATGTATACTATGAAATCCTTCAATGCTTTTATAAGAGACAACACTTGTTTTTCAATGATATTGTAACTGAAGGCAACATTTTGAATAGTCCTACTGAAAAAAGCAATGGGTTGCTCCACCTAATCCCTCTTTTGCATCAACACCGCAGCCATGGTGTTTTCGGACGCAAATGAAAATATAATAAAATCATGAGTATAATCAGGACTGAACAAGATTGGGGCTGTGGTCAAAGCAAACCTTACGAAGTTGAACGATTTCATGGCATCCTTGGTCCATTTCACAGTGCTGTCCTTTTTCAACATATTAGTTATTTCACATAAATACTCAGCCAAATTTGGTATAAATTTGTGTAAGAAATTCATTTTACCATTGAAAGCCTGAATCTCCTTTTTGTTGCGAGGAAAGTCTATATGCTGGATTGCCTCCACCCTTGAAGGATTGATGCGAATACCATCTTTAGAAATTATATGAACAAGGAGTTTACCCTCGTCCATGGAAAAAAGACTCTTTTTCAGCTTTAGAGAAATCCCGAACTTCGTACATTTCTGAAACACAATCCTTAAGTGGTGCAAATGCTCATCATCAGAACCAGAAAATACCGTCAGATCATCTAAATAAAATACCAAGAAAACATCCTTCTCATTAGCAAAAGTTATGCCCATCGCCCGCTGGAAAGTGGCTCCGGCATTCTTCAACCCAAATGGCATTTTCTCATACTGAAAAGTTCCCCATGTTGTTGTGAAGGTAGTTTTGTCTTGGTGTCTTCATGCACCATGATCTAATTATAGCCTGAGTAGCCATCTAGTAGTGACATCCATGATGCTCCAACTACTCTTTGCAGAATATGGTCCATCTTAGGAAGAGGGTAATTATCCTTTAAGGACACTTTGTTGAGATTCCAGAAATCTACGCACAACCTTATTTCTCCAATCTTCTCTTGCACTGAGACCAAATTTGATATCCAATCAGAAATCTAATTGGAACAATGATGCTAGCTTTAAACAATCTATTTACCTCTTTCTTGATGGATGGTAGTAGCTTTGGATTGATTCTTCTCAACTTTTGTCTAAAAGGTTTTTGATCCGACTTGATAGGAATAGCATGCTAAATGATATTCTTGTCATACACTTTTAAATCTGAATAATCCCATGCAAAAACATCAAAAAATTCAGAAAGTAATCTAACATACATAGCCTTTACTTCAGGAGACAATTTTATTGATAACTTTACAAGCTTGGGCTTGTCAGCTATTCCAAGATTTACATCTTCAACTCCTTTGTCAGTAGGAACCAAGGTCAGTTTCCTTGCCACATCATCCTGATCAAAAAGCTCCTCTAAAGGTATGAGACCTCTGGGAATAATATTATCCTTTAGCTGTAAAGCCTCCATCTGATTTACCTCAAAATCTTGTTCATGGGAATCACAAACATCATCAATGAAAGCATTCTTAAACTTTCCTTCATTCTGCAAAAAGGCATTAATTTCATTGTCATCCCAAAAAACTTTCCAATACCTCAAATTATCAGGAACAACAGGCCTATGTTTGTCATGAATTTCAAATTTGTTGCTAGAATTCATTGGAATCTTCAAATTGCTGGCTGTAGTGGCGAGCAAATCTGTAATGATGTTTTGAATCCGGGGTACTGTTGTCAAGGTATATTCCGGAAACATCCTCAAAATATCTAGAACTACATTTTTGTAGGCTCTAATCCACGGATGTTTTTCTTGATATTCTCCTTTTACTTGTTTAATCACTAGTTCTGAATCACCATAAACAGAAATCTTTTTCGCATCCAATATCTTCAAAATTTTAAGACCTGTAATCAAAGCCTCATATTCCACTTCATTATTAGAGAAATCAAAAGCTAACTTGTAGGAACATACTCTAACATTACTTGGGACTTTGGTAGGCTAGAAAGCAGGGCTTCAAATCCAAATTCCAATACCAGCACTGTATTTACCCACAGCGCCATCGAAGTCCATGCTCCAAAGGCTAGCTTCATCTTCTAGATGCTAGAATTCTATTTCTTTCTCAACCTTACCTTTGCTGATTACTTCATTTTTATGCTCTTTACTGACCTTTTGCTGTTGTGTAGGCTGCTCAAAAGAAATTGTTGTTTGTTCTTTTTCTTGATTAAGAACTGCTCTAAAACTCTCAGAAATTTCTGGTACATCATCTACTTCTACAAGCTAAATATCTACATCATTCAATTCACTATTAGAGTACGAAACAAAGGACTCTAAATCAATATGTACAACATTTATCGGATGATTCACAGGCTTCTCTTTACTAGTGATCATATACTTCATTTCCTTTTCCCGATACAACTTCCTCAATTGACAGAAAACAGGGATGGTAGCATAAGAGAAGTCAAGTTGTAAAGTGCCTTTGAGTTTAGCACCCCACGATCTAGATAAGAGCATGCCAAGGTGGTATATCAACAACTACCACATCCTGTTACACTAAAAAATGTCACCTTGACTACTTACAGTTAGTATGGCTCAAATCAACAGTCATGCTACCCTCTTAGGCAAGTCTCATGCCTCTGTTATCCATCTCAAACTCAAAGAAGAGAGAAAGTCTTGTAAAAACTATGTTTATCTCTGGGGTCGCAGGTTCTCTCTAGCCTTACCTGCGGGGACGCTGACCTTGTTCACAAAATATGCGTCCATGGACGCTCTGTATGTTAAGGGACAGGTGCGTCCCTCTGTAAAAGGCAAAATGCGCGAGTTTTATCTTGAAAAAGTTACTTGTGGTTACTTCTAGAACATTCTAGAGGTCGGTTTGATGAAATGGATGCGCCTCCAGTTGGTTCATGTATCTCTATTAAGGGGGAACTTATCCCATCAATAAGGGAGCTATCCCACCCAAAGAGGGGGATGATCCCATTGATAGTGGACCTGAATAACCTCTTTACAGCACTATAAATAAAGACATTGAGACAGAGGGAGAAGAGGTTGGAGCTATACATTTTCTTTGGGTAAATGCTGCAGGATTTAGGTCTTCCATTAGAGCCTTTGTGAGGAGAGATTGTCTTCACTTGATTCTACTTGGGAGAGGGTGAGCTTTGTCAAAGTAGAGGAAAACCCTTGATGGACCCTGGGAGGAACTTGCACAACACCAAGGCCAGGTTGTAAGAGTTTCTTTGTTTCGTTATTAATACAAACTGGTTTATTTTTCTCAATAGCTTGTGTTAATGAATTATTTCATGTGTTCCTTGGTCTGCATGTTGAATATATGTTTTATTATATGAAATGCAAGTGCTTGGTAATTGTTTGATTGTTTGTGGTTGCAGGAATTGACTTGAAGGAGGAGCTCATCCGGATCGTCAAGAACGGACTTCAACAACAGCGTTTTGGAATAAGGTAAGCCTAAACACTTGTAGTTTTCATGTTGTAAAAGGTGTATTTAGAGAAAGATCACTCCATTTTGTCTTGTTTGTCATTAGAATGTCTTAGACTTCTAGGAAGGTCAGTCGTGTCCGCACCCTTGACTGATTCCGTGTGACAAATTGGCGACTCCACTGGGGATTCCATTAATGAAAAAGATTTTTCCTTTGAATGAACTTTGCTCTGAGAAAATCATTTTTATTTTCTGGTTTTTGACTGTGAGAATTAGTATTTGGGTGGCTTAGCTTTAGATTTAGTTAGATTTGGTTTTTCTTAACTTTTCGAGAAGGACGCACCCTCTGAGTACTGCACAGTGCGTCTTTGGACGCGCTGTTGCCGTTTGCACAGAGCGGGCCCGCGCCTGTTCTAACGGGTTGCCTGCGTCTTCCTGTAAAAATTTAGGAAAACTCCATTTTTGCTTTAATTGCTTTTAGATTTTGTTTTTTCTTAGTGTTTTCTGCCCAGATCCTTTAGTACCCTGTCAAAGATCTTCACCTAAGCTTGTTCCTGCTCTTAGCTTTCATCAATTGGGTGTTTTGAGTCTCTTTCTTGAGAATTTCTTGATTTGATTTCCTTTGGTCATTACTTGGAGGTTTCTCTCAGTTCTTTCACAATTTTGCATCTTTTTGCTTCTGTTTTTGCAAAAAAATTTCCCCCTCATTCGCCGGGGGGGGCTAAATTGTGTATGAGTGTTAATCGCCTTTGAGTGTTTTTATGTTTTGATCTTTGGAACTCTCACCCAATTTTCTCGACTTGCACTTGATTGGTTCTTAGATCACATTAGAATCGTCTTGTGTCTGAGAATTCTCTTGCATAGATCACATTTGCACAATTAGAATTCTCATTTTCGGAATATGAATGAAAAATGTGCATAGATTACATTTGCATACTTTTCGAGTGAATTGTGCATAGATTACAATTGCATAGTTTACATTCTGGAAAATCAATCGTAGATTTAGATCAGTTTTCTTTGATTTGAATTTACACAAAAATAAAAATAAAAAAAATGGTTTGGAATTGATTTGCATTAGTTTTTCTTGATAAAATTAGTGCATTAGAGAATTTGTTATATTTTCTCTTAATGATCAATTTTTTGCATTGTTGGAAGTGAATGGAAACTCTCTCCTTACTTTAGTTAGGATTCATCGAATTGAAAAGATTACATTATCATATTCGATTGCATTCAGTTGAGTCGGGTCATAACACCATTGGTTTCATCTCCATTTACCCATTTGAGTAATAACAGCCTTAATAACACAGCGCTTAATTAAAATTCATCTAGTAATTTTTATTTTTCTAGGGCTCTGAAACACCAACATAGCTTAGGCTAGGGTCTTGGAGTAGGTGAGTACTTAACTCTCCAAGACTACAAAACCAAACAGATAGTTTATCTTGGGTAGATCAAATCCAATTATTTCAGTTACACTCTGGGAAAGCTCCTCTTAAAGGAGAAGCACGAGCTCGTGTCCGAACCAGTGAGGGGATCATTCCTCCCTCATTGGGAACGACGCCAGATAGTACGTATTACAAACGGTAAACCTCGGATTAACCATTGTCGAGGAGCCAGGGGTCACTTATCGGTAAACCTTGGATTATTGTCAAGGAGCCGGTAAGGGGATTGAGCTTGTTACTCTGCCCTTGCGTGCTGTCGGAGTTTAGACTGTTCCCCCAGGTGTAATTGTTGTGATTGGTAACCTTAGTGACCATAATCTCTAGGATTCTACCCAAGGTGACGGTGGAGGGAAGGTCCCACTGTACCTAGAGCAGACGTCGGCTATACTCACTTGGATTTTCTGGGGGGTTCACTTCACTCGAGACGGTTAAAGTGGAGGAACTTGGTCCAGTCTATTCATTAAGCAGGTTGTCGGCGTAACTGTTCCACCCGCCATTTCGGTACTGAATCCAGCGAGGTTGGGCTTCATCACCAACTAGCGTTTTTGGTCCGGAAGAATACTGTTTGTGTGTGGTTTGACTCCTAGATTTGATAGCGCGTGTTAATTTGTTTGTTTTTACTTTTAGAGACCATAGGTGTGAATTGTGAATTTTAATTGTTAGGTGTAAATTGTGAATTGTTAATTTTAGTTTAAAATTGTTAATAAAATTCACTGAAGTTGAATATAATGGCAAATGTTCTGGAATTTATCAACCTAGGAACCCCTCCTAATGAGAATCCTAGTACTTTTCCTTACTTTGGAAATGTTGGTCCTCCTTATATGGCTACTTTGTCATTACCTGGATTTACAATAGGATTACCGATATGGTTATTTTCAACTTCGTTGGCCCAAAATACTCCAATTGTTCCACCTCAACCGGATGCTTCACCTCAACAGAGTTCACCATCTCAACATCACCAACCTTTTGTTGACCCTTTACCTTCTTCGCCTAATTTTTCTTCCTCCATTTCTTCCTCTTCGCCTGGTAAAAGCCTTGATGCCAGTAACCAGGAGGCTAAGAAGAAGAAGAAAGGGAAGAAGAAGAAGAGGAAGAAGAAGCAAGATAAGAAAGAAGTCAACCAACCAACCATGGCTGTAAGTGTTAGTTGTGTTGAGGAAAATTCCGACATGCACCGTAAACCCAAATACCCTTGCAAGCTTTGTAAGGGTGACCACTTCCTTGTCAATTGTCCTGGAATTCCAAAGGTCTTGGAAGTATGGTCAGAAAAATCTCATCAACTTTCTGTTGATCCATCAACCAGTGATAGTCAGGTTCCTGGGAAAAAGGGTAAAGTTAGGTTTCCTTGTAAGTTATGCAAAGGGAGTCATCAAACTCACATTTGCCCTCACATGGATGAAGCCTCAACATTGTTTGAAAAACTTACTGTTCCACAGCAAGAATTTCCAACTGGTTACCGTAAACTTTCTCCCAACCTACCGTCAACTGACGGAGTGATTAATCTAAATTCAAGTACATTCGATCTCACTCTCCCATTGGAGAGTGAAACTCATGTCACTCAGGTTGATGATCCATTAGTTGATCAAGTGGTCGATTCAATTTCACATTCGGTCGATCCCACTTTCCATTTAGAGAGTGAACTTCATACCGCTCAGGTTCTTCTTGTTACATCAGATTCTTCTATGCCGGGGGGCATTTCACCTGTTTCTACAGAACCCCCTCCAAGTAGTGAGGTCTTTTCCTTTGATTGGAATAGACTGACAGAACCTCGTCTTCCTTCCTCCATCCCTTTCCAAATCATTGTTAAGGCTGGTGGTAGGGACATACATCGTACTCAGGTAGATGAAGGTGCTTCTGTCAGTATTTTATCCTCAACTGTTTGGAAAGCTTTGGGTTCCCCTCAGCTTGCGCCTATTACGCAGAATCTGAAAGCTTTTAACAGAACTATTAGTGAACCTTTAGGGATCCTTCCTAAGTTTTCTATTACCTTGGAAGGTAAAACTGTCTGTATTGATCTTATTGTAGTTCGAGGTCCCTTGGATTTCAATTTACTCCTTGGGCGAGACTATGTTTATGCAATGAAAGCTGTCGTCTCAACACTCTTTCGCGTGATGTCTTTCCCTCACAATGGCAGTATTGTGACTGTAGACCAGCTTTCGTTCCCTAGTCTTGTCTCAACTACCAATAATATGACACCCCTAAATGTACCTGATTCTAAAGTGGTATCTACCTCGCCACGGGTTAATTATGTGGCAACTGGTCCCATGTTTTCAGTTACCGATGTAAGTGAGCCTCTCACTGTTGATTTAGATCTGGTAATTGACATGGAAAACTCTATGGGATTACATGAACATGATGTTCTTATCCCTTTTGAGTCCCTTGACATGTGTTCCTTCCAGAGAACTATTCTTCCTTCTGATGAAGACCTCTTGGAAGCCATGATCAAGGTGTGTCCATTGACATGTCTTTCTTCCAGTTGGAAGCCATGATCAGTGAGCGCGAGGATAGTTTTTTCCTGTCTCAACCTCGTTAAAAAATGAAATAGGATGTTGCGAGGATAGTTTTTTCCTGTCTCAACCTCGTTAAAAAATGAAATAGGATGTTGCGAGGATAGTTTTTCCTGTCTCAACCTCGTTAAAAAATGAAATAGGATGTAGTGAGGATAGTTTCTTCTAGTCTCAACCTCGTTAAAAAATGAAACTGGAAGTCATGAGCATAGTTCCTTGTCTTGTGTCAAGCTCATTAAAAAATGAAACAAGGAGTTCCGAGGAAAGTTCCTTGTCTTGTGTCAACCTCGTTAAAAAATGAAACAAGGATAGGTTATATAGATAGTTAGAAAGTAGAATTGTGAGGAAAGTTCCTTTTACTGTGTCAACCTCATTAAAAAATGAATCAGTGTGAACGAGGATAGTTTGTTCCTCTCTCAACCTCGTTAAAAAATGAAATTGGATGGTATGAGGAAAGTTCCTGTTACTAAGTCAACCTCGTTAAAAAATGAATCAGGGGAGGAAAGTTCTTTTTACTGAGTCAACCTCATTAAAAAATGAATCAGGTAGATTTTAGGATATGTAGGTAGATTGTAGACAATAGGATTATGAGGACAGTTCCTGTTACTGAGTCAACCTCGTTAAAAAATGAATCAGGTGTGAGGATAGTTTGTTCCTGTATCAACCTCGTTAAAAAATGAAACAAGGAGTGTGAGGATAGTTCCTTTCCTATGCCAACCTCGTTAAAAAATGAAACAGGTGTCCACGAGGATAGTTTATTCCTCTCTCAACCTCGTTAAAAAATGAAATTGGATAGTATGAGGAAAGTTCCTTTTATTGAGTCAACCTCGTTAAAAAATGAATCCGTGAGTACGAGGAAAGTTCCTTTTACTGTGTCAACCTCGTTAAAAAATGAATCAGTTGGTCAGAGGATAGTTCTTTTTACTGAGTCAACCTCACTAAAAAATGAATCAGGGACGAGGAAAGTTCCTTTTACTGTGTCGACCTCGTTAAAAAACGAAACAGTGTGCATGAGGATAGTTCTTTTACTGAGTCAACCTCATTAAAAAATGAATCAGGTAGATTTTAGGATATGTAGATAGATTGTAGAAAGTAGGATTTTGAGGACAGTTCCTATTACTGAGTCAACCTCGTTAAAAAAATGAATCAGGGTTATGAGGATAGTTCCTGTTACTGAGTCAACCTCGTTAAAAAATGAATCATGTATGAGGATACTTTTTTCTTGTGTCAACCTCCTTAAAAATGAAACAACTCCCTTTTCAAGTTAGATATTGAAAGTAAACCTTCATTTCATCCAGCCGGTTGAATGCAATGAAGCCTGGGGGGCATGTACCTCGCGTTGCATCATTATGCTGGGGGCATGCGACCTTTTTGAGCATAATTCCTTGTCTTGTGTCAAGCTCGTTAAAAAATGAAACAAGGGTAGGTTAAATAGGTAGATTTTAGAGCATAGTTCCTTGTCTTGTGTCAAGCTCGTTAAACAATGAATCAAGGTTTTTTAGACTAGAGTTTTTTGTTAGGTAGATTGTAGCGAGTAGTTATGAGCATGGTTCTTTGTCTTGTGTCAAGCTCGTTAAAAAATGAAACAACTCCCTTTTCAAGTCGAATCTTTACAAGATCTTGAAAGTAAAGCTTCATTCCATCCACCTCATTGAATGCAATGAATCTTGGGGGGCATGTACCTCGTTTTGCGTCATTATGCTAGGGGCATGTGGACTTATAACAAGCATAGTTTTTCGTTTCAAGCTTGCGTAAACATGAAACCGAGCATAGTTCTTTTCCTGTGTCAAGCTCGTTAAAAAATGAAACAAATCCTCCTCTACTTGAGTCGAGAGATTGACGAGATCTTATAAATGTTAAGTTTTTAGGTTAGTTATTTTAGTTTTTTGCATAATTTTCTTACAGTTTTAGGTCGAGTCTTTCAAACGATCTCGTTCATGAACCTTCATTTCATCCTACTGGTTGAATGAAATGAAGCTGGGGGGCATGCGCTCTAGCAGTTACGCTTAGGGGGCATCAAGCACAGTTTCTCTCTGTTTCAAGCTTGTATAAAAATGAAACCACTTTGAAGCATAGTTTTTACCTGTTTCAAGCTTTTGTAAAAATGAAACCTATTTCGAGTCAATTTCAGTTATTTTCAAGACTCGTTAAAATCATGAAAATCTCGAGATTATTTTGCTATTTTTCATTCTCGTAAAACAAATGAAAATGCCGAGTTCTTTCCGTCTTTCCCTGCTCGTAAATTAAATTGAAAGTCGGCCATATGAGTACATTTTTATCCCTTTTTCTAACTCATTAAAATTTACGAAAAAGTGAAAACCATGAGTATATTTTTATCCCTTTTTCGAACTCGTTAAAACTTACGAAAAAGTGAAACATCAGAGTCATCTTTTAAGCCCTTTTCTGACTCCTAAAACATGAAAAGATTGCCGAGCGTTTCTTTTACACTCGTTAAAACGGAATTAAAAGACGGTCCCCTTATAGCTCTTTTCTGACCGTAAAATCAGGAAAAGATTGTCGGGTTTTTGTCGTTTCAAACTCGATAAGGAACTAAAACGACGTGTCTTTGATCGCTTTTTACTTTTCAGGTCAACGACACTATTATGAAAGTACTCCTTGGTCGCAAGATCAAGCAGTTCCCCCAGGTATTATTTTATACTTTTTCGGGCTTGAGGGACACAAATTTACGAAAAAGTTCAACGTGGAGTTTCCTTAAGTTTTTCAGACTCTCTAAAAATGAAAAACGCCGAGTTTCTCCTATACTGGGCTCGTTAAACTTTTACAGTAAAGGACCTGTTCAATTACAAACGGGAACGAACCACTCCTTCCTAGGGTTCGAATTTAAACTAGGTTGGACTCGTCCGAAGGATGAGCTTATAACCAAGCATATGTTATCCTCCTCAAGCTTGATAAAAATAAAGAGGTACTTGCCAGAAATGGTGGGGGAAAAGAGAGAAGAATGAACCTATTTGTCACCTTTTGTCTCAAACGAAACTTTATTACCACTCTTGAACACGACACTTTTGCATTTCACTTGGGTTGGGAAATCTTTTACCTCACAGTTGACCAAATCACTTTGAAAGTCTTTAACCGGGTTCCAGGGATTAACTTTGAGTTATTCGTCACCAAACCATCTGTCGTGTCGTTATGTGTTCAAGAGGTCTGCAAGTAAAACTTTCATCTGCAAAATACTTGTCATCCATTTGACCATCCCTGAGTCAGTCCTTACAGCAACATTTCTTCAACTTGAACAATGATTTCGTGTTGCAGGCTTGCCTGCAACGAGTCGCTTTCTATCGACATCGACACATTATCTAGAAAGATGACTTAGGAATCGACAGTACCTTGAAGTCTGCATGCATCAATGGCAGGTTTCTCGCCTTTGACGACAGTTTACATCATTGACTTTCGATCAAAGGATTCCGTGAAGTGTTCGACATCAGAACATCTATTCACATTTCACGGGTTGTGCTTGGTACTTTGAGAACCATTGACATTACTGGTGGTCTCTCTCATGCTTGCTAACAGTTCACATCATCGACTGGTAATCAAGTGGTTTCTAACATGTTCGACATCAAATCATTTAATCACATGTTTAGAATCGTACCAATTCGGGAAGTAGAAGTGAAGACCCTGGATCTAGTTTCTACCATCCAGGCTGCGAGGAGTTTTGTATTCATTGTCTATGTAGACTAATCATAAACAGATGGCTGCGTCCATACTGTGTCTACAAAAGTCTATAAAAATGATGTACTGCAAGATCATTCCTGTATCAGAATAGTTAGTCCATTAGTTAAAGTTTTGAATCTGAGTATGGGAATGCCTACCTCAGTGATGATATAATCTTATACATGTATTTTGTGTTGAAAATTGCAGGTTCTAACCAGGTCATCCACAAGTCAATCCTTGAAATGATAAAGCGCTTCACCCTTCCTAGAATTACAAAATACCAATCTATTCCAGGCTTCGCACTTTAGGGGGCAATCTGTTACACTAAAAAATGTCACCTTGACTAACAGTTAGTATGGCTCAAATCAACAGTCATGCTACCCTCTTAGGCAAGTCTCATGCCTCTGTTATCCATCTCAAACTCAAAGAAGAGAGAAAGTCTTGTAAAAACTATGTTTATCTCTGGGGTCGCAGGTTCTCTCTAGCCTTACCTGCGGGGACGCTGACCTTGTTCACAAAATATGCGTCCATGGACGCTCTGTATGTTAAGGGACAGGTGCGTCCCTCTGTAAAAGGCAAAATGCGCGAGTTTTATCTTGAAAAAGTTACTTGTGGTTACTTCTAGAACATTCTAGAGGTCGGTTTGATGAAATGGATGCGCCTCCAGTTGGTTCATGTATCTCTATTAAGGGGGAACTTATCCCATCAATAAGGGAGCTATCCCACCCAAAGAGGGGGATGATCCCATTGATAGTGGACCTGAATAACCTCTTTACAGCACTATAAATAAAGACATTGAGACAGAGGGAGAAGAGGTTGGAGCTATACATTTTCTTTGGGTAAATGCTGCAGGATTTAGGTCTTCCATTAGAGCCTTTGTGAGGAGAGATTGTCTTCACTTGATTCTACTTGGGAGAGGGTGAGCTTTGTCAAAGTAGAGGAAAACCCTTGATGGACCCTGGGAGGAACTTGCACAACACCAAGGCCAGGTTGTAAGAGTTTCTTTGTTTCGTTATTAATACAAACTGGTTTATTTTTCTCAATAGCTTGTGTTAATGAATTATTTCATGTGTTCCTTGGTCTGCATGTTGAATATATGTTTTATTATATGAAATGCAAGTGCTTGGTAATTGTTTGATTGTTTGTGGTTGCAGGAATTGACTTGAAGGAGGAGCTCATCCGGATCGTCAAGAACGGACTTCAACAACAGCGTTTTGGAATAAGGTAAGCCTAAACACTTGTAGTTTTCATGTTGTAAAAGGTGTATTTAGAGAAAGATCACTCCATTTTGTCTTGTTTGTCATTAGAATGTCTTAGACTTCTAGGAAGGTCAGTCGTGTCCGCACCTTTGACTGATTCCATGTGACACATCCATCAAGACATTTTTGGCTAGGATTTGATCTAAAGAAACCACCAAATCTTTGATGAGACCAATGGAACGAACTCTACCAGAGTCAAAGGAGTACAAATCATGATATTTCCGGGTGATATCCAGGCCCAACTTTTCCATAATGGCTTTGGGCATCAAATTATGGGAAGCTTCGAAATCTAACATAGCATTATGGAGAATATACTCATGCAGTCTAAGACTCAGATAAAAGGGAGGGACTTCGCTATCTTCAGGCTGACCTTCTATGGCTGGACCAAAAATGAGTTTAGGATGATCATCCTCGACATTCACCATGTCTGAAAAAGGATCTATTTGCAATATTCTAGATACATGGTGTTTATAATTGCTATTCTTAACAAGCTCAGTCAAAGGAATGGACACTTTTAATTTAGCAATTTCACTTTCTAAATTAAAGGATGAAACTTTTTCTACCTCTTTGACACCAATGTCCTTCTTATCTATTTGCTCTTTCGTTGCACTATCTTTTTGCTGATTGTTCTTCTCGTTTGCAGTGATACTTGTTGATGGTACTTTGCTGGGATTCGGATTAGCAAGCTCTTTCCCTTTCTTCTGAGTGTTTGAGGAATCATTCTTTGATTGCACATCCTTTCTTTTCTGAATGGGATTGACCGATACATCTCTACTCCTTAAAGAGTACTGCCTCTGCTATGCAGTCAAAGAATTCATATAACCACGCTGATAATCATCAAATTCAACCTCCAAAATCACATCGTTTGCTAAGATGTAATCCTCATCCCTTTGAATGTCTGGAACTTTTGTGTATTCTTCATCTTTTGTCAGAAATATAGGCATACCATCAGCAGTGAAAAAGTGATTTATTTCAATTACCTAATCTTCCTCATCTTCTTCTTCCATTTCTTGAACATAATTCTATTGTAAGGGAGTTTTTATCTGTTGTTATTGCACTGGTTGCTCTAGTGCTTTTTGTTCTCTCTACTTGATTCAGAATTGGGGCTACTGCTATGCTCTAAAATTTGGATTCTGGATTGGTGGCTCAGGTCTATTTGTGATGGATAAGCGGTCAACCATCCTCTCCACTATTCGAATCAATGTATCCATATTTACATCTGAAGTAGATGCTTCTTCTTTCATGGTCACTCTTTTCTCAGATCTCATTCTTTCTCTTTTGGCCAACAAGTTTGCTTCTACACTAATAACATTCTTCTGCATGTCTTCTAGTATGGTAGGATCATGTACCCGAAAATTATATGCTATATCAGCATCAAAACTCTCCAGAAACTTGAGCAAATCCAATCCCTCCTGTGGTTTAATGTTGGCAGGAATAGCAGTGTATACTGCATTAAATCTCACACAATAGTCTTGTACACTCTCGCCGACATTTCTTTTGATGTTCTCATACTCGGACAAAATCTGGAGTGGATTCTTCTTCACCTCCCATTGATCCAGGAACTACCTATGGAGGATTGGTAAAGTGGTGATAGAAGACGCTGGTAAAGCTCTGAACCATTTTCGAACTTCACCTCCAAAGCCTTGTACAAACAATCTCATCATCACATCTTCAATCTCTATTTCATGGAGGTCAAAGGAATCATTCATTTTATCTACATGTTACTGAGCTCTAATGGTTTGGGTGGCATCAAAGAAAGGTATTTTGGTTTGATAATTAGCGGGCATGGCACCAAGATTCTGAGGTAAAACAAGGGGTGCACACCAGGCAGCCATAACTCGAGGTGGTGGAGGTGGATTTAAAGCAAGGATTGGGGTACTAAGAGATGATGCAATAGTTGATGGAGAACTGGGAGTAATAGGTGATTGATGGGGAATGGTAGGTTGATAGGGAAGTGAAGGTATAAATGAAGGTAGGGAATGAACTTCAGAGGTTGAAGGGAATAATGGTGAAGTAAGGGCAGTGGACATTGGTTTAGAAGTCTCGGGGATCTTAGCAGTAGTAAGGGATGATTGAGGGGAATTTATAATATACTCATCAATTGACTGGTTTACCTTTTGGACTTCGAGATCTGCAATAAAATCTGGATCTAGAACTATGTCATCAAGTGCACTTTCAGACCTAGTTCTAAATAGGGAAAGGTCAAATGACAAATCAAAGGGAAGGTCTTCTAAAAGGAACCACTCATCAGGGCAGGAATCTTCTTTTATTGAAGGTGTTGGAATGACTAAACTTTCTTGTCTTTTGATTCTTCTCAAAATCAGGTTGGGATTATCCACTATTAGGGCAAGGTTTGGATCTGGATTGGCCCTAGTGTACTTTCTCAAAGCCAGTGTGCTCAAATTTTGAAGTTTTATATATGCTTTACAACTTTCCAATTCAGCCTAGTAAATTCTAAAACTCATCATCCATAATCTTAAGAATTCAAATGAAAGATACTATTGGGGTGATTAGTCTTTCATTCTCCAGTATGGTCACCACTATGTTATCACCTAGATTGAACCTCAGGTTAAAGGAAGGCAATGCCAGGGTAACCACAAACCACGCTTAGCCAAGTAGCTAGCCCTACAAGGTCGTGAGAGGGCTCTCTCTGTAAGGATCTCAGCCAAGATGAATGGATCAGGAAAAGGATTTTAGGCTAGGTATAGTAAAAAGACAGTTAAAAGCACATGCATGATAATTCTAACAACTTACTCAAAAATACAAAAAGATGTTTTCTTCAGATAGAGGTAGTCTAGACACATGCATTTTACCTTCATAGAAGTAATGGCATCTCTTTTAATAGTTTGCATTCTCTCCTTTGCATCAGTAGGATTAGCTGGTAGAATTAGGGTTTGCTAGGGTTTGTGTTTTCCTTCAATTTTTCAATCTCTTCTGCAAGTAGATTAGCTTCCTTTGAGTTAGCTTCCATCCATCAGTTAAAAAGCTTCTTCTAAGAGCTCATAGAAGTTGGCTTAAGCCCCTAGCGGACTTGTGCTAGCTAACCAAGTGACAGCTGCGGCAAGAGCTAGTACTTGTGCATACAGCACCGTCGCTTCCAAGTTTGTTATGAACTCCCAGGTTGATAAAAGTAAAGAAGGGAGTCCCAGGAGTTGCAGCATTATTGCTGCAATACTGGAGCCCACTAGTAGCGGCACTGGCCCAACGCACAGTGCGACTTTCAGGTCCTTTTTGGAAGCCTTCCCGACATCCAAATTGAGCTCATGATAGCTCATTAGAAAGGTCTTAAATTCTACGTTCCAAAACACCTAGAATTTAATCCTTTGAAGCTCATTTGACCCCTCAAAAGTTGATTCTCCCAATAGTGCTTCTGTGTGTCCAAAAAGTGGCAGAAAGGTCATTTGTAGGGTGTTTTTTGACCTTTTGGTGGACCAGTTCTACTCCAATAACTTAGAAAATCTATAAGGTGGATGTACTCATCCCTTTGAATCCAAAAATATAAGCCATTTGTCGATTTTATGCCCTTATTGGCGCTGCATGTTGAGCCAGATTTTCTATGTGTGCAATTTCCAAAATTTGCAAAAAGAAAAATCTGCTCCAAACCTAACAAAAATTGGTGAGCAGCACCACCATCAAGCATCTTTATGGGCCAAGGAAGCTTCAACAAGCAACCTAAGCCTATTCTCCTCTTTTTTTCCCTTTAGAGCCTGCCTTAGCCTAGCTTTCATCTTTTTGACCCTCATGTTGCAAATTTTGTTTCAGGTCCTGTAATGGTAGGCCATGTGCCTGATCGTCTAATTATCCCTACTAGCCTTCTGCAACAGCTTCTCTAGTTGTAAGTTGACCCTCTCAAGCCAAGTCTCTCTATCATCCTCAATTTCATTCTCAATAGGAGACAAAGTGATTGGTGCCTCCTTGTCACCTTGTCGTTTTACCTTGAGAAGTTCTAGCTCCATGAGGACCTGCTTGTCACTCAACTGCTTGTTCTCTTGATCCAAATATGTGATGACGTACTTGGCCCTCTCCAAATTGTCCATCAACACTTGAACTTGAGCCTCCTTTTCCTGTATGATAATGTCCTTTATTGTTTCTTCATCCTGAGCCTCTAAGTCAATTATTTCCACACCATGATGAGTATAATGTTGCTCTGGCTCATCATGCTCTGTCAAATCAAAGTCTCTATCTTTCTCCTCATCATCAAAACTTTCCACTGCCATCTTTTCGTTCCCTTTGTGTAGCTACTGTACTTGTACCTGCTGTGTTGAGAAGAAGGCAAAGCCCCTTCGACATCCTGTGGAGCAAGCATTTTCCTATGGGTTGATGAAGAAGGCAAGGTCCCTTCCACATCTCGTGGAGCTAACACTTGCCTATCAGCTGCAAACAATCTCCTTGTGCCCCTCTGATATGTCATGTAAGTACCAGGCACCTCAATAGCTCTAGTCCCTTTGGCCTCCTCATCTATTTTCACCCGAGCACTGCTAGAAGGTCCCCCTGATTCTTGAGACACTGGTGGAGGAATTTGAGGACCCCTGAAGATGTCATGAGCAATAAATGTCTCCAAAGAGATATTGAGGAGGTTAAGATGACAAAGCACAATCATCTTGATCAGGGAATAATGATAGAGACTGCTCATCTGCTGAGGGTATGGCTTTTTCTACACAAAATGGGCCATCTTCTCAATATTCCTGAACAAGAAATAAGGGAGGTTTAACATCCTCACCCTGGTAAAATGCATGAAAAGCTTGATGTGATAAGTGTATAGCCTGGAAAATCTGCCCTCACAGGTGAAATATTTCATGATTATTTTCATCATGGGGGCATACTTGTCCTCAAGGAATCTGAAAGGAAAAAGTCTTTTTGCCTCATTTTTGTACTTGGGTTTGATATAAGGCTCATAATAATGTTCATCTAGGTCCTGTGCCTTGTACCACTTCTCCCCTACATTCAGAATCTTGGTTGCATCTGCAATAATGGAGGGTGATACTGTGAATCTCACCCCAGAAAGAGTCCCCCTGTTGTTCTGAAGATGGGCTACAAAAAGTCTGGTGAGCTCAGGGTGGTGTTTAATTCTCTCTACCTGCTCACAGAACTCATAGCACCCTATATGTCTGAAACAAGTGACAACTAACTAAGAGGCCTGCAATTCTCTGAGGTTTGATGGCTCCTCCCTAATAATTCCACCTCCCTTCTATGGGTTTCTCCGATGCTGATGTCTATCTGTCGAACTGTCACTACCTGTGTTTTCCTCGTCCTCATAGTCTTGGTCTTCTCTGTCCATGTTTGCAAGGTTTGGTTGTACACTCCAAGAAAAGGGATAAAGGGAATGCGTAAGAGTGATTTAGGAGTGAGGGGATGGGAGATGACCTTCTAAGGTATTTTGGTAGACTAGAAAATGAAGGGAAGGATATGAATTATGAAGGTGAGGGAGAGGGGTTTGGGACCTTTTTGAAATATAACTTGTGGGATAAAGGATGAGGGGGGTAGAGATGTTATGGAGTGATGTATGGAAGGGGTTTAGGGTTTAATGATAAGTGGTGGGAAAAATAGAGGGGATTAGGGTTTCTAGAATGTCATGGAGGGAGAAACTAAGGTTTCATATTTGGCATGGTAAATTCCTTCAAACCTTGCAATTGCAACTTTAATGATGAGGTAGAGGGAGTGCACTCACTTGTTTGAGAGATGAGAGGGTTGTTTGGAAGTTTTGATGATGTTTAGAGGCTTTACGGTCCTTCTACTCAATGCGCAACACTAATCCACAGACACGCAGCACCACCTATCAACGCATAGTGCAGTGTAAATTTGCACTGCAGAAACCTCCAGACACGTAGCACCGAGCCCAGACGCACAGTGCCAACCTCTCAATGCGCAACGCCAACTCTCATACCTGAAACGCGTAGCACCAGACTGTAGAAGCATAGTGCCACCTCACCACTACTCCAAACGCGTAGCGCCAACCTCCAGAAGTGCAAGACCAACTCTCCTTTGCCCAAAACTCACTCAACCTTTCCTCTTTTCCTCACTTTTTGACTCCTTTACCAAATGAGAATGATGAACTTGAAAATGAAATGTGAGACCTTATATAGTAGTAGACTTTGATTTTTCACTTGAAAAACCCACTTTCTAATGTGTCATGACCTTTTTCAAAACTCTGTTTTTAATGCCTTTCCTTCTTTGTTTCTTTTCAGGTGGATAATGCTAAACTTGAACTGATTTTTGTAGTGTTTCTTTGTCTTGCAGCAAGGAGAGATGCTTTGGTGCAGCTGGGATCATTTATTACATAAAGTGACTAAAAATTACATAATAAATACAAATTAACTCAAAATACTCTGTTTTCACCTCAAAAACAGGTTTTTTGAGATGAAAATTACATTAGTTTAAAAGATAATTATATAGTGGCTATGACTTACTAGCCATCATACTTGACTTATTTATCATCCCCATACCCTTGCTGCCCTTTATTTACACTTTTAAATCATGCTCTTGACCTTGGAAATGAAACCCTAAGACCTAATGAAACATGCCCTATGACCTAATGAAAGAATGATTGCAAATTGACCATGAAACCATAACTGAAGACAACCTGAAGAAGGGTTAGCAAGTATACTCTATGAGGGAGAAATTAGATTTTCTAAAGAGAAGAGAACCATCATTGGATTAGTTTGACATGACCTAATGAAATGATGTAAGAATTTTCAGTATGAGCCCCCTAAAATGAAAATTCAAAGAGCAAATTTGATCCCTGGTAGAAGTATGCAGATATTTACACTAACATTGGCCTTATTGGGGATGGCAGCTCCTTGGAGTTGTCAAGAACACCGTAGACCAAGTGCCTCATCCATTGGGCAATACGGTCAAACAAATAGAAGACTAAAACAAGGGAAACCCCCTTTTTCTTTTACAATTTTTAAAATAAAATTGACTCAATACAAACGGAAAACTGACTCACAACACACTCTAAACTTGAATATAAACCAAATCAACCAAATTTGACACAAATCATTAAAACTTTATAGCCTTCACTTCAGGCCCCAAGCTCAGATGACAGTGTACTTGAAACCTTGCAAGGAAAAGAAAACTGGTATATACAATGAAGGTGAAGTAACTTCAGGGAACAACCTTAAAAGTAGTAGTGTTCAGGAGCCTACCATTCATTAGCCCTCCTGAACATTCCTGACCATCCATTTCCTTTAACAAAAATGCATTCTTTCATAGATAAGCTGAGATTTTATACGATCCTTTCCACAAATTGTGAAACTTACCATGCTTTCCCTTTTCCTCATTCCATGCATCCCACCACAACACTACATCTTCCAACTGAAACTTTTCTGCTTTGGTTTTGCAGTCATAAATTTTCTTTGTCTTCTCTTGCAACCAGAAGGTCTTTTGGGAAACCTCTTCCCTTGTTTGCTGAAGGTGAATCATTTGATTAATTCTGCACTGAATATCATCCTCTTCGTTGCTAGCTTCCTGTAATATTCTCATGACCAGGACTGCAAGTGATGTAGGAAATGTTGTATCAATACCATAAACCAACTCAAAAGGTGACATACCTATTGATTTCTTGTTGCTCACTCTGTCAGCCCACAAGGCATTAACAAGCTTTTGATGCCAATTCTTCTTGTTTGCCTCCAACATTTTCTTGATAATGTTCACCAAGGATTTATTTGATGACTCAACCAATCCATTGCCCTACGGGTAGTATGCCGTGGAATGACCCAATGTAATATTGTACTTGTTGCAAAACTCAACCATCCTCTTGGACTTAAATGCTTCTGCATTATCTGTTATAATCTTGTGAGGGAAACCAAAACGAGACAAGATATTAGATTCTAAAAATTGGATAATTACCGTGTCCATGGCTTGCCTTGTTGGAATGGCCTCAATCCACTTGGTGAAGTAATCGACAGCTGTCAAAATCCATTTGTGTTGTGTTGATGATGTGGGATGGATTTCTCCTATGAAATTAAGTCCCCACTACTGGAAAGGTGCATTTATTTCAACTGGCTTCAAAGGAAGAGGAAGCAACTTCCTTTTTCCTTGAAAAACTTGGCATTCATGGCAGCCCATAACTATCTTATATAAATCTAAAAACAAAGTTGGCCAATAATATCCTGATCTCAACACTTTGTTAGCTGTTGTTTTCCAAAAAAATGGATCCCCACAATCACCTCTATGAAAATGATTCATTACCTACTGAGCTTCATCTTCAACCAAACAATTAAGAAGAATTCCTCTCGGATCTTTCCAATAGAGAGCACTATTTAAAATGTAGAATTTTGAAGACTTTAGTTTTAGTGATCTACCTTTACTTCTTGACATTCTAGGAGGTGGTGAAAGATGCTGAAGAACATAAGCTATATAAGAATGCCAAGGTGATTTGAGAAACATTTCTAATACTTGAATGAGTGAGCCACCATCTTCGTCATCTGACATTGCTACAATGAGATTTATGTATAGAGCATGCAAATTTGATTCAGCCATTAGTTTTGCCAAGCCTTTTCCTTTGATCAGTTTGGTAGGCTTAATCTC
The DNA here is from genome assembly GCA_031772625.1 of Pinus tabuliformis. Taxonomy (NCBI): domain Eukaryota; kingdom Viridiplantae; phylum Streptophyta; class Pinopsida; order Pinales; family Pinaceae; genus Pinus; species Pinus tabuliformis. Next base: position 1,081,852,613 of record CM062811.1, read on the forward strand.
AAGATCATACTCCAACATTGTTGCTATCCACTTACCTTGTCTTCCCTCCAAATCAGTTTGCATAAGAACATCCTTGACAGCCACGTTAGGAACATATGCTACAGTATGTGAATGCAGAATGTATACTCTGAAATCCTTCAATGCTTTTTATAAGAGCCAGCACTTGTTTTTCAATGATATTGTAACACAAGGCAGCATCTCGAATAGTCCTACTAAAAAAATCAATGGGTTGCTCCACCTGATCCCTCTTTTTCATCAACGCCGCAGCCATGGTGTGTTCGGATGCAAATGAAAATATAATAAAATCATGAGTATAATCAGGACTGATCAAGACTGGGGTTTTGGTCAAAGAAAGCTTTACCAAGTTGAATGATTTCATGGCATCCTTGGTCCATTTCACAGTGCTGTCCTTTTTCAACATATTAGTTATTTCACGTAAATGCTCAACCAAATTTGGTATAAATCTGTGTAAGAAATTCATCTTACCATTGAAAGCCCGAATCTCCTTTTTGTTGTGCGGAAAGTCTATATGTTGGATTGCCTCCACCCTTGAAGGATCAATGCGAATACCATCTTTAGAAATTATATGACCAAGGAGTTTACCCTCGTCCATGGAAAAAAGACTCTTTTTCGGGTTTAGAGAAATCCTGAACTTCCTACATTCTTGAAACACGATCCTTAAGTGGTGCAAATGCTCATCATCAAAACCAGAAAATACCATCAAATCATCTAATAAAATACCAAGAAAACATCCTTCTCATTATCAAAAGCTATGTCCACCGCCCGCTAAAAAGTGGCTCCAGCATTCTTCAACCCAAATGGCATTTTGGGATACTGAAAAGTTCCCCATGGTGTTGTGAAGGCAGTTTTGTCTTGGTCTCTTTCATGCACCAATATCTGATTATAGCCTAAGTAGCCATCTAGTAGTGACATCCGTGATGCTCCAACTACTCTTTGTAGAATATGGTCCATCTTAGGAAGAGGGTAATTATCCTTTAAGGACACTTTGTTGAGGTTCTAGAAATCTATGCACAACCTTATTTCTTCGGTCTTCTTTTGTACCAGGACCAAATTTGAAATCCAATCAGAAAATCTAATTGGAACAATGATGCCAGCTTTAAACAATCTATTTACCTCTTTCTCGATGGATGGCAACAGCTTTGGATTGATTCTTCTCAACTTTTGTCTAAAAGGTTTTTGATCCAGCTTGATAGGAATAGTATGCTGAATGATATTCTTGTCATACGCTTTCAAATCTGAATAATCACATGCAAAACATCAAAAAATTCAGAAAGTAATCTAACATACTTAGCCTTTACTTCGGGAGACAATGTTATTGATAACTTTACAAGCTTGGGCTGGTCAGCTATTCCAAGATTTACATCTTCAACTCCTTTCTCCATAGGAACCAAGGTCGGTTTTCTTGCTACATCATCCTAATCAAAAGCTCCTCTAAAGGTATGAGACCTCTAGGAATAATATTATCCTTCAGCTGTAAAACCTCTATCTGATTTACCTGAAAATCTTGTTCATCAAAATCACAAACATCATCAATGAAAGCATTCTTAAACTTTCCTCCATTATGCAAAAAGGCATTAATTTCATTGTCATCCCAAAAAACTTTCCAATACCTTAAATTATCAGGAACAGCAGGCCTATGTTTGTCATGAATTTCAAATTTGTTGCTAGAATTCATTGGAATCTTCAAATTTCTAGCCACAGTGACGAGTGAATCTGCGATGATGTTTTGAGTACGAGGTATTTCTGTCAAGGTATATTCCAGAAACATCCTCAAAATATCCAAAACTACATTTCTGTAGGCTCTCATCTGCAGATGTTTTGCTTGATATTCTCCTTTTAATTGTTTAATCACTAGCTCTGAATCACCATAAACAAAAATCCTTTTTGCATCCAGTTTCTTCAAAATTTTAAGACCTGTAATCAAAGCCTCATATTTTGCTTCATTATTAGAGTAATCAAAAGCTAACTTGTAGGAAAATACTTTGACATTACTTGGGACTTTGGCAGGCTGGAAATCAGGGCTTCAAATCCAAATTCCAATACCAGCACCGTGTTTACCCACAGTGCCATCGAAGTCCATGCTCCAAAGGCCGGCTTCATCTTCTAGATGTTGGAATTATATTTCTTTCTCAACCTTAGCTTTGTTGATTACTTCATTTTTCTGCTCTTTACTAACCTTTTCCTGCTGTGTAGGATGCTTAGAATAAATTGCTATTTGTTCTTTTTCTTGATTAAGAACTACTCTAAAATTCTCGAAAATTTCTAGTACATCATCTACTTCTACAAGCTGAATATCTACATCATTCAATCCACTATTAGAGTACAAAACAAAGGACTCTAAATCAACATGTACAACATTTATCGGATGATTCATAGGCTTCTCTTTACTAGTGATCATATACTTCATTTTCTTTTTCTGGTACAACTTCCTCAATTAACGAAAAACAGGGATGGTAGCATAAGAGAAGTCAAGTTGTAAAGTGCCTTTGAGTTTAGCACCCCACTATCTAAATAAGAGCATACCAAATCGAGGCGGTATATCAGCAACTACCACATCCATCAAGACATTTTTGGCTGGGATTTGATCTAAAGAAACCACCAAATCTTTGATGAGACCAATGCAACGAACTCTACCAGAGTCAAAGGAGTACAAATCATGATATTTTCGGGTGATATCCAGGCCCAAATTTTCCATAATGGCTTTGGGCATCAAATTGTGGGAAGCTCTGGAATCTAACATAGCATTATGGAGAATATACTCATGCAGTCTAAGACTCAGATAAAAGGGAGGGACTTTGCTATCTTCAGGCTGACCTTCTATGGCTGGACCAAAAATGAGTTCAAGATGATCATCCTTGACATTCACCATGTCTAATAAAGGATCTATTTGCAATATTCTAGATACATGGTGTTTATAATTGCTATTCTTAACAAGCTCAGTCAAAGGAATGGACACCTTTAATTTAGCAATTTCACTTTCTAAATTAAAGGATGAAACTTTTTCTACCTCTTTGACACCAATGTCCTTCTTATATATTTTCTCTTTCGTTTCACTATCTTTTTGTTGATTGTTCTTCTCATTTGTAGTGATACCTGTTGATGGTACTTTTCTGGGATTCGGATCAGCAAGCTCTTTCCTTTCTTCTGAGTGTTTGAGGAATCATTCTTTGATTGCACATCCTTTCTTCTCTGAATGGGATTGACCGGTACATCTCTACTCCTTAAGGTGTACTGCCTCTGCTATGCAGTCAAAGAATTCATATAACCATGCTAATAATCATCAGATTCAACATCCAAAACCACATCATTTTCTAAGATGTAATCCTCATCCCTTTGAGTGTCTAGAACTTCTGCTTATTCTTTATCTTCGGTTAGAAATATAGACGTACCATCAGTAGTGAAAAAGTGATTTGTTTCAATTACCAGATCTTCTTTATCTTCTTCTTCCATTCCTTGAACATAATTTTGCTGTAAGGGAGTTCTGATCTGTTGTTGTTGCGCTGGTTGCTTTGGTGCTTTTTGTTCTCTCTGCTTGATTCGGAATTGGGGCTGCTGCTGTCCTCTAAAATTTGGATTCCAGATTGGTGGTTCAGGTCTATCTGTGATGGATAACTGGTCAACCATCCTCTCCACTATTTGAATCAATGTATCCATATTTACATCTGAAGTAGATGCTTCTTCTTTCATGGTCACTCTTTTCTCAGATCTCATTCTTTCTCTTTTGGCCAGCAAGTTTTCTTCTACACTCACAACATTCTTTTGCATGTCTTCTAGTGTGGTAGGATCACGTTCTCACAACTGATATGCCATATTAGCATCGAAACCATTCGGAAACTTGAGAAAATCCAATCCCTCTGGTGCTTTAATGTTGGTAGGAATAGCGTGGTATACTGCATTAAACCTCACACAATAGTCTTGCACACTCTCGCCGACATATCCTTTGATGTTCTCATACTCGGACAAAATCTAGAGTGGATTCTTCTTCACCTCCCATCAATCCGGGAACTACCTATGGAGAATTGGTAAAGTGGTGATAGAAGCTGTTGGTAAATCTTTGAACCATTTTCGAACTTCACCTCCAAATCTTTGTACAGACAATCTCATCGTCACATCTTCAATCTCTACTTCATGGAGGTCAAAGAAATCATTCATTTTATCTACAGGTTTCTGAGCTCTAATGATTTGGGTGGCATCAAAGAAAGTTATTTTGGTTTGATCATCAACGGGCATGGCACTAAGATTCTGAGGTAAAACAAGGGGTACATACCAGGAAGCCATAACTCGAGGTGGGGGAGGTGGATTTAAAGCAAGGATTGGGGTACTAGGAGATGATGTAGTAGTTGATGGAGAACTGGGAGTAATTGGTGATTGATTGGGAATGGTAGGTTGATAGGGAAGTGAAGGTATAAATGAAGGTAGGGAATGAAATTCAAAGGTTGAAGGGAATAATGGTGAACTAAGGGTAGTGGACACTGGTTCAGAAAGCTCGGGGATCTTAGCAGTAGTAAGGGATGATTGATGGTAATTTAGAATATACTCATCAATTAACTGGTTTGCCTTTTGGACTTCGAGATCTACAATAAACTTTGGATCTATAACTATGTAATCAAGTGCACTTTCAGACCTGGTTCTAAATAGGGAAAGGTCAAATGACAAATCGAAGGGAAGGTCTTCTAAAAAAAACCAATCATCAGGGCAGGAATCTACTTTTATTGAAGGTGTTGGACTGACTGAACTTTCTTGACTTTTGATTCTTCTCGAAATCAGGTTGGGATTATCCACTACTGGGGTAAGGTTTGGATCTGGATTGGCCCTAGTGTACTTTCTTGAAGCCAGTGTGCTCAAATTTTGAAGTTTTATATATTGCTTTACAACTTTCCAATTCAGCCTAGTAAATTCTAAAACTCATCATCCATAAGCTTAAGAATTGAAATGAAAGATACTACTAGGGTGATTAGTCTTTTGTTCCCCAATATGGTCACCACTATGTTATCACATGGATTGAACCTTAGGTTGAAGGAAGGCAATGCCAGGGTAACCACAAACCATTCTTAGCCAAGTAGCTAGCCCTACTAGGCCGGGAGAGGGCTCTCTCTATAAGGATGTCAACCAAGATGACTGGATCAGGAAAAGGATTTTAGGCTAGGTATAGTAGCACAAAGTTTTTATTGGATTTTGAAGGGGTTTTGTTGGATCAGGAGGAGCTGGACAGTTTAGGGCTAGGGAATTAGTTCAAAATTGCAGGGTGTTCAATGGGGCAAGGTAGGCATAGGTTTTAGCACTCTAGGGATTGATGGGTGAGGTGTTAAGACTGGTGAGAGGCTAGGAAGAGCATGTGATTATCATGGATCCTTTCTGTGGAGTACTAAAAAGGTATGCTTTTGATGATCATTTCAGTGGTTTTTCAGTAGAGTTTGTAAACCTTATTACATCATGAATTTGGAAAACAACAAATAATTATAACAAAACATGTGATAATTAATATGCAAGACTTAATCGCTGATAATTGTTATTCTTCTGTGCAGGAAAGGGTGAAAACGAGGAGTTTTCGTTCCAGAGAAAAATACAAAGATGAGATAACTGCTGTCCCTTTGGAGGGAAACCGGATGCAAACAAGGCGAAGCAGATCGAAGCAAATCAGCCCGGAAAAGGAGGAGAAGACACCAGCTCGGCGGAGAAGAAAAGAAAAGATTAAGGATTAACAGTTTGGCGAATCCCTCAAGATCATTGATCCTGAGGGATCGCTGCTTTATTTATCCTGTTACTTGGACATCTCCGCTGTCACCTTTATATAAAGGGACAACACTGTTAGCTTGGGATAAGATACTTTTTATGTAATTTTCTGTAAAAGATCAACTTTGATCATCGAGTCTCGTTGAGAACTGGTTCATTGTACTTTTGTCTTATGCATTAATATAAACTTGGTGATTATCTTATCTCTGCGTCTGGATTAACCTAAGGCGGTGTACCCTTGGAGGCTAAGGGCCCAGCCCCGGAGGACACTTGCTTCTGTATCACTACGATTTGATTTCTGCGTGGTTTGCTTATCATTGTTATTCGGTAATCTGATATGCTTTATAAGTTACATCATATGCTCTGTTAAGATTCGTTCATTAAGGTTCTTTATATTGACTCTGCATTATATCATCAATACTTTCAGAGTTGATTTGATATTCGTAGACTTAATTGAACATTGTCCTCATTTTGTTACGGAGCTTTTATGCTGTGTATTTGTGTTAAGGAAATTATCTGAAAGATATGTTCTTTATGATTCAGGATTTATGCTGTTCCATCTCTGAAACACAGTTGTAATTTCTGTTGATGATTGGTGTTAGATCAGATTACTTTTCCAGCGTGTTGCGCGTGTATATGATTTACTGGCACTGTTCCATAACTTACCAATAATTAAGTGCTGTTCCATTAGTGTGTTCTGCTTGATTTGCCTTAAGAGTGAAAGATTGTTATTTGATTGCAAAGAATACATTTTGGGTTAATAGATTAAGTTTGATTGACGCTCGCGAGACTTAGTTGTTTTGATTGCTGTTCCATTTTATCATTGTTGTTCCATTCCAGATTCGTTGTTCCATTTCTTATTTGCTGTTCCATTTTGCTATCTGCCGTTCCATTTACTTGCATTTGTTATTTTGGTGTGAGAGACGATCTAAGGCTGTAGTGAGCCTCGGCAGTCACTCTCTAGCTCCCAGACCCGTGGTCCATGCTCTAATTTTCTTTCCATCGGTTTCCAAAGGGATGGGCTATTGCTGCCGAACCCTTGACTGATAAATTGCCTGGTTTTCTAAATGTGTGTTTTCCATGCTTTAATTTCCTTTCCATCAGTTTCAAAAGGGATGGGTTATCGTCACCGAACCCTTGACTGATCGTTCCCTAGCTTGAAGAGTGTGTGCGTTAGTCATTTGAAGTAACTTAGTTATAGACAAGCATCCGTTTACTCTTGTATTTTTGTAGAACGTTGTACTACCAGCATTACTCTGACAAATAGCCTCGGATTGAGTCACTCTTTGTAATAACCAAGCGTTCCTAGATTTATATATTAATGTGAGGTAATTAGAGGTGAAAGAGACCCTTTTTATAGCTCTACACTTCCCTAATTGTAGAAAACATATAATGGTGAATATTTTCGCAAAGCAGAGCAGCGATGTAATGAATTCTGCCTATCAACTTGAAAAAATTCATTTAGAAGCAATGAAATGATTAATGAAATACACAAAACATACTAACATATGATCACAAGAGAAGAAACTGTACTAAAACTCCATACCACATGGATCCCAGAAAAATAGCTACAATTCTTATTAATCTCCTGCTAAACTGTTACAAAATGATGTATAATCAAGGTCTAAGCATCCAGCTGAGTCCAACCATTTACAATGAGAAAGAAGAAGAAGATATAGGCTTTGTTCCAACCTCCTCCCATCCTCAGGGGTCGAATCCATAAGATCAGGAGCTAATCTAACTGACACTGAATAAGAAACAGGAATATAGGCATCTTAACAACTTGCCTCTAAAAGTGAAAAACGGATTCATTTGAGCTCAAATTTACTTTTAATGTAATGAATCTATCATTTACATCAGTAAAAAATCGTCCATGAGAGAAAATCCATGAACACGGTCAAAACATAGAAAAATAGCCATCCTGTGCAAAATTTGCCCTACGCACAGTGCCACTAGCCCAATGCGTAGCACCACTTTCATGTCCTTTTTGGAAGCTTTCCCAGCATCAAAATTGAGCTCATGATAGCTCATTGGAAATGTCTTCAAGTCTACTTTCCAAAACACGTAGAATTTCTTCATTTGAATCTCATTTGACCCCTCAAAAGTTGATTTGCACAAGACTTCTTCTGTGTGTCCAAAAAGTGGCAGAAAGGTCATTTTTAGGGTGTTTTTTGACCTTTTGGTGGATCAGTTCTGCCCAAAAAACATAGCATATCCATAGGGTGCATGTAATCATTGCTCTGAATCCAAAAATTCAATCCATTTGTCCATTGGATGCCCCTAAGAAAAGCACAATGCCAGTGGCACTACCCGCTGAGCTAGATTTTCTGTGTGTGCAATTTCCAAAATTTGCAAAAAGCAAAATCTCCTCCAAACCTAACCAAAATTGGTGAGCAGAACCACCATCAAGCATATTTATGGGCCAAGGAAGCTTCAACAAGCAACCTATGCCTATTCTCCTCTTTTTTTCCCTTTAGAGCCAGCCTTAGCCTAGCTTTCATCTTTTTGACCCTCATGTTGCAAATTTTGTTTCGAGTCCTGTAATGGTAGGCCATGTTCCTGATCATCTGATCATCCCTATTGGCCTTCTGTAACAACTTATCTAGGTGCAAATTGACCCTCTCAAGCCAAGTCTCTCTATCATCGTCAATTTCCTTCTCAATACGAGACAAAGTGACTGATGCCTCCTTATCAGCTTGTCGTTTTACCTTAAGAAGTTCTAGCTCCATGAGGACCTACTTGTCACTCAACTGCTTGTTCTCTTGTTCCAAATATGTGATGACATACTTGGCCCTCTCCAAATTGTCTGTCAACGCTTGAACTTGAGCCTCCTTTTCCTCTATGATAATGTCCTTTATTGTTTCTTCATCCTGAGCCACTAAGTCAATTATTTCCACGCCATGATGAGTATACCACTACTCCGACTCATCATGCTTTGTCAAATAAAAGTCTCTCTCTTTCTTCTCATCATCAAAACTTTCCTCTGCCATCTTTTCCTTCCCTTTGTGCAGCTACTTCACCTATAACTACTGTGTTGATGAATAAGGCAAGGCCCTTTCCACATCCTATGGAGCAAGAATTTGTCTATGGGTTGATGAAGAAGGCAAGGTCCCTTCCACATCCCATGGAGAAAACACTTGCCTATGAGATACAAACAATCTCCTTGTGCCCCTCTGATATGTCATGTAAGTCCCGGGCACCACAGTAGTTCTAGTCTCTTTGGCCTCCTCATTTGTTTTCACCTGAGCATTGCTAGAAGGTCCCCCTGATTCTTGAGACACTGGTGGAGGAATTTGAGGACCCCTGAAGATGTCATGAGAAATAAATGTCTCCCAAGAGATATTGAGGAGGCTGAGATGATGAAGCACAATCATCTTGATCAGGGAATAATGATAGAGACTGCTCATCTGCTAAGGGTATGGCTTTTCTACACAAAATGGGCCATCTTCTCAATATTCCTGAACAAGAAATAAGGGAGGTTTAACATCCTCACCCTGGTAAAATGCATGAGAATCCTGATGTGATAAGTGTACAACCTGGAAAATCTTCCCTCACAGGTGAAATATTTCATGATGATTTTCATCATGGGGGCATACTTGTCCTCAAGGAATCTGAAAGGAAAAAGTCTTTTTACCTCATTTCTGTAACTGGGTTTGATATAAGGCTCATAATAATGTTCATCCAGGTCCTGTGCCTTGTACCACTTCTCCCCTACATTCAGAATCCTGTTTGCATCTGCAATAATGGAGGGTGAGACTATGAATGTCACCCTAGCAAGAGTCACCCTATTGTCCTGAAGATGGGCTACAAAAATTCTGGTGAGCTCAGGGTGGTGTTGAATTCTCTCTACCTGCTCACAGAACTCATAGCACCCTAGATGTCTGAAACAAGTGACAGCTAACTGAGAGGCCTGCAATTCTCTGAGGTTTGATGGCTCCTCCCTAATAATTCTACCTCCCTTGTGTGGTTTTCTCTGATGCCCTATGTTTTCCTCCTCCTCATAGTCTCGGTCTTCTCTGTCCATGTTTGCAAGGTTTGGCTGTACACTCTAAGAAAAGGGATAAAGGGAATGAGTAAGAGTTATTTAGGAGTGAGGGGATGGGAGATGACCTTATGAGGTATTTTGGTAGACTAGAAAGTGATGGAGAAGGGTTTGGGCCCTTTTTGAAATATAAGTTTTTGGATAAAGGATGATGGGGGTATAGATGTTATGGAGTGATGTATGGAAGGGGTTTAGGGTTTAGTGATAAGTGGTGGGAAAATTTGAGGCGATTAGGGTTTCTAGAATGTCATGGATGGAGAAACTAGGGTTTCATATTTAGCATGGAAAATTGCTTCAAACCCTGCAATTACAACTTTAATGATGACGGGTTGTTTGGAAGTTTTGATGACATTTGGAGGCTTTCTGGTCATTCTACTCAACGCGCAGCACCAATCCATAGACGTGCAACGCCACCTCTCAATGCATAGTGCAGTGTAAGTTTGCACTGCGAAAACCTCCAGATGCGCAGCACCGAGCCCAGACGCGCTGCGCCAACCTCTGAACATGTAGCACCAACTCTGCTGCCTGAAACGCATAGCACCAGACTGTAGAAGCATAGTGCCACTTCACCACTACTCCAAATGCATAGTGCCAACCTCCAGAAGCGTAGCACCAACTCTCCTTTGCAAAAAACTCACTGAACCTTTCCTCTTTTCCTCACTTTTTGACTCCTTTGCCAAATGAGAATGATGAACTTGAAAATGAAATGTGAGACCTTATATAGGAGTAGAATTTGATTTTTTACTTGAAAAACCCACTTTCTAATGTTTCTTGACCTTTTTCAAAACTATGTTTTTTAATGCCTTTCCTTCTTTGTTTCTTTTCAAGTGGATAATGCTCAACTTGAACTGATTTTTGCAGTGTTTCTTTGTCTTGCAGCAAGGAGAGATGCTTTGGTGCAGCTGGGATCATTTATTACATAAAGTGACTAAAAATTACATAAGAAATATGAATTAACTCAAAATACTCTGTTTTCACCTCAAAAACATGTTTTTTGAAAAAAAAATTCTTTGAGATGAAAATTACATTAGTTTAAAATATAATTATATAGTGGCTATGACTTACTAGCCATCATACTTGACTTATTTATCATCTGCATACCCTTGCTGCCCTTTATTTACACTTTTAAATCATGCTCTTGACCTTGGAAATGAAACCCTAAAACCTAATGAAACATGCCCTATGACCTAATGAAAGCATGATTGCGAATTGACCATGAAACCATAACTGAAGACAACCTGAAGAAGGGTCAGCAAGTATACTCTATGAGGGAGAAATTAGGTTTTCTGAAGAGAAGACAACCATTAGTGGATTAGTTTGACATGACCTAATGAAATGATGTAAGAATTTTAGTATGAGCCCCCTAAAATGAAAATGCAAAGAGAAAATTCGATCCCTCATAGAAATATGCAGATACTTACACTAACCGAGTCCATGTGAGGAAGATAATAATATTTCTCCCACCCACCCATGTTATATACAATTAATATGCATTCGTACATATATATTAAATAATGTTTCTCTTCCTTTTTTAAGTCTGAAAAGGCATAAAATGATGTTGTCTTCCCTCTCCTATTGTTCTTCATTGTTACGGAAGTTCTAAATAGAACTATTAAGAAGACCACCAAAATTAAAAACATCAAAAACAATATATTGATAGTTTTTTCTATATCACCCATTTACTATTCATGATGACATCATAATATCATAATCTTATGAGAAGGAATCAGAAAATTAATAAAAATTATTTGAGAAATCATAAATCTATTTTGTAAATTAATATATATAAATCTTAACATATACAACTCAACAATCTCCTAGTAACTCTTCTTGAAGAGTGAAAAAGGTTTCAAATAGTAAAACACCACACTATTTAGCATTTAGTAATTGTCATCTTTACTAAGGAATTTTCAAAAGATTAAATTTGTTTATAAATTATATGAATAATATTGATAATTTTTTCAAAAGATTAAATCTATTATAGATTATATGAATAATATTGATATTTTTTCCTATATCACCCATTTACTCTTCATTGAAGACCCCATAATCTTAGGTAAGAGAGGGAATTAGGAGGGCTACTGGAAGTGCAGCTAATCGAACACTTTTCAAAAAAACATGGGCATAAAGTGAAAGAAAATAGTTCTTCTTAGGAAATATAAAATCAGACTAATGGTGTTTTTTTCAAAACTTCATAATTATTATTTTCGGATTTTTGTAAAGGACTTATTTATATATCATAAACAATTTAAACTAATCCAAGAGTAGAATAATTAAGGTCTATTGCCAGCGAAAAAGTATAGTGATGTGAATAATTAATGTTAATAAATTAGTATAGTTTCATTTTAAGCACAAATTTAATATGATTTTAGAGGGATCCAATTTTTTGATGTGTAAATTTATTTTAGAGTGTAAAAAATAATGTGTAAGTTTTAGTTGTTTAACTGTATTTTTGAATACTATAGAGATTACATAATTTAAAGTTGTAAGTCTAAAAAACTTTTGTTGGATCTAGCGAAAAAACATATACCTAAAAAAGAATTAAGGTATAAAATATAGAAACCACTTCAAAACTTGTTTTCAACATTTTTAACCATAAACACTGTTTTTTAAACATTAATTTTTTTTTTTTAATATTTATTTATTTCTATATAGATATACATGAAGTTGATATCAAAATAACTTAGTTAACATAAATCTTTAAATAATTTATTTTGTTTTTTGTTTTTTACTTGCGGACATTGCTTTTCTATATAGAGAACATTTTATTTTTATGTTAAGAGGGATACTTGTCGACTCCACATTAATCACCGACATACTTACACATAGCCTTCACACTGGGCTATAAAATGAGCATATGAGCTCAACAAGGGAAAAATATATATTAAAAAGATTTTATTTCCACAAATAACATAGAAGTGGAGCTTTATAATTTAATCATTGAATGGCATTTGAAGAGAAAAAAGGTGGAATGAGAATAATGTATAGGAAAAACTCAAGTCTATTCAATTATTACCTTTAAAATAATAATGCACTACTTTCAAATAGAGAAATTTTATTATTTTTAATTTTGTTAATTTCAATCATTTTTTTTTAGGAATTTAGTTGAAAGAACAAATTTGATTAATATAACATGTATTTGAAACAATTACAAATTTTAATAACAATAATTAATAAGTATTTTTTTACACATTAAAAAAAATGTTTATTCTTTATTAAATATTAAAGTAATCATTTAAGAATAAATCAAAATCTAACTCATATCATAAGTATCCGAATTATGGATTTTAATAGTCATAATTAAGAAATATTTTGTGAACCGATTAAAAAGGATGGTTTATCTTTTACTAAAAATTAACTTGATTATTAATTATTGTGGAATTCATCTTACCTCATTTCTTCAATTTTATCAAATAAGCAAGGTTACAAGAATATCAACTGTAAGTAGTATTATTTATGGATGTTTTGAAGAAAAAACATTTGATATATGACCATTATCACATAATCGATACAAATCTATATTGTAATAATAGCCATGTAGATGGATATTACGATAATATTGTAATAGTGGTAAATCATATATTTTTTCAAAAGACATGACACACACACACACACACATATATTCACGATTATTTTTGAAGTGAATCATCAAGTTCACTTCAAAAATGATGGTGCCATCAACAAGTAAGACAAATAAAAATTCTTGTTGGTAAGTTTAGATAAAACTAGTACACATGTTTTTAATCTAAAGGATGGCCTATGGTTCATAAATTGTATGGTTTGAATGCACTGTGTCAAATTGGATAATGATAGGTATGGAGGGGAAGGAAGATCTTAAGTTAAAGTCATATTCCAATTGAGCCATCCACTTCAGCATTAACCATGGGATTCAAGTGGTCAACAAAGATACGAAAAAGTTCACCATGCTGACTTACTGATATCTAACCTTTTTCCACATTAATTGAAGCATAAAACTATGAAAATTAAATTTTATTGGCTCATAATGATACTATAATTCCACATAAGCACCTTGGGACAAAATCCTTTGATGATCATGATGCTTGTCTAGGTCAAACTTTTCTACTAATTCACATCCTTGGAAGCCTTGTAGAAATATATTAGGAAAGCAAGAATGACGGATGGTCATTTCAAATTTTAATCAATAGTTATTGTTTGAATTATATTCGACATGTGAGAATTGTTGAATTATGATATGGTAGTTTTTATTTACAAATCATTTTTTACATTGATTATTGACTTTAAATTGAGTGTTAACCAATATATCTAGATCACTCAATTTCTTTGTAATCTCAATAGTGCTTGGAAAAATTTCTTTACATATCATTTCTCCCCAGTGATTACCATATATCCATATTATTAGCAAACAAACTTTTTATTAGAGCTTTGTGAAACATCTATTACAAATTATGATTATAGATAATCTTGTTTTTATTTATTAATTACAAGTGTCTTATAACCTCTATTATGTATCATCATATACCTATCAACTATTAATTTTCTAAGAATTCTTTTAGATTATACCAAACATGATGATTATAGATAATCTTTGTTTTTATTTATTAATTAAAAGTGTCTGATAACCTTTATTACGTCTTATCACCATATATCTATCAACTATTAATTTTCTAAAAATTCTTTTAGATTACACTGAACACGTGACTTTTATTCAAATATAAATGATTAAGAAATCGATAACCTTTATTGAGTGAATATTCCATTAGGTATCGATAATCATTTATTAACAATATTTTCTTTTATCTTTAAAAAATATATCATTTCTATTTATTTCAACATTTCCTTTCCAAAATAATAATCATATAATTTTAATTTTAATTAAAATAAAAAGAAAAAGAAAAAAAAAATAAAAAAAAATTCCCTTCCCCACATCAATAATCATGATAATGATATGTAATTAAGAAGCTTCTCAAGCATTAAACGTGCTCAAATGTGAGCGTTTGTCTCTTTCAATTTGTGAATGGGTCCCTAAATGGTTGAGTATTAAAAATGAACCACATTTCGGAAAGTTGAATCATTCGACATAAATGAACCACTCGCATTATTGAATTTGGAGTTTGTCGCTGCAGTTTCGTCGGTCCAAAAGCCATACAAGATTATATTGTTTTCTCTGGAATATTATTAATCAATAGCCAAACTGTTCATTATTTTTATATTTACTAGCCGAATATGTTGATTTTCATATCCACAAAAAATATATATATATATATATATTAAAAAAAATTCAATATTATTATTAATTATTAATTATTTAAAATATTATTATTTATAGTATTTTTGTTTAAAAAATTAATCGAAATGAAAGTTTTGATTCAAACTTTAGTTTTTAATTGTGTAGGTTTCTTTTGCTCTCAATATTTTAATAGAAATCAATTGAACCACCCACTATAGTATTTTTCACTAGTAACTTTAAGAAGTATGATATTTTGGAGTTTGTAAGAAATATTATATTTTGGAGTTCTTAGTAGGAAAATTCAGAACATGGATTTTTATTTTTTTTTCGAAGGTGGCAAAACCTATCAAACTCAGGTGTCAAACCAACAGTGAGGACAACCATCTCTGGCTGCTATCCGCGAATGTCGATTTGACTCATCACCGTTATCAAGGAAAACCACACCACCTGTAATAAACCGTTGGTGGTCCGTAAGGGAGCAGGCTTTCACTCCTGCCAGATGCCTCTGGGTCTTGGGCCGTTAACCTGTTTCCTTACGTCCGAGGAAGACGAGCTCTTAGCCAAGCAGAAGCATTTTTACGGCATACTCCAGGCCGTAAAGAACATGGATTTATTCGAATTATGTTACCATTTTCAGATGTTGTTAATTTAAAATTTTTGTAATATTTTTTTATAGATTTAATTAGATTTAAATTTAGAATTTTTGTTATTTTATAAATATATTATAAATAAAAAATTCAATAAATTAAACTAATGAATACGTATTTTAATAAAAATAAATTTAATTAAAAATAATACAAATTACTAAAATATATTATTAAATAAAAATATAAAATAAATATAATTAAAGAAAATGATTACAAAGTTATCTTAAACATTTTATTTGTTATATAATTTAGTATATTTATTAAAATTGTATTTATGACATCAATCACATTAATAAGTTATCATAAATTTGATTAATAAATTAAATGATTTTTTTTATTATTCATTGGGTCTATTTTAAGTATTATATGAAAATATTTTTATATATTACATTTTACTAACGTAAATATCATTTATATAGTCATATATATATATATATATATATTTCATATTTACATATAAATATGAAATTTGATATTTATATTTATATGTAAATATGAAATAAATAAATAAATAAATATATATATATATATATATATATATATATATATATATATATATATAATTTAAATTGTTATTTATATATTTATATTTTTATCACTGGGTTGTTTTGTGATTTATACCAACAAAATTAATTTATTTTTAATGATTTAAAATTTTATATTTTAGAAACTTTAATTTTTGCAGGGAATGAATTAATTATCTTAGTAGTGGGGAATAATAGAAAAACTTTACAAGGTAGTTTAATAGTATAATTTTGACTAGTTCATTAAAGACTAATTGGTGGCCCATAAGTGTATAAAATATCATTATCTTGGTTTGATATAGTTAAGTATAGTTATAGAATAAATGGTCTAGAATTGGATCACCATGGCGTTTTGCAAAAATTGATGTAACAATGTTAAGATCATCTCTATATAAATTTGTCGTGCATAGATTTTTCTTAATACTTGCATAGATCCATCTTAAATATGGATCTAATACGAGATCGGGATCTAATTTCTTCATGTGAATTCTTTTTTATGAGCGGACATTATTTCAATGTTTTGTATAGTTATTTAATTTTTAAATTTTTAGATTTTTTAGATTTTTTATTTTGGCTTATATGAACAAAATTTCAACTTTGATGACAAACGAACATCTTTACACATCATACTAGGCTATAGAATGAGTCTCTTGGCTCAATAATTTCATAGTCACTATTAAAAAGAAAAACTAAAACTAAATAAATTACATACCATTCAAAACATAATTAGAGATAGTTTGAATGAACAAACTTTTTCCTACTATATCACTAAAATTTGAGCCTCTATGAGTATAATTCTTTTTCCTACATTACTCTAAGATGCCTCGTTCAACTCTTAAAATTTTCACATTCTAAATATTCATTGAAAATGTTGTAGGAAAAGTGCAGAAACAACTTGTTTATGAAAAAATTAAGAACTGGTGAGAAACCTTATATTCCAAAAGATAAGATATCTCATAAAATATAATAAGTAAAAATTCAAAATTTTCACACATGAAATTCGGTATTTTTTCTTCAGATTCTAAAAAATTTAATGTTTTAAGCTTCATCATAGAGGAATTGATAGTGACAATCACAATACATCTCTTTCAAAATTAATCTCAAGGTTAATCAAAAATCTTATTTTTTATGGACCATATCTCTGAAATTATAATGAACTAGAAACCAAAATTTTTATCATCTATAATTTCATGTTTCTTATTCTCCACAGAATCTCATTGTATTAACCTTCCCAATAAGAAACCTTCCCAATAAGATTTGTGTAGCAAAAATTACTAGATGACTTGCTTAAAATAAATTTCAAGATTAATCACAAACCTATCTTCTGAAGGCTATATCTCCAAACTTATAATGAATTCAAAATTGAAATTTTGAACACCTATACCTTGATATTTCTATTGAAACTCTTAAAAAAAAATTCTAAAACTTTGAAGAAAAAAATTGTAGTAAAACTTCCAAGATTTCTTGAATGAAGAAGCAAAATCCTAGGATTCTAGCTCTTATACCAAATGTTATCAACCAAGCTCCCTGAACATGTTAAAATATAAATGAATAATATGCAATTTGAGGGAAAAACCTCTTTTACAATGAAATCAATAAAAAATATAAGATATGCTCATCCTAAGACCAAGTCTCCATGATATATATATATATATATATATATATATATATATATATATATATATATATATAGGAAAACAAATGGTGCAATTATAATAAAAGGGTACAGTGAAAGGTTGTAGCTAACCTACTAATATAACATTACAATTGTAGTGAATCAATATCTAGGGCCCAATAAATAATGTTAACAACTTAAAAAAAACTTTATCGAGATCTCTATTTTTTTGGAGGTGGCATCAAATCATGATTTTCATGCAGATTTTGAAAAGTGGTGTTGCAACATCACCATTTTCATATTTCAAAGCTCAAATTCAAATATTTTTAAACCATAACATTAAAAGTTGAATATCATGATTACAAAAGACATGAACAACTACATTGAAATCCAAAAGTGGTGATGTAGCATCACCTCATTTTTTCTTGTTAGGGATAAAATTAAAAAAAAATTCAATCCTGGCATTACATAATTAATATCATGATGATCTATATTTACAAGGGGAACAAAATGAAATATAAATTTAAATCCAAAACATAAATATATAATGAAACTTGAATTTAATTGATAAATGGAAAATGTTGAAATTGTATATATGTAGAATGAAACCAAAATAGATCGAACATTGGTAGCTTATCTCTGAGAAGATATGTGATGACTATGTTCCTTCCCAAACTATGTTACAATAAGGCTTTATTATGTGGTAGTAATGAAAAACCATAAACATCCAAAAACCTAACCATAGAAAATGAAGCACCAAAGGCCTATGGGCCTCAATGGGGTAAGTTGGAAGTAAGATGGGGAAACTTTTGTTAAGCATGGCCTCCAGTGAGCCACTTGCCTTGGTGCAAGGGTTTGCCTTCCTTGAAAATCTGATACAGTTGGACCCTATGTTGGAAAATGCTCTTAATATGTGTGTCTATGATCTAATTAGTTGTGACATGTTCAATGTATTTTAGTTTTATATTTTTCAGTATAAGCTACTCTCCAATTTATGATGTGTCTAAAATGGTGGAAGGTATGGCCGAAGGGGGTCCACATTGAAAACTGGGTGTAGGCTAAGGAATGGGAGGATACTTAACTCAAAAGCGTTGACACCCATAACCTTGCTTATTATGTAAGGTCCATAGCAGAATGGATGAAGCTTCTTATGCACCCCTACAGGTCATTCCTTATGTAGTGAAACCAAACCTTGTCTCCCACTTGAAACTTGTGTGCCACCCAGTGGTAATCATTGCATTGTTTATACTTAGTGTTCACATTCTACAAGATATCATGGACTTGCTAGTGAATGCGCTAAAATTGTTCAATAAACTTAGTACCTTTGTTGACTACATATTGAATATATGTATATTCTACCTGTGTAGACATTGCAAGGGGCAGTGCGACATCAATTGGACCTAATGGTTGAAATCCTAGGCCCACCTGAAAGGAGTTATGGCTAGTTGAGTTATGGGGAGCTCTACTGTAGATATGTCGAACATAGCGGAGACTCTCATCCCATGTTCCTGGATTCTTAGAGTTCTACATGCACAAAATGTGCATGATCATCATGTTGATGACCTCTATTTAGCCATTAGTATGGGGGTGGAAGGAAGCTTATTTAGTGAGCTTGGTGTCCAATAATGATTAGAGGATAAAAAAAGTGTGCTTAGGAACCTATTATCTCAATCTGAGATGATGTTCTATGAGATCCAAAAATGTACCCACACCCATCTAAAGAATATATTTACAATGGCATCTGTTGTGATTATCCTTTTGTAGGCAGTCAAGATGGCCAGCTAAGAAAATCTATCAACAACTACAAACACATAATCATTAGTATGTGTAGAAATTTTGAATAATTTAACACATATTCAATGGAGATTATCCTAATCATGTACTATTGCGGAAAACATACACAATACATAAGCTCCTCTACGTTGATCATCAATATAGCAGCATCAATAACAATAAAACATCAAGAGCATTCACACATTAACACAGTATGTATCCCGGGGAAAGCATCTCGCTAAAAACCCCAACTATCTGTATATTAATGATTGAGTCATGTAACATTACACAGCATAATACTTCTCACAAGTATCTCCACCTCTGTTACACACAATACAGCTCAGATCTGATCTCCAAATCTCTTCCACTGCTTGCCTGCCTCCACTGCTCAATACCTGCTCAAGAACTGATGAGAATGGCTCACCAAACTTGTTTTTCACCTGCAAAATAGTCACTCACTCTTTGTTGGACGTGAGCACAAGCTATAATGTGGGCAAATACGTGAGAAAACTCATTGGCATACTCAATCCCTTGATTGTGCAAGATCTGGTGCACAACTATAGTCACAACTGATAGCAATCTGATTCTCTACCACCTGTCCTTGTTGAACTGAACATGCACTGAAATGCAACTGAGTTAACTAATGTATTCATTAGTTGTATTATGAGTTAATAACTTGTGAATTAATTAATAACTAATTCACCCAACTCATCTCTAGTCTATTTGCCAGTGAGACTAAATACAACCAGTTTAACAAAGCTAAACTGAACACAACTCCATCAACTCCACAATCAACTCCACCAAACTCAACTGATTGAGTTCTAACTGAAGTCATGCATGCAACAACTCAACTGACTCATAAGAAAATCGTATTTCCTTCTGACAGCTGCATGTGCCACCTCTGTAGCTCAAACTGAAGTGCTCCAAGAGAATAAGATTAAGTTTATAGTCCAAATATTATTGTGAGATAATAATATTTGACTTTTCTATTTTTGACAGCCAGTCTAAAAATAGACATTGATCACTCACACTGTGATCACTCACACTTTCATCAAAAATAGAAGTCCATCTATTTTTTCCCAACTTGATCAATCATCCATAAACAGCAACCTGCAATCCATAGACATGATCCATATGTCTAAAAATAGACATAGTCTAAAAATAGACTTGTGCCAAAAATAGCCTGCGGGCCCACTTAGTGAAGGCGACTCTTTTCACTAAGCTCCATCATCTTGTTGCAATCTCAACACTCCCTCTCGACAAGATATGGATTATCAGCAACCCCTATCCTGCCTCGGTGGTACTCGAATTTGCTCCTGGTGAGAGCCTTCGTCAGAATATCAGCATCCTGATCCTCCGTTGGAATGTACGAAAGTAACATGATCCTCCGCTACACACAATCTCTGATATGATGGTACCTGATGTCAATATGTTTAGATCTATCATGAAATACAGGATTAGCTGAGAGTTTAATGCAACTCTGGTTATCACAGTAAATCACAGTAGGATCCAAATGAGAACCGAACAAACCAACTAGGATCTTCCTCATCCATATAGCCTCGCATGCAGCCAAACTTGCTGCCATATACTCGGCCTCCGCTGA
Source organism: Pinus tabuliformis (assembly GCA_031772625.1). Lineage (NCBI taxonomy): Eukaryota > Viridiplantae > Streptophyta > Pinopsida > Pinales > Pinaceae > Pinus > Pinus tabuliformis. The sequence goes on from CM062811.1 coordinate 1,081,873,780, forward strand.
ACTGAGTGCCACAGATATCTGTTTCCTGCTGTACCAAGAAACTGTTGTCGATCCAATACTAAAGACCCCTCCTGATGTGCTCTTTCTGCCTGTTGGGCTCCCTGCCCAATCTGCATCTGTGAAGCCACATAGCTTCACCTCATCCTCCTGTCTGTACCACAAACCATATCCCGATGTGCCTCTCAAGTAGCGCAATACATGCTTGCCCGCCTTCCAGAAGAGCTTGGTAGGCTTAACCATAGCTTGTGAAAGCTGGTTAACTGCATAGCATATATCAGGTCGTGTATTGACCAAATACATCAGCGACCCCACCAACTGTCGATAAACAGTGGCATCCACTTCTTCTCCCGAAGTGGCATCCTCCTTCCTCCAACCTCCAGGAAGAGGAGTATCAACAGGCTTGCAGCCATGCATGTTGAACTTCTCCAGTATCTCCCGAGCATACTTGCCCTGAGAAACAAACAGTCCACCACTGCACTGCCATATTTCCAATCCCAGGAAATAGTGAAGGAGGCCCAAATCCTTCATCTCAAACTCTGTAGCAAGATCCTTCTTGCATGACAGTATCAACAGCTCATCACCCGTTAGAATCAAATCATCAACATACAGTACAATGATAAGCAACTTACCCTCCACCACAATCTAGTATAGGTTCGGATCTGCCTCGCTCTTGGTGTTGTAGGGAAAAGTATCCGATTCGGATGACCCTATCCCACTCTAAGGGTGATAGTACCTCAGCAACAACTGTAAACAAAACTACTTAAGGTTTACTTCTTTATGAAAGCAAGAGAGAATGAAGAAATGCACTAACCGTTGCCTTGCGCTTAATATTTGCTCCAATCTCTTCTCTTTGCTGCTTGCTCCTAGCTCTTTGCTCTTTTGCTGGCCCAGCTATAATGAGATCCTGCAAAATAACAAAGAAGGAAACTACAAGAAGCATGCATTCATAACTGATTCAAGGATTAGCATAAATCAAATATACAATCATCACAATACATCATTGAAACAAATGCACATAGAAGAACCTCAATAGCTTTTATTAATGGAAGAAGTAAAGTTCTGAGAAGGTTACAACCATTGAAGGCTCCAATCCAGCAACACCTCCCAGCAGAAAGAATTTCTCCTCTTCACCTCCTTCAAGCAATCACCCAATAGTTCTATAGTGAAACCAACAGCATATCATTACTTTACACAAAATTCCAGCCTCCTGAGCTCATAGGGGAGAGCTCAATATATAGATGAATTGAGAAAGGATGAGTCAGCTTGCAACTGATGTGTAGCTGCCTTGTGTCCTCTCTCTCTTCAGTTGATCTTCAGTTCTTGAGTCCACTTGGAGAACCTTGCTTCCACTTGGAGAAACAGAGCCTCTGACTCATCACAAGGCGAAATCCCTGATCCAAGTGTCATTTTTGGAAGATTCCAGAGCAATGACTCAGTGTGCCACTTGTCCCATCTCGCTCAGCGCAGGTGGCCTTTGTTCTACCTGCTTTGCAACGCAGGTACACCATGGAGGAGTTGAGTTTCAGCGCAGAAGCCTAGTGGAGCACCTGCTTTGATTTCAGGATTGCTTGTTTTTGAGTGTTTTCAGGTGGAGAACTGATCTGATAGCTGTTGGTTTGCTGACCTTGTTCCTCTAGGGGTAGGAACATCATGTTTAGGGACTTTGGATCCCTTGGATTACTGACAATTCATGCCTGATGCTGCAAGGCACAAAATTGTCTATAACAGATGCCCCCTAAAGTATGAGGTCGTTTATCAGGTGAAATGCTTTATTAGGAGGATCCGAAGTTCATTCAATCTGCTGAGAAGTGTCCTGTAATAAGATACAATACAATACATTATTTTTCATACTTTTTCATGATCTAGCTGAGGCGGGCATTCCCATGCTCAGCTTTATAAATTCATTTTGGTACATAGAACAGACGATCGTCTGATGGTAGACTGATAATTCTCTGCTGAAATTATCATCCTTTGAGAAGGATGATCATCTGCTGCAATGATGTACACATCAAATGTCTTTATATCTTGAATATATATCGCAGCCCGAATGGATGAAACTAGATCCAGGGTCTTCAATCTCTTCCGATCTTCACTCGATGTACAAGTCGATCCATGTGAGAATTTCTTGAAGTTGAACATGGAAAGACATCGCTTGATTACCGGTCAATGATGTAAACCATTAACAAACGCGAGAGGAATCACCGATAAGGATGATGACCCTCAAGGTACAGCAGTACAATTCACATGGTGGGAATAAAGGACTTGGTGTCGACCACCATGTAAAATCTTCTGGTCGAAGGTCATTGATGTATACCTGTCGCCGGAAGTGAGAAACTTGCCATTGAGGCATGCAAGCTTCAAAGTACTGAAGGGGTTGTTCCTAGATCAACTCCTTGGATAATGAGCTGATGTCGACAAGGAGCGATCCGTCAAAGGAGGGCCTTAATGAATCCCACATCAGTGACACGGAACGGAGCTAGTGATTGTAATGAGGTGAAAACAAACTGTGATGTATGATTCAGGGTGGCGGTCATGAAATGGATGAAGGACAATGTATGGAAGTGGATGGGACACGGTTGACTCTTTGCAGAACAACATCTCTTGAACATATAACGACACTGATGTGATGGATCGGTAGCATTACCCCAAATGTGGATGGTGTGGCGAGGACCATGGTGATGAGACCGGTGAATGAAACAACCCAACCCGATGTGATACGGAGGACAAAGTGTCATGTTCAAGAGCGACTTGCTACCATTAAAGCTGTGAGGTTCTCCCAATTTTTCCCCAGTCATTGCTGACCAGTACCTCTTTATTTTTGTCAAGCTTGAGGAGGATAACATATGCTTGTTCTATAACCTGCCCTTCGGGCAAGCCCATTGCTATGTTTTAACGAGCCTAGCGATAGGGAAACTCATTCTCGTCTAAAGACAAGTTTGTCGCTATTTAATGAATTTAACGAGTCTAACGACAAGGATAACTCGGTCCTTTTCATTTTTAGAGAGTCTGAAAAGGTACATAAAGTCAACTCCAGAATTCCTTTTTCGTCATCTAATCCCTTAAGTCCGAAAAAGTATAAAACAATACAGAAGGGATGAGTATTCAGTACTTTTAACGAGCCGAACAAAACAAGCGCTCGATCTTTTTGTGTAATAATCCCTCAGGTCCAAAAAAGATTAAAATCTAGAGGAGGGATAGCTCTTCTGGTCGTTTAACGAGCTGGAAGGCCAAAAACTCGGCAAACTTTTCATATTTTACGAGTCAGGAGAAAAGAGCTCAAAGAAGACTCGTCTTTTGAGGAACGAGTGATAAACAGGGATAGCAGCAGATTCCAGGTGCAGGTTGGAATTTTCCAATCACGGCAGTGTCACAAGGATGGCTAAATGAAATCACTCTTCGTAGCTGTTCCTCAAAATGGGTAAACAAACATATGGAGATGAACGATTGGCCAAATGAACAGATGGAGGTGAGACTGCAAGAACATGACCAAGGGCTTTAATATGGCTGTCAAAGGTTACATTTACCAAGGTTATTTACCGGTTCATTTTTCTGGGTGAGCTTGAACTCTAGGGGAAGATTGCTCACAACTTATGTTTATTTTTTAACAAGCATGAACTATGTGCTAAAACTGCTCGGATCTTGCGTTTATTTTTTAACGAGCATGAACTGTGTGCTAAAACTGCTCGATTATACCAGTCATAAGATAAGAAATGTCTCCTCTGAGATAGCTATTTTTTATGGAGCTTTATCTCACGAAGCTATGCTCCTAATTTGGCAAATTTTGACCTTTGCCCCACATCCTCTCTTCATGCAAGTTCGGAAACAACTAATCTAAAAAAATAGATAAATAACCGATCTTTGCTTGCACTCCAAAAGGTTTGCATGCCCCCAGGTATAAAATAGAATTTCAAAACTGCCCCTCCTCTCCCTCACTTCTGCTTTTCTTTGGGTGTTCCCAGCTACTTATCATCTTGCCAATCTAATGTTAACGATACTTGTCTTCTCGTTATTCTAAGGGATCTTACGCGGTACTTGTCTTCCCGTCGGCCCAACTTTTAACGAATAGCTATTTGTGACAAGAGAAGAACACTACTCAAAGAAAAAACATTAATGTTATCGAGGGAGGCTTGCCTCTTTCTGGTTACCCGAAGGGTGGTTCTATTTGCTGCCGCAAATCAATCTTTTTCTTCGGCGATGTCTATCATTAGGTTACACAAGGATGGTTACAATTTGTTGCAGCAATAGAAACTCATTCTTTGGAGGCTGCCCCTACTTATCCTTTAAAACATTTGTTTTAATGGGTGAGGCTTGCCTTTTATCCAAAGACGGTTACTACTTACTGCCACAAATGGATCCCCTTCCTTGGCAGAGCCTACTTATTTAGATAAAGATGAATGACCTTTGTCAAACAAGTAACCTTGACAAAAGAATCCTGTTCCAGAACAACCCCTCTTCCATCCACGGACGGGGTACGGACTAGTCATATTCTTTCGCGGAAATTCTACCCTATACCCAAGGTTTCTTCTGCCCAAAGCAGACCAGGGTGCATGCCCCCTGGGTTCCAGTCTTATCTTTCCGAATCACTCGCACTCATCGGGAAGTAGAACCGGGGGTGGAGGCATTTCTTGAGTGAATAAGCCATTCAGGGATGGTATTTGACTATTTGCGATGCGAGATCTCGGAAATGAAAGTTGGTCTACGAGCTTGACCACCTTTCCTTCGTGTGGAAAACACATTACTCTAAAGAGTGAGGAGACTATAGCTCCCATGCAATATATATAGTCCCGTCCAAGGAGTAGGTTATAATCCAAGGGTCCTTGGACGACCATGACATTCATATGAACTGTCTTCTTCCTCAATGTAATCAGAACATTGGGGAGGATCCCTAAAGGGCGACTGGTTCCTTTATCAAAACCTGATAGATTTCTCATCTCAGGTAAAAGCGCTGGGGAACCCAGTGCTTTCCAAGCAATAGAGGAAAGGATACTCACAGATGCCCCTTCATCAATGATAGTTCCAGCCATTATCATTCTATAGATTTGGACAATGATTCTGAACGGTATATTGGCTGGTAACCGGGGTCTGCCTAGTTGGTTCCAATCAAAGGACACAACCAGGTTGCTTGGTGGTGGGACCGAATACACGGCCGGATACGACCCTGACGATGTTCCTCCCTGCGATAAAGGAATGGGCGCATTGCCCTGATGCTCATCAGAGTCTGTGTTGATGAAAAGAATCTGGACGGTGTCATCCTTATTCTCTTCAGTGAGGGTGTCATTTGAAGATGAGTCTTCAATGACGGAGTCATTTGAGGATGAAACCTCTGAAGGAAGAACCGGGTCAACTGTCGTTTCGACCTTTAGACTTTCGTCTGGTCTAGATTCAGTAGGTTCATTCTCAATGACCGACACTTCAGCTGACCACTTGAGCGGGCCAGCTGGATTTTCAACTATCGAGGGACTTGGCGCGAGTTTTTGGTATCCAGGAGGAAGTCGTAACGGTGAAACCGGACGATCTTCCAAAACTCTCTTCACCTCATCTAAGAATGGACAATGGTGGATGGCGTGATCACCTTCACACAGTCTGCAGGGTGATCTTGGTCTCCCTCTTTGTCCTTCACTCTCGCTAGTTGACGGACTACAATCAACATGACTATCAGAGGTTGATGCTACCGGATTGTGCAACCTGGGGGACCAGTCCCTTAGTATCCGGGGAATACAAGGACAGTCACAGTGGAAGTGGGTCCCTTTGCAAATGACACATGGCGATTTAGGCCCGGTCGGTGCAGTGTGTGGATTTTTGTCAGATGTCTTTTGCTTGCCCCCAGTCGCCTTCGCCATAGGCCCCTTCTGCTTCTTTTCTCTCTTCTTCTTTTCCTTCTTCTCCATGGGAGGCTGACTTCCGCCGGCTCTACCTTGTGAAGATGAAGGATCAGAGGAAGAATTGTAAGAAGTGGAAGGCTGAAGGGTAGCTCTAGACTGGTCTGACTGTTGATTCGACTGCTCAGGATTAGTGGTGATCTGAACTACATTAGTTGAAAAGAGCCATACAGGTAGGCCAATTGTCAATCCTGGAAGTGACAATGTGGCCATATGAGGCGCACCAACATCTCCCCAAGAGGAGAAGGGATTGGGACTTCCACCAAGGTGACTTCCTTGGTTGGTGGGCTCCATACTTTTCAACTGAAAGATCAACGTGGGAATAACAAGTGATTATGTTCCGATTAAAATAAATTTTATTAACGACGCTTTAGACACAACTTTGCTTTTTCATGTTTTAAGAGTCGAGAAAAAGCTAAAGATGACTCTAGTCCCCTTCGATGTTTTAACGAGCCCGAAGTGACAAATGCTCGGATGGACTTTTTCAGTTATAGAGTTTGAAAAAGGCCAAAAGAAACTGCTCTGGAGTTCTAGGCAGAGGGTGTGCCAAACTTTTCGCGAAACCACAGAATACGTTTTATGGTACGGGTGGTCGATCTTCGTGAATGCTGTGTTCACTGCATCGTGATCAGTAGGGCGGCCGACATGGCTTCCTATGGATAAAGGCTTTGTTCCTATAGGGGTCTCCCAATATATACGCGACGGTACGTGGGAGCACAAGTCCGTATTAGTGCCACCGACTCTCAGGAGGAATCACCCACCTTCGTAGAGATCGACAGTCACTACGTTTAACGACGCCGGAACACGTCTCTACCTAGACCTCTATGTGTTTGCGTTATGTTACAAAGCGTTGTTATGTAAATTGAATTTATTTTAATGTTGATCTTGCTTAGCAGTTTGCCTTTAAGGATCACCACGAGATGTATGTAACAAATTCTTGAATGCAGTCTAAGATGAGAAGCAAATTTTTCAATCTTTCAACTTTGAAAATCTTAACTACTGAGGAGAAGAAAGGCAAATCTTTTCACACATATCATAGAGCACACACTAATGCAAAATTTCCTAAATCAGCATGCAAACAGTCAAATGCAAAATGCACAATGCATGTATTTTCTTTTCCCTTTCTTAATGTTGATGTATTACAAAAAGAAAGTTGTTATATAACTTTGATTTCGATTTAAAGCGAAAACAAACAAGCTTGTCCAAAATCAAAAGACACCTTAAGATTTACTTGTTTAATCACTGGAAATACATGAAATCAAACCATAATGACGAAAGTAAAAAGACTAATCAGCTATGGACAGCAAACAAGCTAACTCTTTAGACCAGCAAAATGCCTAACACAGGTTCAGATCTAAGAGGCCAAAGCAAGACTAGTTCACTTTCGTTATGGGAAATTGTAAATGATGTAAGAAATACAAAAGAACAAGTACAATTTCGTTATATAACAGAGGCGGAATGATGGCAAGTAAGGTTGGTTTCAGAACAAGTACAAGACTGGTAACTGGCTGCAAAATCTATAGTGAAAACAGGCAAGAAAAAGGGAGGAAACCCCACATGCACAAGGCAAAATTGGGCCAACGCAGGTGCTGCACAGCCAGTCTGGCTCTCAGCGCAGGTAGCCCCTTCGGGACCTGCGTTGCAAATCAGGTAGCCTGTGTACTACCTGCTTTGGAAAACGAAAGTTGCGTTTTCACAGTTTCCGGGTCACAATTTTCTCAAAAATTCACAGTTTTTGCTCAAATCAGAAGCTATCAGTCAAGCACACACTAAGGGATGACAAGGAGGATGAAAAGCTATCACTAAGAGCTTACAAGGATCCTTGTAGATCAGCTCTTCAAATCATGAACATGCTCAGAAATGAGCTAGAGTAGCTGCCCTCTACTTCACTTTTGATATAGTCAAAATCTTTTCGATTTGGTATTCTTTTGTTCAGGAAATGAATAGCAAAATACTACAAACAATCAAACAGATACGATCCCCAGCGGAGTCGCCAGTTTGTTGTAGGGAAAAGTATCCGATTCGGATGACCCTATCCCACTCTAAGGGTCATAGTACCTCAGCAACAACTGTAAACAAAACTACTTAAGGTTTACTTCTTTATGAAAGCAAGAGAGAATGAAGAAATGCACTAACCGTTGCCTTGCGCTTAATATTTGCTCCAATCTCTTCTCTTTGCTGCTTGCTCCTAGCTCTTTGCTCTTTTGCTGGCCTAGCTACAATGAGATCCTGCAAAATAACAAAGAAGGAAACTACAAGAAGCATGCATTCATAACTGATTCAAGGATTAGCATAAATCAAATATACAATCATCACAATACATCATTGAAACAAATGCACATAGAAGAACCTCAATAGCTTTTATTAATGGAAGAAGTAAAGTTCTGAGAAGGTTACAACCATTGAAGGCTCCAATCCAGCAACACCTCCCAGCAGAAAGAATTTCTCCTCTTCACCTCCTTCAAGCAATCACCCAATAGTTCTATAGTGAAACCAACAGCATATCATTACTTTACACAAAATTCCAGCCTCCTGAGCTCATAGGGGAGAGCTCAATATATAGATGAATTGAGAAAGGATGAGTCAGCTTGCAACTGATGTGTAGCTGCCTTGTGTCCTCTCTCTCTTCAGTTGATCTTTAGTTCTTGAGTCCACTTGGAGAACCTTGCTTCCACTTGGAGAAACAGAGCCTCTGACTCATCACAAGGCGAAATCCCTGATCCAAGTGTCATTTTTGGAAGATTCCAGAGCAATGACTCAGTGTGCCACTTGTCCCATCTCGCTCAGCGCAGGTGGCCTTTGTTCTACCTGCTTTGCAATGCAGGTACACCATGGAGGAGTTGAGTTTCAGCGCAGAAGCCTAGTGGAGCACCTGCTTTGATTTCAGGATTGCTTGTTTTTGAGTGTTTTCAGGTGGAGAACTGATCTGAGAGCTGTTGGTTTGCTGACCTTGTTCCTCTAGGGGTAGGAACATCATGTTTAGGGACTTTGGATCCCTTGGATTATTGACAATTCATGCCTGATGCTGCAAGGCACAAAATTGTCTATAACACTTGGAGAATCCAAGTCCTGTGAAATAGTTGTCTATCCGTGTGTACCAAGCACGTAGTGCTTGCTTCAACCCATGCAGCGCTCTCTTGAGCCTACACACATGCGACTCGCTGCTGAAGACTTCAAAGCCTTCGGGTTGCTCAATGTACACCTCCTCCTCAATGACTCCGTTGAGGAACGCAGTCTTCACATCCATTTGATGAATGTGCCATCCCATCTGCGCTGAGAGAGCAAGAATCGTCCGTATGGAAGAATACCTTGCGACAGGTGCAAAGGTCTCCTCATAATCGATCCCCTCAATCTGTGAAAAGCCTCGGGCAACAAATCTTGCCTTGTACTTCTCCACACTCCCGTCAGCTGCCTGCTTAACTTTGTAGATCCATCTCGAACCCACCACTGATTTCCCTTCCGGTCTAGGAACAATCTCCCATGCATTGTTTCTGACAATAGAATCATGCTCTTCCACCATGGCGTCTACCCATGCGGGATCCTCCACAGCTTCCTCGAAAGAGGATGGCTCAGTCACAACACACTTGCTCATAAGAGCCATGTATCCAGTGTACCGATTAGGTGACTGTCTTTGCCTGCGTTGGGCTGTAGGTGGTCCTCCAACTTTCTCTGCATCTTGAGCCAGTCGCTCAGCTTCTGTCAAGCGCTTTCGCCCTCTGATGGTTGGTGCTGCATGAGTGGTCTCTTCCACTCCATGAACCTCGTCCTGTGGCTGATCCACGTCCTGAAGCTCATCGTTAGGAACTAATAGCTCCTCATCTACATGCAAGTGTAGCTCCCTCTCAAGCGAACACTTCATGGCTTTCTCCTCCTGAAATTTTATATCCCGTCGCACAACAGTTTTACCACTGTCTGGCAAATACACATGATAGTTGTGGGGCGTATCAGTGTACCCCACAAATATCCCAACCTCTGCGGTCAGCTCCAACTTCTTCCTGGCATCCTTCGTCACATGCATGTAAACGTTAGCACCAAAAATCCTCAAATGAGAAAGATCAGGCTTCTTACCAGAATAAGCCTCCTTGGGTGTACTCATGCCAAGTATCCTATGAGGACAACGGTTCTGCACATAAACTGTTGTATTGCATGCTTCCGCCCACAAGTGAAGGGGTAGGCCCTGATCATGCAACATTGCCCGTGCAGCACCCACAATCGTTCTGTTCTTCCGCTCAGCTACCCCGTTCTGCTGTGGGTTATGGGGAGCTATGAGCTCTCTACGAATCCCTTATGTCTTGCAGAAATCCTTGAACTTGTCCGAGATGTATTCACCACCATTATCGCTCCTACGAGCCTTCACCTTCTTCCCCGACTCCTTCTCGACTAGTGCTTTGAATTCACAGAACTTTGAATATGTCTCGCTCTTCTTCTGCATGAATAAGATCCAGCACTTACGAGAGAAATCATCAACAAAAATCACATAATACCTGTGTTTTGCTGTCGAAGCAACTGAGAAAGGTCCACACACGTCTGTGTGAATTCTCTCAAGGATCGTCGTGGCGCGACTATCCTTCTCGTGAAAGGTGGCTTTCACAAACTTCCCCAAAGTACACCCCTTGCACTGATCTGACTGTGCAAGTGTGCCTTTAGGAAGCCCTGTAGTGATCTGCTGCAGTATCTTCAAGGCTCCATGGTGAAGGTGACCCAATCTCCTGTGCCACAACTCACCATCATCCCGGCTCACCAATCCTTCTACCTTGCCTGCCATTGCTGCGCATCCATCTACATGTAACTGATAAAGGTTCCTCACTCGAACCCCTATCTTCCGGGTCTCACCAGTTGTCTTGCTGCGCAGGAAGGCCTTTCCCTCGCTGAAAACAACATCATACCCCTTGTCTTCTAACATCGCCACTGAGATGAGATTCTTCTTCAATCCTGGAATGTGCATGACTTCCTTCAATACAAAGGGTTTACCAGACTCCCTCTCAAAGGAAATGGTACCGATACTGGTCGCACTGTATGTACCATCTTCGCCCATCTCGATGTGCACTCCAAGATCTCCCGTCATGTGAAAAGATGCACCACTGTCCAAGAACCACACTGATCCCATCACACTTGAAACCAAGCATGCGATCAATGAAAAATCAAGCTCAAACTGAGAAGCTAAGGCCTCTCCCCCTGCAGATCCAGCAGCTTGCTTGTTCTTCTTCTTCTGCGGACAATTTGTGGCATAGTGTTCGTGCTGGTGACAGTGAAAACACTTCACCTTGGACATATCCTGCTTCTTGCCTTTCGCACAAGACTGAGAAGCTTTCTTGCTCTTCCCTTTCTTTGCTTTGGCAGCCAAAGCACAATTCTCTTCATCAGCTCCCTTTGACGAAGATCTGTCCCTGGTACTCCGCCTGATCTCCTCCTGCACAAGATCTGACCATAGTCTTTCCCATCCTGGCAACTTCTCCCGACCATTGACAGAGTCTTGATAGGAATGCCAACTCTTTGAAAGACCAAGGAGAGCCAAGCTCACCAAGTCCTCATCATCGACAGTAACCCCCACACTTCCCAGCTCATCTCGACACTGAGTGAACTTCGTGAGATACTTGGGAATACTGTCGCCCTTCTCGCATTTGATGTTTCTGAGTTTATCTTTGAGCGCCAGCTTCCTCTGATCGCTCTTGCTTTGGAAAAATTCTGTTAATGATTTCCACATCAAATATGGAGTAGCCTTTCCATGGAGGCTGGACACAATGTGATCCTTCACGCCCTCCAACAGAATCCTTCAACATTTTGCGGTCTTCTTTTGCCAAACTTTCGCCTCAGCAGCATCAGTAGGCTTTGGGATATCCGTATCTATGAACTCCTTCAGCCCGTTATCATCCAATACTGCCTCCATCCTGTCCTTCCATGCAATATAGTTTGAGCTGCCCTCAAGAGCATACTCCAATCGCAATTCGTTGAAAGACATTGTTGCGTTGTCACCAAGAAAACACTGCTGCAAATTCAAATTCCATCAGCAACCAACTCAACTGCTTCCGATCTAGAATTCGTGAGAACAAAATATTTCTCGTATAGAGATTGACTGTATGGGCTTTTACCGGATATTTCACCTTCCAAAAGAAGGATAAATCCAGAGGCTACCTGGCCCGATTACAGGCTCTGCCTAGAGAAATAGAATGTAAACACTTCCTGAATAGTAGATCTGATGATCAACAACTCCGATACCATGTAGAAACTTTTTCTACAATTATCTAGCTCGCTCTGATACCATGTAGAAATTTTTGAATAATTTAACACATATTAAATGGAGATTATCCTAATCATGTACTATTGCGGAAAACATACACAATACATAAGCTCCTCTACGTTGATCATCAATATAGCAGCATCAATAACAATAAAACATCAAGAGCATTCACACATTAACACAGTATGTATCCCGGGGAAAGCATCTCGCTAAAAACCCCAACTATCTGTATATTAATGATTGAGTCATGTAACATTACACAGCATAATACTTCTCACAAGTATCTCCACCTCTGTTACACACAATACAGCTCAGATCTGATCTCCAAATCTCTTCCACTGCTTGCCTGCCTCCACTGCTCAATACCTGCTCAAGAACTGATGAGAATGGCTCACCAAACTCATTTTTCACCTGCAAAATAGTCACTCACTCTTTGTTGGACGTGAGCACAAGCTATAATGTGGGCAAATACATGAGAAAACTCATTGGCATACTCAATCCCTTGATTGTGCAAGATCTGGTGCACAACTATAGTCACAACTGATAGCAATCTGATTCTCTACCACTTGTCCCTGTTGAACTGAGCATTCACTGACATGCAACTGAGTTAACTGATGTATTCATTAGTTGTATTATGAGTTAATAACTTGTGAATTAATTAATAACTAATTCACCCAACTCATCTCTAGTCTATTTTCCAGTTAGACTAAATACAACCAGTTTAACAAAGCTAAACTGAACACAACTCCATCAACTCCACAATCAACTCCACCAAACTCAACTGATTGAGTTCTAACTGAAGCCATGCATGCAACAACTCAACTGACTAATAAGAAAAGCATATTTCCTTCTGACAGCTGCATGTGTCATCTCTGTAGCTCAAACTGAAGTGCTCCAAGAGAATAAGATTAAGTTTATAGTCCAAATATTATTGTGAGATAATAATATTTGACTTTTCTATTTTTGACAGCCAGTCTAAAAATAGACTTTGATCACTCACACTGTGATCACTCACACTTTCATCAAAAATAGAAGTCCATCTATTTTTTCCCAACTTGATCAATCATCCATAAACAGCAACCTACAATCCATAGACATGATCCATATGTCTAAAAATAGACATAGTCTAAAAATAGACTTGCGCCAAAAATAGCCTGCGGGCCCACTTAGTGAAGGCGACTCTTTTCACTAAGCTCCATCATCTTGTTGCAATCTCAACAATATGCTTAATAAAAGGAAGTCCAAACATATAGTCTATTGAGATGGATTCCCAAGGCCAATTAGGAGTAGGAAAATGGGTGTACTTGACTTTCTTCTTAATGGTTTGTTTGGAAATGGCATAGGTGGTGCAGGACTTGATATACCCACAAACATCTTGATAAAGTTTTAGTTAATAAAAATACTTTTCTAGTACTGTCATTGTCTCCTCCACACCAAAGTGTTTTTCTATATGACTATAATGTTCCTTCCATATCAAATTTCCACCTTCACTTTAAGGAACACAAAGGTGTCCCAGGTAGTGCAATAGTGCATCCTCAAGGCTGAAGTCTAGAAATTGTTTGCTCACCATCAACATCTCATATGTGGCAATGAATTATGAATCATTGTTGTATAGTTGTGGCCGTCCATAGGTCTCATTCCCACATACCAAAAAAACTTTTCTTTTTTCCACCCTTGATAACTTTACTCTAAGGGCCAAGTGATATACGTGGATACCTTTATCATCAACAATGTAACCTATATATTGTACCTTGTTCGTGTCGAAGGAGGATTTTTCCAAGTTAGCACATAGTTTGCATCATCGCAAAGTGTGAAGGACCTTCCAAATATGGTGCAAGTTCTTTTCCCAACTCTCACACATATCATCTAGATATAAAACCATGAAAGAGTTGGTGAAGAGCTACAAGATGTCATCCGTCAACCTCATAAAATGTTTTAGGGAATTCGACAAACTAAAGGGCATGACCAACCATTCAGAAAGGTACTCATTGAAATTGATAATGGTCTTCCACACATCAATTGGTTCTATCAGAACTTGATGATAGTTGGACTTCAAATCAATTTTGTAGAAGTACTTGGCACCCTTGAGCTAGTTAATAAGGTCATCAATATGGGGAATTAGGTACTTGTTCATTTTGTTCAGAGCCTAATAATTAATGCATAGTCTCTAAGTCCCAACCTTCTTTTACATGAGTGTAATTGGGCTCCCACAGGGTGAGAACTTGGTAGGATGTGCTCCTTTTGTAGCTACTCTTAGATCTATTACTTGATATCCTAATTTTCTAAAAGAGAGTGGTGGTATATTTTCCCATTGGGTAGAGGTGTGTGAATGGTTAGATCAATTGAATGGTTGACCTAACAGTGCAAAGGTATCCCCATAGGTGAGGAGAATATGTCTCTATACTCCTTCATGACCTTATCCACCTATCGTTGTTGCACAGAGAAACCCCGTGTGGAGGCCAAGGATGTGGCCACGATCTTTTCCTTACTTTGAAAAATCAAGAAGAAAACAAATTCCTCAGTATGGGAGATGATCTTACTACATTTCGTAACAAAGATCAGACAAATGGTAATAGGTGGGGCTACCTCTTATATCCTATATATTTTTCTGCCCAAAGTAGTAATAACAACATGAGGTCTTGACTTATACACGCCATGACACTTCCACAAGTATGGTTGGCCTAAACGGACATCACAAAATCCAAGGGCAGAAACATTATACAATACCTCATCTATGAAATGCTTGATGTTGTAGGGAAGGAAACATTGTTGGTTGATGCATAGATATCACCCCTAGTGGAGCCACTCGATGGTGTATGGTTGCAAGTGTGGTGTTTTTTTCAGGTTCAATTTCTTAACCATCTCTACTTAGATGAGGTTATTTTGACTCCCACTATCAATAATGAAACACAATGGAGAACCCTTCAACCACATTCGTGAGTGAAAAATACACTCATCTTCCTCTAGATATTTGGGCTCAGTTTTCTAGACCTTGGTGGTGGAAACAATGGCATTAGGTCCCACATCAATGATTTGTTTCTCCTTGTCTAGGTATGGTTCAAAGTTGGAACCTTTGTTTGAATCTAAAGCTAGGCCACCAACGACTGCTTTGTGCAAAAATTACATTAGAGAAATTTTAAGGTAAAAAATGAGCCTAAAAAAAAATTATACAACAAAAATAAACTCTATAAGAACCAATATGATGATGCAACCATGGGGGATGATTCACCATTTTTGGAGTAAAAAAGTAAAAAGATAAAAAATTAAAAATTAAAACTATTTTTTCAACTCATATTTTCAACTTATATCCCCATGCTTTTACTCATATTTAGAGCGAGAACACTCATTGGATGTAAAATTTAATTTTCCATCTAAGGAGTACCCATGTTGCATACTTTTAATGGACCCTACTACATGGAAAATGTGAAATACATAAAAAAGTGTGATTGCAATCACATTTTTTCATGTATTTCACATTTTCCATGTAGTAGGGTCCATCAAAAGTATGCAACATGGGTACTCAGAGGAAAAATTAAATTATGCATCCAACAAGTGCTCTCACTCAAAATTTGAATAAAATTGTAGGGACATAAGTTGAAAATATAAGTTGAAAAAGTATTTTTTTCTTTATTCCCTCCAAAACTTGATGAGGTAATTTAATCTTATTTTATTATTTCCACTATTATTTTATAATATTCCTTAGGAAGCCTATTTTATACCTCAAAATTTCTCCAATGATTTGTGTTATGAGTGAGCCTCTTGTTGAACTCACACCACTTTCTCGTGTCTTTCTTCCTCTTTCCATTACCATTCTTTATTTTCTAATTAGATGGGTTGTCCTACGGTAATCCATCCTAACTCTATAATTTTGGGATCCATTTTCCCTGTTTTTGTTGTGAAGGATTCGTAAATCAAAATTCTCACTTCTTCTATTTAAAATATTTCTCTCTTTTTAACAACACATCTGTATGTTGCACCAAGGGAGGAGATGTCTAGGAAGTCCATTTCTATCTAGATTTATTTGTGTAGAAAACCACCGTACTTGGGAACTAGATGTCACTTAGAGTCCTAAATACCCAACTTGGTGCACAAGGTGTGAAAGATGTATGTGAACTCTAGCACTTCTTGGTCCCTTACCTGTCATAGTGTAGTCCATCTCATGTACTAATCTTCGTAGCTTCCAACTGGGTACTAGTGTTCCTTAACAAGCTCCCTAAAAGAGTTCGAAGAGGGTGTGATTAAAAATAGTGGGTTTTCCTCCATGGCCACTTTTCCAGAGTAAGTTTCCCTCCATTCCTCGACATGGGAGGAAGGCTTAAAGAATGCAAAATTAATATTTTCTATATCAAAAAAATTATGGATTGAAAAACATCCTTCTAGCAGATTTAACCAAATTTCTAGATCATCTACATCTATCTAGCCTTCATATATAAGAATATAAAAACTAACTTATACCTCAAAGTGCGCAGAACCTTCAGATAGGCCCCTAGATGAAGATGTGTTGCCCATTAATATCCACTGAAATATTAAGGAAAAAATATCCATCATCTCATTCCTTTGTCGATTAAGGCTTCTTCGAGTGAAAATTTGATAGGATCTCCTACTCTCTCATGTTTCTTTCCTTTCACTAAGGGAGGCCATTGGTGTTGGTAAGGATGGTCTTGCAAGGGATCAAGGAGTTTGAGTCCCAACTCCTTATACCCCGACCTTATTAGGGAAATGCACTTTAAAACTGAGAAACAGAAGACCACTTTAATACAACTAATCCAAATTTATGAAGGGAACAAAATGAAATATAGATCTAAAACTAAAACATAGAGATACAATAAAACTTGAATTTAATTAATAAATGGAAAATGATGAGACTATACACATGTAGAATGAAAGAAAACTAGCTCAAATGGTGGTATCTTATCTCTGAGAAGAGATGTGACGACTATGTGAGTTCTTGAACTATGTTATAATGAGGCTTGGAGACAATAAGAAACTGTAAACATCCAAAAACCTAACCTTAGGGGATTAAGCACCAAAGGCTTATGGACCTCGATGCGATAAGTTGGAACATCAACTTCTTGGGGTCATAACTTTGGCATATGTTCTCTGTTTGGAATGCACAATAACCCATTTGAAAGATTTATCTAAGGAGTACAATTTTTGACTACCAACAATATCCAGCAATTGTTGTGAGCCCGTTTCCCTAAAAACATCATTTAGGGCCTTAAAACGGCTCTGAAAGTTCAGGGCCTGAGAACAACCAAAAGTAGAAACTACGAAGATAGAAAAATTGTGCCATGAGCCAGTAGAATGGGTGGGTGGTCACCAATATCCACCTAGATCACATGAATTCAAAATATACTAAAAAAACAATAAACTACAAAAGTGGTAAAGCATTTTCATCCCCTTTTCTCAAGGTTAAAATTCAAACATTTTTTAATCATGGCATTAAAGACCAAATATCATAACCATTAAAAACCCTAAAAATTATCACCAAAAGTTTGCCTACATTTTTCTTTTTCTTTTTTCATTTTTTGTAACTGCTTTCAATTATTTTATTTTAACTTTTATTTTATTTTATTTTGTTTTTGGGACTAAAATTATCAGTTAATTGACAATAAATACATCCTTGGCCACTGCAAAAATGTCATATATATATATATATATATATATATATATATATATATATATATATATAGATTATTATCAGTTAATTGACAATAAATACATCCTTGGCCACTGCAAAAATGTCATATATATATATATATATATATATATATATATATATATATATATATATATATATATAGATTATTATTTTACTAACTTACATTTTAAAAAATTGTATATATGAACATGAAAAATCAATTTAGAAAAAAAGAGAAAAAAACAATGGAAAAATGAAAATACTATTTTTTTCCAAAAAACAAGAGTTAAGCAATAAAATACAAAATTAAAAGAAAATACCTTTAAAAATATGAAAAATATTGAAAACACATATACACATATAAAAAATAAATCAAAAGCAATAAAAATATTTAAAAATTATTAAAAAAAATTGGAAACTATAAATTATAATAATTTTAAAAGATTATCAATATATTTTAAAAAACTAAAAAAATAATAGTTTAAGAACTAAAAGAAAAAAAATCTAAATTTTAAAATTTGAAAGATTTTAAAATAAATAAATAAAATTTAATAAAAAATTAAATCTTAAAAAATAAAAAATTAAAAAAGTAAATTAAAACAACATTAAAAAATGAAGAAAGACAAAAGAATGTCAGGGAGGTGGGACACTCAACATTGTGCCTCCACCCACGTGGCCTACCTAGATTCACCACACAACACTGAGACCTATAATCTTTATAAAGGGAAAAAAATAATGTTAAGACCCCTTTATATAGCATCAACAAAATCCTTTGTAATTTCATAGACATGATCTCTCTCTCTCTCTCTCTCTCTCTCTCTCTCTCTCCTCTCTCTCTCTCTCTCTCTCTCTCTATATATATATATATAACATTATTCTTGTGGAAAAATAGTCCATAAGAACAACGTGTTCTCTACAATTTTATAATTTTTTGTAGTAAAATTCCATAGTTTAGGTACTCAATGTTATCATTGAAAACTACATATGTATTATAATTCACATAAAATTTAACATACCACTATCATGAAAAATCAAATTTCAAATAGTTAGACCTAATTCCTATAAATAAAACTTATGTATTTGGGAAGCTAATTCGTTTTCCTACATCCTATCCTTTTACACCATAGTCAAATTCATTGTGGAAGTACCTCAAATCATCTCTCTAGGATAATAGATGGTTGTTTCTTCATACTTGCATTGCCACTAAGACGTCATTAGTAGCTTGCACCCACCCCTAAGCCTACTAGTATCTATAACTTGTTTTAAAATACTCTTTGGGTGGTATTGATGACATTGGTGTGACTCTTTAGTAATTATTTAGTTGAATACAGGTTCCCAAACTCACTACAACAAAGACAACCATGGACAATAAGCTCACCAAACTAAAAAAAATGGTGTACTGGTAGAAAGCCTCCCCAGAGAACCGACACTCAAGTTCAACCAATTTTCAGACCGCTTATTAAAAAATCCAAAGTAGTAGTAGTGCAAAATATATGCCACAAGTAGGGAATCCTCTATAGATCAAGATCATTGCATTAGACAATCATTTATTATAATAATATATGACACACATTTTGCAAAAGTAGATATGGATAATTTTGATGGGTTTGACCCCACTAGGCAGGTTACCTAGATGGAACACTACTTATCCCTCCATAGTATGATTTACTAAGAACCTTATGAAACCTATAGTAGGGGTATTATAATTGCATAAGGAATGTTGGTAATGGTATAGCAAATCCTACTAGGGATATAGTTCCTTGATCCACTTTGTTAATGGAATCTATGCTCATTTGAAAGAGTCACTTGTTATTAATTGTGATGAATGCCTAATTTTCACCAAATAGGAATAGTATAAGACCACATTTCAACCTTCAAGAATTTGGAATCATGAATGGAGATCCTAACTAATCCCTTTTTAAAACAATGTTTCATGAGTTATATAAAGGAGGATATTAGAGGACAGGTCACCAACTACATGGTTGGAGGCCTCTTAATCTGTTACATAAGCAAAAATAATGTTATATTTACAAGCAAAAAAAAAGAAAACATTGTTTCCTTTCTCACTTTGTCCTTTTACATTCACAACCATTCTATCACCCCGCCACCCTATACCACCATGAAACCTTGACAACTCATAAGCTTATCCCTAGAAAGCCATAGAATACCAACTCATTGAACTCTATTATAATGATGATGAGAAGGATTTCAAAGGAAGTTTATGTAAGGAGCATAAATTATTTTAGTTTTTGTGACCCCCTTTAAGGAGCCTAAGGACATTTTTTATGAAGTCACTCCCAAGATGGAATTATAGGAACCTACAAATACTCCTTAGGATAAAATTACCTTAGACTTACCTTTGGATGAACCCAAAATTTTGCATACATTATTTATTGTGAATTTCATCTCCCCAAACCCTAAGGATGGCTGGTTACATCAATAACAAAAGGTGATTTTTCACTGGTAGCACCCATGAAGTTATTCATCAATGAGTTGCAAAGGAAACCCACTCATATCTCTATACACTATACAATTTTTAAATTACAATAGCCAATGGTAATATGAGGAAATTTAGTGACAACTATGAGAATGCCAGACTTCAAATGGGAAGGGCTAATAAAAATGTAGGAAATTGATTTATTGGACATTTATTTAAGGCTAGAGTGGAAAGGGGAATGATTTTATATGCAAATGCACTAATTAATGAGGTAGAATGGAGATATGATACATTGTGTCATGAAGTTGTCAGCAAATCAAAATATAGTATTATCGAGTTAAAATACCACATATGACATGGGTTTGTTAAGCAATGTGCCAAGCCCTAGTTGTGATTGGTGTTTAATGATACTAAAATGGAGGGAGTACCCCCATGACCCTTCTAAGAACCATGATATTAGATGATTTCTAAATGAATTATATTGATTGGCATAGACATGAAAATATGGGTGATTTAAGATTCACTTAAAAGGCTCTACAATTTGATAAAGGGTGGAGATATGGATGGTACACATAATGGAAATCTGAAAATGGTTTCTCATACCAAGGCAAACCAAAAAAACCTATTTTCCTAACAACATGAAATTATAATATAGTCAGGGTATATTACCACTATGTAATAATGTATAAACATATATATTGTAGTAATAGTGATGTAGATTTGACCAATATTGGATCATTTTATTATTTATCATCCATCTCAATGCTTTCAAAGTGGAAAATTTGGAGTAAACTCACATGACTATTTTTACTAGTGGGACCCAGTTTGGAAAATTTGGGTCCAAAACTTTCAAGTATATTTTGAGGCATCAAACAACACTTTTGGGGAGTAAAACTTTCTTTCTTAAGGATAGATTTTTTTTTTTTCTATATTCTACACATAGCGTCCTTTACAACTATGCAAGAATGGCCTCAATCTGAGTTCATATGCAAAATTTATTCCACTCAAAAGTTGACCTTCCTATTTTGACCACCATAATTCGAGAGGGTGCCACGTCGACCCCCATTATTCTTGGAAAGGGGGATAACCACATGATCATGATGAAGAAAACTATATAAAAGTCCATATTGTAAATCTAGTTAAGAGTTGAGGGAGTCAAAAATAACAATTAGTAGGCTATTGGGTTGTGTTTTAATTGAGCCACTAGGAGAAGAAGGGTTTCCATTCTCTCCGAGTGCATTTTGTTCCATATACGAGAAGATTAGATGAGAGGGATAGGGAGAGAGAAAACAAAGAGGATTTTTGCATTATAATAAAACACAACCCACAAGCCTTACTTCTTTGTTCTTGAATCGATATTTTATTTAGAGAAAGAGAGTAAAACAACCTCACCTTTCAAGTTGGGTTGTTTTCCTTTGAAAGGATTTCCCAAGATTTATCTTATGCCATTTGTGGTATATTATTTTTTGTTTCACTATTCTCTATTTTTTTACAGAAATGTAATTTTCATGCATACATAATAATAAATAATTAATCAATTTAGAAATCTAAAGAGAAATAAACCCTTATAGTGTAGATTTCGTATTTTCCAATATATTTTAGTAGATCTATTGTGATGAATTCTTCATTGGAATATCCATAGAAGTTTGCAGAGCCTATTGGTATCAAAGAAAGTTTATTTAGGTATATTATGGGGATTTGCAAGGGACCCATATTGGTTAAGTGATCCGTAAACTTCTGTGGATATTCCGCTAGACAATTCGTCACAATAGATCTAAAAAAATTATACTTAAAAATCCAAAATTTACACTATTATAGTTTTATATCTCTTTATATTCATGGATATATAGATATATATTAATAACATATCCATGAGGATTAAAATTATGCATAAAATATAGAACAATGAAATAAAATCTCTCAAACACATTTGACACACGACATGACTTGGGAAACCCTTTTAGGAGAAAAAACCAGTTGGAAGGTGAGGTTGCTATGCTCATTTTCTCTAAATGGAAATATGGATGTGAGTATAAAAACGTATCGAATGTGGGCCATGGGCTACTACAGTGCACACATACTCTCTGTTTGATCTATATTCTATCCCTCTTGGCTATTTTTCTCAACTTTGGAACAATTGCACTCGAAAGAACATAACCCCTTTTCTTCCTAGTGGCCTGGTTATAACAAAGCCTAATAACCTACCAATGGTGAAGTTTGGATACCTCAAATATTAACTAGAGTTATAATATAGACTCTTCTAGAGCATTATTCATCATAATCACGTGGCTAGCCCCGTTTTCATGAATAATGGGGGATGAAGTGACATCCTCTCGAATTATGGTGGTGAAAAAAAGAAGGTCAACTTCTAAGTGGCATAACTTTCACATATGAACTATGATTGACATGATCCTTATGTTTTTGGAAATATATCTATGTGTGAAAGAAGAAGAAAAGGTGTAGCAATAGAGCGCTTGAGTTTTACCCCCAAAAAACATCATTTTATGCCTCAAAACACTCCTAGAAGGTTTTAGATGTTGTTTTACCAAACTGGGTCCCGCTGGTAAATATGGTCCTATGAGATGATTCCTCCACTTTTTCCACTTTTAAAGCAAGATGGATGAAAAACAATATAATTATCCAATATGTATTATTACGACAAAAATTACAAATCCCCATTCATGGCCAAGGAATTTGTGAAAAACCTTCTTGATTGTGCAAAGGAGAGGATTTTGCAACTAGAAGCTCAAGATTGAGATATAAACCATAATGTGGGCCTCCTCAAAGGTATCCCTGACTAAAAATTTGAGGATATTTAGATAATATGGGAGTTCTAACCTATATGTCCAATCATAGGGGAGGTTAGGAGATCGATAAGAAACCTAGGATGGAGTTAAAGAAATACATCAGAAAGGATCAACCCAATTTGAGTGCCATGAACCAATAATAGGTCATATTTAAAACTAAAGTGAAATTTGATATCGATCCATATCAAGGTGAGATTGAGGCTCTGAAGCGAAAACATTGGTTGCAGCAAATATAAGTTTATTTTAGTGTTCATCATATAGTGGAAGAAAAAACGATTTCATTTTCTTGGGTGAAATTTGATGGTAATGCCTCAACTTGATGGGAAAACCACATGGATACCTTGAGGTTGGAGGGAGATCCTCGAAAAACTGTGTGGGAGGAATTTAAAACCCTCATAAAGTCATAATTTACCCTGTTGGGTATATAGAGGACCAATCGATTAAGTGGAATTGGATCTGGAAAAAGTAGGGGCAGGGTGTACATGAGTACACCATAAAGTTCAAAAACATGGTCATAATGTTAGGTATCTTCCTAAGGAACCCAAGCATATTCCTCAACTATTTGGGGCTTGTACACAATCATTTGGGGAAGTATTTGATGTTTTTCAAACATAGATCAATGGATAAGGCTTGTGAGAGGCTTAGTAACTAGAGAACATAAGCCAATAGAAAGGGAAATCTAGTAGGTTGAAGCAGAGGGAGCTCTAGGATGCTTCTAAGGAGGGAAAGAAGAAGTGGAACAAGGGAAAATACAAAAAACCGATAGCCAAAACACTCTAGTGTAAAGATAATAACGACCATTGCAACCACTGTAACATTGATGGTTGGATATAGGAGAAATGCTAGACGTTGCATCTAGATATTAATCCAAAGAAAAAAGGGAATATGTTAAGAAGGACAACCTCATAGCCACTGAATCAAGCAACCAAGTTGAAAATAGCTTAGATGTGGATGAGAATATAATCTATACATCACTACAAAAGGAGTTGAATTTTAGTAGCCTACAACAATAGGAAGAGAAAGAAATGGCCAAACTCTTCCACTTAAGATATAGGTCAAGAATAAAAAGGTTGATGCTCTTTTGGACTTAGGATCACAAGTAAAGCTTATTGTAGTAGAGCTATTCAACAAATTGGGATTAGAAGTTCATGATCATCTTATCCCATATCCATTGGGATGGGAAACTAACGACGTAGAAACAAAGGTAACCAAAGAGTGAAAAATTGGATTTGATATCAGTGTTTATCTTATTGATTAAGTAGAACTGGATGTAGTTCCCCTTGATATATGTGAAATGGTGTTTGGAATTCCATATATGTACATGTAGGATGCAATATTCATGTAGATATCCAACCAATACTACCTCATCAAGGATTAAACATCCTTCACCATCAAAACACATAACAGAAAGTAAAAAAATTCACTAATAAGTGCCAAACAAAACAATAAAATGATTAGTTATAGCAAGAAATATGTTTTAATTTTTCTGAGAGAAAATCAATCTGTAGAAAAGAGAGAGAAAATCCATCCTTGAAGGGGTGTACTAATAACAAAAACAACAACTAGAAGAGTTGCTATAGGTATATAGGGATGTGTTCCCTTTATAGATTCATTTGTTGTTGTCTATTTGGTTGATTTACCAATATACAATGTTACCTAGAAAGAGCACACCTCACATTTCATCTAGGTGTTGGAGACATTAAATAAGTACCAACTGCTAGAAAATCTCAATAAGTGTGAGTCTGCACAACAATATTTAGTGTACATGGGGTATGTGATAGGTGGAGGAGTTTTGAAGATATATCCTACCAAGATCAGTACCATCAAGAAATCGTTGGTGTCTACTAATGTTTTTGAGGTCCGATTTTATTTGGGACAACATATTACTTGAGGAAATTCATAGCCTAATTTTCATCCATAGCAACATGAGTCTATGCCATAAAAAAGAAAGGGAAGAATTTCTAGTGGGGTAAGGTTTAGTAGAGAGCATTTGAGGTTTTAAAGAATAAATCAATGAAGCGTCTGTTTTGGCATTATTGAACTTGCAATAGCTCTTTGAAGTGGAGAGAAATGCGAGTGAGTATGTTATGGGAGTTGCTTTAATGTAGGGAGGAAGGTCTATATGCTACCATTTTGAGGTATTTCATGGGGATGTTCTTAACTACACCACCTATGATAAGGAGTTGTATTTATTAGTGAAAGCAATGAGGAAATGGAAGCAATATTTGATGGGGAAGGATACACTAATACACATATATCATGAACCACTACAAAAATATAGGAATTACAAGTGGATCGGGTTTTTACGGTAGTTTCATTTAGTGATTAAGTAGAATAAACGAAGCAAAAACACATTTTTCAACATGCTTTCAAGGCCACCAACTTCAAAGATCGCAACTTTGTAAACTCTGATGCACATGAAGGAATTCACCCATGATGCATAAATAGAGGCATACTCAAAGGATGAGGACTTCAAGGAGGTGTTTCAATAGTTGAAGATCCAGATCCATGTGCATGATGGTGACAACATAATTGACTACAATCTCCAAGATGGGTTAGTCTACATGTTATATAAGTAATGTGTTCCTAAAGATAAGTGATTACAGTTGACATTAGAGGAAATTTCAGTCTAAAAGTGGCATCCTAAGGAAAAATAATAAAATAATGGTGAAAATAATAAAATAAGAGTTATGAATTTTGGATGGAAAAGAAGAAAACAACCTTTTTAATCTTATTTTTGGTTTATATCCTTATAGATTTACTCAAATTTAAAGTGTATGCACTCGTTGGATGCAGAATTAAATTATGCATCCAATGAGTACCCATTATGCGTACTTTTGAGAAGATCCACATTGATAACAATTGAATATACATTAAAAAAACATGTTCAACATGCCTTTTTAATGTATCTTCAATTTTATCAATGTAAATCTTCTAAAAAATATGCATAATGGGTACTCATTGGATGCATAATTTAATTATCATCCAATGGATGTTTACACTTGAAATTTGAGTAAACCTATAAGGAGATAACCCAAAAATAAGATGAAAAAAAGTAGTTTTTCTTCTTTTCCCTCCAAAATATTTTGATGTACATATTTTTAATTTAAAGGATTTTGATTTGTATACATATTATGACATGGAAATTACATGAAAATTTGATGGGAACTTTTAGGCTGAATTTTCCTCTAATGCAAGAGAGGCTCACACCTCTAAGGTTGTAGAACACTTTAATGTAGGGAAGACAATGGCCAACTTGTAGAGATATGTGTATTGGATGAAGATGCAAGAATATGTGGCTAGGTTCATAATAGGATGCATGCTTTGTTGTACTAGCAAGCCTAGTAACAAGAAACAAGGTCTATATGATCCCTTACATATACCCAATTGTCCTTGGGAAAGAATTTCCATGGGATTTTTGGAAAGTCTACTAAAAACCAAGAAGGGACATTACTACATGTTCATGGTAGTTGTTTGGTTCAGGAAGGTGTTTGCTCTAATGTCGTGTAAAAAGGCTATTACTAGGTAAGAAGTAGTGAACTTTTTCTTTGGACAGGTTTGGGTGCACATTGCGATTCCAAGGAGCATTTCTTCAAATATGGACATGAGATTTCTCATCTCATTTTTTACTGCATTGTGGGATAAGATGGACATAAATTTAAAGAGTTCTACAACATTTCATCTATAGACAGATGATAAGACAAAAATAATCAATAAGACTCCATGCAAATTTTGGGAGGTTACAATCAGAGACATCTAAAGACCTGGGACGAAAATATGGTGTATATATAAAACTAATATAATAGAGAACTCCACACATCTTTTGGTAAGTCCCCATTTGAAACTTGTTTGGGATATTTTCCACCTTCACCTTTAGATATTACATATGTGAAACAAGGAGAAGTGAGGGAGGATATTATAGGGAATTCCTTCTGGGAAGAAAAAATTGTTTAGAAGATGAGAAAAATCCTTATATAGGTATTGGAGACACTACAAAAGTCATAGGAAAAATATAAGGGTGGGAATGGTCAACACAAAACAGACAAGTCCTTCTAGGTGATAGACGAAGTGTGGTTATAGTTGAACAAGGACCAACTACAGGGTCCTAGTAAGAAAATCAAGGCTCTGTCACATGGTCCCTTTGAGATACTAGAAAAGGTGGTAGATAATGATGATAGACTCATTCTACCCCCATCTATGTGCATTTACTCAGTGGTGAATGTAGATAATTTGAAACTTTATGAGCCTTCCCTCCTAGATTAAAAAGAGGAAGAGGCCTTATAATCTTTTGAGGATTTGAAACGAGATGTTCAAGAAGAGTTGAGAGGGGACATAGTTTTGTAGAAGATGTTTGAACTACAAGATACGGGTAGCATGACCTTTGGCATATTGAGCTGAAATGACAACATCCAAGAAAATTTAAATGGTACACCTCAAAGAAAATGGAGGAAAAATTCCTCATCTCATTTTGTAGAAGCTTTTCAGGATGAAAAGCCTTCGAATATTGGGAGGTGTAATATGGATTGGATCACTATATTTTTTTCATCCATATCAATAATTTTAGAGTATAAAAAGTTGAGGAATCAATGCACAAGACCACTTTTGCTGTTGAGACATAGTTTTGCAAATTGGGGTCTGAAACCTTCGAGGAGCAGTTTGAGGCATCAAATGGAATTTTTTGGGGAAAAAATTCCTTTAGTAAGTGGAGAAACTTACTTTTGTCATTCTAAACACAAATTACTTTCCAACAACATAAGAATCACCTCAATCAGAGTATGTATGAAAAAATTATGTCACTCGCAACTTCACTTTCCTGTTTTGACCACCATAATTCAGAAAGATGCCATGGCAACCCCCACCATTCATTGAAAAGGGGCTAGCCACATGATCATGATGATGAAGACTCTATAAGATTCCATATTGTAACTCTAGTTAAGAGTGGACGAAGTCAAAATTAACCACTAATAGGTTATTGGGATGTGTTATAACCGAGTAACTAGGAGAAAATGGGGATCCATTCTTTTCAAATGCATTTTGTTCCATAGACTAGCAGATTAGATGTGAGGGATGGGTAGAGAACACATAGAGAGGATTTGTGCACTATAGTAGCTCATGGGACATAGTCCTTCCTTTGTAATAACTATTGGTTTTTTTATTTTTTTAAAAGTATATAGTCTAACCATTGAGTTTTTTATTTTGTAAAGAGTAGCCATTAGATAGTAACAACCATCAATGTGCATTAATAATTTGAATTAACCTCAAAAAAATTAAAGACAAACATCAAAATGAGTAAATGTATATAACTTTTGGAGTTTTTGGCCCCAATTCAACCAAAATGTTTTTGGTCAAATTTTTATTTTTATTATTTAGAATGGGTTTTTGACTACATATAGGGATTCAACACTTTGAAAAACTTATGGCGCACTTTGAATGTGGAGAGTTTACAACTCAAACTTGTGATTGCAATAAATCCTTGTGGGATTTTCCCAAATTAGACTAGAAAATATGACAAAAAACCCTTGCAAATTTTATAAATGAATAAATACCCATTTATAAAGCATTGAACTATACTCAAATAGTGACCATAATCAAAGACACGTTCTCCTCTAGCAATAACCATATTCACTGCTAGCCATACCTTAAATGTTTAATTTTATGTTTGGTTTGTTTTCGGCATATATGTGTTAGCCAATTTTTATTCTTTACCAATCAATTTTTATTCTTTACTAGATATATGTTTAATCAATTTTGTTCAAAACTATATAGATATTTGTTGAAAACAAGTTATAAAATCTAAATTTTCAATGTTTCAATTGTATTTGTTAAGGTTTTGAATCTATTTATACATTTAAAAATGCTTTTGAAACAATAACCACAATTCCATTCAAAATTTTATTAAGGAATTCTAAAAAAGGGAACTTCCATTTTCAGGATAGAAGAGATCATTGATAAAACAAATTCATACTCCATTTTCTCAAACGCTGGAGTCAATTTTGTTAGAATTATAACTTCTATTTGTCTTAGGTGTGATGTTTTTTAAAAACCGTATTATTATTTTTTAAACGATTGTTAAATCTAATTAAGTTGACAGATATTTTCTAAATAACTAGCTTCCTATATAAATGTGACTCTATGTTGAGAAAACATTAATATATTTATATTGTAAAATTATTTAATTATTGTAATTATGTTTATAAAAGTTTAATTAGCCTTTTAACACATATTAATAATAATGAAAAATGATAAATAGATCAAACGAACAATCGTGGTGATTATGAAAAGAAACATCGAACAAAATGAGGGGCATAAAGTGAGAAAAAATAATAGTTCTTGAAATATGCAAAAATCAAATTACTCTTTGTATAGAAAATTATTGAGTAATCCGCTTATTTATATGTCTTATTCTATTTAAATTACTCGAATAAGAGTGCTTAAAAACTGCAAAATGAAATGAAATTAATGGTAATTTTTTCTAACTGCAAAGTTATTGAGAAAGGGATTTCTGTAATCTCAACTCACCAAAGAATAGAAGCGTTAAGGAGTTCAATTAAGGCGCACTCTTATAACGCAAAGTGAATACTGAGTGTAACTAACCACAGCCCCTTCTGAAAAGGCAAAATACTCCTTACATTTACAAAGTAAATTGCAACGTGTCAACATTTATAAATCGTTGGAAGGCAAAATAAAAAAATAATTAAATTGAATTTGATATTGTTGAGTTTGAAACTGAAAATTTATTTAGATATAGATACTTTTGATATCATCTAGATAGTGTATTAAATTAAGAATAGCTTTTTAAGATTTATTTAATAAAAAGTCAAAATTCTTCAATCCCAATTTCAATATAAATCAATTACAATATAATTATTCATTTAAAGTAAAATAAGATAAGGGATAAACAAATTTCAACTAACAATTTAGTAATATATTGTCATATTCTAATTTAATGTTATAACTTTATTGCTAAATGAGGTTTATATAATTCTAAGTTCAACATGGCTGGAAAACACTATGGAACTTCATCTTATGTTTGAATGAAATTTCTTTTCTCATAATGTTATAAAAGGAAGAAGACTAAATAATGAGACGTTATGATAGAAGCATGTTAAATTTCAACTGAGGACCTAAATGATGTGTCGAAAGAGATACTTGAGGATACATAGAAGTCAACCTAAAAATTATAGGATTGTTAAAAATATTTTGACAAGGTTGTTGCTAACCCACAAAGAAATTACTCATCTGAAGAATCAATCCAAGTTTTCAGTAGATAAATTAAGTATATTGAATATTGTAAAGAAGACCTTCAACATGAAGTGCTTATTGGACAATATAAATTAAAATCATAGGATAATAAGATGGAAGAATTCAAAAAACAATTACAAGCAATAGAAACATTCTTGTTTTACTTATTAATAAAGGATAAACTATCCATTCAACATGATATTGCAATCAAGAATAATAGGAGAAGAAGAATGTAAATAAATATTCTAAGGAAGCTTTATTAAGATAAAAACAAAGAAATTAATCATTTGAAGAATCATATTGGAACCCTACTTATGGAATTAAACAAATAAAATGTAAGGATATATCATTCCTAAAAGTAGACAAAGATACATCAATGGATACATGGTAATGAAAAAATAAATTAGAAGTTGAAATTGAAGATAAAGGGACCCTAATAGCACTGATCAAAGCTAAAAATCAAGTGAAAATAACAATAATGTCTTCTTAGTGAGAGACAATTAAAAAGTGGAGTTGAAGGAAAACAAAATACATGGATGGATGCCAATTGTCGAGCATATGGACATCCACATATCACACCTACTTGGAAAATCACAGAGATCGATAAATTTGATGGTCAAACCAAAAGTCAACTCTAGTTATAACAATTTATCCTAGTGCAGAATTTAAAGGCAGATCATTTCGACAAGTAAGCATAGGATAATAAGATGGAAGAATTCAAAAAACAATTACAAGCAATAGAAACATTCTTGTTTTACTTATTAATAAAGGATAAACTATCCATTCAACATGATATTGCAATCAAGAATAATAGGAGAAGAAGAATGTAAATAAATATTCTAAGGAGGCTTTATTAGATAAAAACAAAGAAATTAATCATTTGAAGAATCATATTGGAACCCTACTTATGGAATTAAACAAATAAAATGTAAGGATATATCATTCCTAAAAGTAGACAAAGATACATCAATGGATACATGGTAATGAAAAAATAAATTAGAAGTTGAAATTGAAGATAAAGGGACCCTAATAGAACTGATCAAAGCTAAAAATCAAGTGAAAATAACAATAATGTCTTCTTAGTGAGAGACAATTAAAAAGTGGAGTTGAAGGAAAACAAAATACATGGATGGATGCCAATTGTCGAGCATATGGACATCCACATATCACACCTACTTGGAAAATCACAGAGATCGATAAATTTGATGGTCAAACCAAAAGTCAACTCTAGTTATAACAATTTATCCTAGTGCAGAATTTAAAGGCAGATCATTTCGACAAGTAAGCATGGAATTGAATGCGAAAAACTTGGACTTAAAGATTATGATGTATTGATGTGCAATATTCTCATGATTTTCTTTTCTTGTAGCAAATCATGAGAAGCAATATTTACTATTTCTATTAGATCATTAATTTGTCAATTGAAAACTAGTTCCTTGGCTTGTAATTCTTCGAAGCTATTAGTCTAGTAATAGTATAAATTTCTTTGAAGCAAAGACAAGGGTTAATAATTCTAGTTTGTAACTATTCCTATCTGAGACTCTATCTCCAAAAATACAAATACTCTATTCCCATCAGAATTCTATGGGTTGGTGATTAATTTGTTGATCTGAGTTCTTTCATTCTTGATCTCAACAAGATGCCCCCTTAAAGAGTCATAATATAGCATGGACATTTAAGTTTCAATTCTTTCTTGGAAGTTGTGTCAATTTGGTTGTAGTTATTTGATGTTTTGTGAATCGTAGATGCTCTATTTTAAAATCAGTTTACTCATTCTGATTTTATTGTTCCAGGATTGAGCGCTCAAATAAAATAAATAACAACAAAGAAAATTCCTTCATTAGTTGTTTGTTTGAATGATTTCATAGCTTAGTCTCATATTTATTTTCATTCTTGGATCAACTTTGATTCAGACTGTGCATACCAGTAATTTGTAAATTTTAGCCATTCACTACTTTTCAATTTTATTGTGTTTTATTTTGATTCCGCTACTAGTAGAATAGTGAGTTAAATTATTAAAATCAAGTCCTTTTATAATTCAATAGCATAGACTTTCAATTCCACAAAAGTAGCATATAATTTGAATCTTGAAAATTAGCTTAGACTTTCGATTCTGCAAGGTAACATAGAATTTTAAAATAACATAGACTTTTAATTTTGTCCATTAGTATAGTATTTCCATTCTACTCAATTAGAATAAATTGTTAATTTCAATTTGGTAAAATAGTCATTTCAATTCCTAGATTAATGTGCTTTAATTTTAGTTTAGTTGGTTGATCTTATGGAAATAATATGTGCATGACTTGACAAGAGTTAGTCTTGAGTAGTTGAACTTTACATGTTCCCTTTGAATTTGAAATCCTTAATAAAAAATAAAACCTCCTAGCATATATAGTGCATATACACTTCACAAGTACACGAACCTTGGTTTGACAATTTAATGAAGTAATTTAACTAACAATTAAATTACCCAACATTTTTGGCACCGTTGCCGAGGAAGTGTATATATGACTATTTTTTATTTGCATATCATACTATATGCATTCATTTTCTAGATGCATAATTAAAATCATATTCAAATCATTTAGGATGAATGTATAAAGAACAATATTCTAGGGGTAGATTTGTAAGTAGAGGTAGAGGACATACCTCAATAAGAAGATCACCTAACACCCCCACTAGAGCACATAGTGCCACGTCATCCACTGATACTCTCATTCCATCCATAGTAGGTAGACATATATTCATAGAAGTCCATAGATTTGAAATTCAACTTAAGGATTCACCAACCTCACTACAAAAGTTGTAGTTGAAGAACCTACATCCCCTGCCGAAGGAATGCTTCTCTCTTTAATAGGAGAACAACTCTTAGGACAGGAGTTAAAGGTACCTAGTGAAGAGGGGGAGGAAAGAGTTTATAACATACCATTAGTAGAAGAAACAAAGGAAGAAGAAGTAGATAACTGTATTGTTGAACCTTATCTTGAAAAATCTACAATGGCAGGAGAGGGAGAAGGAGAAGTGCATAATGGAGAAGATATACCAAGAAATGGTGGGGGAAGAGAAATAATAAGAGGAGGTGGTAAAGGAGTTCGAGGTGAAAGGGGAGATGATAGAAACTTTCATGAAGATGATCCTTTTGGATTCCCCGTCCTTATACAGATACCACTCCTACCATGAAAAATACCTCACCATCCATCCTTCCTAACTTTCATGAGTTAAGGAATGAGGATCTAGAGAAATTTCATTTTGAGTTTGAAGTATTATGAAAATTCATATGATTATCTACTTGATAGTCAAAAAATTGAAATTATTTCCAACCATCCTAAAAGATGGAGCTCTCAAATGGTACATGGGTCTAGGAGCACATTCTATTTAAACCGGGGATCATATGAAAATAATATTCCTATAACAATATAAAGAATATTGTATGCATCGTAACCTTAAAGATGAAGTCCTTAAGATGGTTCAAAAAGAGGATGAAAACCTTGAATATTTGGTGGAAAGGTTTGCCTATAATATCAAAAGGGGTAAAATAAACAATTTAGATGAAGTTACATTAAAAATTCTTTTGCTAAAAAACATAAGGGATGAGTGGATTGATCTTCTTAATTTAATGGGCAAAGTAGTTGTCTCCCAATTGTCATTCAAGAAAATTTGTGAACTTTTAAACAAATTGCAAGAGGTAAGAAAAAATATGGTAAGAACCCAAGAGATCCAGTCATGTCTAGAGTAAGCAAATTTTCATCTAGAACAATAAGTAGAGAAGGATTAGGAAACTTGCTTGATAAATTTAAAACATATATCCTTAGAAATATTAGTGAACAACTAGATACTCTAAGGATACAAAACAAGAAAAAATCTAAGAATGTTTCATTATCCATTTTATGTGCCAAATGTAGGAAAATCATGCTTTACGAGAACGTCCCCTTGATAGTGTTGAAATATGTGTCACATGTGCAAAAAACCATGATACAAAAGAATGTCCTTCAATACCTGGGATTAAGGCTATTTTCCAAGATGAAGCTGTGTTGGCTTGATGGGCCCTTACCCAGGGTTAGCATAAATTAGCCAAGCAAATCCCTACACACTGGCCCTTTTGGCATCAATTTGCAGAATGCGGACTGAAGTCTCACTTGAAGCAGTATGGGGGGAATGCAGGAACCAAGTTTTCGCACCTACAGATGGTAGTGATGTAGTTTTATACCCTATACCTTCCTTCACGCAGATCGATAAGCCTTTTAGGGCTTATCGATATACTTCTCTCATGCGTCCTTCAGACCTTCACGAAGGTCTACGATCATCCTTCGCGTACCCTAGATAGGTGGATCAGGAACTTACGCGCCTCTATAATTACTCTTTACTTATGTTTTTACCCAGATTAGCTTAAGTATTGAATAACTTCACATGCATTAAGATGATCTTCGCGTAAAAAAATATTCTTACTTGCGTTCATATAACAAAGAAAAACATATGGATTCGCACATCAATACAACATTAAAACATAAACCCAGTATTCATCATAACATAATAATATGCAGAAGTAAAACAGATCATACACAGATAATTCCAGAATAATTCTCTTTATTGATTTTTAGATCCTTTTTACAGACTCCAACTACCCTGTGCACACAACTACAGGGGTTCGTGCACTCAGCTATAGACTTCTACCCTAGGCCTCTGCATACATAGTTGCAAAGCCTCCTTCCTACACTAAGACTCTTCGCTCTTAGCTCTCATATACGCATTACCTAAAACTTAACAAGACTCAACCAAACTAAATTGCCAAAAATTGCCTTAGACTCTTCTAAGACTTCCCTTTTTATACAATCCCATGGTCCGCGGACCATTGGTGGATCTCTTAAAGCGGAAAAAAGTTACATAAACTAAGGGTAGAAACCCTTGATGACTCTTTACATCTTCATGCTCCGCGGCCACAAAATGTGGAGACTTTACACTTCTTATACAAAAACTTGGGCATTTTCCCCCAAAACTTGGGCTTTTAACCCAAAAAATGACCCTAGGGGACTCATTCCCAATAGGCCCCTAACACAAGTGTTGTGACTCGCCCCTAAGTCACTTTGTTGGCACAAAGATCTTGTCATGAAGACCTACTAGCTCCACTTGTACCATTGCAACTTCGACGACACATTGCGTTGTCGATCACTTAACCTGTTCCACCAACTACTCTGTTACTGGTCCTGTGCTATCTGCCTTGATTTGTTGTTGTGTTGTCTGCATGTTCGCTAAATTTCTTTCAATGGTGGTCATGATCACATAGGCTTCATCTAGCAATGGTCCTAGTCTCGCCTTCAGTACTTCCTCCTTGTGCTGTGTTGCATCCACCTGTTCCTTCAATGCCTTTGCTTCCTGCAGCTTTTCCAACCTCTGTGTAATGGAGACGGTGTATGCCATCACTCTGACCTCATCGTACCTCTGCTGCAATTTCCTCACCTCAGTTTCTAATCTTTGTAGGTTGGGATCCTCCTACAGATTGGTAATTACTTTGAGTGATTTTTCAAAGAGTGCACTGCAATACTTCACTGCAACATCTACTGTTGCAACTGCTTCCTTGATAGTGGCCTCATGCTACTCTTTGACCTCTTGTGGATTTGAAGGCTGGGCCCTCAACTCAAGCTCTGTGATCTTAAGGTTCAACTCAAACTAAATGTTAGCCAGCTCTGTCCTAGAATCATGCACACCTACAATGAGTTTCTGAATTTTGGCATCAACTGACACATCTTCTGGGATATGCAACTCTGAAATGGTTCTGCATGCCTCAGCTACCATGGCATTGGTGCACTCATTCTTCTCCGTAATCTTCTTAAGGAGATCGATCGTGGAAGGCTTCTCTACAAACATCTGTGCAATTTTTACCTTCTGTTCACTGATCACATTCAACGTGTTTTGTTCTCGGGCCCGAAGTTTCATGATCACACCATCTTGTAGGGTGTGAAGGGCTTCACTTGGAAGCATGGCTAAGTTCAACCAAACCCTTTCCAGAGCACTAACAGTGGCCCTATCAGCTTTTGCTTCTGTAGTCAATGCTCCATCTGGTAGCGTGCTGGGCCGGGGATCCATAGAGCGAACCTTCTCCACTGCTTCTGAGGTTCTCGGTGCCAAACTAGTCGATGCCGCGTTGCCCCACCCTACACCGGTTTGAGTAGCCAGGATCTACAGCTTGTGCAGACCCGTCTGAATGGCTACCAAGGCTTGTTTCTGCTTCTGCTCAAACTGCTGCAGCAATTCCCCGGT
The DNA here is from genome assembly GCA_031772625.1 of Pinus tabuliformis. NCBI lineage: Eukaryota > Viridiplantae > Streptophyta > Pinopsida > Pinales > Pinaceae > Pinus > Pinus tabuliformis. Next base: position 1,081,910,279 of record CM062811.1, read on the forward strand.
CGCGTCCTTGACTGTGTCCCCAATATCATTCAGATCACCTTCCGTGAAAGTGATCAGGTCAAGCAATTATTTACTGGCCTTGTAATTCTTCCGCGACCCTTCTTTTTCTTGCTCCATAGTGTGCTTAACTCGAAATGGAGTTGTCTTCAGGCCTGCACCACCATGTCCTGATTTCTACTCTTCGTCCTCCATCTGTAGTGAAAGAGACTTCTGACTCCTATCAGAGTGGTGCTCTTCCTCATCTTCCTTCTCTTCAGCCTGCTCCTTAGCCTCCTTTTTCTTCCTATTGGCCAACTGCTGCATCTTCAACTGGGCCTCTTCCTTCTTCTACTTTCCTTTAGAATTTCTAGACCAAGCTAACAGATCTGAGGTTGTGCGCCACTCTACTGGCCAACGCTCAATGATCGTTGTGATTGCATTGTATGTCGCAAGGTATGGAAGATCATACCATTTTTTATTGGGGTCCTTCCATGCTCGCATGGAGACACAGTGGAAGTCCACCTTGAACTCCACATATTCTGTCAACTACTCAAAGACAGTTTTTGATAACCACAGCTTACGGTTTATTGTAGCGCAGATTCTTGATTCCATCAATACCCAAAATATCTTACTGTCCTTGACCCTTTTGGGGTCCTTTGTGGCCCTGGGCGAAGCAAAATTTGCTGCTTCTGGCAGATCCGATGCAATAAGAGGAAACTAACTATCCTCCGGTAATTCCCATGTGGCCAATATGATTGATAGCAGCAGCCATGCATAATGGAAGATCTTACTCTAGTCTCGTGCTTCTCTGTAGTTCACGAGGAACTCACTGTAGAGGTAGCGCGCCCAGTTGAATTGTATGCCCTCCGTACACTGGTCCATTGATGACACAACTGGTGTCGACACTTCATCTACGCAACACTTCTATTGGGTTGTGTTATATTCTTTCCATGACTAGCCCACGTAGTTAATCAAGGGGTTAAAGGAGGGGGGGCAGAGCCCCCCTTCATTGCGTCGATTGTGTAGTGGGCGGCTCAAAGGGGGTTTGAGTTGTACCTGTATCCCCACTTTATGGGGTCGGAGGCAGCACCCCAGAAAATTTTGGTTTTGGACCCTATGTTAGGTTGGGTGGACCTACCTATGGTTTTGTGCATGATTTTCGCACATGTTTTTTGGACGCAATGGTTTTCGTTCCATGGTATTGGATGCGATGGTTTTCGGTCCATGGTATTGGATGCTTCGACATGTATAAATATGTATTATAACATTGAAAGGAACATAATGAAAAATCAAGCTAGTAGTCTCAGTTTTGGGATCCAGGGGAAATCTTTGTGTATATGTGTTTTATGTGTTATGCTCTCGCATTATTTATTTTCTGTGTTTTAGATTTCATATGCACGTAATTTCCATATGGGGTTAAAACCTACATTTGGTATCAAAGCAATTTTGGCTTCAAGAGGATGCCTTTGTTGCTGAGGGGTTTCTCTCGGGCCTATGGTAGACCCTATTCACGAAGATCTGTGAGATTGATTCTGGTGGTGAAAGAAGATGACGAGCAGTGGAAAGATAGAGTTCAAGAAATTTAATGGTCAGAGTTTCGAATTGTGGAAACTCAAGATGGAGGATCTGTTGGTGGATAAAGATCAGTGGTTTGCGGTAGATCCGAGTACTAAACCAACGTGAGTGTCTGATGAAGAATAGAAGAAGTTGGATCGAAAGGAAAAGAGCACAATACGATTGTGTGTCTCAGATTCAGTATTGCTGAATGTATTAGGGGAAGCTACGATGAAGGCTTTGTGGGACAAGTTAGGGACTTTGTATCAATCTAAGTCTCTGGTGAATAAACTGTTCCTGCGGAAAAAGCTATATAACTTGAGGATGAAAGATGGAGACTCGGTGACAGAGCATCTGAACACATTTAATACTGTGGTAAGTCAGTTAGCATTTGTTGATATTAAAATTTTAGACGAAGATAAGTGCATCAATTTGTTGTGTTCTCTACCAGATTCGTGGGATAGTTTGGTTATTGCAATAGGTAGCAATGCAACTGCCTTGCAATTTAATGAAATAGTCTCATCCTTGCTGACAGAGGAGATGAGACAGAAAAATATGGAGAGCCAGAATGGTGATGCCTTGTTAGTCAATTTTCTTTCTATTCAAATTTTTCTTTATTGATTACTGATGATGATCCCAGAACTGTGAAGGAAGCAGTAGATTCAGAGGATGGCAAACTCTGGAAAGAGGCCATGGTTGATGACATGACATCTTTACACAAAAATGAGGCTTGGGATCTAGTGGAGTTGCTGGCTGGAAGGAAACCCATTGGTACCAAATGGATGTTCAAAAAGAAGAAAAATGCAGAAGGAAAGGTGGAGAAATACAAAGCTCGGTTGGTAGCAAAAGGTTATTCCCAGGTGCCAGGAATTGATTTTGGTGATATTTTTTCTCTTGTTGCCAAGGTAACTTCTATTAGATTATTTTTATCTGTTGCTGCTGCTTTTGATTTTGAGGTAGAACGAATGGATGTGAAGACAACATTTCTTCACGGGGATATAGAAGAGGAAATATACATGAAGCAACCTGAAGGCTTTGCGATGAAGGGTAAGAAAGAACTGGTATGCAAGTTAAAGAAGTCTCTGTATGGGTTAAAACAGTCACCAAGGATGTGGTATCAGAAATTTGATACATTTATATGGGGACTTGGCTTCACCAAAAGCAAAGCAGATCACTATGTGTATTTTAAATTAATTGGTGACCATGTTATTTATCTGGTCTTGTATGTGGATGATATGTTGCTGGTTGGAAATGACAAAGAAATTATCCAAGATTTGAAGACCCAATTTTCCTCCAAATTCGACATGAAAGATCTTGGTACTGCAAACTATATTTTGGGCATGGAAATTAAAAGAGATCAGGCAAAGAGGAAGCTTTGGTTAAACCAGAGGAAGTATGTCGAGACAATACTGTAGAGGTTTAATATGCAAGATAGCAAACCGGTGAAGGTTCCTATTCCTGTAGGTGTGAGGTTATCTGTTGAACATTTTCCAAAGACACAAGAAGAGGAAGAGGACATGTCTCATGTTCCATATGTAAGTGCAGTCAGTAGCTTGATGTATGCAATGGTCTGTACTAGACCAGACATTGCACATGCAGTGGGAGTATTGAGCAGGTTTATGTCAAAACCAGGGAAGGAGCACTAGACAACAGTGAAGCGGGTTCGTACTAGTGATTATGGTTTGTGCTACCAAGGAAGATCAAGATTGGACAGAATGTTGGATATTCCTGGCTTTGTTGATGCAAACTGGGCTGGAGATCTGGATCAGAGAAGATCTACAAGTGGTTATGTGTTTAACCTATTTGGAGGTGTAGTCAGTTGGATGAGTAAGAAACAATTTGTAGTGGAACTATCAACTACAGAGGCAGAATACATGGCAGCCACTCATGCAAGCAAGGAAGCAGTTTGGTTGCAGAGATTGTGTTCAAGTATGGGGTTAGTATAGGGAGCTATAAGGATAGACTGTGATAGCCAAAGTGCAATTTTCTTGGCAAAGAACCCTGCATATTATTCAAAGACAAAGCACATTGATGTTCAGTATCACTTTGTGAGGGATATGATAGAAGACAAAAAGGTGTTGCTGGTGAAGGTGGACACTTTGAAGAATACTACAGATGCATTGACAAAATCTGTGAGCTCTGAGAAGTTCTCTTGATGTAGAGATACAATGGGCATTTCAGGGCTGCAAAAATGACTAAGCTCTCTTGTGGGCCCCTGTGGAAAGAAAATAACAAGAGGGAGAATGTTGGGTTATGTTATATTCTTTCCACGACTAGCCCATGTAGTTAACCGGGGGGTTAGACGGGGGGTGGGGGGTCACAGGGGGTTTGAGTTGGACCCTATGTTGGGTTGGGTGGACCCACCTATGGTTTTGTGCATGATTTTCGCACATGTTTTTTGGACACCATGGTTTTTGGTCCATGGTATTGGATGCGATGGTTTTTGGTCCATGGTATTGGATGCTTCCGCATGTATAAATATATATTATAACATTGAAAGGAACATAATGAAAACTCAAGCTGGTAGTCCCAATTTTGGGATCCAGGGGAAATCTCTGTGTATATGTGTTATGCTCTCGCATTGTTTATTTTCTATGTCTTAGAATTCGTATGCAGGTAATTTCTGTACAGGGTTAAAACCTACAACTTCCTTATTATTTTACCGGCTAGGATCTGGGTGGCTACCTTAACCGCTGGGTCGGTTATGCTGGAAATTGAGTAGCCGCGCGGCTTCTTGGAAAGCTTAAACTTGTCCTTCATTCTCTTGGCGAGGTCGTTCTCGCTCATCTTTCCGCCAAATTATTTGGCCGAATTCAACCTTGAGTGTGGTAGCAATGTGATCCTATGGATCAACATATTTATGATCGATATTAGTTCTCCTAACCATAGGCACCCATCATGTACCAAGCATAACATCTATTTGATCACTATCAAAGTTATGGGCTTACAGTTGTAATGCGGCACCCATAGCAGGTTCAACAGATCTGGATTGTCCACCCCTTTAATCCACTGTCTCGGCTCCAGCGCAATCACACCAGAGCCTTTATAGAAGACGCGGTGCACAAATGTATCAGTCGCCAAGTGGGGGAATCTCTAGGTCCGAATCCTAAAGTTCTAAATGGGGGACACGCGCCAGGTGCAGTCCTTCGAATGTGATCTTGTTGGTAGCAATGGTGTGTTGAGTTAAAGTTTGACCTCATCTATGTCCTTCGGGACCTTCACCTTACCTTGACATGGAGCTGGTAGCTTTGAGATAGGGTCTACGCCCTTAACATCAATTTCTTCTATGCCCATATCAATTTGCTCTGCATCCTCGTTGGGTTCCAGGTCTATGACCTTGCCATTCTCCTGCGTAGTGGACTTCTCTTTCTTCTGGTGTTTCTTGGGAAACACGCACACCAACTGTTTTCCTTTCTATTTATCCTTCTTTGTATTAGGACCATCTCTGGTCGGCGTAGGCCTCGGCCTGGGCGACCTTGGTGACTTCGGCACTTCTGCGGGCATTTCCACACTCACAACCTTTGGGGTAGCCCCCTCAGATGCCATTGATCCTCCAACACTTGCGGTTTCCACTGGTGCCAACATGAGTCTAGTAAGAAGCTCCTGGGTTGCTTTAGGCAACTTGTCAAATACTAAACTAGCCACCAAAACCTCAAAATTCTCAAGGTTCATGCGCGCCTGATAGCTCAACACCTCAATTCTCAGAATGCAAAGTGTTTTTTGTTGGGCGACCATTTGTAATTTATAGGAAAATTTGAATTTGAATCTGATCGTTCGCCCCAAAATCCGCTCATAAATGCTAGATTGGCAGCATATTTTCAAAGATCTCACTCTTAAATTCTGACTTAAATGCCACCCCCCCACTCCACTTAGTCATTTTCCCACTATCAACTCATGAACAGTGACCATAACGGTCACCTTCTGGCTGCCCTGCACGGTCTCTCCTCTTATAGCGCAACTCCCTTTGCACTTATAATGATATTGTGACGTTCCTCCTTTCAGTGCAGTCCCCCAGCTGCGCAGCTTTACAACCCGGGCAATGTAGTTTATAGTCTCGTGCCTCCTTTTAGCTGCTTGGAGTGCTAAGACTGTGCTTCCACTATATAGTCATCTAGATGAATCCCCGATGTATGGCTTCAATCGGCAGCCATTTACACTCCCTGGAAATAGCTCTCCATTCAACTTCACCAGCTAAACTACTCCACCATCAGTAATCTCCTTGATGAAATAGGGCCCCAGCCAATGCATCCGAAAATTTCCTGGAAATTTATCAAACTTGTTGTCATATAATAACACTAAATCATTTAGCTTGAAGGTGCAAAGTTTGATGTGCCAATCGTGCCGTGCCTTTTCACACTCCTTGTGAACTTGTTGTTCGAATCCAGCGAAAAATCTATCCTCTTCCAGCTCTGTCAGTTGCGCAAAACTTTCTTCTAGGGCTCCACAATCTGCCATTCCTATAAATGGCATGATGTGCAAACAAGGTACAATGTACTCCATTAGCACCACAACTTCTACACAATAAACCAACTTGAAAGGTGTTTGTCCAGTCAGCTTTTTTCAAGTCGTCCTATAAGCCCATAGCACTGCGGGTAGACACACATCCAATTCATTTCTTTGTGCATTGTAGACCTTCGTCAGCACGTTCTCCAATATGTTATTAAATGCTTCAACTATCCCATTAGCCTGCGGCTGATAGGGAAAACTCTTTTGGTGATAGACTTGGAATTCCTCCATCAACGCGCTGATCGTCTCATTAAGGAAATGCATACGTGATCACTCATAAAAATATTCGAGCAACCAAACCTATTCGTACATACTCAAAGATGAAATTTTTTGTTGTTCCCCGGTACAGTCCTTCACAGGCTGCACCTCCACCCATATTGTCAAATACTCCGTCACGGTGATGATGTACTGTGCACCTATCTTCTTTCCTGGAGGCTGAATTGGTCCCACAAAATCAATCACTCATTTCTCAAATGGTTGTAATGATAGTTACGGATTCAAAGATAGCTCATCCCTCCACAATGGCCTGCCCATCCTCTGACATGCATCACATGCCTTACAATAAGCCTTGGAATCCTTATGAAGCGTCGGCCACCATAACCCAGCGCGTAAAATCTTTTGCGCTATTGCTTTTCCTGCATAATGTCCTCCCACAACTCCTCCATGAGCTTCAATGAGGATGCTTCTTTGTTCAAACTCAGGCACATAACATCACATTATTTCATTTGATCCCTTTTTATATGAGTTCCCTGCAACGACAGAAAAGACTTTCGCATTCACCACCAACTCCTTCTTTTGTTAACTAGTATACCTTTCCGGAGTCGTCCCCGTCATCAGGAAGTGTATGATATCTACAAAGTGATTGTTCATGACACGCACTGCAAAGAGTTGTGCATTAGGCAGTCTTTCCTCCAAATTAGTGGGCTCCTCTCCTGTTTCAATGCGTGACAGATGATCTGGTCTGACATTCAATCATCCTGGCTTCACAATAACTTCAAAATCATATTCCTGAAATAGCAACAGCCATCTTCATATCCTCCCCCCCAACACAAGCTTGTTCACCAAGTACTTCAATGCAGAATGGTCTGGATACATCTTAAAGTGTCCACCTAACAGGTAGTGCTTGAACTTATGGAGCGTGTATACCATGGCCAAACTTTCGCGTTCTATCGTTGAATAATTCTTCTAAGCTCTAGACAACTTCCTACTCGGAAACACTATAGCGTGATCCAACTCTCCCTCACTGGCCTGTGTCAATACTTCCCCGAGTGCAATACATGACATGTCCACATGCACATGAAATTATTTCTTCCAATACGGGAAGACGAGGATCGACACAGTGACCATATTCTCCTTTAACACATCTAAGCTTTGCTGACATTCTTCATTCAAACAGAATGTAGCATCCTTCTTTAGCAACTTCTCCATTGGCATGCTAATCTAGGCATAAATCTTAATGAACTCCCTATAGTATCCCATATGCCCCAACATTGTGCACAGCTATTTCACACTTCTTGGAGCCTCTAAGTTAATTATAACTACTATCTTAGATGTCTCGACCATCAATCCTTGTTTGCACACCACATGGCCTAGCAAGATTCTGAAGGGAACACAGAACAAACATTTTTTTAAATTGAGCACGATCTGATACCTCCGGCATGTATCCAACATCAATCATAGGTTAGCTACATGGAATTTTACCAGCCCAAACACTATCCAATCGCCAAAGTATACCTCTAGAAACTTGTGAATGAAGTCCTTAAATGTTGCGATGACTATGCACGAAAAGATCGTTGGTGCATTCTTCAGTCCAAAAGGTATTACAGTATATTAAAAGCACCCCTATTGCATGGTGAAGGTCGTCTTACTTCTATCCTCTGACGCGATCTTGATCTGATGGTACCTCAAGAGCACATCCATGAATGAATATGCCTCTTGTCCTCCTACATTATCTAGCACTTCATTAGTGAACGAAGTTGGAAAGGGCTCATGTATGCAGGCGTCATTCAACTTCCTAAGATCTACGCATATACTTATTTCATCCTTCTGCTTCTTTTTCTAAACTACTATTGGGCTCACCTAATCAGACTCTTCTACTGGTTCAATAATACCTGCCACAAGCATTTTATCCAACTCTAAGCGAACCCTTTCTTTATACTTTGGATTGAGGCGGTAAGGGCTCTGCTTGATCGGCTTCATGTATGGTTTCAACGTAATTCTCATAACTCCCAGGTCCCTTGTTATCACCTTTAGGTCTAATAACTTCATAGGGAACAAGTCTTGGCATTCACGGAGCAATTCAGCGACCTTATCTACTATTGCGTCATCCATGTAGTCCCCAATCTTTGCAAAATTCGGCTCCACCTCGGTTCCAATGTTTACTTGTCTTGGTTTTAGCGGCGTGATGATATCTATATTTTCAATTTGTGGTCCTTCAACTTTGTGGTGACCTTCAGTCTCTGGGATATTAATGTTCCTCGGGTCCTCATCCTCTTCTTCGACAATCACATTGTAACACTCTAGCGTGTGGCTTAGTTAGGTGGTCCAATCTGGTTGAATTAAGTCCAAGGGATCCTGCGGTACTCTGAAGATTACTTCCTTAACTTCCTACAATGCCTCCTTAATACTTTCAAACCCATCCTCAAAGCTAAACATAATCAAGAATCCCTGTTTAAAAACATCCCATTCTTCAGTGCCGTGGGAGAGCTTTGTTTCCAAGTACTAGTTCATCGGTATTACATCCAAAGTATTACAAAACATATGCACCCATTCAGGCTAAGGCTTCGCTCCATAAACCTTAGTCCATTTGGCCAGGTGATCATGCAGGTCATTCCTTCCATCATATTTCTTTGTTAGTTGTACTTGTGGGTGACCAAATCGTAATCTCATCATCTTTTTGTACACACACCAATCATCAAAACTGTCTTTGTGCGTACCACCCCATCTCGCAGGCACAGTGCCCAATCCAAGGCCTGGAAGCGATGCTTCTATGACACTTCCCTTTCGAATGCATCCAAAAATTTATCGAAATCAGTTAAACCATCATAGTAAGGCATATTTCTTACCTCTGACTATACACAATGCAATGACTTGGTCATCATATTACAACGTAGCGTAGATTTTTCATGCAGTCGATTCTGCTACAGCTCCAACTCCTCATCTGAATCTGATGTGCAAGAACATTCATGGTTACAGACAATGCTTCCATCTGTTGTCGGATTCACCCAATCCTGATCTCGCACCGTTATCTTATAAATCTGGTCCAAATCATCATCGCTTTCATAATTTCGGATTGGTTCAGTATAGTGTGGTCCTTCTACAGGGTCCCGGGGTACTACTACGTGGAGAGATTTCTTCTCAAATATCATCTTCTGCTTCATCAAATTGATTACCCCATTCATGTCAGTAGTCCAATCGATCCCAAGGAGTGCATGGTAGGGATTGTTGTCATCCACAATCCTTATCACTTCAAAATCATCCCATGCGCTTGTGCCCTCAATATCAACTGTCACTCCCTGCAATCTTCCCATGGGGATGATTTTCTGCTGATTTTCCATTCTTAACTGAATCAGAGACAATTGTAGCACAGGTCTCCCCATCCTCTCCCATGTCTATTTAGGCAAAACATTCGTGTCCAACCTCAGATCTAGAATAACTTGATCCATCGCATATTCTCCTATCTATGTGGTGAGCCTCATCTCACACCCTATTCTTGCTTTATTCTTACCAGTCTTCCTAACTACGTGTGGTCCATCAGGAGCGTTTTCGTTTTTGGCCCATTTATTTATCAGCTCTTGTATTCCTTTCATAGCCTTACTATCATGCATCAGCTTCATACAAGTCTTCAAGAAAGTAGTAAGCATGGAAGGGTCCATCTCTTTGGCCAGCTTATCCTGACTTCCTAAGATAGAGGCCTCAATGAATCTATTCTCTTCTTCCATAAAGGTTTCCTTTGCATGCTCTATATCAAACCCGATCTCCTTTTTTGGCACTTTGCAGACCCATTCACGTTCTTTAGGCTGCTTCCCCTTATCTTCGTCAGTCGTCATTCCACTCTGCAACACAATATTTATCTTAGGATCCTCCTCACGAGGCTCAGCCCTCATCATATACATGTTTTGAGTTGGTTGTTGAGGTTGCGCCACTTTTCACGTATGTTAGCTAATAGTACAGGGAAATCCTCTGTCGGATGGTCACACTGAGTACAATACTGGCATGATAGATGTGTTGGGTTTGGGCAGTCTCGCATGTAGTGTCTTGGTCCTCCACAGTTGTAACAAATGTCCTGTCCCCGACCTCTACCAGGTACTCCTCCACCTCAACCTTGTCTATGCCCCTGATATTTGCCTCACACTCCCCCATTACCTGTTATGAAACCAGGTCAAGAAAAGATAGAAAAGATAGATCAACGCCTTAGAATTCAGCCTCTTCGAGGGGGCAACCTCCTTTACATTACATAAATGAACAATTCTTGGATGATACAAATGACAAAACCTCCTTTCTATATATAGGAGTCTAAGGAGTCACAATATAATCCAGCCGACCTAACAATAATAATATAAAGCCACAAAAATAACAATAGAGGGATTCTATGGGGCATAGAAATAACAATATGGGGGTAATAGGGGCACAACAATATAAATAAGGGGTATAACTACAATAGTAATGGGGTAATCACTAGTATTATAGGGACCCAACATGCCCCTCTCCTTCAAAAAAGTGTTGTCCTCAACGCTTGAGTAGTTCTAGATACTTCTGCATAAAATTCTCATCCTCCCATGTGGAATCTTCAGCGGATAAGTTCTTCCACTTGATAAGATACTCTGAAATTGATCGATTTCGTAGCTGTCGAGTTCTTGTTTCTGTGACTGCTTCCGGTTCCAATATAATTTTTCCTTCCTCATCAAGTTCTGGCAATATTGTTTGAATTGGGAGCTTGTCACCTATAACCTTCTTTAAACATGAAACATGGAAAACTGGGTGCAATCGAGAAGCTGCAGGAAGCTCCAATTTGTATGCCATAGTACCAATCTTTTGCAACACCTTGTACGGACCATAATACTTTGGTGATAATTTATTATCCTTCTTAGCTTGCTTTAGGGACATTTGCTTATATGGTTGTAGCCGTAGGAATACCCAATCACCTACATCAAAACTTCTTTCACTGCGATGTTGATCTGCCTGTTGTTTCATTCTATTTTGTGCCAACACGAGGTTATCCTTTAAGAGTTGGAGGACTTGTTGTTGATGTTCGATGTGATGTTCCACTGCCTGAACCTTAGAATTTTCTCTTAAATATGATGTGATGGATGGTGGTTGATACCCATAAAGTGCCATAAATGGGGTCATTTTTGTTGCTGTATGGAAGGAAGTGTTATACCACCATTCAGCCAGAGGCAACCATTTGACCCATTGTGTCTGTTTATCAGATACAAAGCAACGAAGATATCCTTCCAAACATTTGTTTACTATCTCAGTTTGCCCATCAGATTGAGGATGATAAGATGAGCTATGAGCTAACTGAGTACCAAGACAAGAAAATAATTCTGTCCAAAAATTTCCAGTGAAAATGGGATCTCTGTCACTTACAATAATCTTTGGGTTTCCATGTAGCTTTTGAACTGTTTCCATAAATGCAGTAGAAACTGTACTGGCTTTAAATGGATGTGATAATGCACAAAAGTGTGCATACTTGGTAAGTCTGTCAACTACCACCATGATGACACTCTTTCCCTCAGACTTGGGTAAACCTGTGATAAAATCCATTGAAACCTCCTCCCAACGTTGGCTTGGAATGGATAAAGGTTGTAATAGACCCGGTGTCTTAATTGTTTCAACTTTATTTTGCTGGCAAACCAAACATTCCGCCACAAACTTTTGAATATCTGATTTAAGGCCATCCCAAAAAAATTCCTTCTTAACCCTGTGGTAAGTTTTTAAAAATCCTGAGTGCCCTCCTAAGGGAGAAGTGTGCAATTCCATAAGAATCTTTTGTTTTAGCTGGGAATTCTTACAGAGGTATAAGCGATCTTTGTACCATAACGAATCATTTTGCCAGCTAAATGTATCAGAAGTACTGGAATCTTGTTGTAGCTTTCGAATAAGTGCCCACACTTCTTCGTCATTCTTCCATTCCTCCCTTGCTTCGTTTATCCAATCTGGTTGGATAATAGAAATGGCACACAACAATGCTTCCACATCCTCATCCTTTCTTGAGAGTGCATCTGCCACCACATTTTGCTTCCCTTTTTTGTAGATGATTTCAAAGTCATAACCCAACATCTTTGTGACCCACTTTTGTTGCTCTTCAGAGGATAATCTTTGTTCTAAAAAGTATTTAAGGCTATCATGATCCGTTTTTACCTTGAAGTGTCTTCCCATTAGGTAGGGTCGCCATTTCTTAAGTGCATGGAGTATTGCCAACATTTCCTTCTCATAAATAGCTTTGCTTAAAAACTTTCCCTTGATTGGACGACTTTCAAAAGCAATGGGTCTTTCATCTTGCATTAGAACAGCACCAATTCCATTTCCTGAAGCATCACATTCCACAATAAAGGTTTTTGTGAAGTCCGGTGTAGCTAAGACCGGTGCTTGGCACATTGCCTCTTTAAGATGTTCAAAGGCCTTTGTTGCTTCCGAAGTCCATGAAAATGAATCTTTCTTCAATAATGTTGTTAGAGGTGCTGCTATTCTCCCATAATTCTTAACAAACTTGCGATAATACCCTGTCAACCCAAGAAATCCTCGCAGATGCTTTATGGATGTGGGGATTTTCCATTCCTTAATGGCTTTAATTTTGCTAGGGTCTACCTTAACTCCTTCATGAGATACAATATGACCCAAATATTCCACCTCCTGGACTCCAAAGAAACATTTGGATCTTTTTGCATATAATTGTTTCTCCTCCAATAGTTGTAGCACCCTGTCAACATGTTCAACATGATCCTTCCAAGACTTGCTGTAGATTAGTATATCATCAAAAAATACTAACACAAATTTTCTAAGGAATGGTTTGAAAATTGAATTCATCAAACCTTGAAATGTTGAAGGTGCATTGGTAAGGCCAAAAGGCATGACCAAAAATTCATAATGACCCTCATGAGTTCTAAATGCCATTTTTGGAATGTCTTCAATCTTCATTCTGATTTGATGATATCCCGAACGAAGATCCAACTTGGTGAAGTAAATTGATCCATGCAATTCATCCAGTAATTCATCAATAACAGGAATGGGGAACTTATCTTTAATAGTGAGCTTGTTGAGCTCCCTATAATCTGGACACATGCGCCATGATCCATCCTTCTTGTGCACCAATACTACTGGAGCTGAGAAAGAACTTTGACTTGGTTGAATTATACCAGCCTCTAGCATTTCTGCAACCATACGTTCAATTTCACTTTTTTGGACATAGGGATATCTGTACGGCCTGATGTTTGGAGGAACACTTCCTGGAATCAGATGAATAGCATGATCATGATCACGCATAGGTGGGAGACCCTTGGGAGTCTCAAATACCTTGGAATGATTGTCCAAGACTTTTTGGAGATCTGGAGAAATAGATGATTCCAATGTGGAAACATCTAGCGAACATAATTGTGCAATTACACCTCTTTGCTCCTTTCTTAGAAGCTTTGTCATACCATTAGAGCTGATTATCTTTCCTGGTTTCCCTGCAATACCCCTTAATTCAACTTCCTTTCCTTCCGAAGAAAATTTGATGAAAAGTTCTTGAAAATTAAAAGCTATTGTACCCAAGGATTGTAGCCATTGGACTCCTAGTACAACATCCGCACCTCCCATTGGAATGGAAAGCATTGGGCTAGTCAATACATATTCTCCCATGGATAGCTTGATATTATGGCACTTTCCAGAGCAATTTATTGTTCCTCCATTTGCAATCATCACTTGACACTCTGGTGCTGGATATAGGAAGCAATTCAATTCTTTTGCTACCCTACAATGAATAAAATTGTGGGTGCTTCCTGAATCAATCAACACTATTACCTTTTTCTTCTTGATTTGTCCTTCTATCTTGATGGTTTGAGGAGTGGTAATTCCCGCCAATGCATTACAAGATATGGTCGGATTTATTTGTTCTTCATCTAGGCTTTGTTCCTGGAGTATATCTTCTTCTTTTGACCTTTCTTGCTCCTTTTCTTCTTCCTCTTCACAATCTATGTAGAATAATTTCTTCTCAGCACACTTATGACCTTTAGTGTATTTGCTATCACAACTGTAACAAAGCCCTTTTGCTCTTTTTTCTTCCAATTGTTGTGGTGTCAACCTTATAGGTTGTGGAAGACTAGGGGCAACAACACTTCCGTTTTTATAGTTGTGAGTGGTATGCTTCCTGGTTGCCATAATTTTGCTTTCCATTTTTCTTGCTAACCTGAATGCCTTCTCTAATGAATCAGGTTCCCAAAGGCGAACATCATGTTGGATATTATCCTTTAAAGACCCTATGAACACATCAATCCTATGCTCCTCTGGAATATCTTTTACCCTTATGTTCAATTTTTGGAACTCCTCAATGTGCTCCATTACTGAACCCTTTTGTTTGAGACTTATCAATTGGCTAAAAAAAGTGTTGCTTTTTGTATCTTCATAATGTGCTATCAATTCTTCCGTAAAAATTGCCCAAGTGATAAATTGTTTACGAGAGCAAAGCCATTGATACCATACAAACTGATTTGGTTCCAAATATACAGTTGCCATACGTACCTTTTGTGCATTTTGCACATTATTGAGATCGAAGAATTGCTCCATCTGTAATATCCATGTGGCGGGATCCTTGCCATCAAACTTCCTCATATCGATTTTTGGAATATGGTGATTCTTCGATCCAACATTAGCGTCTATGGAATCATGATTAACATTTCTTTTGTTCTCATCATGAGTTTCCTTTACTACCTTTTCACCATTAGTGACCCTTTCTTGTAGCAACTTCTTCAATTCTTCCATATCTGTCTTCAAATCTACCATGTCTCTCTTCAAATCTGTCTTTGAATCATCCATCTTAGCTTCCATTCCCTTTATCTTAGATTCCACGCCACTTATCTTAGCTTCTGTTAGCTTTTGTGAGCGTGACATTTGTTGCACTTGTTCTTGTAATTTTGATATATCATGTAGCATTTCTTCTTCTTCTTCATGAGTCATGCTAGAGCTTTCAGGTTCCTTACTAGGTGTTTGCATTTTCTTTCCTCAGGGCATCAGTTACCAATAATAATGCTTTACTATGCCCTTTGAATTCCGTTAAACCAAGCTTACACAAAAATTAAAAAAAAAACTACACACCTTTTTTCACTTTATAGAAGCCTGATATTGAATCTGATGTATCTCTGTAATTCGGATCATCCAGTTCTGAAATTGCTACCTATAGTAGCCTTCTACGTCCTCTTTCCAATGCCACAAGTCTGAGCCAAATTGGATTCTCCAAGGAAGAGTTATGTGAAATCTCCCACAGTGACTTGCTTTTAGACTAGTTCAGTAGAGCAAACTTGTACGACGTGCCACGAGTCACTGTTTCAACCTTTGAATCTGAAACACACACACAAGAAACTACATTCCGTCCTCTTTCTGTACCTTTTTACGAAATTTCAATCCGATCCTCAGAGAGAGAGTTATGACGATTTTCCCCAGGTCACCTGTTTTGAATGTAATTCAGGAGTCTGCAAAAAGGCCAACTTCCTCAGATCATATCTCCGAAAATATTGTACGAAAAGCTCTGAAATTTGGAACCAAGGTTCAGCGGCAATTCTTCTCAAATGGGTTTTTTTTGCAACTTCTGAAACGTCACAGAAAAAAAGTTATAGCGAAAATTCCACGATGACCTGTTTGGAGCAGCGAAACCCTAGAATCCAAAGCTCTGATACCAAATGTTATGAAACCAGCTCAAGAAAAGATAGAAAAGATAGATCAACGCCTTAGAATTCAGCCTCTTCGAGGGGGAAACCTCCTTTACATTACATAAATGAACAATTCTTGGATGATACAAATGACAAAACCTCCTTTCTATATATAGGAGTCTAAGGAGTCACAATATAATCCAGCCGACCTAACAATAATAATATAAAGCCACAAAAATAACAATAGAGGGATTCTATGGGGCACAGAAATAACAATATGGGGGTAATAGGGGCATAACAATATAAATAAGGGGTATAACTACAATAGTAATGGGGTAATCACTAGTATTATAGGGACCCAACATTACCTTGGTCTGAAGGTTGGGTTTCTGCCTGCACCTTATATGTGGGCGCTCTACTCATGATTAGGTCATAACTACAGAAATTATGCTAATCATGACCTAATGATTGAACAAATTTGCAGAAGAGTTGTTGTGGTGTCTGTACAAATGCTCCATCAAATGGAAATTGTTTGTCACATGTTTTCTAGCTACCTAACAGATAGCACACCATAGTGCTGGCCATGTACTTAGTCTTGCTGGAGCTTCCGGCCTCAGAGGCATTGGTACCCCTGCTGCAACATAATTTGCACCTCTAGCTAAGTTGTTCTATCTTTCTTCAGACTCTGAAATTCTAGGAACAGGTTCTGCAGCTGCATGTGAATCTACTGAACCCCTAAATTAGCATCTTGCATCGGTGTCTCATGCAATCTCATTGCAATCTCCAGGGATTTTGATGAGCCACATAAATGGGTAATAATATGGGCTCATTTTACCTCCTAACCTAGTCAAATCAACCATTCTCTTAGCTTATTGCATGATTTTCTAATTATATTTATGCTTATAGGGTGAGTTGAGTTAATTATTATGCCATGTGGTCTAACATGTATTCAATGTAGATTATTGATGGATTTCGAGGTCAAAGTAAAGGATTTAATGGTCAAACTACAACAATAACTCAAAGTAGATAGAGGAGAGGACTTATAGGAGGGAATTCCCCTCATCTATTTCTCCTCACTTCGAATTCCCCTTCATTCAGCTCAGAGTAATAGCAGTCGAATCATGCAATAGAAGGCAACCGAGCAAGTGGAAGATGATTGATAGTTATTTAGAGTTTTGGGAGCTAAGCCTCCTTGATTTTAAGGAAGCTATTGGTAGCTTCAGATGTATAAGTAGAGAGGCCTAGGGCCTCACTAGGGTCAGACTTTTTGCTTATGTAAACTCTGCTCAAATTTCGAGCTTACTATTTTGTGACAGTTTTATGTAATCTTGCTATTTTTGATAATGAAGATGGAATCCTTTTTGAGCTAGCACTAAGTTACCTCAAAGGGCTGAAACTCTTGGGTTAGGGCCCAATCCAAGCAGCCAAGCTTATCTTTACTTGTATTTGTATGCTTTACTTCATTTTGTAGATTAGTTTGTTGTTAGATGTCCTTCTCTTATGGTTAAGAATAGGTTGCTTTTGATGATTTAGTAGTTTGCTTCCATTTGTGATTTTTGTAGCAGGTTAAGCAGTGATCAAAGAAGATTCAAAAGGCTAGCAACAATGCCTTGGCCTCCCTTCCTCCCACTAGGACCATGATTTAAGGAAAATACTCTCTTGCTGCCCCAAAAATACAGATTTTCCTCATTCCTAGGACTTCTAGTGTTTGCAGCTCTCTAGTAGGTTGATAGTCTCTTTTTGCTTTGATTTAGATCTTCTTTATCATGTTCACTTCCTAATTTACAATAGTCCTTTTTAATTCTTTCCTTTCTTACAACATTTCCCAGCATTTCCTTCTACACATCATAGTTCAGGCCATTTTAATGCAAAACTTTGTTTTTCCTCGGATGCACTCTTTTCATTGGTTGCTTGATTTTCTTGGTTGAATGTCAGTTTCTATGTAGAAAATCTCTTCCAGTAGTAGGCTAGCATACCATCAATCACATCCTCCATTTGATCCATGCCCTATAGGTCTCCCAAGCCTCACCTCAATTCTACCCTAGTTTCCTACATTGTCCATAGAGCTTCTTCCTCTATCCTTGGCAAATCCAATCATCTTTCTCTCTCCTGGTGATTCATGGTAGACCTTAGGCACCCTAACACCTCATCTAAATCTTCATCCACCTTTTCCACCCACTCTCACACCCTCAAAACCGTAGAAATTTCTCTCGGCCTCCTCCTGTAGGCCTCCTGTAGTTTCCCTGTTTTCCTCCTGTAGTTTTCCTATGTCCTCCTGTAGTTTTTCTTGTAGGCTTTCTTTTGAAGGCCGAGTGTGGGAAAATCCTCTAGAAGGCCACCCAAGACCTCCTAGGACCCATCCACACCATTCTCCATCCTCCCAATCTCCAAATCCGCCCTCTAACACCACCTGTTCACTGCCACACTCACACACAATAAATTAGATGCATGTTAAATTCACATAAAAACACATAAAAATCCAAAAATATGTTTTTTTCTTCTTTACTTCTAGAAATAGCATGGTTGGATGTTGTTTACTTCCTTGAGTATGAAATAATATTTCTTTCATGGTTTTCATAAGTGTTTATGGCAAAAGTAGGATTAGCTTGTTAATTAGGGTTTACTAGGTTTTGCTTTACATTCCAGTCTTTCTCCTTTCTGCTGTTAGAATAGCATCTGTAGAGTAATCTTTATTTCCTTTCATCATGCATAGAGCTTCTTTTTAAATATATAGAAGTTGGCTCGAGCTCCCAGTGATCTTGCACCGGCTGACCAAGTGACAACCTACAGTAAGAACTAGTACTTGTGCATATAGCATCGATGCTTCCAAGTTTGCTACGAACTACCGGGATGATAAAAGTAAAGTTGGCAGCCCAAGAGTTGTAGCATTCTTGCTGCAATACTAGGGCCCACCACTTTTTGGCGCCATTGCCGAGGAAGCCTCAAAGTATTCTATGACTACTGCTTTCTTCTATTTCCTATTGCAACATTATGCTAATAGTTTATTTCAGCAAATGTAGACTAGTCATTTCTTTTCTTTCAGTTCTGCATGTCCTTGCTTTCCTTTTCAATTTTGCAAACTTTCATTTAGCAAGTTCAATTCAGCGAGTTGAAATTTCTTTTGTTCAATCACAATTTCAGTTTCTGTAGGCACTTTCAGTGTGGGGAAAAAGAAACAAAAAAAAACCAACGAAAAATATTTCCTTTTCATGCCTCGTAGGAGTAGAGATAACTTAGGAAAATTTTTGCCCAACACCCCCATTACTTCACACAACCAACCTTCTCTCCTCTTCAGTGGCTAGAGTCAAGAAGAACCCTTAGGTGAACAACCAGACATATTTGAAGAACCTATAGGGGAATAAGAAGAAGGTAACATTCCTCCGGAGCCAATGGCTGAAAATAGAAATGCTAGGGTAAATGGAGAGAGAATAGAGGGTACCTTTCCCATTCGGGAGACCAATGGGGACACCAAAATGAAGAATATAAGTCCTTCAACCCTACCTCACTTCCATGGTCTAGCTACAGAAGATCCTGACACCTTCTTTTCGAGTTTGCTGTCATCTGTCGAACTTATGACTACGCAGAAGACGAGCAAAAGTTGAAACTGTTCCCTTCTACTCTCAAGGACATAGCACTGTGCTGGTTCATGGGATTACCTGGCAATAGCATAAAAACTTGGACTCAAATGCAGCAAGCCTTTAACAACAAATATTGAGACTATTGTAGGTCAAAAGATACTAAAGAAGAAATCTTCCGAATGACCATAGGAAGTGATGAGTCCCTGGAAGACTATGAAGAAAGGTTCCAGCTGAATTACAAAAGGGCCAAGTGTACAATTGACCCTAAGTCTCTGAAGTTGGTCCTACTTAGGGGAATTCGGGAAGACCTTTTAGACACCCTCCATCTACTAGCTGGGGGAGACATCTATCAACTATCCTATGAGGACATGAAGACTATTTTTAGAAACTATTCTAGAGCAGCCAAAAAGAAAGGTAGGGGGAGTCAAGCCATAGCCACTGCCTCTTCCTCCCATTCATCCATTAAAGGTGAAATTGGAAACATGTTGGAAGACTTCATGTTATGAAACTAGCTCAAGAAAAGATAGAAAAGATAGATCAACGCCTTAGAATTTAGCCTCTTCGAGGGGGCAACCTCCTTTACATTACATAAATGAACAATTCTTTGATGATACAAATGACAAAACCTCCTTTCTATATATAGGAGTCTAAGGAGTCACAATATAATCCAGCCGACCTAACAATAATAATATAAAGCCACAAAAATAACAATAGAGGGATTCTATGGGGCACAGAAATAACAACATGGGGGTAATAGGGGCACAACAATATAAATAAGGGGTATAACTACAATAGTAATGGGGTAATCACTAGTATTATAGGGACCCAACATGCCCCTCTACTTCAAAAAAAGTGTTGTGCTCAACGCTTGAGTAGTTCTGGATACTTCTGCATAAAATTCTCATCCTCCCATGTGGAATCTTTAGCGGATAAGTTCTTCCACTTGATAAGATACTCTGAAATTGCTCGATTTCGTAGCTGTCGAGTTCTTGTTTCTGTGACTGCTTCCGGTTCCAATATAATGTTTCCTTCTGCATCAAGTTCTGGCAATATTTTTTTCACTAGGAGCTTGTCACCTATAACCTTCTTTAAACATGAAACATGGAAAACTGGGTGCAATCGAGAAGCTGCAGGAAGCTCCAATTTGTATGTCATAGTACCAATCTTTTGCAACACCTTTTATGGACCATAATACTTTGGTGATAATTTATTATCCTTCTTAGCTTGCTTTAGGGCCATTTGCTTATATGGTTGTAGCCGTAGGAATACCCAATCACCTACATCAAAACTTCTTTCACTGTGATGTTGATCTGCCTATTGTTTCATTCTATTTTGTGCCAACATGAGGTTATCCTTTAAGAGTTGGAGGACTTGTTGTTGATGTTCGATGTGATGTTCCACTGCCTGAACCTTAGAATTTTCTCTTAAATATGATGTTATGGATGGTGGTTGATACCCATAAAGTGCCATAAATGGGGTCATTTTTGTTGTTGTATGGAAGGAAGTGTTATACCACCATTCAGCCAGAGGCAACCATTTGACCCATTGTGTCTGTCTATCAGATACAAAGCAACAAAGATATCCTTCCAAACATTTATTTACTATCTCAGTTTGCCCATCAGATTGAGGATGATAAGATAAGCTATGAGCTAACTGAGTACCAAGACAAGAAAATAATTCTGTCCAAAAATTTCCAGTGAAAATGGGATCTCTATCACTTACAATAATCTTTGGGTTTCCATGTAGCTTTTGAATTGTTTCCATAAATGTAGTAGAAACTGTACTGGCTTTAAATGGATGTGATAATGCACAAAAATGTGCATACTTGGTAAGTCTGTCAACTACCACCATGATGACACTCTTTCCCTCAGACTTGGGTAAACCTGTGATAAAATCCATTGAAACCTCCTCCCAACGTTGGCTTGGAATGGATAAAGGTTGTAATAGACCTGGTGTCTTAATTGTTTCAACTTTATTTTGTTGGCAAACCAAACATTCTGCCACAAACTTTTGAATATCTGATTTAAGGCCATCCCAAAAAAATTCCTTCTTAACCCTGTGGTAAGTTTTTAAAAATCCTGAGTGCCCTCCTAAGGGAGAAGTGTGCAATTCCATAAGAATCTTTTGTTTTAGCTGGGAATTCTTACAGAGGTATAAGCGATCTTTGTACCATAATGAATCATTTTGCCAGCTAAATGTATCAGACGTACTGGAATCTTGTTGTAGCTTTCGAATAAGTGCCCACACTTCTTCATCATTCTTCCATTCCTCCCTTGCTTCGTTTATCCAATCTGGTTGGATAATAGAAATGGCGCACAACAATGCTTCCACATCCTCATCCTTTCTTGAGAGTGCATCTCCCACCACATTTTGCTTCCCTTTTTTGTAGATGATTTCATAGTCATAACCCAACATCTTTGTGACCCACTTTTGTTGCTCTTCAGAGGATAATCTTTGTTCTAAAAAGTATTTAAGGCTATCATGATCCATTTTTACCTTGAAGTGTCTTCCCATTAGGTAGGGTCGCCATTTCTTAAGTGCATGGAGTATTGCCAACATTTCCTTCTCATAAATAGCTTTGCTTAAAAACTTTCCCTTGATTGGACAACTTTCAAAAGCAATGGGTCTTTCATCTTGCATTAGAACAACACCAATTCCATTTCCTGAAGCATCACATTCCACAATAAAGGTTTTTGTGAAGTCCGGTGTAGCTAAGACCGGTGCTTGGCACATTGCCTCTTTAAGATGTTCAAAGGCCTTTGTTGCTTCTGGAGTCCATGAAAATGCATCTTTCTTCAATAATGTTGTTAGAGGTGCTGCTATTCTCCCATAATTCTTAACAAACTTGCGATAATACCCTGTCAACCCAAGAAATCCTCGCAGATGCTTTATGGATGTGGGGATTTTCCATTCCTTAATGGCTTTAATTTTGCTAGGGTCTACCTTAACTCCTTCATGAGATACAATATGACCCAAATATTCCACCTCCTGGACTCCAAAGAAACATTTGGATCTTTTTGCATATAATTGTTTCTCCTCCAATAGTTGTAGCACCCTGTCAACATGTTCAACATGATCCTTCCAAGACTTGCTGTAGATTAGTATATCATCAAAAAATACTAACACAAATTTTCTAAGGAATGGTTTGAAAATTGAATTCATCAAACCTTGAAATGTTGAAGGTGCATTAGTAAGGCCAAAAGGCATGACCAAAAATTCATAATGACCCTCATGAGTTCTAAATGCCATTTTCGGAATGTCTTCAATCTTCATTCTGATTTGATGATATCCCGAATGAAGATCCAACTTGGTGAAGTAAATTGATCCATGCAATTCATCCAGTAATTCATCAATGACAGGAATGGGGAACTTATCTTTAATAGTGAGCTTGTTGAGCTCCCTATAATCCGGACACATGCGCCATGATCCATCCTTCTTGTGCACCAATACTACTGGAGCAGAGAAAGAACTTTGACTTGGTTGAATTATACCAGCCTCTAGCATTTCTGCAACCATACGTTCAATTTCACTTTTTTGGACATAGGGATATCTGTACGGCCTGATGTTTGGAGGAACACTTCCTGGAATCAGATGAATAGCATGATCACCAGCACGCATAGGTGGGAAACCTTTGGGAGTCTCAAATACCTTGCAATGATTGTCCAGGAATTTTTGGAGATCTGGAGAAATAGACGATTCAGATGTGGAAACATCTAGCGAACATAATTGTGCAATTACACCTCTTTGCTCCTTTTTTAGAAGCTTTGTCATACCATTAGAGCTGATTATCTTTCCTGGTTTCCCTACAATACCCCTTAATTCAACTTACTTTCCTTCCATAGAAAATTTGATGAAAAGTTCTTGAAAATTAAAAGCTATTGTACCCAAGGATTGTAGCCATTGGACTCCTAGTACAACATCAGCACCTCCCATTGGAATGGAAAGCATTGGGCTAGTCAATACATATTCTCCCATGGATAGCTTGATATTATGGCACCTTCCAGAGCAATTTATTGTTCCTCCATTTTCAATCATCACTTGAATCTCTGGTGCTGGATATAGGAAGCAATTCAATTCTTTTGCTACCCTACAATGAATAAAATTGTGGGTGCTTCCTGAATCAATCAACACTATTACCTTTTCCTTCTTGATTTGTCCTTCTATCTTGATGGTTTGAGGAGTGGTAATTCCCACCAATGCATTACAAGATATGGTCGGATTTATTTTTTCTTCATCTAGGCTTTGTTCCTGGAGTATATCTTCTTCTTTTGACCTTTCTTGCTCTTTTTCTTCTTCCTCTTCACAATCTATGTAGAATAATTTCTTCTCAGCACACTTATGACCTTTAGTGTATTTGCTATCACAACTGTAACAAAGCCCTTTTGCTCTTTTTTCTTCCAATTGTTGTGGTGTCAACCTTATAGGTTGTGGAAGACTAGGGGCAACAACACTTCCGTCTTTATAGTTGTGAGTGGTATGCTTCCTGGTTGCCATAATTTTGCTTTCCATTTTTCTTGCTAACCTGAATGCCTTCTCTAATGAATCAGGTTCCCAAAGGTGAACATCATGTTGGATATTATCCTTTAAAGACCCTATGAACACATCAATCCTATGCTCCTCTAGAATATATTTTACCCTTATGTTCAATTTTTGGAACTCCTCAATGTGCTCCATTACTGAACCCTTTTGTTTGAGACTTATCAATTGGCTAAAAAAAATGTTGCTTTTTGTATCTTCATAATGTGCTATCAATTCTTCCGTAAAAATTGCCCAAGTGATAAATTTTTACGAGAGCAAAGCCATTGATACCATACAAACTGATTTGGTTCCAAATATACAGTTGCCATACGTACCTTTTGTGTGTTTTGCACATTATTGAGATCGAAGAACTGCTCCATCTGTAATATCCATGTGGCGGGATCCTTGCGATCAAACTTCCTCATATTGATTTTTGGAATATGGTGGGTCTTCGATCCAACATTAGCATCTATGGAATCATGATTAACATTACTTTTGTTCACATCATGAGTTTCCTTTACAACCTTTTCACCATTAGTAAGTATTTCTTGTAGAAAATTTGTCAAATCTGTCTTCAAATCTGCCTGTCTGTCTTCAAATCTGTCCTCAAATCTGTCTTCAAATCATCCATCTTAGCTTCCATGCCATTTATCTTAGATTCCACACCATTTATCTTAGATTGCATGCCATTTATCTTAGATTCCACGCCACTTATCTTAGCTTCTGTTAGCTTTTGTGAGCGTGACATTTGTTGCACTTGTTCTTGTAATTTTGATATATCATGTAGCATTTATTCCTCTTCTTCATGAGTCATGCTCGAGCTTTCAGGTTCCTTACTAGGTGTTTGCATTTTTCTTCCTTGGGGCATCAGTTACCGATAATAATGGTTTACTATGCCCTTTGAATTCCGTTAAACCAAGCTTACAGAAAAATTAAAAAAAAAAAACTACACACCTTTTTTCACTTTATAGAAGCCTGATATTGAATTTGATGTTTCTCTGTAATTTCAGATCATCCAGTTCTAAAATTGTGACCTGTAGTAGCCTTCTACGTCCTCTTTCCAATGCCACAATTCTGACCCGAATTGGATTCTCCAAGGAAGCGTTATGTGAAATCTCCCACAGTGACTTGCTTTTAGACTAGTTCAGTAGAGCGAACTTGTACGATGTGCCACGAGTCACTATTTCAACCTTTGAATCTGAACCACACATAAAAGAAACTACATTCCATCCTCTTTCTATACCTTCCTACTAAATTTTAATCTGATCCCCAGAGAGAAATTTATGACGATTTTCCCCAAGTCACCTGTTTTGAATGTAATTCAGGAGTCTGCAAAAAGACGAACTTCCTCAGATCATATCTCCGCAAATATCACGCACAAAGCTCTGAAATTTGGATCCAAGGTTCAGCACGATTTCTTCTCAAATGGGTTTTTTTGCGACTTCCGAAACGTCACAGAAAAAAAGTTATAGCGAAAATTCCATGATGACCTGTTTGGAGCAGCGAAACCCTAGAATCCAAAGCTCTGTTACCAAATGTTATGAAACCAGCTCAAGAAAAGATAGAAAAGATAGATCAATGCCTTAGAATTCAGCCTCTTCGAGGGGGAAACCTCCTTTACATTACATAAATGAACTATTCTTTGATGATACAAATGACAAAACCTCCTTTCTATTTATAGGAGTCTAAGGAGTCACAATATAATCCAACCAACCTAAAAATAATAATATAAAGCCACAAAAATAACAATAGAGGGATTCTATGGGGCACATAAATAACAACATGGGGGTAATAGGGGCACAACAATATAAATAAGGGGTATAACTACAATAGTAATGGGGTAATCACTAGTATTATAGGGACCCAACACTTCAAGAGTGAGATGCTGCAGACTCTTGCCATGCAAATGGATACCCTACATATCAAAAGAAAACAAGAGGAAGGAGAGAGAGCTTTGGCCATTTTTTTCCCTAGATGCACTAGGAGGCATCCTTGGAATGAATGCCCATTGAACTCTATAGCGGTTTGTTTAGTCTGTGAAGATGATCATGCTACAGGTAAGTGCCCTTCCTTTCCTGGACTTAAAGTTGTATACCAAGGGGCCGAAGGAGTCACTAAATAGATCTATTACATAAACCAAAGGAGGCTGCATGGACGTAGACCATACCAGCAGGGCAAGGGACATCTCAGGCATACTACAACCCCAACCAAGTCACCTCCATACCTTCTTGAGGCCCCACTGCTCATCCTTCCTAGTCCATGCCTCCTCCTTGGTCTTTCACATCTCAATATCATGCCCAACTAGCCACCCATTCATTTCAATCCCATGTTCAGCCGCAACATCAGTGGAATGCATCTCATCAGGGGTGGAGGCCCCAATACAACTCTCTTCCCGCTCTTCTGCCTCCACCACCTACCCAACCACAATTGTTACCTTCTGCTCCACGAAGGCAACCCCAAATGCCTGCCTAGCCAAATCCAAACTCAAACAACAGACAAGCTCAGCAAGTGTATAGTGGGGAACCATCATGCCCAACTTATGTTGTGGATATTCAAGAAATTAGCTTGCAATCCAAGAAAGTTCTCCCAGATATCCAGCCTCCCCTCAGGGAGGTTGAGGAAGATAAAGAGGAAAGAAAACCTAAAGCAAATCCACCCTTTCTTGAGAGAATATCCATGACAATCCAGCCTACCCCAGAAGAGACTGAACTCCTGGGAGAATTGAAACATTTATGTGTGAAGATACCACTTCTCCAAGCCATAAAAGATGTGCCTATCTACAATAGGTTGATCAAAGAGAAGTGCTTTAGGCATCCAAGAAGGCACAAGCGAGATGCCCCAACCATCAATGTCATAGGACAATTGTCCGCCCTGATCTTGGGACAGATAATCTGTCCAAAATATTTGGACCCTGGAAGCCCAGTAGTTGATGTCCACATCAATGGCATAATGGTCTGACATACCTTGATTGATCTGGGAGCTACCATTAATGTGATGACAAAGGACACAATGCTCAAATTTAACCTCCAAGGTTCCTTGAGGAAGACCACAACAATGATGCAGCTAGCAAACCGCTCCACAGTCACCCCTGAGGGGATTGTGGAAGATGTGATGGTCTCCATTGATTCTTGGGAGTAGCTTGTTTATTTCTTAGTTCTCCAGCCAAAGGCAAAGCTCACTGGGTATCCTCTCATTCTGGGAAGACCCTAGTTGGCTACAACCGTCAACTACAATAGTTGCCGAGCTGGGAACATGACCATAAAGAACGGGCACATGTCCAAGTAGTTAATCCTATATCATCCTGCCCAACCCTTGCTAGAACATGATCTAACTCTCTGGTTGGAAGAGGAGGATGAGGATGAAGTTTATTCTACACCACCTTGTACATTAGAAATTTCCATGGGGGGAAACCGCAAGATGAGGATGATATGATTGAAAATTTGATTCAGAATCCACCTCCCAGTGTATCACCATTAGAAGACATAGTAAGAGAAACCCAAAACAACCCCTCAACTGATCTCTGTGTGGCCGACCCTACTTCTCTCCATGTTAAAAACATAGAGTTTGGCCCAGAAAGAACATTGAAGATCAATCCATCCCTATCTACTTCCCAGGAGAAGGAGTTATGCAACATACTGAGAAAACATCTAGATGCCTTCGCCTGGAGTTATAAGGAGATGAAGGGAGTGCACCCTTCAGTATGTACTCATCATATATACATCAAGGAAGACTGCAAGCCAGTTAGGTAGTCTCAAAGGAGGATGAACCTAGCACTTAAAGATATTGTTAAGGAAGAATTGCATAAATTGCTTGATGCAGGATTCATCTATCCCATCTCTGACAGTGAATGGGTCTCTCCTTTGGTGCTAGTGCCAAAGAAAAATGTTAAGTGGAGAATTTGTGTTGAATATCGGGAATTGAACAAAGCCACTAAAAAGGACCATTTTCCTTTACCTTTCATAGATCAAGTGTTAGACGGTCTGGAAGGGAAAAAGCTTTTCTCCTTGCTAGATGGGTTTAGTGGGTACAATCAGATTCAAATCAGCCCGGAAGACCAAGATAAGACCACTTTCACTTGTCCTTGGGGTACCTTTGCATACTAGGTCCTTCCTTTTGGTTTGTGCAATGCTCTAGCCACTTTGCAAAGAGTGGTACTGAGTATATTTTCTGAACTGGTTCATGATGTAGTAGAAATATACATGGATGATTTTACTCCTTATGGCTTTGACTTTCATGAAGCTTTATCTAACCTAAGAAAAGTTATAAATAAGTGTATTGAGATGAATCTCTCCCTTAGTTCAGAAAAATGTGAATTTTTTATGACTGAAGGGACTGTGTTAGGTCATTCAATATCTCAACAAGGACTGCAGGTGGACCCCAACAAAATTGCCATCATCCAAAGGGTCCCACCTCGTGAGAGATGTCAGAAGTTTCCTAGGCTTAGCTGGATATTACAGGAGATTCATTAAAGACTCCAGCAAGTTATCCTCTCCTTTGTTTTGCCTCCTAGGCAAGGATGCTGAGTTCATATGGTTAGAAAATTGTCAAGAAGCCCTAGATACCTTGAAGAGCCAGCTAGTGACTGCTCTAATTCTCAGAGGCCCAAACTAGGCCCTACACTTTCACATTCACACAAATGCCTCAAACAAAGAAATAGGAGCAACCTTACGACAAATTGATGGAAAGTTACCTTATGCCATATACTTTATAAGCAAAAACTTGTCAAAGGTAGAATTAAACTATACAGTGACCGAGAAGGAACTCCTAGTTGTCGTGCATTCCTTCAATAAATTCAAACATTATATCGCAGGCTATCAAACCTTTGTGCACATTGATCATGCTGCAATTAGATATTTAGTGAACAAACCATATGTAAATGCTCACATTATTAGATGGTTGCTTTTACTGCATCAGTTTGATTTGACCATTATTGATAAGCTTGGTAAAGAGAATGTTGTTGGTGACTTTTTGTCTAGAGTAAATTTGCCTACAGGTGAAGAAGGAATGGTGGATGACCAAATGCCAGATGAACACCTATTTGCTATATCAGTACTCTCTCCATGGTTTACTGATATAACAAACTACTTGGTTTCAGCACAGTTCCCACCACACCTATCCTCAAAAGAGAAGAGCAAGATAGTAAGGAAAAGTGCCCCTTTCACCTGGATTGGAGGCAATCTCTTCAAACTTGGCCTAAATCAAATATTGAGAAGGTGTGTTAGGGAGGAGGAAGTCTTTGACATCCTCCTGACCTGTCATGATGAGCCTTGTGGAGGTCATTTTGCAGCAAAAATAACTGCCTTCAAGATATTGCAAGCAGACTACTACTGGCCCACTCTTCATCAAGATGTGAGGAGATACACGAGCCTGTGTAATCGGTGTTAGAGGATGGGGAAACCCACTCCAAAGGATGAAATGCCCATGCAACCTCAAGTGACCTTTGAGCCATTTGAGAAGTGGGGCATGGACTTTGTGGGGCCTATCAACCCCACTTCAAAGCAGAAGCAGTACATCATTATGTGCATCAACTACCTGATAAAGTGGGTAGAGACAAAAGCAATGAAAGCAGCGACAAAGGAAAAAGTAGCTAAGTTTTTGAGGGAAAACATATTCTACAAGTTCAAGTATCCAAGAGAGTTGATCACAGACCAAGGCAGTGAGTTCACTTCCAACCTGATTGAAGACCTGCTCACACATCATAAGATCAAGCACAAGACTTCCACCCCTTACCATCCACAAGCCAATGGGCAAGTGGAGGTCAATAATAGAGCATTGGAAGGGATCCTAACCAAGGTAGTGAGCAACAGAAAAAAAATACTGGGTGGACATATTAGTTGAGGCCACTTGGGCCTACAACACAACATGGAAGACCACCACCGGGTTCACACCCTATGAACTGGTCTATGGGAAGAAGGCTTTGCTATCAATAGAGTTTGAATTCAATACCCTAAGGATGGCAGCTCAGCTGGACCTAGACCTCAGCCATGCACAGAAGGAGAGATTACTTTAGCTCAATGGATTGGATGAATACAGATTGCAAGCCCTTCTCCATACAAAGGTAGTTCAGCTTTAGAGAAAGATATGGCATGACAGAAATATCAGGGAGAAGCAATTCCAAGAGGGAGATTGGGCACTACTCTATGATTTAAGATACAAGGATTTCAAAGGCAAGCTGAGGACAAGATGGCTGGGACCCTACACTGTGGAGAAATGCAATGACAATGGTTTAGTTCTAATCAGAACCATTGATTATGAAGCCATCCCCATGCTTGTCAATGGACATCAGTTGAAAGTATACAAGAAGCCCCTCTCCAAGTGAGAGTTTATTGAAGATTTGAATAAAAAAGTTATGGTAGTGGAGCATGTCTTAGCTTCCACTTCACCCACTCACTAAAGAAAAAAGAGAAAAAATAAGGACTCAAGTGAAAACCTCCATGAGGCGCTTGAGTTCCATCATTCGGCTAAAAACCTCTTCTGAAGGGGCCCAGTGATGTTAAAAAGAAAAAAAGGGGAAAAGAATAAGATCCCTGGGTGAAAACGTCCCTTGGAGGTTCCTAGGGTAGGCAATTAAGGTGAAAACCTCTCTGAGGTGCCCTAGTTGTTTAAAAAAAAAAGAGAGAGAGAGAAAGAAAAAATGAATTTTTATTGCATTGTAGGTTTGCAAGAGGACTATACGGAGTAGAAGAAGGTGCCAAGGGGACCCTTCCATTCATACCAGCATCCATCTCATCTTCTCCACACCTTCCTCCATCATTTTTGGCATCTCTTTCACCCCACTGTACCTTTTTCTTCCAAAACTGTGTTTTCTACAGGAGGCTCTATGTTTTCTGTAGGAGGCTCCTGTAGGAATTATAGAGAACCAAAAGTGTTTACAGGAGGTAGTTTGAGGGACAAGAAAAGCTTCATGAGGAACCTATGATCCCTCTTACCATCTTCAAACCTCCTTGCTATCATTTCCAAGCCTGCATCACACTCCAAGAATCATTATTATTTTTTTCCTTTTCAAGAAAAAACACAGAAAAATAGTTTTTCAGATTTGAAAAAAAAAACAAAAATAAAATGAGGAAAAGGCACCATTAACTTTACCTGAAGCTTACCTACTATCCTTCCATCATTCACCTCCACCTCTGGCATCATTCTCGAGCTCCAAGCACAAGGAAATGGCTGAATTTTCAAGGGGAGAAGCAACTACTGGAGCTCCTGTAGGAATTCTTATAGCAGCTGATCCCATAGAAGTCTAGCACCAACAGCAAGGGACAACATATCTGAAGATTGAAAAGGCACATGTAGCTCAGCTCCAAAAAAATAAGAACCTGCAAAAATGTATAACAACACATCAACAAGCAGAGACAACATGCATGAAGAAAAATGAAGGCATGCTGCAGAGAAAGCCACAACACCTCTCAATCGATGGTTGCAAATACACTCGGATTATAGGTAAGTAACTAAGTCACTCCTCTACCTGCATCTGTGTAATTAGGAATCATATAAAGGCAACGAGATGGTTGAAATCAAAAGAGGAAAAGATGGCCAGTTAACTTGGCCACCTTCATTTAGTTGACTCCACTTAACCAAAATATCACCCACACGTGCGCACAATCAACTCAAGCAAAAGATGCCAAGGACAGGTAGTGGGAGGAAGAGTTAACTCCGATGCAATAATGAGGGATGATTACAAGGAGGGGTCATGATGACCAAGCAGGTGGGGACCAACGGTCCTAATCCGGGCAACATACACCTTGCCAGCTCAGCACTCATAACCAAAAATATCCAAAAAAGGTAATGAACACTTCTCCCCGTGCATTCTCACCACCTTTTCTTCAGTTTTCTGCTTGTAACTCAGCCAAAGCAGTCTTCTTATGCCCCCACAACCACGTATCCACCATCTTCCATTGATTTCCTCCATATTTTTTCTCTCAGCATTTTCTACAGGAGCACCTCCAGGAAATCTACAAGAGGGACAACACGCTTCTACAAGAGGGGCAGTGAGCCATTTTGAAGGGAGAAAATGTGAATTTTGGCACGAATTACAATCTGACGAGGTAGGGTTCATGATTTCCCTCTGTTGAATATCAACATGTGAAAGAATTGGTCTCAAATTGAAGTGAAATGAGTCTTTAAGAAGGTAATAATACATAAAAAATTTCTGTTTAAAAAAAAAAAAACACAGTCCCCTCTATTTTTCTACTTCACTAAAAATTCTTTGTCTCCACCTCCATAATTGTTTTCTCAAAAGAAGTACAAGTAGTATGACAGGGGGGTTTATGAGAAAAGAGCCCACTAACTCCACTAGACTCCGTGCACATCCTCAAGTGGTTGACATATTTACAAGGGCAAACTAGATGAATTTTTTTGAGAAGTTTAGAGGGTTGGATGATGGAATTGCCCAATAATTTTCTCTCTCTGGTCCCTCACACAAGAACTCATGCTACTATAACCATTAGAGGCCTCTCCATTGAAATAACCCCTGAATTCATTAGTAGGGTCACTACCCTTCCTCTTAGGCTACCTTGGAGTAAAGATGAGAAATCAATTGGCCAGGCTGCCAAGAGGAATTTTTTCCAAGATAATGAAACCCCTGTTGAAGATAAGAATGGAATTTGGAGGGCTAGTATACCATATCCCAGGGATGAGGTTAGCTACCAAG
This sequence comes from Pinus tabuliformis, assembly GCA_031772625.1. Lineage (NCBI taxonomy): Eukaryota > Viridiplantae > Streptophyta > Pinopsida > Pinales > Pinaceae > Pinus > Pinus tabuliformis. The sequence goes on from CM062811.1 coordinate 1,081,942,906, forward strand.
TGATCAAATACATTTCTTGTGAGGGGAGGCACAACATTGTTTGTGGATATCATTTCAAAATCCTCCAAGATTTGAGATATGGCATGAATACCCCAGCACATCAAAAGCTTAGTATCCCTTACTTTATCCTTCAGTCCCTCATTGACTCTAGCACCAAGGTACAAGCAAGAAATTCACAGTAGATAGCTCACCATGGCCTAATCAAGATCCTAGTAGAAGAAGCCCTCCATACTCTTACAATCCCTATAGCATGCGAAGTTTTCAGAAATATGATAGTTGAGGATGACATCAAGGCATTAACCTATGATGTCAGTCATGCTGTCAGTGTGGAGGGAGAATAGAAAGGAGGAGAAGATGAAGCTAGTGGTGACATAGCAGAGCAAGAGAGGAAGGAGGAAAGAGAAGAAATAGAGGAGGGGAGAGTTGAAGAGATAGAACAGGAGGTAGGAAAAGAGGTAGAGCAGAGAGAAGAGTCCCGTGAAACTTGGGAAAGAGAAGAAGCAGCTGCCGTCACTGCCCTCAGCACACCAGTCAAGCAGAAGCAGAAGAGGAAAAGAAAAACCTCCATGTATTTCAGGGCAAGGAAGAGTACTAGAATTAAAACAGGCAAACCTCAGCCCTCATCAAAGACTCCCATCAACATTGAAGATTCACCATCTGCCAAGGTGAAAGAATCTCCTTCTAGGACACCTATAACATATGAAAGGGGGACTCCATGATCTTCTACATGGAAGGGAAAGGCAATTCTACAAGACCCCAAACCAGACCTACATGAGGCTAAAACAGTCCTACAAGAGACATTGTCCAAACTACAGGAGACACAAAAACTTGAGGAAAATATAGGAGGATAGCCAGAGGTGAAAGAAGAAGCACAAGAGCTACAAGAACCTGACTCCCAGCGTAATCTTGCCTCCTATTAAAATCTACTTGAGGAAGGCAAGATAATCCCACAGAAATTTGCAATTCCACTATTTTTTGAATTGGAAAAAGAGAGAGTGAGAATGCATAGGTGGATGCAGATAGCCAACTCTAGAGTTGAGGATGTTGGCCATATGGAAAACAAACTTAGGGAAATGGGTAGGGAATTGAGTGCTCTCAAAGACAGAGAAGCCATCACAAGAAGCCACCTTGAGAATGAGAATGAAATACTAAGGAAGTATTTGTAGGAGAAAGAGACTCATTTGGCATACATGCCTAGCTTATCCATGGAAGCTTTATGATGTAGAACACCAGCCAAATCTTATGACCTCTATTTGAAGGATCAATGGCTTCAATTCCAAATAAAAACTTTGGCACAAAGAGGCACAATGCCTTTCCAAGACTATAGGCAGTTCATGGATTTGTGTGCCCAAAGCACCTCTGAGGACAAAGCAAAGATGACAGAATTATACCTACATAACATGGCCCTCACAGACCTAAATGTGTGGTACCCCAATGCCAAGCTAGGGTATCTGCAATTAATGGCCATGGCCTCATGGATGAAACATGAAGAATTGAGGGCAACAAAAACGAAAGGATTATTAATAAAAGAGTAGAATAAACCATTGATGATAAGATCTGAGCCATCAGATCCTATGGCACTCATTAGCACACACAACCTGCTTTCCAATGACCCTCAGATTGCCCCTAAATATCTAGCCAATCAAGAACAAGCCAGTGCACACTTTGAAGATGTGTTTAGGCTACTTGGGGAGGACTGTGTGCATGCATGCATGAGAATATGGAACACCCTACCCCACATCTTTCAAATCAGGGAATACCATTCCCCCATGAGGCTGAAGGAGGCATTCAAAAGAGTGCCAATGTACAAGCGCTCCATGCAAAGGTTGAAGGTCAACTGGATTGGCCTCAAACTGAGTCCTCCACTCATTTTAGGCATGCTAGAAGGCAGAAGAGGAGGAGCAATGGAAGCAAATAGACAGAAAGGTAGGATTTTATGGAGAACATGAGCAGACCACATCAGAAGCCTGGAATGCTAGGGAGGCCACAAGGGCCATAAAAGACAAAGAGACTGACTAGGTTGCTCAGAGGATGAGAAACACCTTCAGTAGGGGGTGATGATGAGAATCATAAATGGGTAATCATATGGGCTCATTTTACCTCTTAACCTACTCAAACCAACCATTCTCTTAGCTTATTGTATGATTTTCTGATTATATTTATGCTTATAGGGTGAGTTGAGTTAGTTATTATGCCATGTGGTCTAACATGTATTTAATGCAGATTATTGATGGATTTCAAGGTCAAAGTCAAGGATTTAATGGTCAAACTGTAGCAATAAGTTGAAGTAGACAGAGGAGAGGAATTATAGGATGGAATTCCCCTCATTTATTACTCCTCACTTCGAATTCCCCTTCATTCAGCTCGGAGTACTAGCAGCCGAATCATGCACTAGAAGGCAGCTGAGAAAGTGGAAGATAACTGATAGTTATCTCGAGTTTTGGGAGCCAAGCCTCCCTGATTTTAAGGAAGTTGTTGGTAGCTTCAGATGTATAAGTAAAGAGGCCTAGGGCCTCACTAGGGTCAGAATTTTTTCTTATGTAAACTCAGCTCAAATTTCAAGCTTACTATTTTGTGACAATTTTATGTAATCTTGTTATTTTTTGATAATGAAGATGGAATCCTTTTTGAGCTAGCATTTAGTTACCACAGAGGGCTGAAGCTCTTGGTTTAGGCCCAATCCAAGTAGCCAAGCTTCTATTTACTTTTATTTGTATGCTTTACTTCAGTTTGTAGATTAGTTTGTTGTTAGATGTATTTCTCTTATGGTTAAGAATAGGTTGCCTTTGATGATTTAGTAGTTTGCTTCCATTTGTGCTTTTTGTAGCAGGTTAAGCAGTGATATGAGAAGATTCAAAAGGCTAGAAATAGTGCCTTGGCCTCTCTTCCTCTCTCTGGGACCATGATTTGAGGAAAAAACTCTCTTGCTACCCCAGAAACATAGATTTTCCTCATTCTTAGGACTTCTAGTGTTTGCAGCTTTCTAGTAGGTTGATAGTCCCATTTTTCTTTACTTTAGATCTTCTTTATCATGTTCACTTCCTGATTTATAATAGTCCTTTTTCATTCTTTCCTTTCTTACAGCATTTCCCAACATTTCCTTCTACACATCACAGTTCAGGCCATTTTAATGCAAAACTCTGTTTTTCCTAGGATGCACTCATTTCATTGGTTGCTTGATTTTCTTGGTTGACTGTCAGTTTATATGCAGAAGATCTCTTCCAGTAGTAGGCTAGCATACCAACAATCATGTCCTCCATCTGATCCATGCCCTATAGGTCTCCCAAAGCTCACCTCAATTCTATCGTAGTTTCCTACATTTTCCATAGAACTTTTTCCTCTCTCTGTTATGAAACCAGCTCAAGAAAAGATAGAAAAGATAGATCAACGCCTTAGAATTCAGCCTCTTCGAGAGGGCAACCTCCTTTACATTACATAAATGAACAATTCTTTGATAATTCAAATGACAAAACCTCCTTTCTATATATAGGAGTCTAAGGAGTCACAATATAATCCAGTCGACCTAACAATAATATTATAAAGCCACAAAAATAACAATAGAGGGATTCTATGGGGCACAGAAATAACAATATGGGGGTAATAGGGGCACAACAATATAAATAAGGGGTATAACTATAATAGTAATGGGGTAATCACTAGTATTTTAGGGACCCAACATGCCCCTCTCCTTCAAAAAAGTGTTGTCCTCAACGCTTGAGTAATTCTGGATACTTCTGCATAAAATTCTCATCCTCCCATGTGGAATCTTCAGCGGATAAGTTCTTCCACTTGATAAGATACTCTGAAATTGATTGATTTCGTAGCTGTCGAGTTCTTGTTTCTGTGACTGCTTCCGGTTCCAATATAATGTTTCCTTCCTCGTCAAGTTCCGGCAATATTGTTTGAATTGGGAGCTTGTCACCTATAACCTTCTTTAAACATGAAACATGGAAAACTGGGTGCAATCGAGAAGCTACAGGAAGCTCCAATTTGTATGCCATAGTACCAATCTTTTGCAACACCTTGTACGGACCATAATACTTTGGTGATAGTTTATTATCCTTCTTAGCTTGCTTTAGGGACATTTGCTTATATGGTTGTAGCCGTAGGAATACCCAATCACCTACATCAAAACTTCTTTCACTGCGATGTTGATCTGCATGTTCTTTCATTCTATTTTGTGCCAACACAAGGTTATCCTTTAAGAGTTGGAAGACTTGTTGTTGATGTTCGATGTGATGTTCCACTACCTGAACCTTAGAATTTTCTCTTAAATATGATGTGATGGATGGTGGTTGATGCCCATAAAGTGCCATAAATGGGGTCATTTTTGTTGCTATATGGAAGGAAGTGTTATACCACCATTCAGCCAGAGGCAACCATTTGACCCATTGTGTCTGTTTATCAGATACAAAGCAACGAAGATATCCTTCCAAACATTTGTTTACTATCTCAGTTTGCCCATTAGATTGAGGATGATAAGATGAGCTATGAGCTAACTGAGTACCAAGACAAGAAAATAATTGTGTCCAAAAATTTCCAATGAAAATGGGATCTCTGTCACTTACAATAATCTTTGGGTTTCCATGTAGCTTTTGAACTGTTTCCATAAATGTAGTAGAAACTGTACTGGCTTTAAATGGGTGTGATAATGCACAAAAGTGTGCATACTTGGTAAGTCTGTCAACTACCACCATGATGACACTCTTTCCCTCAGACTTGGGTAAACCTGTGATAAAATCCATTGAAACCTCCTCCCAATGTTGGCTTGGAATGGATAAAGGTTGTAATAGACCTGGTGTCTTAATTGTTTCAACTTTATTTTGTTGGAAAACCAAACATTCCGCCACAAACTTTTGAATATCTAATTTAAGGCCATCCCAAAAGAATTCCTTCTTAACCCTGTGGTAAGTTTTTAAAAATCCTGAGTGCCCTCCTAAGGGAGAAGTGTGCAATTCCATAAGAATCTTTTGTTTTAACTGGGAATTCTTACAGAGGTATAAGCGATCTTTGTACCATAACAAATCATTTTGCCAGCTAAATGTATTAGAAGTACTGGAATCTTGTTGTAGCTTTCGAATAAGTGCCCACACTTCTTCGTCATTCTTCCATTCCTCCCTTGCTTCGTTTATCCAATCTGGTTGGATGATAGAAATGGCACACAACAATGCTTCCACATCCTCATCCTTTCTTGAGAGTGCATCTGCCACCACATTTTGCTTCCCTTTTTTGTAGATGATTTCAAAGTCATAACCCAACATCTTTGTGACCCACTTTTGTTGCTCTTAAGAGGATAATCTTTGTTCTAAAAAGTATTTAAGGCTATCATGATCCGTTTTTACCTTGAAGTGTCTTCCCATTAGGTAGGGTCGCCATCTCTTAAGTGCATGGAGTATTGCCAACATTTCCTTCTCATAAATAGCTTTGCTTAAAAACATTCCCTTGATTGGACGACTTTCAAAAGCAATGGGTCTTTCATCTTGCATTAGAACAGCACCAATTCCATTTCCTGAAGCATCACATTCCACAATAAAGGTTTTTGTGAAGTCCGGTGTAGCTAAGACTGGTGCTTGGCACATTGACTAATTAAGATGTTCAAAGGCCTTTGCTGCTTCCAGAGTCCATGAAAATGAATCTTTCTTCAATAATGTTGTTAGAGGTGCTCCTATTCTCCCATAATTCTTAACAAACTTGCGATAATACCCTATCAACCCAAGAAATCCTCGCAGATGCTTTATGGATGTGGGGATTTTCCATTCCTTAATGGCTTTAATTTTGCTAGGGTCTACCTTAACTCCTTCATGAGATACAATATGACCCAAATATTCCACCTCCTGGACTCCAAAGAAACATTTGGATCTTTTTGCATATAATTGTTTCTCCTCCAATAGTTGTAGCACCCTATCAACATGTTCAACATGATCCTTCCAAGAATTGTTGTAGATTAGTATATCATCAAAAAATACTAACACAAATTTTCTAAGGAATGGTTTGAAAATTGAATTCATCAAACCTTGAAATGTTGAAGGTGCATTGGTAAGCCAAAAGGCATGACCAAAAATTCATAATGACCCTCATGAGTTCTAAATGCCGTTTTCGGAATGTCTTCAATCTTCATTCTGATTTGATGATATCCTGAACGAAGATCCAACTTGGTGAAGTAAATTGATCCATGCAATTCATCCAGTAATTCATCAATGACAGGAATGGGGAACTTATCTTTAATAATGAGCTTGTTGAGCTCCCTATAATCCGGACACATGCGCCATGATCCATCCTTCTTGTGCACCAATACTACTGGAGCAGTGAAAGAACTTTGACTCGGTTGAATTATACCAGCCTCTAGCATTTCTGCAACCATACGTTCAATTTCACTTTTTTGGACATAGGGATATCTGTACGGCCTGATGTTTGGAGGAACACTTCCTGGAATCAGATGAATAGCATGATCATGATCACGCATAGGTGGGAGACCTTTGGGAGTCTCAAATACCTTGGAATGATTGTCCAGGACTTTTTGGAGATCTGGAGAAATAGATGATTCCAATGTGGAAACATCTAGCGAACATAATTGTGCAATTACACCTCTTTGATCCTTTTTTAGAAGCTTAGTCATGCCATTAGAGCTGATTATATTTCCTGGTTTCCCTGCAATACCCCTTAATTCAACTTCCTTTCCTTTTGTAGAAAATTTGATGAAAAGTTATTGAAAATTAAAAGCTATTGTACCCAAGGATTGTAGCCATTGGACTCCTAGTACAACATCGGCACCTCCCATTGGAATGGAAAGCATTGGGCTAGTCAATACATATTCTCCCATGGATAGCTTGATATTATGGCACTTTCTAGAGCAATTTATTGTTCCTCCATTTGTAATCATCACTTGACACTCTGGTGTTGGATATAGGAAGCAATTCAATTCTTTTGCTACCCTACAATGAATAAAATTGTGGGTGTTTGCATTTTCTTTCCTCGGGGCATCAGTTACCGATAATAATGCTCTACTATGCCCTTTGAATTCCTTCAAAATGAATTTTCAAACCAAGCTTAAGCAAAAATTTAAAAAAATCTACACACCTTTTTTCACTTTGTAGGAGCTCGATATTGCCTTTGATGTTTCTCTGTACTTTCCAATCATCTAGTTCTGAATTTGTGATCTGTAGTAGCACTCTGTGTCCTCTTTCCAATGCCACCAGTCTGATCCAAATTGGATTCTCCAAGAAAGAGTTATGCACAATATCCCAAGATGACCTGATTATAGACCTTTCCAGAAGAGCGAAGTTGTATGAAGTGCCACGTGTACAATTTTCGATATTTGGTTCTGAAAAATATATACAAGAAACTACACTCCGTCCTCTTTCTGTACCTTCTTATGAAATTTCAATCTGATTCCCAGAGAGAAAGTTATGACAATTTTCCCCAGGTCACCTATTTTGAATGTAATTCAGGAGTCTGTAAACAGACCAACTTCCTCAGAGCATATCTCTGAAAATATCGCGCGAAAATCTCTGAAATTCAGACCCAAGGTTCAGCACGATTTCTTATCAAAGGGGTTTTTTTTGCGACTTCTGAAACGTCACAGAAAAAAAGTTATAGCAAAAATTCCACGATGACTTGTTTGGAGCAGCGAAACCCTAGAATCCAAAGCTCTGATACCAAATGTTATGAAACCAACTCAAGAAAAGATAGAAAAGATAGATCAACGCCTTAGAATTCAGCCTCTTCGAGGGGGCAACCTCCTTTACATTACAAAAATGAACAATTCTTTGATGATTCAAATGACAAAACCTCCTTTCTATTTATAGGAGTCTAAGGAGTCACAATATAATCCAGCCGACCTAACAATAATATTATAAAGCCACAAAAATAACAATAGAGGTATTCTATGGGGCACAGAAATAACAATATGGGGGTAATAGGGGCACAACAATATAAATAAGGGGTATAACTATAATAGTAATGGGGTAATCACTAGTATTATAGGGACCCAACACTCTCCTTGAGCAAACCCAATCATATTTCTCTCTCCTAGTGATTCATGGTAGACTTCAAGCACCCTAACACCTTTTCCCAACCTTCATCCACCTTTCCCACCTACTCTCACACCCTCAAAACTGCAGAAATTTCTCTCGGCCTCCTCGTGTAGGCCTCTTGTAGTTTCCCTGTTTTCCTCCTGTAGTTTTTCCTGCAGGCTTTCTTTTGAAGGCCAAGTGTGGGAAAAGCCTCCAGAAGGCCACCTAAATTCTCCTAGGACCCATCCACACCATTCTCCATCCTCCCAAGCTCCATAGCTACCCTCTGAGACCACCTGTTTGCTGCCACACTCACACACAATAAATTAGATGCATGTTAAATTCACATAAAAACACATAAAAATCCAAAAAATGTTTTTTGCTTCTTTACTTCCAAAAATAGCATGGTTAGATATTGTTTACTTCGTTGAGTAGGTAATGGTATTTCTTTCATGGTTTTCACAAGTGTTTATGGCAAAAGTAGGATTAGCTTGTTAATTAGGGTTTAATAGGTTTTGCTTTACATTCTAGTATTTCTCCTTTTTGTAGTTAGAATAGCATCTGTAGAGTAATATTTATTTCCTTTCATCACACATAGAGCTTCTTCTGAAATCTATAGAAGTTGGCTTGAGCTCCTAGTGATCTCGCGCCGGCTGACCAACTGACAACCTGCAGTGAGAACTAGTACTTTTGCATATAGCACCAATGCTTCCAAGTTTGTTACAAACTACCGGGTTGATAAAAGTAAAGTTGGCAGCCCAGGAGTTGCAGCATTCTTGCTGCAATACTGGCACTCACCAGCTTCTGCCTAGCTTCCAATATTTTTCTATGACAAAGCAACCATTAGATGAGGTAGGAGCGAAGCCACAAACCATTCGTGGTGCTTCCCATCCATAAGATTCATGTTGGCTTCGCGGAATGGAAATTTCAACCTCTGATCCAAATCCCAAGGTGTCTCTCCAGGATTCATCATGATCTCCTTAGATCCTACAATTGACTGAGCTTTAGATTCGGGCCTGATGAATTCCTTATTCAGCGCAGTCTGAATATCTACTAACACAACTGTCAGATTATTAGTGCAGTACATAATGTACCATATTAGAACGTGTTCCTGAAAAGAAGCAACCAACATTGATTTCTTCATCTGATCATCTGTAATACCCTGAGCTTTCCATACGGCCTTAGCGACAAACCAAAATTAGTCTGGGTCCTTAGTTCCCCACCCCTTGAACATAGGAAATTTTATTGAATTTTCCATATTAGATGGCGGTGGTGGTGTCGGTGAAGGCATATGTGGTGGAAGTGAAGATGGAGGTGGTGTGGGTGGATGGCATATTCGCGGGAACCCTTGTCTTATCAATTGAACAATGCTCTGCAAAGAAGCCTGTGTTGTTTCCTCATCATCACTTATAGGAGGTCCAATCAACAGGCTATATTCAGGGCATGTTTTCCCTCTATTCCTAAAGGTCTTTCCACTTCACGTAGCTCCAAACATCAAGTTAGTTGCATTACCCACTTTTCATAGAAGAGCATCTTAATCCAAGTATTTAAAGACCTTAAATACTTACCTCGCAGTCCCTTGAAGAAGTGGTGCTCTGCTTCGCTATAATTGACCGCAGTATTAACCGCGAACTCTGTCATGAACCCTCCTATGGTACGGTCGAGCCAATGATCAACAACGCATGTGATCTTGTCTTCAAAGGCTTCCAATCTCCGCACTAACTCTATGGTCAAAACTATCAGACCGTCAAGTCTCCACCTTCCTTGCTGTCTACCAATTTCTTGATCCACTCGTATAATTCGACCAAGAAGGAAAAAAAGAAGTTTTCATGTATCTCTGTGTATAGATATCTATCCAACCACTGTTATTTTGTCAATCGCGGATTCACGTTCTCTTGTAGAGTGAATTCGTGGATCTTTCTATCTAACCAGTCTTCAATCTCCTTCTTAGTTGGATTCCAATGATGCGACATCAGACATCTCTTTATGCAGATCCTGGTCCTGACAACAAAACCATTTGTTGGCTTAATGGGCCCTGACCTAGGTTCAATGTTAATTAGCCAAGAAAATCCCTACAACATTGGGCATTTTGGCATCAATCTATGGAGCACGGACTGAAGTCTGACCCAAAGTAGTATGGGGGGAATGTAGGAACCAAGTTTCCACGATGGTAGTGATGTCGTTTTATACCCTATACCTTCCTTCATGCAGGTCAATAAGCCTTTTAGGGCTTATCGATATATTTCTCTTATTCGTCCTTCAAACCTCCGCGAAGGTCTATGATCATACTTTGCATATGCTAGATAGGCAGATCGGGCACTTACGCACCTCTATAATTACTCTTTACTTCTATTTTTACCCATATTAGCTTAAGCATTGAATAAATTCACGTGTTAAGATGATCTTCGCGTAAATAAATATTCTTACTTGCGTTCATATAAGAAAGAAAAAAATATGGATTTGTGCATCAATATAGCATTAAAACATAAACCCAATATTCATCATAACATAATCATATGCAGACATAAAATAGATCATACACAGATAATTCCAAAATAATTCTCTTTATTGATGTTTAGATCCATTTTACAGACTCCAACTACCTTGTGCACACAGCTACAGGGGTCCACACACTCAGCTGTAGACTTCTACCCTAGGCCTATGTGCACATAGTTGTAGAGCCTCTTTCCTACGCTAAGACTCTACGCTCTTAGCTCTCATAGACCCATTACCTAAAAAATAACAAGACTCAACCAAATTGAATTGCCAAAAACTGCCTTAGACTCTTCTAAGACTTCTTTTTTTATACAATCCCATAGTTCGTGGACCATGGTGGATCTCTTAAAGCCGACACAAGTTACATAAAATAAGGGCGGAAACCCTTGATGACTCTTTACATCTTCGCACTCCACGACCACAAAATGAAGAGACTTTAAACTTATTATACAAAAAATTGGGCTTTCTGCCCCAAAACTTGGGCTTTTAACCCCCAAAATGATCCTAGGGGACCTGCTCCTAACAAGCTGGAACAAGTCAATTGAATCACTTTCTTTTGTTGCTCCCAAGAGACCTTGATAGCCCTGAAAAATAGGTATGGTATAAGATTCCAATGCACAATAGCAATCATATCCACAACCATCAAGTAATTGGAATTCACTTGTGCCTTAGAAACCTTGGCCACCTAAACCCAAAATTCCATCTTGGTCACAGGGTTGGAAAAATTATTATGGTAGGAATCCTTATTATCCTTAATTTCAACACCCATACCCTCAATATCAACCTCATTATTATCCTCTTCAACCTTCACAGTGTACTCAACCACAATTCCAACCCCAATTGACTTCGATTCAACCACTTCCCTTACCATCCACTCCATTTCCTAAAAACCCCAATAAACTGCCTACTCAATCACTCCCAAATCCAAATAATAAAGCTCCTCAACAACTCATATATAATTTTGAGGGCCAAAATTTTCAAGCTTGTCTGATAGCTCGTCTAGGTCTAAATGATGTCCAACTTATATCTGGTAGGGTTTTGCAAAAGAAATCACCACTAGTTGTCATCCACGAATATAAAGAGGATAATGTTCCTGAAAAGGTGAAATCTCTTGATCAAGGAAAGAGTCCTTCAAAGAAATATGCTCCTACATAGTTAGATGAGAACCAAATAAAATCAAATCCTACAATTCCTCTAGTAGAGTAACCTTCTGTTTCCTTACAAAATCCCCCTTTTCCTAAAAGGCTTCAAATTGATAAGGGAATAGAAAGGAAATTCAATGTATGTGAATATAATATGCTAGATTAATTGAAAAATATTTGCATCAGAATTCTTCTACTTCAAGTTATAAAGGAAATACCCCAAAAAAATAAAGGAGTAGTGCATTAAAAAACTAGGAAGAAAAGAAAAGACATTAAAATGATTCAATTGGTAGGAAATATTGCAAATATTATGTCGGGGAAACCTATTTCAAAAATATTTATATCCAGTTAACCCTATTGTAAAAAATAACATCAATGGTATCGAGATCCCAAACACATTGATTGATTTAAGAGCAACCATTAATATAATGATCAAACAGGTTATGGATCAATTGAAGCTTCTTAATCTTCAATATACCCAAACTTTATTGCAATGAGAAGATAGATTTATTATTAAACCTAATGGTATCTTGGAAGATGTATCTATTTCTTTAAATTCATGAGAATATCTTATTGACTTTATGATTCTAACTCCCAAGAATAATATAGGAGGTCATCCATTGATCCTTGGTAGACCATAGCTAGCTACAATGGAGGCATTTCAAGTTGTAGATACGGTGATATGTACATTTCTAATGGAAGTTATACTAAGAGTTTCACATTATATCCACCCACGAAAACCTTAACTGAAATAGAAAGTGAAGTCTGGATTAATGATGATAATGAAAAAATTGAGGACAATCAACCTGTATTTATTCTTTCACAAATGGATGAGGAAGATCAATTGATAAATTAGATGAATAATAATTATTATTCTTCATATTGCGAACAAGATCAAAATTTTCAAGAGTTATTTAATATTGAATATTCATCATCTCAAAAATATAAAGTATCTTTACATTCTATGGAAAAGATTGGCAATTATTTAGTCGAAAATTTTCAAGGTAAAACATTAAATATTAATAATAACTTAGAAGAATTTTGAAAGAAACAACTGATAAAGATGCTACAAAAACGTTCTTCTTCATATGCATGGGAATACAATGACATGAAGGGAATTGACCTGAATACATGTATGCATCATATTTATATTCAAGAAGATGCCAAACTAGTGGGACAACCTCAAAGAAGGATGAATCCCAATATAAGAGAAATTGTTAAGGAGGAATTACAAAAATTTCTTAACGTGAATTTTTTTTACCCAATATTAGATAGCCAATGGGTCTCACATTTAGTGATTATTCCTAAAAAGAATGGAAAGTGGAGAGTGTGCATTGATTATAGAGAACTAAACAAGGCTACCTTAAAAGGCCATTTTCCACTATCTTTCATTGATCAAGTATTAGATACTTTAACAGGGAAGAAATACTTTTCATTTATTGATGACTTAGGTGGATATAACCAAATTCAATCTCCACTAGAAGATCAAGATAAAAAAATCTTTACATGTCCATGGGGTATACATGCTTACAAGGTAATTCATTTTGGGTTATGTAAGGCACCGACAACATTCCAAAACACAATTCTAGGTATCTTTTCTCACTTGATTCATGATTGTGTATAAGTTTATATGGATGAATTCACTTTCTCTAGAAACACTTTTGAAGAAGCTCTTGAAAAATAATAAAATGTTTTCATTAGATGTAAACACACAAATATTTCATTAAGTCATGAGAAATGTTTTATAATATTTAATGAGGAAATTATTTTTGGGCGTCATATTTCAAGTTCTAGAATCAAGGTGGATGAGTCTAAGGTAGATGTAATCTCTGAAATTTCAGTTCCTACTTGTCAAAGATGTGCTAGAAGTTTTCTTGGTTTTATAGGATATTACAAAACATTCATAGAAAACTTCACAAAAATAGATTCTCCACTATTTAAACTTCTTACAAAAGATTAGGATTTTGTTTGGAATTCTGAATGCCAAAAGGCATTTGAATCATTGAAACAAAAAATTACTGAAGCACTAATTTTAAGAGGGCCTAACTAGTCTCTCGCATTTCGTATTTCAACAGATGCTTCAGATACAACTTTACGAGTTGTATTGGAATAGAAAGACTTAACTCCTTATTTTATTTATTATACAAGTAAAATTTGACTCATGTAGAGTTAGGTAATACAATAACAGAAAATGAATTTTTAGTTTTTGTTCATGCCATGAGTAAGTTTCGACATAACATTACTGGATATGAAACTTCCATTCATACAGATCATTCTACTATTAGATATTTAATGAATAAACCAATTGGAAATTACCAATGGTGGGATTAATATATGGTTATTATTGTTACATGAACTAAATATTACCATTCTCGATAGATGAGGAAAGGAAAAACTTGTAGTTGATTTCATTTCCAAGATGCGGAATGATAATATTGATACGCATCTAAAGGATAATTTTCCAGATGAATATATTTTTGTAGTATCAACTAAAACTCCTTGGTTTGCAGATATTGCTAACTATTTGTCTACAAGAAATTTTCCTCCATAGTTATGACCCAAAGAAAGAAAAAAAGTGATCAAAACCAGTGCAACCTACTCATGGATAGAGGGAGAATTGTATTGAATTGGACCTGATCTGATTATCTAGAGATGTGTTCGAGAGGATGAAGTACGAGAGATATTAAATATTTCCATGATGCACCATATGGAGGACACTTTGCTGATAAAATAATTGCATACAAAGTGATTCATTTAGCATATTATTAGCCTTCCCTTTTCTGAAATGCCAAGGAATAAATCAAAAGATGCGACAACTACCAAATAATGGGAAAACTCATTCCATCAGATGAGATGCCTCTACAGCCTCAGGTATTAATAGAGCCTTTTGAAAAATGGGATCTTGATTTTGTTGGTACAATCAACCCTCCATCTAAACAAAAGAGGTATATTCTTGTTTGTATAGATTATGTTACAAAAATGGGTAGACTCTAAGCCACTTCCTTTTGCTACTGAAAATTTTGTAGTTACATTTCCTCTTTAGGACATTTTCACTTGTTTTGGTGTCCCAAGGGAAATTGTGACACATCAAGGAGCTCAATTCACATCCAAGTTGGTGAAAAAAGTTATGGAGAAATATAAGATAAAACATCAGAGCTGGTTGGATAACATTTGGTATCAGAGCTTTAGATTCTAGGGTTTCACCTCTCCAAACATGTAATCTTGAATTTTCGCTATAACATTTTTTCTAAGAGGCTTCTGAAGTTGAAATTTTTACCATGTAGAGAAAAAATATTGGTGAACATAGTATAAGAATTTTAGATCTTGGTTCACTATATTTTCGGAGATATAGTCTGAGGAACTTATGGTTTTTGCAGGATCCATAATTTAGTCTCAAACATGTGACATAGGGAAAATTGTCATAACTTTCTCTCTGAGTATCAGATTTGAATTTTGTAAAACATGGCTAAAATTTTATGTACTTTAGATTGTTGTATATCATTTTCAGAGCCGAAGGTTAAAACAGTGAGACATGGAATTATGTACAATTTATCTCTACTGAACTAGTCTATAATCAGATCATTGCGGGAGATTGGGCATAACTATTTCTTGAAGACTCTAATATCAGTTTGACTCGTGGTATTGGAAATAAGACTTAGAGGGATACTACAATATGAAATTTCAGACCTTGGAGATCCGAAACTAGAAAGCTACAATAGATTCAATATTGAGCTCCTACAAAGCAAGAAAAATGTGTGTATTTTTTAAAAATTTGCATAAGTTTTGTTTGAAAATTTAGTTTGAAGTAATTCAAGGGGCATAGTGAAGCATGCATATCATTATTTGATTCAAAAATTAATCAAAGCAAGAAAATGGAAACACCTAGTAAGCAAGCAGAAAATTCTACTATGATGCACGAAGAAGACGAAGAAATGCAACATGTTATATCAAAATTATGAGACCAAGTGCAACAAATTTCGCTCTCGTAAAGAGTAACTAAAAATGAAATGGAAGCTAAGATGGATGGTTTGAATAATTGTTTAAAATAAAACATGGAAGGTTTGAAACTAGAAATGGAATGTTTGAAGGTTGGATTAAAAGCGGATATGGAAGGTTTGAAGGAAGGTTTGAAACAGTTTCTATAAGAAATTCTTCTAAATAGCCAAAAGTTATTAGATGAAACTCATGACGAGAAAAAAATGAATGTTAATCATCATTTTAGAGACTATGAATTTGGATTTAAGACCCACCATATTCAAAATATCTATATGACGAAGTTTGATGGAAAGGATCCAGTAACATGGATACTACAGATGGAGCAATATTTTGAACTCCATAATATGCAACACACACAAAAAACTATGCAGTGCAACTTTATATTTAGAACCCAATCAATTTGTATGGTATTGATGGATTTTTTCTCATAAACCGCTTGTCACTTGGTCAATTTTTATGGAGAAAATGATGACACATTATGAGGATACAAAGATTAGCACCTTTTTTAGTGAATTGTTAAATCTCAAACAAAAGGGTTCAATGACAGAGCAAATTGAGGACATCCACAAATTGAATACTAGGGTAAATGATATTCTAAAGCATAGGATTGATGTCTTCATAGGGAATTTAAAGGATAACATCCAACATGAGGTTCTCCTTTAGGAACCTGATTCGTTTTGAGAAGGAATTCAGGGTGGCAAGAAAAATTCAAAGTAAAATTATGGAAGAAAGGAATTATACCATTCAAAACTATAAATATGGAAATGTTGTTGCTCTTAGCCTTCCACAACCTACAAGTTTGACACCACAATAATTGGAAGAAGAAAGAGCAAAAAATCTTTGTTACAACTGTGATAGAAAATAAACTAATGTTCATAGATGTTCTGAGAATAATTTATTTAACATAGATTGTGAAGAGGAGGATGGAAAGGAACAAGAAACATCAAAAGAAGAGGATATACACCCTAAACCAACCACATAGAAAGAATAGATGAATTTTACCATATATTGTAATGCATTGGCAGGAATTACCACTCCCTAAACTCTCAAGATAGAAGGGTATATCAAGAAAGAAATGTTAATAGAAATGTTAAATTCAAAAAGAGTCAAGGGATCTCTACCTGAATGGTTCATGAGGCACAATACTTGCTAAGGTTTTGCAAATGGGGTAGCAAGCTAAGTGGGCTTGATTGTGGGGAAAAACTCCACAGTTAAGCGCGCTTGAGCCAGAGGAGTTCTGGGATGGGTGACCTCCTGGGAAGTCCTGGTTACCTGGTGCAAGCCCCGGAAGTGATGATTGATGCTATGTGATTCGTTCTCCACATTTCACTAGTTTCAATCCCACTTCTTCACCCCTGTGAGCATCACCCGATGCAATGAGTGTTAAGTGAACTATTCAAAAATCATGAGAAATTAGTCACTTTACGACTACCTCTCATGGAAATGGTCATACTTTGAATGACTTACTTAACGCAGTTGAATCCCAAAAATGATATCTAATGTTAATAGTGTTGATTGATTTAGGTAGTACCCATAATTTTATTCATTTTAAGATAGCCAAAGAATTGGATTGCTTCCTATATCCAGCACCAGAGTGTCAAGTGATGGTTGCAAATGGAGGAGCTATACATTTATCTGGAAAGTGTCACAATATAAAGATAACCATGGAGGAATATGCATTTAATAGTCCAATTCTTTCCATTCCAATGGGTGTTGCTAATGTTGTACTAGGAGTCCAATGGTTACAATCTTTGGGGACAATAGTTTATAATTTTCAAGAAATTTTCTTGAATTCTTTTTTAGAAGGAAAGGAAGTTGAATTAAGGAGTATTGCAAAGAAATTAGGAAATATAATCAACTCTAATGGCATGAAAAATCTTATAAAGAAATAACAACAGGGCATAATTGCATAATTATGCTCATTATAGGTTCAAACATTGAAATCATCTATTTCTCCATATCTCCAAAAAGTCTTGGAAAATCATTGCAAGGTATTTGAGACCCCTAAAGGTCTCCCAAATATTCATGATCATGATCATGATGCTAATTTAATTCCAGGAAGTGTTCCTCCAAACCTTAGGTGTTACATATATCCCTGTGCCCAAAAGAGTGAAATCGAGCATATGGTTGCTGAAATGCTAGAGGACGATATAATTCAACCTAGTCAAAGTTCTTTCCCTACTCCAGTATTATTGGTGAACAAGAAGGATGGATCATGGCATATGTTTCCAAATTATAGGGAGCTCAACAAGCTCACTATTAAAGATAAATTTCCCGTCCCTATCATTGATGAATTGTTGGATGAATTACATGGAGCAATTTACTTCACCAACTTGGATATTCATTTGGGATATCATCAAATTAGAATGAAGACTAAAGACATTTTGAAAACAACATTTAGAACTCATGAAGGTCATTATGAATTTTTGGTTATGCCTTTTGGACTTACTAATGCACCTTGCACATTTCAAGGTTTTATGAACTCCATTTTCAAACTTGTCCTTAGAAAATTTGTGTATGTATCCTTTGATGATATACTAATTTATAACAAGTGTTGGAAGGATCATGTTCAACATATTGATAGGGTATTTAAACTATTGGAGGAGAAATAATTATATGAAAAAGGTCTCTAAATGTTTCTTTGAAGTGCAGGAGGTGGAATATTTGGGTCATATTGTGTCTCATGAACTTGGTGTTAAAGTAGACCATAACAAAATTAAAGCCATTAAGGAATGGAAAATCCCCACAACCCTAAAGCATCTTCGAGGATTTCTCAGGTTGATAGGGTTGTATCAGAATTTTGTTAAGAATTATGGGAGAATAGAAGTGTCTATAATAATATTACTAAAGAAATATGCATGTTCATGGACTCCATAAGCAACTAAGGCCTTTGAAGATATTTAATAGGAAATGTTCCGAGCACCAGTCTTAAGGAAGACCTTTTATTTTGAAAGTTGTCCAATCAAGGGAAAGTATTTACACAAACCTACTTATGCAAAGGAAATGTTGGAAATACTACATGCACTAAAGAAATGATGAACTTAACTAATGGGAAGACATTTCAAGGTAAAAAATGATTTTGATAGTCTTAAATACTCTTTGGAACAAATTTTTTCTTCAGAAGAGCAACAAAAATGGGTCACAAAGATATTGGGTTATGACTTTGAAATCATCTACAAAAAATGGAAGAAAAATGTTGTCGCAGATGCACTCTTGAGAAAGGATGAGGATGTGGAAGAATTGCTCTATGCCATTTCTATTATCCAACTTAACTGGATAACTGAAGCAAGGGATGAATGGAAGAATGAAGAAGAGGTGTGGACACTCATTCAAAAGTTATAGCAATATTCCAGTACATTTGATACATTTATCTGGAAAAATAATTCATTATGGTTTGAAGATCACTTATATCTCTGTAAGAATTCACAACTAAAACAAAATATTCTTTTAGAATTGCATGCCTCCCCCTTAAGAGGGCATTCATGATTTTTAGAAACTTACCACAAGGTCGAGAAGGAATTTTTTTTTGGATGGCATTAAATATGATATTTAGAAGTTTCTGGCAAAATGTTTAGTTTGAAAACAAAACAAAGTTGAGACAATTAAGAACCGAGGTCTGTTACAACATTTAGCCATTCCAAGTTAGCATTAGGAGGAGGTCTCAATTGATTTTATCACAATTTTACCCAATTCCGAAGGAAAGAGTGTCATGATGGTGGTAGTTGATAGACTTACCAAGTGTGCAAACATTTGTGCATTAACTCATTGTTTTAAAGCCAATACAATTGCTAATGAATTTATGGAAACAATTCAAAAGCTACATGGAAACCCAAATATGATTGTAAGTGACAGAGATACCATTTTCATTGGAAATTTTTGGATGAAATTATTTTCTTGTCTTTGTACTTAATTAGATCTTAATTCATCTGATCATCCTCAATTTAACTGGAAAACTGAGATAGTGAACAAATGTTTGGAGGATATCTTCTTTTCTTTGTATTTGATAAGAAAACAAAATGGGTCAAGTGGTTCACTCTGGTTGAATGGTGGTATAATACTTCCTTCCATACTATAGAAAAAATGACTCCATTTATGGAACTTTATGGATATCATCCATCGTCCATCACATCATCTTTAAGAGAAAATTATAAGGTTCAATTAGTGGAAGATCACATCAAGCATCAACAAGAAGTTCTCCAAGTCTTAAAGTATAACCTCACTTTGGTGCATAATCAAATGAAGCAACAGGAACATCAACATCGCAGTGAAATAATTTTTGATGTAGGTGACTGGGTATTTTTACGACTGCAACCATATAAAAAAATTTCCCTCAATAAATCTAAGAAGGATAATAAATTATCACCCAAGTACTATGGTCCTTACAAGGTGTTGCAAAAGATTGGTACTATGGCATATAAATTGGAGTTTCCTGCATCTTCTCGAGTACACCTGCTTTTCCATGCTTCATGCTTAAAGAAGGTTATCGGTGAGAAGCTTCCAATTCAAACAATATTGCCAAAACTTGAAGAAAAAGGAAAAATCATATTGAAGCTAGAAGCAATCACAAAAAAAAGAAACTCACAACTACATAATCAATCAATTCCAGAGTATCTCATTAACTGGAAGAACTTACCTACTGAAATGCCATATGGAAGGATGAGAATTTTATATAGAAGCATCTTAAACTACTCAAGTGTCGAGGACAACACTTTTTTGAAGGAGAGGGGCATGTTAGGTCCCTATAATACTAGTGTAGCCCCCTTATTGTTATTGTTACTGTAGTCCCCTATTGTTATTGTTGTGCCCATGTATCCTCCATATTGCTATTCTTATGCCCCATAAAAGCCCACTATTGTTATTATTGTTATGTGGGCTTTGATTATATTGTGACCCCTTAGAATCCTATATATACCAAGGAGGTCTTTTTCATTTAACTCATCCAAGAATTGTTCATTTATGTAATGTAAAGGAGGTTTCCCCTTCAGAGAGGATAATTTTTAAGTCATTGATCTATCTTTTTGTGAGTTGGTTGCATAACAACACAACATGGAGAAAAAATACTAGACATACTCCTTATGAGTTTGTCTATGGGAAGCAAGTCTTGCTTCAAACTGAATTCTAGGTGGAGACTTTTAGAACAATAGAAAAGTTGGGGCTTGATCTATTTGAATCTCAAAAACAAATATTAGCACAATTGAACGAGCTAGATGAGATCCAGAAAGATGCCATAAAAAGAACAAATATAGTCTGGCAACAAAGAACCAGGTGGCAAAACAAATTCATCAAATTCAAGAACTAAAAGCCAGGGGATTGGGCTCTTCTTTTTTATTCTAAGTTTAAGGATTTTCAATGAAAATTGCAAACACATTAGTTTGGTCCCTATGAAATACGTATTGTTTTTTATAATGAAGCAATTAGAATCATGATTATTAATGAAGAAAATGTTACCTTCCTTATTCATGGGTAGAGGTTAAAGTTATATCATAAGTCCTTGACAAGAGAAGAATTTGTCAAAAATTTGCAACAAAATAATGATTTGAAGTTAGAGAGGAGGGAAGAATTTTCTTCCTTATCACCGGAGGAATTGTAATTTCTTTTTCTTTTTAAAAAAATAATAAAAAATATTTGAAAAATAAGTATAAAAAGAAGAAAAAAAAGAGAGAAAAAAAAACATAGCTATGAAAACCAACACTACTAGCATTTCTAGGTATGAAAACCAACACTACTGACATTTCTATGTAGAAAATCTTAGTTGAAAACCAAGGGGTCCTTCCCAGCTTAGATTTTCACATATCCCTTCTTCTTTCTCCCATTTCGTTTATCACGTTTTTTCTTTGAAATAATTTTTGAAGACTTTATTTCTCTCTTAAAGAAAATCTACAACAAGCAACATCCTCAGCATTGTCAGAAGTCATCAACATAAATAAATATCATCCACATCATAAACAAATAATTAAATCGGATAAATAGCTACAGAATCTACAACATTCTATAGCTTATTTCAAAATTATGCAACCAATAATGAACCTGCAAGCATTTTTGAACCTGTATATACTCAAAATCTACAAAAGCACTTCAAACCTATAGAAAAGAAGGACATTAGCATGCAAAGGTATGTACTATAAGGTGTGCATATGTGGTGTTAGATTAATTTTCATTAAAGAAGCAATATATTTATAAGCCTATCAAATGTTTATGATACACTCTTTGTAATAATGAGCGAAGTTATGACCTTTCGAAAATCCTATTTCATCACCCATATTCATATCCTTATCCATCACGTCAAAATCCTTCCCATAACATACAATTCAAACTCCTAGATTCTAATGGTCCTATAAAATTAGATTTTTGAATCGCGACAAATAAGTTATGTAAAAGGCTATAAAGTTTTATTGAGAATTAACCACTGCCTTAACAACTTATTTCACTCCAACACAATCACCATTGAACCATTCTATCCATTCTCCATTTCTCCACCTATCATTGTCAAAAAAGGTGATTAAGGCACAAACATTTGTTACCACGATGGGTGTGATCATCCGATATGAGCCTGATGGGGTTAAATTTCTTCAAGATTATGCATGAGATTGAGATCAATTGCAGAAGGTAGAGTGGCTTAATTTCTTTGAACAATTTGATGGGTACAAGGTTGAAGTCACTAAGGCATTTTATTGTTCTTTCTATGGTGTAGAAGCCAAGATTGAGGAAATAATTTTGGTAATTGTATGGTCCTTAGTGGCGGAGGTGGTAGGCTTTCCTAGGGATGGTGAAAGGTGGTTAAAAAATCGAAATATCAAAGACAAGAAATGGAAAATATTCCTCCATAATCTAGTTTTGGATTCTTAAATGTTCAAGAAAGGAACACCACTAACTACACTTAAGACCAAATGGAGGAATCTTTTGCTAGTTATTCTAAATTTTTGGACTTGTGAAGGTCGATATGATAGAATTCTCTTTTACCATACTCAATTCTTGATGCATTTCATTGAAAGGAATGAGTTAAATCTATCATTCTATCTTATGTGTAGCCTTAAAAAAATGGCAAAGGGACTCTAGAAGCATTGATAGTGCTCTGTACCACAATGGAGTAGTGAAAATTCTTATAGAAGCTTACCTAAGAACTATCAAAGATGATTGGAAAATTTTTATGATAAGAAAGAATTTCATAGAGGAATAATAAGAGGAAGAAGTGACAAAGACTACGAGGAGTCAACATAGAGAAATTAAAAACCCTAACCATGAACCTATAATCGAAGAAGAGGTTCTGAACATTAATGAACTAATAGAGATGGAAAGTCAATTAGATGAGACAGAGGATGACACTCCCCTTAGCCATTTTTTGGAAAATGTTAAATAGAAAAATGATAAACAAAACGTTAAAGGAAAAAATTCAGTCGAAATTCCAAGCAACTAGAAATAATAAAGGTGACAAAGACAAAAAATAAGAAACAAGGAAGAATTCAGAAACAAGGCAACAAAAGGATGATTATACAAGAAGTGGTGGAGCCAGAATAAAAATTAAGAAGGAGAAAAAGGGTTTCCAAGTGATCAAGTGAAAAATCATGACAAGAACCTCTAGAAATTGTTAATATTGAGGAAGAAGTTCATGTTGAAATAAAAGCAACAACACAATCCTCATTTTATCAAAGTCTAAGTCTATCTAGGAAGACTCCTGAAGTTGATCATCTTTAACAACATATTTATGATTACTTGGAAACATTAGAATAGAGGGCACGAGAGAAGGTAAATTCTCCTTTGAAAACTAAAAATCCTTTAGATAATGATGTTCCTATGGGAAATCAAGAAACCAATACTACCCCTCGAGCAGAGCAAGAAATTGTTAATTTTATAAAACAAGACATCTTTGAATTGGAAATATTGAATAGGCATATCAAAGAATAAAAGGAATTAGTAAAGACACATTTAAATATTGAAGGCTCAGAGTGATACTATGTTGTTTAGGATGTGTTATTGGTATAAAAATACCAAGAAAATTAAAGCAAACAATATGATTCTAAAGAACAAAATCAAAGGGTTGCAGGGAAAAATCTTAATGAGGAAGCTTAGATGGGCACTCAATGCTAAAAGAAAAGGAGCATATACAAGGTTAGATGTTTTAATCCAACCATAAAAAATAATTCAATGACAAGGAATTTCTCTAGTTTTGAGGTTTTGGTGCATGTGGACATGTAACATCCTCAACATGGGGGAATGTTGAGGTCCTGGATTTTCCTCTTTTTGACATTCCTTTTACCACCATCTCCATATTTTTCATATATAATTTTGCTACATTTACAAGCTACAAGGTCATATAGGTTACTCAAACATAACAAAAGGTATCATTCATTCATAGTTTATAATCTATATTTTCTTTGTGAAATTTAATTAAAATATTTCTATGGCTACTAAAATGTACAAATTCCATAGCCAAACAAAGTTTTTGCAGCTCTATCCTTGGTTAGACAGGTCCCTATGTGCTTGAAGGAAAACAAAATACATGGATGGATTCCAATTGTTGAGCATATGGATATCCACCTATCACACCCACCTGGAAAATCACAGAGCTCAAAAATTTTGATGGTCAAACCAGAAGTCAACTTTGGTTATAACAGTATATCCTAGCACATAATTTGAAGGCAGGTTGTTTCATTGATAAGAGAGTGTGGAATTGAATGAAAAGAACTTGGAATTAAGGATTATGATGTATTGGTATGAAATATGCTCATGATTTTCTCTTCTCATAACAAATCGTGAGAAGCATATTTCCTGTTTCGATTAGATCATTTAGTTGTCAATTGACAACTAGTTTCTTAGCTTGTAATTATTCAAATCTATTATTTTAGAACTAGTATAAATTACTTTGAAGCAAAGATAAGGGATACTAATTCTAGTTTGTAACTATTGCTATCAAAGAATCCATTTCCATAAATACAAATACTCTGTTCCTATCATAATAAAATGCACTAGTAATTAATTCGTTGATCTAAGTTATCTCATTATTTCTCTCAACAGGAGGGCCTCCTAGAGAGTTGTAAGTTAGCATAGACATTTAAGTTTCATTTCTTTCTTAGAAGTTGTTTCAATTTGGATGCAGTTAGCTATATGTTTTGTGAATCATATATGTTATGTTTTTACATTCAGTTTACTCATTACTACTTTTATTTTTACATGATTGAGCACTAAAATAAAATAAAAAACAACAAGAACATTTCCTCATTCGTTGTTTGTTTGAATTCTTTCATAGCTTAGTCTCAGATTTATTTTCATGCTTGGATTAACTCTCATTAAGACTGCACACAACAGTAATTTATAAATATTAGCATTTAGTGCTTTTCAAGTTGATATTTTTTTATTTTAATTTCATTGTTGGTAGAATAACGAGTTAAATTATTAAAATCAAGTCCTTTACTTATCCAATAGCATAGACTTTTAATTTTGCAAAAGTAGCTTAGACATTCAATATTGTAAATTAGCTTAGACTTTCGATTCTGCGAGGTAGCATAGAATTTTAAAATAGCATAGGGTTTTATTTCTACCCATTACTATATTAGTTCCCTTCTTCTAAATTAAAATAAATTGTTAATTTCAATTTGGTAAAATAGTCATTTCAATTTCTAGATTAATGTGTTTTAATTTTAGCTTATTTGGTTGATCTTATGAAAAGAACATGTGTGTGACTTGACAAGAGTTAGACTTGAGGGGAAAAGGAAATTCCCAAAAGAAAACATCACTCGAACATGATCGAGAGCTAGGGTTTGTAGGAAACCTGTTCAACCTGCGATCAAGGTACCAAACTCTGGAGGAGGACAACGCCAGGGGTGCAGAACTTTGCAAAAGAGGGAAGGTTCTGACCCAACAAATGAAAAGCATTGGGTCCAATGGGACCCCATCTTACAAACAGGCAATGATGCAAAAAGATAAAGCCCCACTGGACGGGGTGCAGATCTCAGGATCTGAGAAGACAGGAAAGGAGGAACTAAGAAAAAAAGGGAAACTAAGCGAGGAGCCCAGGACTACCCAGAGGTGAAAAGAAACTAATAACAACAACAGTCCAGTAGACAGAGACAAGAAGAACCCCTCTCTAGAATAGATACCACAAGAGAAGGAACCTAAGGACAAGTTAACAGGAAACACTGAAGATCTGCACTAGTTCGGAGCAGATCGGGAAGGAACAGCCACAGAAACTAGGAAGCAGGAGAACCAGGGGCATTGCAAGCCTAAAACCACAGAAAACCTGTGGGTAATAATATCCGACCTGGAACTACAGGATTACCGAGATCATATGGCAGAACATGCGGTGATCTGCAAGTTTATGGGTTTTTGGCTGACAGAATGAGCCCTATGCTTTTGGATCAAGAAACAACGGAAGCCAAAAGGGGACATGAGGCTTCACCTGGGAGCCAAAGGCTTATTCATGGTGGTTTTCAAAAATCTGGATGATAAGGATCAAATCTTCGACAGAGGGCCATATTTTTTCGCCTCAGCAGGACCATACATGAGACCATGGAAGCCCAACTTTGTGCTAGAACAGGAAACATTCAAACAGGTACCTATCTGGATCTGCATGTTCTCTCTCCCGATTGACTATTGGAGACATGTGGCGCTGGAATAGATAGGCAATAAGTTAGGTACCTTCATCAAAGCTTCGGAGGCAACACTACAAAAGAGGTATACCTCCTGTGCTAGAATCTGTGTCGAGATGGATGTTTCAGGGGCTCTGCATGAGGGTCTGTGGTTGGAATATAGGGATGAAGTTTACTTTCAAGCTATAGACTATGAGAAGATCCCATTTCACTGTAGAAAATGCCATGAACATGGACACCTATTTAGGGAATGCCCAATGAACAAAACAATGGAAAAACCCAAGGATAATACAGGGAAAAATAAGGAAGCTTTCACCCGACCTCCTGGTAGACAACGAGCCAACAAGAGACAGCAACATAAAACAAGCACATCCATAAAAAGTATAGGCAACGCCTTTGAGGTGTTGGAATCAGAAACAGAAGCAGAGGAGGCCAACCAAGGGAAAGATCCATTGAGAGTTAGCCAGACCATTACGACATAGAGGACACAAGATCCCAGTCCTATCCCTTCAAATAACATCCCACAATTTCCAGTACTAACAGAAGAACTAGAAGAAGACTCAGAAATGATAACTAGCAAAATGGGTATAGAGGACATGGATCTTAGCGACATTCTAGAACAAGAAGGTATGGATCTACTAAACATGGTAGATTAATGGAAGAAGAAAGGAATAGAACACATACCTGAGGAGGAGGTGAACAGAGTAAACTCATTATTCCTAGCAAGACAAAAAGCAGGAACAGATATGCAGAAAAGAAGCTTTGGAGAAACAAAAGGACTGGGGGTAAAAGCTCAAGGACTACATCAAACCACCACCAATCCCAAGCACTAGAAAAAACGAGGCATCAAGACAAACAATGAGGCACTCCAAGAGCTCGATCAAATTCCCCTTAACTCAGGTAAGATGAAAGCCCTTGAGGCTTTCACACTTACCTCCTAAAAAATCTGTCAATTATGAAAATACTCTCATGGAATGCTAGAGGGCTGAACAGCCAAAAGAAACAGTTCTTATTAAGAAAAGAAGTCATAAATGAACAACCTAATATGATCTTTTTGCAAGAAACAATGTTCTAGCAAGATATGAAAGCAACAAATAAAAAAGTTGGCAAAAGAATGGAATGCATACAGGTGGAAAGGATTGGAATGGAGGGTGGCTTAGCCACTCTCTGGAATCCTCAGGTCCTACATCTTACTTCTGCAGAGGCATCTAGATTGTCTATTTCCATAGAAGTCCAAATAATTGGAAATTCAGACACTTATCTCTGCACTAATGTGTACAACCCTAAAAAACTAGAGGAAAAACTGACAATGCTTAGAAGTCTCTCCAACTTGCAGCATAGATATCCCCTAGCAAAAACAATTTATGGAGGAGATTTTAATATGATCACTTCACTAACAGAAAAGAAAGGAGGCATCAAGATGCTCAATCGGGATGCATAAGCTTTCAATAATTTTATCAAAACAGCAAAACTTGTAGACATCATCCCCAAGAGCGACGCATATACCTGAAACAACAAAAGGGGCAGCAATAGGCAAATTGCCTCTAGACTTGACAGATTCTTAATAATAGAAAGCATTCTCCTTGAAGGGATCACAGTGGATTCAGATATTCTACCAAGTGGAGGTTCTGATCACTGGCCTATAACTATGAACGCGGCCATCCTTAGCACCCCGAGGAACAAACCCTTCAGATTTGAGAAGTTTTGGCTCAGCCATCCGGAGTTCATCTCAAAAATAAAACAATGGTGGAATGAGCCACTAGAAACTAGGGGAACTAAGATGTACAAACTCCAAGCCAAACTCAAACATATCAAAACCAGGTTAAAGTCCTGGAACCAAGAGGTCTTCGGCAACATATTCAAAGATAAGAAGCTACTGGAGGAATAGTTAGAACAAATTCATAAGGAGTGGCTCCAAGGGGATATCAACCAGGAAGCAATGAACATAGAACAGATACTCATGTAGAAGTGGCAGGCTAGATGCCACCAGGAGGAAACCTTGTGGAAGAAAAAATCCCGAATCCAATGGCTCAAAGAAGGAGAGAAGAATACAAAATTCTTTCATCGCTTAGCCATTGATGAAAGATGTGCAAATCAAATCATTAAGATGAAGAATGAATAGGGAAACTCTCTACAAACCCATCAGGGCATCTCATCCCTCCTCATAAATCACTTCAGCCTGATCACTTTGGAGCTGGACATCAACAGAGAGGAAGCTATAAGAGATATAATGACCCCCATTCCCAGGATAATAACAAAAGATCAAAATAAATCTTTGAATCGCATGATCACCATGGAAGAGGTGGAAGAAGTAGTGCGAGATATTCCCAATGGAAAGGCTTCAGGATCAGATGGCTTTACCATCGATTTTTATAAAGCCTGTTGGGAGATAATTAGTGTGGAAGTTTGGGAGGTGGTGGAAGATTCCCGACAATCCTCGTCCATCCTCAAATCCCTCAACTCAACCTTCATAACCCTTATACCAAAAGAGGAGGAAGCAAACACACCCTCGAAGTTTCGCCCGATTGCATTGTGCAATGTTCTTTACAAGATTATCTCTAAAGTCATAGCCAACAGGCTGAAGCCAATTCTTCTTGGGATAATATCGGAAGAGAAATTGGGCTATGTGGAGGGACGAAAAATAGTGGATAATATACTGCTAGCTCAGGATATGATTCATACTCTTCAATCTCAGAAAAAAGCTGGCACGCTCATGCAGCTGGACCTTTCAAAAGCATATGATAAAGTCAGCTGGAGTTACTTGGAGGCCATACTAGAGGCCCTTGGTTTTGCTGAGAGCTGGATAAAATGGATTCTAGCCCTAATCAAGTCTACCAAATTCTCCATCCTGGTTAACAGAGCTCCCACAGACCCATTCGCTCCCACAAGAGGTATTCATCAAGGAGATCCTTTATCCACCTTTCTGTTTGTTATATTAATGGGAGGTCTAAGCCGATTTATCAAAAGTGTGAAAGAGGCAAACTTAATTCAGGGCCTCCAACCCATGCCCTCCTGCCCTGCTACCACCCACTAGCAGTTTGTTGATGATACTATGCTTCATGGCACCCCCATGATTTGAGAGGCTCAAGGCTTCAAAGCCATTCTCAAGTGTTTCAACAAAGCCTCAAGTATGGACCTAAATCTCACTAAATCCTCCATTTTCTTTTTCAACACTCACCTCGTAGTCCAGAAAATTCTTTCCAGAATCCTTGGGTTCAAGAGGCGAAACCTTCCTTCAAGATACCTAGGAATTCCTCTTACTGACAAACCATGGCAAAAGAGTCATTGGGAGAAAATGCTATCCAATTTGGAGAAACGTAGCAAGCATTGGACCCATAGAGCCCTTAACTTTGTAGGCCGACTTGTCCTCACTAAAGCTATCCTTCAGGCCATCCCTCAATACATGCTCTTCACTCTCTCGGCCCCTAAAGGAGTTCTTCAGAAAATAAGACTCATCCATAAAGCCTTCCTTTGGTCGGGAAACTCTGACAAGCAGAAATGGCCCTTAGTGGCTTGGGAGAAAATATTCAAACCCAAGCTCCTAGGTGTGTTAGGCCTACAAGACCCATACACCATCAATAGAGCCTGTGGAACCAAGCTATGGTGGCGGTGGGTGAAGGAACCGAACACCCCCTGGGCCAAGCATTGGAAAGCCAAGTATGCGGAAAATTATAGCCCTCAAAAATTGATTAGAATCTAGAAACCTCTAGAAGGCTCCCCAATCTAGAATTTAGTGAGAGCCAATCAAAGCATAATATAGGAGCATAGTTTTTGGGAAGTCCAAAATGGTCAAACTGCTCTTTTTTGGGAGGATGCCTAGCAGCAATTTCCAAAACTTGAATGGCCTAATTATATCACAATACAAAGAAGGCATGAGGAGCAAGGAAAGCTAATAGTGTAACATGACTAGAGACTTGACACAATGAACCATCCATGGAAACAATGGATCTTCAACGACACCATTCAGCAGAAATGGATAACAACCTGATGTCTCTGCAAATGAATTTGGCTAAAAGGAAAATCCGCAGCACTCAGGATGCAGATCAACTGCGATCGGGCAAGCTCGAAGGGGGAACCTTCACACTAAAAGAGGCAAGA
This sequence comes from Pinus tabuliformis, assembly GCA_031772625.1. Classification (NCBI taxonomy): domain Eukaryota; kingdom Viridiplantae; phylum Streptophyta; class Pinopsida; order Pinales; family Pinaceae; genus Pinus; species Pinus tabuliformis. The sequence goes on from CM062811.1 coordinate 1,081,973,233, forward strand.
TCTTACATAGAAGGAAGGGACCAAGAAGAAAAAGTCAATTGGCACAACAAGGTCTGGGATGCAGAGCTATGGCCAAAGATTAAAACCTTCCTGTGGCTCCTGATGCACCGTAGAACCCTCACCTGGGAGAACCTACGAAAAAAAGGTTTCATAGGCCCCTCACGCTACCCCCTCTGTGAAAATGAGGAGGAATCAATGAATCACCTCCTTAATGAATGTGAATGGACCAACAGACTATGGAATTGGATGGAGACAATATTTAAGAGCACGGACAGAAACAAAAATTCAATATAAGAAAGCATAGAAAATTGGAGAATCAATTATTCCAAACCTCAAATAGTTAACAATTTATGTAAATTAACCCCTGGTTTCTTAGTTTGGTCAGCGTGGAAAGAACGAAACAAAAGAGTTTTTCAAAACAAAGCCAGATCCTTAGAGATTATTAAAGAAAATATCCTACAAAACATGAGGGAAAGGACTCTTACTAGGTGTAAAGCCAAACAGGATACTGAACCATCTGTTACTGACATATAAATTATGTAGGTGTTTGGAATAACTACAGTTACTTCATCCATTTCGTCTGCACAGCAGCCTCAACAAGCCCCCTTCATAACCTCTTGGCAACACCCTCAACCAGGTTTTCACAAACTGAACTTTGATGGGACCTCTCATGGAAACCTTGGCCCGACAGGCCTAGGAGGTGTCCTTCGTAACCACAAAGGCGAAATTCAACATATCCTCAGTCATTCTATGGGAGAGGCTACAAACAATGAAGCAAAATTTGTAGCATTAGAGCAGGGACTCCGGATACTAATTTGCTTGGGAACAGGGGCTACTGTTATAGAAGGGGATTCACTACTAGAAATTAATGCAGCAAGGAAATTACAGAAGGGATCGAGACCTGGAAAGGTTACGAAGCACTGGAGGCTGGCCAAAGTTATAGAGCTCATTGCAGATCACCTCTCAATCCTCGATGGAGTCATTGTGCAGGCAGTGAGACAGACTGTAAATGCAGTAGCGGATTGCCTAGTGAACTACGGGGTCAATCATCAAAATACCTACCTAGACACGAGCTGGCAAGATGTAACATGCGAAGAGCTTCGGGCCAAGTGTTTACAACTTTCAAGGCACGACATTCTGAACAGGTGGGAGGGGTTGGGCAGTACCATGGTACCATTCATCAATAACACATGAGGACAGCTATTAATGAACATTCCCCAGATCATTATGCCCCAAATTGGAATTGTAAGGGGAGGTACCATCACTAAAATTGGAAGGGGAGGAAAATCTCGTAAAATAATGAACGTCAGATTATTCAATGTGTAGCTGAGGACATGTGGCCCATGACCAATAGCTACAAGTGTGGCAACTTAGTGGCTTCGGATCGGAATCAGGGGAAGGCATGCAAAAATCTAAAAGGGAGTAATTATGTCAGAAATCGCAGCTCTATGAAGGCTTCGCTGAAGATCATGATCCATCACATTCAACCCTCAATTATAATTAAGATGATCCACCAAAGGGCTCAAACATATCATTCCCATCTCCCAGTTCTAAGCCCTTTGCACTCTGTCTGGTTTCCCGAAGCTTGTTTGAATCCCGTTGATACTTGCAACAACACTATGACAGAAAAAGGTAGTCGTAATGCTTCCACTAACAAAGAACTGAAAAGAGCCCAAGAGGCCTATGAAACATTGGTCTCTGCTTGGGGAAAAAAGAAAATTGAGGAAATAGAATCATACGTCAATGAGGACCAGGAGAGGCTGGACATGCACAACATGGAGAAGGAGATCGAGGGGATCTCAGACCCAGGAACTCCAGATACCAAAGCCACTTAGTTCGTGAGAACCCAAAGTGTAGTCTAGTGCATGAAAACCATGCTTGCCAAAGCTCTTAGTCTACAAGGAGCAGCTACGAAAGATGTGTACTATGCCACATCACTTGCCTCAGCCAAGAACTCTGCGAGGCTGGATTCGCTGGAAGTCTGTATGAAGTCTTTAGTAGAGGAACTCAAGATGTTGTTTGAAAATCTGGAAGCCTTCGTCAGGCTCTTCAAGCTCTCTTTACGATAGGGGATCAACATTATAGTTGACATTCTGGCAGAGGACAATGACACCGCCATGGTAAAATGCCATAACTCCCAGAGGAATCCAAAGCCAAAACCTGACCATGAAATAGCCGACCCAAGTGCTACCAGTAAGGATTACGTGGAATTGGAGTTGTAATTGCTTCATCGCTCTCTGCTCTTCGCCAGTCATCCTTTGCTAGCTTCTTTTTAATGTCTGAATCTGTCTTGAGTACGATGGGCTTTCCTAGACCCTCTATGGTTTTGCTTCCTATGTCAGGCAGCCCTGTGTGGTTAGCCACTTCTACTTTTCGTTACAATTGTGAAAGGATAGTTTGTTTAGCTCGTTAGTGTCAATGAAAGGCTCTGTTCTTAAGTCACAGGCCTAGTTCCTGCTAGCTCTGAGTGTAGCCATTTTGGTCGATCAAGCTTGATGCTCGATGTTCTGTCTGGTTATACAGACCTTTTGTATCTTATGTAATTTTGTGATCTAATATACATCTATTGATTTACAAAAAAAAAGAGAGCTAGACTTGAGGTAGAAAGCATGGAGTTGGGTTACACTTTTTAGCGAAAGAGGGTGCATTTGGGTGGAAAAATAAATGCCTTGATTAAGCCTTTTTTAAGCACTCGATTGAGCTCCTTGGGTGCTAAAATAGTAATCGATTAGGGGTTAAAAAATAGCCCTTGATAAAGTTATAATGCATGTTCTAGCTATAGCGGTCAATCGAGCTTTAAGGATCGATCAAGCATTTTTTTAAATATATACCACTCACGTGGTCTACGTGCACTATTTTCACATACTGCAGGAGATCGAATAAGAGATTAAGAGTAGATCAAACTAGGTTATTGCAGCTCGATCAAGCAATGGAGCGTTCAAATCAATCTACCAAAAACACTACCAACATCGTAGAGGCTCAAACGAAGGTAGTTACTCTATCCTTTGTCTTTCTTATTTTATTTTTTTACAAAATGTAACAAATTATTTAAAAAAAAACAACCATATAAAAAAACCATGAAAACAAATTAATTAAAAAAAACAACCATACAAAAACTATGAACACCACAAAAACACCCTTGAAAAATCTTAGAAAATCATAAAACCAACCAAGAAAACGATAAAAAACAACTTTCAAAACAACTTAGAAAACCACAAAACTAACCTTGAAAACCATAAAAAAAAAATTGTTCAAAACAATATAGAAAGCACTTCGAAACCAAAAAGAAAACTATAATTTAGGTTTTAAATTTGTTTCTTACATGCAATGTTTTACGTGTTCAGTTCATATTTTCTAGTTTTGAATGGTAATTTAAACATTTGTTCTAATTATTTTAGGTTTTAAAGTTTTTCATTAGGAATTTTGTGCAATAATTTTTTTTTTGTTATTTAAAATGAATTTTAAATTTATAGCAAATTTGACCAAAGTTATACTCCAAAAAACCCCAAAACATAAAACAATGAACTATAACCAATAATTAAGTAAACTAGGAGCTTGATATTGACATGATGAATATGGTTGTTCATAGTGAACCTTTATTTATAAAATAAGAGATTTTACTTTATTTTATTATTTTAAATTTAAATGTCAAATGATCCAAAAAGACATAAACTATACTTTAATTATTTAGAATATAATATTCAATTATCTAGAATATTTAATTAGATATTGGAGACGTTTTAGAATAGCTAATTGTTGTAAAATATATGACACCTAGAAAGGTGTTGTTTCTTAGGAACTAATTTAGGAAAATAGTTAGGAGTGTTGTTATGAGATAATTAAATGTAAATGGACACTTGTAAATGAAATAAGTGATCCATAAAAAAAAATAGTTTAGCACATTAGCCTATTTAAAGCTTGTTTCTCTTTTTGGAAGAGTGTTGAGTGACTGTGTATAAACTCTTGCAAATTTTACGTAATTTTCTTTTCCTTTTTAGTAAAATTTGTGTGTATGAGAACACTTCTACTATTATTATGGTATCAGAGCTTCAATAATGTAGACTATTTGAAGAGGAGATTCTAGCATTGTAGGCTTTTGGAAAACTCGATCAAATTGTCCAGTGGTTGAACGGTATGAAAATTTCTCAACTCTAATAAGGAAAAGAAAATATATTTTCTGAATTACTGACATTTGATTTTTTTAATCAACCAATTTTTTATTCCCCAACATCCCTAGAGAGAACTTCAACCTTTATCTCCTCCGAAGTGTAATCATTTGAACTCCTAGCAAATCTTCTATCTCTAAGGGTATGTTGCGCTTGGGTTTGACATCCTACGTGGGAGGGTTTGATTCAACTGTACATTGAATATCCTTATCGAGAATTGCAAAGAAGCTTTCTCCGTATTTCGACAAGGCTACTATTGAAATAGCCACTCGACTTGGAACTCATATTGTTCCTTTCATCATTTCTCTCTTGCAGCAATTCCCAAGAGCATTTATACATTGATCCAATTTTCATCCTCTCTCTAGAGCACCCTCCAAATGCCAAATATTGCGACTTAACTCTTGATCAAATACCACTTATAAATATTTATGCTTATATATTTTTTCTTGAGTTTTATTCTCACCCATGTTTCTTCTTGTGGTCATGTCATGCATCATGAATCCCTTGACCACTATTTATCATCCTTGCGGTAGAGATAATACAACATGATTGGGAACTAGGGAGTGATCATGTGTTTTTCTAACTCCAACACTTGTAACTTGTGATACTTTGATTGTTCTTTACGTGCAAGAGCCAATGATCATGTTCGGGTTCAAATCTTATCATCAATATTTTCGTTCTTACAAGTTTGTTGCATCTGAAGTTTACCATGATCTTTCCCAATGAAGTATTTAACTGTGAAAGTATTTTGTGTGATTTTCATATGGATGGCTGCAAGGCTCTCTGTTAGAACCATGTGATTTAGTGTGGATTTTTTCTTTTGGTTATTTATATTATCTGTTGATATCTAACAAAGCCCTCTGTTCCACATCAAAATATTTCTTTGGCTTCATCTCCAAATTTGTGCCATATAGACCAAATTCAATTTAGAAACAACATTGGCCTCTTCCTTTGACAAGAACTCAATAAGAGCATCACCATAGAGGGCCTTGTTTCCTGCAACATGGCGCAATAGATTGCAACGCTGGAGCAATTTTTGACTTTAAAGGTCAGGCAAGGAAATTTTGGCAGAAGCAAAGAGGACTTCAATCTAAAAATTAAGGAATTTTCCATTGTAGCTTATATATCAGATGTCGAAGTCATTGATATAAAATTGGACTTTTTTAAACTTTTGAAACACAAATTTACCTTTCTTAAAAAGTGACATCATAATTTTTATTTTGGAATATATGTAAATGTGATCTAATGCAATTTCGGGAGAAAAAATTTTTTAATAAAGTTTTTTGTTTGGAGTGATAAGTGATATTGTAAGTGATAAGTTGAATTTTGGGATTTTTTTTTGTAAATTTGGAAGGCGTAAATATTTTTTTATTTTTATTTTGAAGTGATAAAATTGTAAGTCAAAGTAATGTCTCTACTTTGAGGGGGGCTTTCTAAAGAGTTAACAAGTTAGATTCAACGAAGTCAAAACTGGAAGAGCATTGTAAAAAGTCAAATTTCAAAATTTTCATTGTAAAATTTCAGAGAAGTTGACTAGAGCCAAGTGCAAATCTTAGTCACTTTTCTCCTCTAACGACTATATGGAGGTCAAAGCCCAGCCCCAATAGATCTTTTTTTGTGGTGTTGCGCATGTTGTGTTGTCCATCTTGTTTTTGTCGTGCATCATCCATCTTGGTGCATACATTTACTTTTAAAATGCCCAAGCTAGTAATTTTTTTTTTTCTTTTGAATCTGACAAACTTGAAGGAACATAGAAATAAATTTGATTTACAATGAAATTTGGCAAGATGTATGTGATGGTGATGTTAAACCAAATAAACCTACAGATGCAACTTTACTAGCTAAATGGGAAATAAAAAATGTCAAAGCATTAGCATTAATCAAATCTTCAGTTAATGATGAAATGTATGTTCACATTGAAAATGCTTCTGATGCATGGTCTGCCTTGAGAACATTTAAATATTTATTTGATACACAACATGAATCTAAGAAAGTTTATCTTCAATTGAAGTTGCTCCAACAGAAATTGACAGAAGGGGGAGATGAACTTGAACATTTCCATAATTAAGAACATTAAGCGGGAAATAGTAAATAGTGGATTTCAACCAGTTTCATAACTACTATTTTGATTGCTATTTTTCCTTCTTCATATACACATTTCTTGGAAACTTTACAAGTAACTTGAAAGCTAGACAAGTTAAAATTTGATGAATTAAGTGAAATTCTAGATCAACATGACAAAAATTTTGGAAAGAAGAAATAGACTGGAGAAGATGTCTTATTTATAGAATCTAGTACTAGTAAATCTTCAATTGATAGTTTTGGAGGTAGAGGAAGGGGGCACAACAATTAAAATCAAGGAGCATGTAGAGGACAAGGTCGTGGATGAATTCAAGGCAGAGGGAAAAACTTCAGTAGAGAAAATAGTTGTGGTAGAAGTAACATTCAAGGCGTGGGCAAGAGTCATGGTAGAGGCAACAAACAAGGAAGAGGAAAAAGGCAAGTTAGAGGGAAATATCAAGCGAGAGGATAAAGTAGAGGCAAAGAACAGAGTCAAGGAAGAGGAAAATATTTCAGTCAAATGTTTTGTAGAAGATGTAACAGAGTTGGTTAGTATGCTGAATATTGTTGAACTTCTATTGTAAAAATTCCAAATTTTCAACAACATATGGCACAATTTTCTAATGATCAAGAATATGGATGACTTAGAATATGTCTTTAATACACCTCAAATCTCATAATTAACAACATTACAGGTCTCCACATATCTTAGAAGTGATTATGAAGATGCTTGGATTTTGGATATAAGGGAAACACAGCATATGACTTTTCGATGTGACTTCTTTTGGACTATTCAACAATGCCATCTTAATTCAATCTTTCTTGCAGATGATACAAGACACAATCCTTGTGGAAAAGGTGTAGTAAACATTTCTCTTCCTAGAATTGGAGAAAAACTAATTTCAAATGTTTGATGTGTACCAACTTTCAAGAAGAATTTGTTGTCATTAGTCACGACTCGACAAGCAGGACATTAGTTTGTTATGGAGGATGGATTAGTAAAAATCAACTCCATCAAATAGAATATGAAGACAATCATGACATGATATGAAGATTGAAAACTTTGAAGGATGAAAGGAACAATCATTCCACAAAATTCTAATTTTGCAGGAGAAGGAAGTACAAATATTTCACCAATAATGTTGTGGCATGTTAGCTATGTGCATTTAAACTTTGAAAGACTCTCTCAACTTCAATAACAGGGATTTCTTAAAAAACTTCAACCTTTTAAGAAATAAAATGCAAAGTGTGAAGCTTGCATTTACAGGAAACAAAGTCAAGAGACTTTTCCAACAAGTTCATGGCTTGCAAACAAGTGTTTGCAATTGCTTCATAGTGACATTTGTGGACCTATAAAAAATTCTCTAGGAGGTTGTAGATACTTTTTACTCTTCATTGATGATTTCAGTAGAATGACTTAGGTTTATTTTTTGAAGCAAAAATCAGAAGCATTAAAAAAATTTAAAACTTTTTTCCAACTTGTTGAGAATGAATTTAAAGAGAAAATTGGCACTCTTAGGACAAACAATGGAGGGGAATTCACTTCCAATGAATTGCAAACTTATTGCAAGGAAAATGATATCAAAAGACAACTTAAAAATGTCTACACTCCACAACAAAATGGAGTAGTAGAGAGAATGAATTGCACTTTGTTAGGGATGGCAAGATCCATGCTAACTTTCAAAATTTAAGTCCTTTATGTTGGGAAGAAGAAATACATACAACAATTTACTTAAGTAACAGGTACCCTACTACTTCTTTGGATGGAATTACACAATATGAAGCATGGTTTGGTTTCAGACCTCGAGTCAAGCATCTTAGATATTTTGGTTCGGTGTGCTATTCCGTAGTTCCAAAAGAAAAGTGAACTAAGATTGATTGACGAATTTTGAAGTGTACAATGATTGGGTATTCCGATGAAAATAAGGGATATCATATTTTGTTCAATGGAAAGTTTGTTGTCTGTAGGGATGTGATATTTGATGAAACAAATAGCAAGAGTGCCACAAATATAGAAAGTCTTCTACAGAAATTGGAAACTAAGGGATATAAAAAGAAAAGAAAAATGAAAAATCAACCAAGTATACAACATTGGTATGAAATTGAATTGCATTCATTAGAAAATGGTTCATCCATCTCATCTACTTCAACTCCACCATCTTGATCTTTTGTCATTTCATCTAAATCTCCTAGCAATAGTTCATCTCACAGTGACTCTCCACTCCCTGAATCTTCATATGGTCGAAGAACATATGTTTATATAAATCCACTTTATAATGATGGTGATTATTTAGATCCGCAAACAAGGGCACATCAATTGCCTAAATGGACCATTCAAGTTTTGAAGGATGTCAGGCTAGATGAACTAAAAAAAATAGGAACACAAAGTTCACAAATAAATGAAGAATTTTTTTCCTTAGTAAAAAATTATTTTACTGAGCCATACACATACAAAGAGGCAATAAAACATATAGAATGGAAAAAGGAAATGGTTGAAGAATACAAGGCAGTGATGGAAGAAAACACTTGGAAACTTGTTGGATTTCCCAACAATGTGAAACCCATTGAATGCAAATGGGTCTATAGAATTAAGTATAAGCCAGATGGAGACATTGAAAAATACAAGGAAATGCTTGTTGTTAAAGGTTTTGCAGAGCAAGAAGGAATCGACTATGAAGAAACTTTTGCACCTACAACAAAATGGAACACAATCAGATTAGCACTTGCATTATCAACTCGAGAAGGATGGAAAGTTCATCATATGGATGTTAAAAGTGCCTTCATCAATGGAGACTTGCAAGAAAAATTATGTATGACCCAACCTCCAGATTTTGAGATTGAAGGGCAAAAATACAAAGTATGCAAACTAATCAAGACTTTATATGGATTGAAACAAGCTCCATGAGCTTTGTATGCGAAAATGGACGAGTACCTTTGCAAAGTTGTCTTTAAGAAAAGTGAATATAATGATACTTTATATGTATGCCAACAGGGTTAAAATATGGTGATTCTAGTTATGTATGTGGATGACTTGATCATTACTAGGAATAATAATGATCACATTTTGCATGTAAAGAAGGAGTTGCAGGCTGGTTTTGAGATGAAAGATTTTGGATTACTTGACTACTATCTTGGAGTTGATGTATTCCAACATTGAAACCATATTTCCATTTGTCAAAGAAAGTATACATCTAAACTTCTTCAAAGATTTGGAATGCAAGATTGTAATCCCGTTCTCACCCCAATGGAACAAAACTTGAAACTTTTAAAATTTGAATGGGGGGGGATTGGTGAATAGTACTACTTATAGACAATTGATTGGAAACTTGGTCTATCTGACAACCACTCATCCAAATTTATTTTATGTAGTCAGTATTATATCGTGTTTTATGCATGAACCAAGGGACATCCATTGGAATGCAACAAAATGGGTCCTTATATATATCCAAGGAACAAAAGGTTTTGGGATTCTTTATAAAAATACTAAGAAATTTACACCTGGTGGATATTCAGATGCATATTTTGCTAGAAGTATTGATGACCGAGCATCAACCTCAGGTTATTTAATGAACATGGGGTCAACTGCAATTTATTGGTGTTGCAAGAAGCAAGCTATAGTGGCCACTTATTTGGCAGAAGCAGAATATATATCAACATGGGAAGCAACATGTGAAATTGTTTGGTTGCACATGGTTTTGTAGGACTTGGGCATTCCTCAAGAGGAGGCCACATCTTTATTCATCGACGACTAGTCAACCATCAAGCTTGCCAAAAACCCATTTTTTCATTCCAAAACAATGCATGTGGATGCAAAGTATCATTACATCATAACACTCATTGCAAAGGATTTCATCAAGCCGATATATTGTCCTTCAGAAGATTAGATCTTAGATATTTTCACAAAACCAGTTGGTAGGATCAAATTTACCAATTTCTTGGAAGAGCTTGGTATCTGTTGTAATGTACTTTTGGATCAATGGGGGCAATTTTAGATGATCCAAAAATACATAAACTATAGTTTAATTTTTTAGAATATAATATTCAATTATCTAGAATATTTAATTAGATATTGGAGACATTTTATAATAGCCAATTGTAGTAAAAGATATGGCATCTAGAAAGGTGTCGTTTCTTAGGAACTAATTTAGGAAAATAGTTAGGAGTGTTGTTATGACAAAATTAAATGTAAATAGACACTTGTAAAAGGAATAAGTAATCCATAAGAAAATTCTTTATGACATTAGCTTATTTAAAGTTTGTTTCTCTTCCTGAAAGAGTGTTGAGTGATTTTGGAAACCCTTGCAGACTTTATGTAATTTTTTCCCCTTATTAATAAAATTTGTGTGTCTAAACACATTTATGCTATTATTAAATTTATTTATACTTTAAATTTTTTTAATAATAAATATACTACAATTCTAGTTTTAAAAATAAAATATTCATCTTTAAAGTTAAAAATCAAAATTATATATATATATATATATATATATATATATATATATATATATATATATATATATAGTAGCATGTCCCTTTATATATAATTATAACATTTTACATAACATGTAACTATATTTAACTATAACATCATATAGCTATATATTATAGTTCTATATATAAAATATATAACATAATATATATATATATATATATATATATATATAGATATATATATATATATATATATATATATATATATATATATATATATATATATATATATATATATATATATATCATGTTACAACATAATCATAACTATAGTTCCTAAAAAATTTATATATATTTAACAAAATTATAACTTATTTATATAACATCACGCCTCACACACACACACACACACATATGTATAACATAACATGTAGCTATATAGATAGTTCATAACATAATTATATAATTAGATATATAATTAAACTATTATACTCTAACATCATTTATAATCTCTTATATATATATAATATAATTCTATAACTTTTTATCATTACATAAAGTTAGTTATTTGACATTATATATAACGTAGTGTAACAAGTACATTGTGCATAACTATAACATAATATAACTATAATATTTAACATATATAACTATATATATAAGTTCATGTTTCAACAATGCATCATTGATAGATACATTAAATCCATCATTAAAAGTGCATTTGGTCTAATAAATAAAAGAATTTAGACTCAAGTTTCTGATTTGTACCAAAGTCAAACATTAAGAATGTAAAGTCTGTTGTTGTATTTGGTTGGCATGAAATTTTATTAGTTTTGTAAGTAGGTTTATTTCTATTTTTTACATATATATTTACATATTTATGCATTATGAATAAAATGCATTATTTAAAAATGAAAACAAGTGCGAGGGTGGATTTGATCACTTCTTTTGATTGTGTTTACATGGAAATCAATGTATTTTGGTTCATAAATTATCAAAAAATGGACTTTAAAGTTTAGGACTTCAGGCTAGATTGTTCCACTTAAGCTTAGAAATGGTTTTTTGTCAACATTTTTTTTTCTTGGATTAGTATATATGTATTATATATAATATTCTAAGGCATCCAATATACATGCCCCAACTATAGGGAATCGTAGGGCGAGAGGTTCTGTTATACGTGGTCAGGCTCATGATAGATCACATAGCCCATTAAACATTCATGTTCCCATCAAATTTCATGCCTCTAATGCCATTCAGAGTGCCAGAGGCAGTGTTTCTATCTTTGTTTATGACCATGCTACATCCAATGGACCTTCTTTGCCCATTTCAGGTACACCTCCTACATTTTTAAATTCTATTTAAAATTTATGTGTTTATGTCTTGAAATTATCTTTAATTTTTAAATCTCCTTCAAGTGACGTTCTAGAATTTAATGTATATGTGGTTATGCTTCTAGTTTGTCAATTATATATATATATATATATATATATATATATATAGAGAGAGAGAGAGAGAGAGAGAGATATATATATATATATTAAATTATGTTTATGATTTACAGGTCCTCAATATGATGAAGCTGAGGATTAGAGTGCAACATCAATCCCTGTATGGGATGATGCTACAACTCAGGTCACATCAGAGGATGTTACGACCCGTTATACACAGATAACAAGAGAGATAAATAATACCCCTTCCAATTCACCAATTTGTCTTGCATTGTATACGATGTTGGATAACATGATTAGGTTGATCAAGACATACCAAAGGTTGGGACTGCATAGCCACATATTACAGTTCATACATAGGGTCAAGAGCCATGAGGTTAGAGGTGCAAATTCTTCAGAGGTGGTGAAAGAGGCCATCAAGGACATTGATGTTCATGAGGAGTTGTTCAACATCCATCCAAATCTCCCTACTACACATAAAGGTCTGATCCCATTGAAATATTTTAGTAATGTTCATGCAACCCCTTTCGTGTATTATAGATTCATTAGAGCTTGGGGAAACTTCCACAACCATTACCAGGTCACCATTTATTTTGCTAAGAATTTATATACAGAGTTTGTGTTACATATGAGGCCAAATTACACTGATACTGGATCTCATTTTTATGGTACCAGCATGGGACATACCTATGAGCGCGAGGGTGCTCGTAGGGACCCTAGGCATGTGCCACAACCTCTGAGATTCTTTCCACTACTATCTTGGAGCTTGGTATTACTTAGAGACCTAGACGAGTTGTCGCAACGTAGTGCTGAGGCTCGAGAGACTATTGCAGATAGCATGAGAGTGTCATTAGCTAGTCTGCATGTTGAATTGCATTGAGATATTAAGAGATCACCACCACTACCTTGTGACCCACTAGTGCCCTTATATGATGATGAATTTCTCACACATTTACTCTTTGGTTAAATTTTGACCCATACATGTATGTATCGTGATGACATTCGTGAGAATTGGAGGGTGCATGGTCTGCCTGACACATACCACGTACATATCTATATATATATATATATATATATATATATATATATATACAGATATATATATATATATATATATACAGATATATATATATATATATATATATATATATATATATATATATATATACAGATATATATATATATATATATATATATACAGATATATATATATATATATATATATATATATATATATATATATATATATATATATATATATATATATATATATATATATATACAGATATATATCTATATATATATATATATATATATATATATATATATATATACAAAACATTTGACTCTTATTATCAAATTATGCATAGTTATTTAAATTAAAATTTCTAGTTCGTATTAGAATGCATAATTTATATTAATAAGTTCATGATAAAATGTCCTAGTCACATGGATGAGCTTATGAGATCATCCGACGGGGTAGTTGATCAGTGAGTGAAACCTTGACTAGAGCACATTTCCATGGATTCTCCTCCACCTCCACCTCCACATTATATGTTCACTAATGTGGAGGAGATTCGGTATGTACAACCACATGGACCAACACTTGAGGTAAAATTTTTTATTCCTAAGGTTTCAATATATATATTTTTTAAGTTACAAAAATATGGTAATTAATTTGTAGACTAATTATAATTTTTCATTGCCATTGTGTACGTAGGCCCATATGCATAGTGTCTTTGATGCCACTGTTATGTGGATACATGAGTGGGATGCTGGTTTTAGAGGCACTAATGATGTAGGTACATTGATGTAGGCCCAAATAATCAAGCCACGGGTAGGGGAGGACCAAACCCATATTCATGATCAAACCCCCATCCTATTGGACCTGCATTTGGACTTGAATGAGGTTAATAGATTCATGAATATATGTAATAAAAAATGTGGCTCAAGGTAATTTATTTCCATATTATTTATTTTGTACAAATAATGATCTAATTAGTTTGAATTTGAATGTGTTATATTGTAGTACTAGCTTATGGACACTTATCTTGCCTGACATAACTCCCATAAGAGTTCTGGTGGTACTTAAAGTGTCGTCGTTTTTATATTTTCAGGCTCATTTCATAGGGCATATTCACATATGTGATACAAAATTTGTATATTTTCATACATGGACAATCTATGGATGTACATCATGGGCATTATTTTAGTGTATGGATGCTTATTATTTCAGTTTATGGATGTTCATGTGATATTTGTAATTTGTATATATTTTCACATGGATAGTTTATTGATACATGTATCCATTATTTTAGTTTATGAATTTGTATTAATATTGTTTATGGATTCTCATTATTTTTTGAAGTTTAAATGGACCTGGTAAAACTATTTCACTAATTTAATAAATTTTCTATATACTATAACTTTTATTAGCAAAATATATGTTCAATTTTGATTTCCCATAGCCTAAGAAAACAAACACAACCTCAAAAGTTATGATGCAAGTCACTTTGATACTTAAAATGAACTAAAATATATCATTTGCTAGTTTAATATTGAACATGGAAATGATTCCAAACATGCTTCATATTGACTTGTAGAAAGTATCTTTTAGTGCAATCAACATGTATGCAGTTCAATTTTAAAATAAATTATATAGATATAGATATATATATATATATATATGAAATTTTTTATGAACCACCCATATACCATTGCATGGACAACTTTTTAAAGTATTTCAATCAATTACTTATCTCAAGTTTCAATTAAAAAATAAAAATATGATTGAAATAATTTTTATTCAATTTTAATATTAAAAGATGTCATCTAAATAACAAATAGGCTTTCTTCAACATTATTTATTTTGAGATTATCTACAAGAGCCTAGTCATAACATGATATAAGTCAATCATATTGAAATGTTGATATAAAGGTCAAACATCAATATATGCCAACATTTCTATAATTTTATATAATGTTATCAACTTTCCTAAATTTACAAGTAGTTATCCAAGCATTTCAATCAATTCTTTATGATGGAAATTTAAGTTTTATTCAATTTTTAAAAACTCAAATATGATGGAAATTTCTCTTCTTCCAACTCTCCCCCTTCCATATATATCTCTATATCCCTTTTTCTCTCCTTCTTTATCTCTCTATATCACCCCCCAAACATACACATTGTTTCTCCATATCTATCTATATCTCCCTCCCTCTCCCTCTCCCTCTCTCTCTCTCTTCCCCTTCTCTCCCTTTCTCTCCATCTGTCTCTCCTCATATCTCTCTTCCCTCCTACCTCATCTACCCCTCTCTCTCCATCTCCCTTGCCACTGCCTCTCTCTCTCCATCTCCCTTTCCAATCCCTCTTTCTCTCTCTCTCCCCACCTTTATCTCTCTATATATATTTATTTTTACCTCCCTCTCTTTCCCCCTCCAACTCCATCTCTTTCTCCCTCCCTCTCAAGTCATGTCTCCCTTCCTTTCTCTCCCACCTCCCTTTGTGTCTTCCCCGCATCAATCACTCACTCACCCTCTCTCTCCCGAGCTTCGTTCTGCAACTCTATTGACTATCTCCATCCCTATCTCATTCTCTCTCCCCCTTATCTCGATTTAGAGCCTTTCTTTGTCTTTCTATCTCACCCCAAACATATTCTCTCTCTCTCTCTCTCTCTCTCTCTCTCTCTCTCTCTCTCTCTCTCTCTATATATATATATATATATATATATATATATATATATATATATATATATATATATATATATATATATATATCTTGAACTTCTTCCTTCCCTATATTTTGCTCCAACTCCATCTCTCAAGCCGCCTCTCTTTCTTGAAGAATCTCTCCTCCTCTCCCTCTCTCTTACCCTTCTCTCCCACTCTCTCTCACTCTATATTTCAAAAAAATTAAAATACTTTGACAATTAAAATATTATGTTTAAATAATTTTTTAATTTTGATGTCATACAATTTTTTTTTTTTTTTAATATATATATATATATATATATATATATATATATATATATATATATATATATATATATATATATATATATATATATATATATATATATATATATATATATATATATATATATAATGCATATTTAAAATGCAAGATTTCAAATGTTTGTTGTACATTTACTTGAAGAGGAAATGATAATTTTCCATGCATATATTATCTAAAATTTTCCAAAATATTAATGTTCCAGCTACCTCCATCAAAGATACATAGAGCATTTCATGTCCTTCAATTGAAACTATTTAGGTTTTATTTCTTTAAAAGTAGCTTTAGGTTATGATTACTTCAAGATTGTAAAAAAAATTATATATTTAATTATGTTAGATTTATAAAAAAAATTAGGTTAAATAAAATTAACATATATATTGAGTGAGCTTGTATGACTCTTTTTTTTGTTAATGACTCTTTTGTTGATGCCTATGATGTATATCAACCACATTTATTGATATTATTGTGCTAGTATAAATTATAATATAAGAAATTTAATATTGTATTAAAGTTAATAATATTATATTAATATAAAATCAATAAATTTAATATTAATGTTAAAATATAATAATATATATTTTTTATATTGACAGAATTTCATCATTTAATTTAATAATAAAAATAATATTATTTTCATATTAATATCAAGTTTAATAATATTTTTACAAGAAATTATAACAAAAATTCTAATAAGATTTGGAATTTTAAAATGAGGTAAAAGTTTAATTTTAGATCATTCAAACATTTTTTATAGGGGCTCGATCAAGCCATAGTGCCCAATCAAGCTCCTATTAACCACATAAATGGCTTGGTTGAGGGTCTAGTAAACCCTTGATCGAGCTATTTAAATTTAAAATTTAAGCGCTTGATCGAGTCTCTTAAGTCCTAAAATCAACAATTTCAGCACCCCTTCTGCAAAATATTTTGCAGCTCCATTTTATACCCTAGCGGACTTAGGGCTAAATTTTTCCTCAGGTGTTAGAGTTGATCATGTTGGATTCATGAAGGAATCCTCTATCCAATGGCATATGAGTTTAATATTTTCAACTTCATATAGTGTTTTTCATCTAATTTCTTTTAAACATAATGCTTGAAATTTTTAAAATTGTTTTAAAGAGGTTGAATAAAATATCAATATCATAAAAATATACACAACGAAAAAATTTCAAAAAATACGATTATCTTTGTTTACGAGTCCTCTTCAAAAGGGTACTTTTGGTTTTTCAATTTATTTAAATAGTTGAAAAAAACCTTACGTGAACACATGTGTCTACAAAATGCAATTGAAATATTACTTCATAATCTTCGAAAAGTAAAAAAATATATATTTTTGAATAAAACAATAAATTTTTAATATGGAAAAATTATCTCTCTCCTAAAGTTAGAGTCATTTTCCAAATGAACCACAGATTTAACCATGGGATTCAAGAGGTTACAGAGATGAAAAAAGGTTGAACATGTTAACTTATTAATGTCTAGCCTTTATACACATTAATTGGAGAAGAAAACCATGAAACATAAATTTGATTGACTCATAATGCCACTAGAATTGCACATTATCACTTTAGGATAAGACCCTTTCATGATTGAGATACTTATTAGGTAAAAGTTGTTTAGTAATTCACATCCAAGGAAGCTAAGTAGAAATATATTAGGAAAGCAAGAAGAGGGACCATTTAGCCAGTTCAATTTAAGTGTCAATAAGTGGATTTTGATTAATCAAGCTTGATAAATTTCCGTTTCAAATTATAATCAAGACATGTTATTTGAATTATGTTTTACATGTTAGAATCGTTGATATAATAGTTTTTAATTGCAAGCCATTTCTTGTATTGATTATTGACTTTAAATTGAGTTCCCATGAATTTATCGACATCTCTAAATCTCTTGGTAATCCAATATTTCTTATGTGTTTCTCTTTACCTATCATCCCATGAGTGATTTCCATGTCTCATTTCCATTAGCCATCAATTTGTTTATTAAAACCTTTCAAAACTTCTATTAAAATTATGGCTATTAACAAAATAATATGTGTTCGATAGTTAAAAAATATCTCATAACTATATTGTCTCATTATATGCCCATTAACTACTAATATTAAAAAAATCACAAATTAGATTAACACTAAACACATAACTATTATATATATATATATATATATATATATATATATATATATATATATATACATATGTATGTATGTATGTATGTATGTATGTATGTATATATATATATATATATATATATATATATCTATATATATATATATGTATATATATATATATATATATGTAAGATTGGTAGATCCTTCTTTTTCATTAATAATAAGAAAATTGATACCACATAAAAAAGGTTAGTGGCCTCAACTTGGCTAGTGGGAAACCAAATCTATTGGCCACCTAACTGCATGATAAGCTATCCAGTAGCAAAAACATCTGAGTCTTTCTACCCAAGATATATAAGTTTGATTCTCATGTCCACATCCATACTATAGTTTCCTATATTCATATATAACTGCATATTGAAAATTAAAAGCTATCTACACAAGTAATGAACAAAACTAATAGGAAAACAACATTCTAATCTTCTCTACTAACTAGAGGCATAATCAACTACAGACAGATCATTGACATTAGAGCCTAGAAGCTCTTTATGTAAGAGAAGAAAGGGAATGTGTTTCTCAATGTAGCCAAGGCATCCTTCTTGTTTTTGCATTTGAAATTGAAACTTCTGAAAATCCTGTTTGTATTTTGGAAAATCCTAAACCGTTGTCACCATGCTTAACAAAATCTGCTCCATGGCCTTGCTCAGGAAACTTTTCATTATCCAATACAGATAAAGGGTCTTTTTAAACTAAGTCACTCACCCTCGTGTATGTCCAAGGTTGGGAATGAGAATTCTCCAATCTTCCATCTCTATCTCAGTCGTGCTCGCCTAGCAATTCAAGTCAACCTCCCATTCCTCTAACAATCTCCTAATCTCCTCATAGGTC
Organism: Pinus tabuliformis; assembly: GCA_031772625.1. Lineage (NCBI taxonomy): Eukaryota > Viridiplantae > Streptophyta > Pinopsida > Pinales > Pinaceae > Pinus > Pinus tabuliformis. The sequence goes on from CM062811.1 coordinate 1,081,992,346, forward strand.
CCCTCCTGATAAGATGTTTTCACTTCATTAATGAGGTTTGCGATAGGCTTTCTTCCATGTTTTCCTCCCCTAGAGCTAGGCTCAACGCCTCCCACACGACCTCTTACGTCAACCCCTAATCTTTGCAGTATGAGCCATGGCCACAATCTCTCGACGCTTAATAATCTGATGTGAGCCGGTTGATCCCTAAACTACTGACGAGTGGTGCAAGGTAAACACTCGCACATACCCACAGTATGCATTTATCAGTGATGCGTCCACAACTGTCCCAGGATATTTAACTCTACAATGGAGTTAAATCTTCATACCATAAATGGTCAAGGCCCCTTTATAAGCTCCTTTGTATCGGAACCAATCACCCTGCCTGAAACCTCCTATCGGGAGTTTCTAAACAACCCTCATAAACCTTGGCCACATATATATTCTTCCACTTTCCATTGATTATACATGTTTAACGTATAACCTTCATATCGATGCTATTCCCATTTAAACGATCAACTACAAAGGAAATGTATGTAAGACATACCTTTTCCTCGTCGGTACGACCTCTACACATTACTCGAGGTGTACCTCGTCACAATTGGCCATCGCATCTTCCACGGGTCATACACATATATTACATCACCCCTCCTCCGACTCTGATATTCCACTATCAAAACGCATATATGATTCTTTTATACTAAAATCCCGACCATACTTAAATATAGGAATACAAAGGAAATTCCCCTTCGAACAGCATATGCGGACCTCAAATACTATAGACCTACGACTGTGATTGTCATTGGGTCTGGTCACTACTTACTCCATGCTTCCACTGCGCCGAACTCCAATGGGTTCGAGCTCCGATATTCTGATAATCGCTATCGGATATCGCTCATCCACCCGTATTTGAATCCTTCTGCTTTAAACCTCCGAGTACTTGATCGCTGATCGAGTTTGTCGACGATATTGCCACATTGCTCATCGGAGTATCGCTGGGTTTGTTATCGTCATCCCTTGGCACCTCTGAAATGCGATTGTGATTTCAGTCGTGGCTGTTGATCTTTGAAGATCCAATGGCTGCTGAGTATCAGTTCTAGATTTCTCCACTCGTCCCTTTTACTTGGAATGTTACACTGTTTTCTTCAATTTCTCGGTGATTTGGCTTCTTTAAAGGTTCCGGCCTTCTGCTCATTCGCAGCTCGCTCTTCCTTCTGAGCTTAAACTCCTCACACTCCTTTGATCTCTGTCCTTCTTGCAGAGCTCTAATGGATTCAATGATCCATTTCGATTCTTCTGAATCGTGCTCTCCCCCTGCGTCCTTCAGAATTCTGTTTGTACCTGTACAGAGCCTACGAATTCACTGTAAATCACACATGAAATACTTCTTAAGCATACTGAGAGAGATAGGAACCAATCTTTCATATATTAATATAAAAGCACAGATTACATCTGAGACTCCTCATCTCACACAGGCCTGATTTCTACTATTAATGGCCTCCTCCTGTTGAATGTGTAGGTTCACTTATTTATGAGAACACATTGGATTGGATCACTGAAGGATCCGATCACTCCTCTAAAAAAAGGCCTAAATCTCTCTGCATGCATACATATGTGGCAGAATTTATCCACTCCATCTTTTTCTCTGTTTCAAAACAGAAAAGTCTTCTTATCAGCTTCCCATTTAATGCCTAAAAGCTCTCTCTTGTTCCTAGAATCATGGAACTGTTTAAGAGTTGGATTTGACTTCTACCACTCATGTTCTCATTTATTTATTTTGAGAGCATTTACATATTCTCCCATTATCTAATTAAATCACTTAAAATCCTAAATATTACATTGACTTGAGACTTAGGAAACTATTTCCTAAAATGCATGACCCCCTATGTCTACTATTTACAACAATTTTCCTTAGGATGAATGCTGATGCATCAGACTCCCAAAGTAGAAAATATTCATGATCTCCTGATCATGTGTCTTCTAATCTTTGTCTTCCTAGATCTCACACTTTGTTCTGTAATTTTCTAGATGCCTTATACCTTTGATGCTGTTGTATGTGTGATGTCTTCTTCTTCTTGTCATTCAGGTTCAAGTTCTGATTGATCTTTCTCGCTGCTACTACCATTTTCCTCCATCTGGTTTGCTGCATCATCAACTGCCATATTTCTTCAATTTCTATGTCCAACATATCTTTGGCCTGGTCCATCTTCTGTTTCATATTTCTTTGTTCTAGGTTGTTGCTGCTATCTTCTACGCTAGCTTTGCTTGCTGCCATTGTAGACATTGTTGTAGACTTTGCCTCCACTTTTTCCTTGCTTGCTATGCTAACTCCTATGCTAACTCCTGCTTGGCTTGCTGCCATTTTTGTTGCCTCCCTATCATCCTTACCCTCTTTCATGATTGAATCATGACTATTCAACACTTTCTCCAACAAATTAACTTCTCTACTCCATGGATTGAGTTCTTCCATAGAATTCTCTTCTTTCACTTTTATTTGGCTATTCACTTGTGCCAAATTTCCTCCAGCGTTTGCAACAAAACCTGGACACTCAAAAAACTTGTTAAAATAAAAAACATAAGGCTATTCTGCCTTATCATCCTTTTGCAATAGTTTAGTTTGCTGCTCTGTTTTCTCCTTCTCCTTTGTCAGCACATCAGTATGCTGATTTGAATTCTCAGTAGAATTCATGAAATTGTCCATTAGTCTCTCCTTCACACCATTTGCTCTAATGGTGTCTTCTTGCTTGGGTTCATAGTAGTGAACTTCTCCTTCTTTAACTGCTGTTGGTTATATTCACTTTGAAATTGTTTGATTCCTACCGCCTTTTTACCATCTTCAAACAATCTCTGTTCAATCTCTTTGATCACATACTCATACTCATTCATGCTTTTTAATGAACCTGCAAAAAAATTATTGCATCTTCCTATCTTCATGGCTACTTGAGACACATCTTCTTCTTCAGAAACTATAACTGCAGCTTCTATTCTACCGTCAGGTTCTCTCATTAGTTTCTCCAGCAGTTTAATCTCCTTTTCACACTTAGCAAGCACTTCATCGCAATGCTCTCTTCTTCCAGCTTCATCCTTCACATGTTGTGTTACAGTATTAAAATACTATCTTCCTTTGACCCTTGTACTCTCAAGGTCTTTTTGCAGTATCAAATCACTACTTCCCTCCTTCAAGAGGTCTCCTCCATCATACTCTATTATCCTAGAGTACTCCTCCAGACTTTCGACATCTTCAAAAGACTGTCCATCCTCTTCAAAACACTCCTTTGTTAGTGATCCTTTTCCCAAGGTTAGATACTTTGCATAGGGTTCCTCCTTCTTAACATCTTTCAGTAGATGTCCTTCTTCCCTACTGTCTGTCTCAACAGTTTCCGTGGCTATCTCCATTGTGCCTATCATCATAGTGAATTGATGATCCTTTACTATGTTTTCAGCTAACATAGTCTCTTCCTCAAGTTTGCCTTCAGTCCCTTGCTGTTCTAAATCCTTCAGATGATTTAGAAATTTTGTGATTGTCTCCTCTTCAATCTCTTCAAGCCCTTCACTTGGTTGCTTGATATCTTTCTCCAGCTGTATATGAGATCTATCTATCTCATCTTTTTCCAAAACAAAATTTTGATTTTGCTGGTCTTCTTCCTTCTTCATGACAATATCAGCAAATTTTCCTTCACCTATTTCACCCGAAATCATACACAAATTGTCAGATTTAAAATCATCAGACCTTTTGGTCTCACTTGAAGTTTCAGTCTTCAAGTCTTCATATTCATTTTCTCCCAGAATTTCTCCTTGTTCTGGTTCACAAATGGATTCTTCCATTTCTAACTCAACTTCCTTGAGTTTTTCCTTCAGCCACTTTACTTGATTTTGTTGTAGCCTTCTCTGCATCTCATGCCATTTCACTGGCTTCTTCCTCAAGACCTAACCTAGTCTCTGGCTTTCCTCAAGCATTCTCCTTAATGCATTGAGTTGTTCTTTTAATTCAGCAACCTCTTTCTCAATTTCTTCCTGACTCATCCTCTTACCATTTGCTTTAGCATCCTCTTTCTTATATCCTCTACTGTGGCTTCTCTCTGAACCTCTACTATGACTATCAATAGTCATCTTCTTCTCTTCTTTCTTCATGAGCTCCTTTGCAACAAGCCTCTGCAACAACTAGTCCTCCCGGTTGCAGTCTTACCTCACTAAGATCTCCTCACTCAGTCTTTTGGTAAGCACGAGTCCTCTGTTTGGAACCTCTTCTTAAGCAACACCTTTGCTCCTTCTAGGCTTCTGCAATCTCTCACTCTCTCTTGAGAACACTTCAACTGTCCTCTCTATCCAATTTCTTGTTGGATTCTTCAGGTTCACTGCCACTTCTCTTTTAGAGTATTCTCCTTACTTTGTCTTCAAGAACTCACCTGGTTCTTCTCTCACAACTTCTCTTGCTGTCACTTGTGCATTAGTATAAAAACACACATTCTTAATTTAAAACAGAACATATTACCTCACCTTCAAGATCTCAGCATGATCTTGTTTCACCCATTCTTCTGCACTTTGAATGGATTGTCCTTTGTTTTGTCCCTCAAGTCCTTTTTCCTTCAGAACTTGCATTAAGCAATCTTTCTTTTTCTTTCCTTTAAGGAATCCTCTGTTCCTGTTTACTCCAAGCCTCTGCTGGAATGCTACAATCTTCCAGAACTTCAAAATTTCCCCTTACATATTACAAATCTACTCTGATACCAAACTTCTGCTCTGATACCACTAATGGTGCAGGGTAAACACCCGCACATACCCACAATATGCATTTATCAATGATGCATCCACAACTATCCCAGGATATTTAACTCTACAATGGAGTTAAATCCTCATACCATAAATGGTCAAGGCCCCTTTATAAGATCCTTTGTATCAGAACCAATCACCCAGCCTGAAACCTCCTATTTGGAGTTTCTAAATAGCCCTCATAAACCTTGGTCGCATATATATTCTTCCACTTTCCATTGATTATATGTGTTTAACATATAACCTTCATATCGACACTATTCCCATTTAAATGATCAACTATAAAGGAAACATATGTAATACATACCTTTTCCTCCTTGGTACGACCTTTACACATTACTCAAGGTGTACCTCGTCGCAATTAGCCATCGCATCTTTCATGAGTCATACACATATATTCCATCACCCCTCCTCCGACTCTGATATTCCACTATCAGAACGCATATATGATTCTCTTATACTAAAATTTTGACCATACTTAAATAAGGGAATACAAAGGAAATTCCTCTCCAAGGAGCATACGCGGACCTCAAATACTATAGACCCACGACTATGATTGTTGTCTGGTCCAGTCACTACTTACTCCACACTTCCATTGGGCCAAACTCTGACGGGTCCGAGCTTCAATATTCTGATAATTGCTATCGGATATCGCTCATCCACCTGTATCTGACTCCTTCCACTTTAAACCTCTGACTACCTGATCTTTGATCGAGTTTGTTAGTGATATCACCACATCGCTCATCGGAGTATCACTAGGTTTGTTATCATTGTCCCTTGGCACCTCTGAAATGCAATTTTGATTTCAATGGTGGTCATTGATCTTGGAAGATCCAACAACTGATGAGTATAAATTTTGGATTTCTCGACTCATCCCTTTTACTTGGAATGTTACGTTGTTTTCTTCAATTTCTTGGTGATTTGGCTTCTTTAAAGGTTCTGGCATTCCACTCATTCATAGCTCACTCTTCCTTTTGAGCTTAAACTCCTCATACTCCTTTGTTCTTTGTCCTTCTTGCAGAGCTCTAATGGATTTAATGATCCATTTCGATTCTTCTAAATCGTGCTCTCCCTCTACGTCCTTCAGAATTCTATCTGTACCTATATAGAGCCTACGAATTCACTATAAATCACACATGAAATACTTCTTAAGAATACTGACACAGATAGGAACCAATCTTGCATATATTAATATAAAAGCATAGATTACATCCGAGATTCCTAGTCTCGCACAAGCTTGATTTCTACTATTAGTGGCCTCCTCCTATTGAACGTGCAGGTTCACTTATTTATGAGAACACATTGGATTGGATCACTAAAGGATCCGACCACTCCTCTAACAAAAGCCCTAAAGCTCTCTGCATGCATACATATGTGGCAAACTTTATCCACTCCATCTTTTTCTCTGTTTTAAAATAGAAAATTCTTCTTATCTGCTTCCCATTTAATGCCTAAAAGCTCTCTCTTGTTCCTAGAAACATGGAATTGTTTAAGAGTTGGATTTTACTTCTACCATTCATGTTCTCATTTATTTATTTTGAGAGCATTTACATATTCTCCCATTATCTAATTAAATCACTTAAAAGCCTAAATATTACATTGACTTGAGACTTAGGAATCTATTTCCTAAAATGCATGACCCACTATGTCTACTATTTACAATGCTTTTCCTTGCGTTGAATGCTCCTGCATTAATGAGGTAGGCCTCTAAACCCCCGAAGGAGGTTTACAACTCTGTGTACCTTTCATGGTGTCAAGAAACCAAATTTTACAATCAATTATAATGTGTCATTTCATCACCCATAGGCTCTGCCACCCACCGATGTCGACCATACCCTTTGCACATGCAATCTTGTGCCCCCCTGACCTCTTACATAACAAGCAGTGCAGACAATCTTGAGCTGAATATTACCCTTTCCCACACCCCCGTGAAAATGCTTGTGCCCCAACTGATACACCCCCACAATATCTATTTTGCATATACTGCAACCTAGGACATGGGTGCAACACCTCAACGGCCATTCGGCCACAAGCCCTATAGCATGGTGGCCCAGCTCACAAATTCCAAGCCCCTCGCACCTATTTCTAGCCCTTTTGGGACCATTCCCCAAGTCTAGCTAAAGCAACAATATCACAAAACCCCTGCAGTGTTTCTGGGAAAATTAGTGTCTTGTCGAATGACTAACCATATAGGTTTGGTAGCTAACCTAGAAACAACAGTTAAAGCAATTCACTATCTTTCCTATGAGTGATAGATAAGAAAGAGATTATGAAAGACTAACCTGTAGCTCTCGCTTGAATCCTCACTTGATCTCCCTCTCCTTTGGTCGATCCCGTAACTCCTCCCCATACTTAACATGCTTGGAGAGTACCTGCACAGCTACATAAACAAAGACCTGTCAAAGCATAATGATCCATCACAACATAAACATCATATAATCAGAAATACAATAAACAAATGAATGCATTTACAATTAACACAATCAATTGGGAAAAATCTTGAAGAACTTTATTGATATCAAGGAGAATTACAACCCATAAGAAGTCTGATCCAGTGCCATCCTCCTAGCTTCAAGCCTTCTTCACCTCATGAATCAACAATAACACACCAACAATGACACAATGCTCTCACCTCAATACTAAAACTAGCAGCACTTTCTTACAACTCAGAATAATTCAGCCTTCTGATCTCTTGGATGGGATATCCTTTTATAGATGATTGCAAGAGGGTGAGTCATCAATGGGGATGATGAATGCCATTCCATTTGTTGAAATTAGTTCCTCAAGAGAGGGGAATTGGAGATGGTTTCCTAGTTTCAATGGTCATCCTTGGGCGAGTTCAGAGAGGCAAGTGGCACAGGAGAAGTTCGTGGAAGATTCCATGAGCAACCAACTCACAAAATATCTCGGAATTTTGTCCAACCTAACCCATCACACTTACTAAAGGGCCAAACTGTGATGCATCTCACTTAGACAGTGTAGCAGGTGAGATGCATCTCACCCTAATACAGGGCTTTCAGATATGGTTCAGTTTAGGCACTTTCTGGATGATTTCTGAGATGGAACTTTTGGGGAATGAGTCATTCAGATGACTAAGCTTCTTTAAGGTATAAAAAAACTGTTTTAGGGGTTGATGAGCCCTAATATCATTGACATATGAGTTTGGGTTTGATGCACCCAAATATGTCTATAACAGTCGCCCCCTAAAGCATGAGGTTGTAAATGTTCATGTCGGGTGAAAAGCTTTATCATGAGGATCAAAATTTTCGAACTGGAAGGTGGCTTGCATAAATTACAATACAATACATCATGATAATATGATTTTTCATGAACTAGCTGAGGGATGCATTCATGCTCAGATTTATAGATTTTCATTTCATGTACATAGATCAGATAGTCGTCTGCAGATACAGACTTGTGATTCTACAGATATAGAGTCATAATCCATGATTAGGATGACCATCTGTGTAGAGATTTTATACATTTGATGTTTTTTTATCCCTAAATATATCACAGCCCAGATGGATGAAACTAGATCCAGGGTCTTCAAACTCGTTCAATCTTCGCTCGATGTACAAGTCAAACCATGTGAAGAGATGTTCTGAGGTCGAACATGGAAAGACATCACCTGATTACTAGCCAATGATGTGAGCTGTTAATAGACGCGAGAGGGATCACCGATAATGATAATGATCCTCAAGGTACTATAGTACATTTCACGTGGTGTGAATACATGATCTGATGTCGAACACCACGCAAAATCTTTCGGTCGAAGGCCATTGATGTCAACCTGTCGCCGGAAGAGAGAAACTTGCCATTGATGTAAACAAGCTTCAAAGCACTGGAAGGGTGTTTCTAAGTCAACTTCTTGGATAATGAGCTGATGTCGACAAGAAGTGACTCATCGTAGGAGGGCCTTGATGTATCCCACATCTACGACACAAAACGAAGCAAATGATTTCTGGAGGTGAAAATGAACTGACGACACAAGGTCCAGGAATGGCGGTCATGAAAAATGAAGGTTGGAGGTATTGTAGTGTATGAGACATTAACTGGATGACTTCTCTTGAACATATCAGTGACACTGAGATGAATTGGTAGTGTTAACCCCAAAAGATGGATGGTATGAAAGACCAATGGTATGATGACTGGTGAATAGAATAACCAACCCAACTCAATCATGGAGCTGAAGTGAAAGTTTCACGTTCAAGAGCGACTTGCTACCATAAATTCTTCAAGATTTTTCCTTTTTTTCCCCAGTCATTGCTGACCAGTACCTCTTTATTTTTGTCAAGCTTGAGAAGGATAACATTTGCTTGTTCTATATTTTCCCCTTCGGTTGAACCCGTCGCTATTTGATGTTTTAACGAGTCTAGCGACAGTTAAACTCAGTCTTGTCTAGATGGACAAGTTTGTCGCTATTATGATATTTTAACGAGTTTAACAATAAAGATAACTTGGTCCTTTTCATGTTTAGAGAGTTTTAAAAGGGACGAAAAGAAAACTTTGTAAGCTCTTTTTCATAAAATAATCCCTCAATTCTGGAAAAGAATAAAATAATACCTGAGAGATGTCGTTCCCAATACTTTAACAAGCTGGGAAAGACAAGCACTCGACAATCTTTTCTTATTTAGAGAGTCTGAAAAGAGTTTAAAGAGGACTCCATTTTGAGGAACGAGTGGTGTCTAGGGTAGCAACTGGTTCTGGTGATGTTGGAACTTCTCAAAACATGTTGATTGATGTGAAGAGGCTGGCTAATAAGACCACTCATTGCAACAGTTCCTCAAAGTGGGTAAGAAACCAAGTAAAAGCGTATGATCAGCCAAAGAGATGGTGGTGATGGAATGATACCAAGGCTCATCTGATAAAAGAGGCTGATAGAATGGCAATCACAAGGGTTAAAAATTGAAAATGGGTTCATCTTTAGACAAGCTTGAACCATAGGGAACTATGCTTGGAACTAGTTTCATTTTTACAAAATCTTGAAATGAGAAAAAACTTTGCTTGATACTAGTTTCATTTTTACACAAGCTCGAAACAAGGAAAAAATATGCTTGAAATTGGTTCACATGCCCCTAGCATGATGAAAGGGAGAGTCTCTTGTAACCAGATGGAAGTCGTTGCGGTTAAGCAGGACGGTTATCCAACACTTTTTTGGCTTCGTCTAGATAGACAAAGGTGAATGGGGTGATTCCCTTCACATAACCTACAGGGAAGCTTAACTTTACCACTAGATGCATGCACCCCAAGCTTCATTACATTCACCTAAGTAGACTACTCATGGCTATCAGGTGGATGGAATGAAGGTTCATTTACGAGATCAAGTGAAAGACTCGACTGGGATTTTACGAGATCTAATCAAAGACTCGACTTCGAACATAGGACCTTGTTTCATTTTTTAATGAGCTTGACACAAGAAAAGGAATTCTGCTCATATTCCTTGTTTCATTTTTTAATGAGATTGACACAAGATAAGGAACTATCCCCATATCCTTAGTTTCATTTTTTTAATGAGGTTGACATAAGACCAGGAACCATCCTCATACTCCTTTTTTAATTTTTTAACGGGGTTGACACAAGAATAAGAATTATCCTCGTGGACCTATTTCATTTTTTAACGAGGTTGATACAGTAAAAGAACTATCCTCGAACCCTTATTTCATTTTTTAATGAGGTTGACACAAGACAATGAACTATCCTCGAATTCAATCACAACTCATAAGAGGTCATGAAAGAGAGATTTGGTTCCAATGCCCCTAGTACATGATGTAAAACATCATTGAATTGATCGCCAGTTGATGTAGGTATGGAACAGGTTGCCACATAATTAACCCATGGCGGTGATGATACCATTGGTACAAAAGGACCATTTAGGGAAGGTGGTTGACTAGGAGCTATATTTGGACTGGGAAATGAAAGCTTGTCAATGGTGACAATCCTACCTTCATGCAGGAAACAAATCAGTCGAAAGAGTGTTGAAACAATAGCTCCCATGTCATAAACATAGTCATGCCCAAGAAGTAAATTGTAATCTAAAGGTCCTGGGACTACCATCACGTTGAGATAAACGGTTTTCAATCCCAAAGTAATAGGTAACTAAGGAAGGATCCCTAATGGTTGACTAGTTCCTCTGTCAAAGCCCAACAAATTCTGTGTAATAGGTACAAGCGGTGGTGAACCAAGTGCTTTCCAAGTAGTTGAGGAAAGGATACTCACTGATGCACCTTCGTCTATAATAGTGCCAGATACAATCATTTTACAAACTTGTACTATGATCTGGAAAGGCACATAAGAAGGAAGGCAAAATCCTACCAATCGATTCCAATCAAAGGAAGTGACTAGACTACTTGGAGGGGGTACTGTAGAAATGGGAGAATTAACCCCTTGAGTTATGAGAACTGGAGGATTTTCCTCCTGTCTTGATGGAACAGGTGGACTGCCCCCAAGCTCATTTGAATCTGAGGAAACAAAAAGAACTTGAGTGGTATGATTTTCACTCTCTTCGGGAAAGGTACAATTAGCTGAAGGTGAAATCGGGTCAACTGTTACCTCGACCTATTGATTTGGATCGGGTATAGACTCATAGGATTCACTTTCAGAGAGAGTGGTTTCAACCGACGGTTGATTTTGGTCAATCAATTCATTAACTAGTGAAGGATTTAGGGAGAGTTTCCTGTAACTAGATGGAAGTCGTTGCGGTGAAGCAGGATAGTTATCTAATACTTTATTGGCTTCATCTAGATAGGGACAAAGGTGAATGGGGTGATTCCCTTCACATAACCTACATGGAAACTTGACTTTTCCCTTAATTCCATGAACTTTACAATCACTAGTTGATGGTGTGTCACCAACATGATCTCCAGAGGCTGATGAAACAAGATGATGTGAACGGGAAGACCATTCTTCTAAGATCTAAGGAATATCAGGACAATTTCGAAGAAGATGGTTTCTCGCACAAATTTTACATGGATATCAAACTTTGTGATGCTTTACAGATGGTTTCTCATCAGATGTTGCATTCAAAGCAATGGTTGCTTGGTTGCCCTTCTACTGAATTTTCTTCTTCTTCTCCTTAGCCACCTGGTTAGTAGTACCAATACTTGCACTAGGTGAAGAGGAAGAAAGGGAGGAAGAAACAACCAAGGAAGAAGGCAAAAGGTCTACTTTAGGTTCAACTGGAGGTTGATTTTGTCTAGTTGGAGGAGTACTCGATTGCGGAGAAATCATGACATTTTGAACCAAGGAGGTTGAAAACAACAATACCGCCAAGCCAATGGTAAATCCCGGCAGGGACAATGTAGCCATATAAGGAGCACCAATATTTTCAAAAGAAGGAAAAGGACTAGGATTCCCATCAAATGGAATTCCTTGATTGGTGGATTCTGGATTTGTCGCCATATGTTTCAACCTAAGATCAACTAAGGAATAGGGATGTTATTCACAGTCAATTAATTTTAATGACACTTGGACACAACTTCGTTTTTTTAGTTTTAAAGAGTCAAGAAAAAGCTAAAGATGACTCTAGTCGCCTTCGATTTTTAATGAGCTTGAAAGGACAAGTGCTCATATGGACCTTTTCTTTTAAGCAATCGAAAAGGAATGAAAGTGACTACTCTGGAGAATCTAGACAAAAATGGTTACCAGACCAATCGCAAAACTGCAATATACACCTTGGTGATAAATTAAAGAGAAATTACCAAGGACTTTACGTACGACAGTTAGTCTTCCCGAATGCTGTGTTCACTACATTGCGATTGATAAGGCGGCTGACTCGGTTTCCTATGGATAAAGGATTTAAGCCTATTGGGGTCTCCCACTATATACACGACGATACAGGGAGCAGAAGTCCATACTAGCACTTATCGTATCAAAGAGGAAGAATCACCCAACCTTCAGTGAAAACGACAACCACTAGGTTTAAAGACACCAGAACACGTTTCTAGCCTAGACCTCTAGATGTGTTGCGTTAGGTTCCAATGCATTATTAGATTAATTGAGGTTCATTTTAAGGTGATCTTTCTTAAAAATTTTCCTTTGAAGGTTCACCACGTGATGTATGTTCACAATTCCTAAAATGCAACTATCATGATAAACAAACTTTTGATTTAGCTCGAGTGATGAAAACCTTAGCTACTAAAGGATAAAGCAATTAGATCTTTGACAAAGAGCAAAGAGCACATCTAATGCAATTTCCCTAGCTATTCTTATCAAGCATTGACAAACCTTAATATGCACAATGGAAAATGCATTTATTTATTTTCATATCTCCTTAATGTGAATGATTTAAGAAGGAAAACTAAATGCAGCAATGATTCAAAATGTTTCACACAAAATTTCGACACTTTGAATGAAACCAAATTAAGTGCACAAAATATTTTAATCGATTAGCTATGAAGGAGGATTTTAACAACACTTCATTTTTTTGACAAAAATTGAAGACTTTACAACACTTTTTCTATCGAAGCGACAATCGATTAACACTACCTTTTGAAAATGTATTGTAAATGAAAAAAACAAATACACAAAAACATTTACTAATCCTATTCTAAATAGAGGTTGATCTGAGTGATGTAAGTTGGATTCAGTGATGAGATTCATATTTAGAAAGCAACCAAACAAGAATGAAAACTAGTCAAAAACCTCAACTCCTAGATGGGAAAATTGAGTTTCAGTCAATCATCGCACTTAGTGATCTAAATTGGATCCATGAAAAATTATCAAGTGCCGTGACTGTATCAAATCACGATAGAATTTGAATTTATGAACAAAGAGCTATCAGGAAGACCTTTGGACAATGTCAGTTTGCAGTCAATAAAGAATGATGAGGACTTCCATCAAAGCGCGCTGACCGAGGCCCATGGAGACCGCACAGGAGGCAAAACTGGTAGTTAGGAAGCCTGGATCGGGAAATGGAGGCCATTTTTGATGCGTGATTAGCGCTTAGCGCTAATCACGCATCGCTAGGCAAAACCCCTCAAGAAGGAAAAGCCCTGAACGCTCGGTCGCATGGGAAGCTGGGAAACCGTAGGGAAGGTGCTAAGGCGAAAGGCGAGTCCCACGCTCCAAAACTGGCGGTATGTCGGAGGCATATTGGCGCGGTAAGCGGATTTGGCAGAAAACGAGGAATTCAATTCATCGCATGATGCGTGTCCGGTAGATGAGAGAGAAAACTGCCTCTCATCGCAGGCTAACAGTCGAGCAAGTCAACCGTGCAAAATGAGCGAACACCGTAGGATCTAGGGACTCCAAATCTGACGACGGAGATTGTGCCCGATGGAAAACCGGATCTGATGGGGGAATTAAGCCGCGAAATATAAAAGTTTGAAGTTTGATTTTAATGCTGAGTTTGCAGATGAGTCATTCCATAGTGCAACTGAAATACCAAACTATTGAGGAAGAGCTGGCGTAGTTCGCGAGAGGACAAGTGGCCACTTCCTTGTGGGACGTTGGCGATGACGCAGAGGTAGGGAACTCCAAGCGAACAGCAGCAGGCAATCCGAAGGGGCAGAAGAGGAAGCAAAAATTCAAGGACAAATTGGCTTTAAGCCATGAACAGATGAAGAACAGTACACGGAGAAGAGAAAGGAAGAACCAGAGAAGAAAAGCAATGAAATAAAAGGCTAAAGAGACAGTGAAGCAAGAAGTAGAAAACAGAGAGTCGAGCTGACCTAAGGCATCATCGAGCAGACCGAACCAGGCTTGAGAGGTTCAAGCCATCCCTGTGAGGATTTCTGTTGGGAATTAAGCACCACTGGACTCATCCCATTAAAGACCAGAGAGGTCAAGACTTGGTAAGGAAAGAGTCTATGTAATCTAGTGGCTTGGGGAATCCAAGAACCACCCTACTAAGCATCCTCTGTTTCAGGAGACTCAAGTTGAGCTCCTCATTATAAATCTCTGCTATAAAGACATAATAAAAGAAGGCCACTACTGAATGTTGGACCGAAGACATAGCCCTGGAGAATAGGGTGAACTCCTTATTAATTTGTTGTGTTCTTGTCTTTGCTTACTGTGTTTCCCTTACTGTTTTCCATTTTCCAGTGTCTGTATATTTTGTAATCTGATCGATCTGTTGCCTAAAATAACATAGACACACACCAGCACATGATTCTGCAATACCTTCATTCATTAATTATTTAACTGAGATCACTCATGAGTGATTTTCAGATCAAGTGGTATCAGAGCTTTAGGCTGTTAAGGTTAGATAAGCTTGTGTTGGTTTAGCTGTTGAATGCTAACTAGATCAAGGCCCAAATTAGGAGAAGGAGAGTTGGTCGAAACTAATCCTGAAACTAGGAGAGTCTATCCTCGAAAGACAATGTCAGAGGAAGGTTCTATGGGGCCAGACCCTCAACTCATAGATAGTTTCCTAGCCATCAAGTCCATGGTAGAAGAAATGTATAGGGACTTTAGAAAACATAAGGATGAAGATTCGTCAGGCTCTAAACAAGACAAAGGATAAGATGAGTCTCACTTTTATGACCACTCAAACGGCAAAGGGAAAGAAGAAAGCTTTCTCACACTTCCTAATAGTCATAAAAAGAAAGCATCTTTGATCAAACTAGATGTTAAATTTGATTTACCTATATATGATGGAGAGTTGAATGCAAAAAAGTTGGACAATTGGATTAGACAAATTGATGTTTATTGCAGAGTGCAGAATATCGATTCAGACAAGAGCAAGATTCAGCTGGCAAGCCTATGCCTTGGAGGCACTGCCTTGGTTTGGTGGGAAGGCAGGACCCAAGCTAACATGAAAAGACATGGTAAGACTATCTCTGTCTGGAGTGAATTTGTTTCTGCAATAAAAAAACAGTTCTATCCATTGGCCTACATGCAACAAGCCATGATGAGTTGGCAAACTCTTCGACAGTTGAAAGGGAAAAGTGTGTAAGGGTACACTCAATAATTTAGAAAGAGAGCATTGATTCTAGGAATCTCATTAGACTCACCTGAGACTCTGTTGAAGTTGGTGGTCTAAACAGCTACATGACACACACTATCCTCATGTTTAATCCCACTAGTATAGATGAGGTATCTGTACAAGCTACTCATCTAGAAGCTAGAGGAAAGAATGGAAGTCCAGAAGTTGGGGGATCATCCCAGCTGACTGCAAGTAAGAATAAGGAGAAAAGAAAGCATAAATGTAAAGAAAGGAAGGCTAACGCTGCTAGAAAAGCAAGGCTTCATGCACTCACTGTAAAAAGGATGGGCATGATGTTGAGCATTGTTGGATTCTGCATTCAGAGCTGAGACCTAAGAAGTTTGAGGGAAAGAAGAAGAAGACTGCTGCAGCTATTCAGAAAGGTTTGGGTCAGAATTGGGAGATGAAACAACTATTACAGCCACAAGTATAAGAGGTAAGAATTCTGAAGCATCTACTAGTAATTCTACACAATCTACTATTGATGAAGAAAATGAGAGAAAAAGACATGAGCTTTTCCATATTCGAGTTATTTCCAAACATCGAAAGATTGATACTTTGTTTGATAGTGGCTCACAAGTAAATTTGATTTCTGAAGCAATTGTAAAGAAGTTAGGATTAGTAACTACACCTCACAAGAAACCACACCCATTAGGATGGTTGAATGATAAAGCACAACTACAAGTGACTAGACAATGTAAACTCAAATTTTCTTTTGAGTTAGCATTTGTAGATGAGGTTGAGTTAGACATAATTCCTTTGGATATATGTGGAATTGTCTTAGGAAGTCCTTACTTGTACTATAGAAAAGCTATTTTCTATAGACCTGAGAACAAGTATCTACTTGTTAAAGATGGAATCGAATACTTTGTAAGAGCTCATAAGCTCAAGAATAATTATACTCTCATAAACTCAGGGCAGATGAAAAGAATGATACATTCATGCAAACAATTCTTACTGATGGTTGTAAAGGAAAAGAAACCCGATAAAACCAATGTATTTGAAGGCTGTAATGCTAAACAACAAGCTGATTTAGAAAAGGTTGTTTCAGAGTATGATATCTTGTTTCAAGAACCTAAAGGTCTGCCACCCAAAAAGGAAATAGTGCATGATATTATTTTGTAGCAAGATGCTCCATTTCCTAACATTGGAATGTACAGGTTGTCCGCTTTAGAGAATGCTGAAATCAAGAATCAGGTGAAGGAGTTGCTCAAGAAAGGGTTCATCAGACCTAGCACATCACCATGTGGGTCACCAATCGTTTTGGTGAGAAAGAAAGATGGCTCGTGGAGAATGTGCATTGATTACCGAGCACTGAATAAGATAACAATCAAAAATCTTTATCCGCTTCCTCGCATAGATAATATTTTAGATCAATTGAAAGAAGCTGTTTATTTCTCCAAGCTAGACTTGCATAGTGGATACAATCAGGTCAGAGTTGCAGAACAAGATGCATGGAAGACTTCTTTCAAAACAGAGTAGGGATTGTATGAGTGGCTGGTTATGACTTTTGGCTTAACTAATGCTCCTGCTACTTTCATGAGATTAATGAATGATGTACTCAGACCTTTTCTTGATGATTTTGTTATTGTGTATCTGGATGGCATTCTGATATTTAGCAAAACGTGGGAAGAACACTTAAAGCATGTTAAGCAGACACTAGATGTTTTGAAAAGAGAAAAACTTTAGGTTAAATTCTCAAAATGTGAATTTGGCAAAACATCTCTGAATTATTTGGGTCATATAGTAGGGGGTGGTGAATTGAAGATAGATCCCTCTAAGGTGGCAGTCATTATAAACTGGACTAAACCCAAATCTGCTATAGAAGTTAGGAGCTTCTTAGGAGCAGCACAATATTGGAGGAAGTTCATTTCTAACTTTTCCTCAATTGCAGCTCCCTTACATGCTTTAAATGGATTGAACAAGGTGCTTCAGTGGGAGGCAAATAGCAGAAAGCCTTCGACACCTTGAAAGAAAAGATTAGTACAACACCTGTACTAGCACTGCCTGATCTTCAAAGACCATTTGAGATCCAAACGGATGCCAGTGACTATGCCATGGGAGCAGTGTTGACACAGCACGGTAAACCCATATGTTATCATTTCGAGACATTTAATTCTACAGTAGTTAACTATCCTACATATGATAAAGAATTGTATGCATTAGTATAGAGTGTGAAAAAGTGGAAATGTTACTTAATGGCAAAGAGACAGTAATACATACTAATCATAAACCACTTCAATATCTACACTCCCAAACTA
Source organism: Pinus tabuliformis (assembly GCA_031772625.1). NCBI lineage: Eukaryota > Viridiplantae > Streptophyta > Pinopsida > Pinales > Pinaceae > Pinus > Pinus tabuliformis. Next base: position 1,082,010,280 of record CM062811.1, read on the forward strand.
AGTTGCAGCAATCAAGACATTATAGATGGATGGGTTTTCTACAACAGTTTCATTTAGTCATCGGGTATAAAAAGGGCATACACAATAAAGTTGCAGATATGTTATCTAGACCCATTATAAATGCATCTACTATACTTAAGCATAATTCTGTGTTACATGAGAGCTACATTGAACAATATTCTCAATATATAGACTTTAAATATGTATTTGCAACTTTAATTCAAGGCAAACGAGTAGAAGAATTGGATTATCATGTAAAGGACCGACTCTTATACCATTGTGGGAAGTTATGCATTCCACAAACTCAAAGGGTAAAGATAATTCAAGAAGCACACACTTCTCTAATATCAGGGCACTTTGGGGTAAGTAAAATAGTTGCACAGCTGCAAAGATTTTGTTATTGGCCAAAAATGAATGAGACAATTTCCAGATATGTAAGAGGGTGTACTATGTGTGCTAAAAGCAAGCCCAGCAATAGAAAACTAGGCTTGTACACTCCATTACCAGTTCCTTCTCACCCTTGGGAAAGTGTTTCCATGGATTTTGTTGGAGGACTGCCTAAATCTAGGAAAGGTCATGATTATCTATATGTTGTTGTGGATAGGTTCAACAAAATGCGTATTTTGATACATTGTAATAAACAGATTACAGCTAAACAAACTACAAAACTGTTCTTTGAACATGTATGGGTTCATTTTGGATTGCCCACTTCCATTGTATCTGATCGAGACACCCGATTTATGGGAAAGTTTTGGTCAAGTTTGTGGGAACTAATGGACACCAAACTAAAGAAAAGCACAACTTTTCATCCCCAAACTGATGGCCAAATAGAAGTAGTTAACAGGACAGTGATCCAGTTACTCAGAGAATATTGCAGCAAGCATCCTAAGCTTTGGGATGAACATTTGTGTTATGTGCAACATGCTTACAACAGAGCAAAACATTCTTCTACACAGAGATATCCTTTTGAGACCTGTTTTGGGTTCACACCAAGGTCTCCTTTGGATTTTGTCTTTGGTAAAGACACCACAGTTGAGGGACACAGTGATGTGGATAGGGCAACTAGGTTCATTGAACAAATCCATGAGATCAAGTAGGCAGTACAGGAACAACTGGAAAAGATCCAAGCCAAATACAAGGCAAGGCATGGCAAGCATTGGATGGAGCATAGTTTCCAAGTTGGTGACCAAGTCTAGTTGTATATTAGCAAGGACAAGATGCAAGGTGAAGGTAAAAAGCTAAAGCCTATTAGGTATGGACCTTTCAAGATACTTGAGAAGATTGGTGAGAATGCTTTTCGCCTTGATCTACCAGCTTACATGCACATCTACTCAGTCATAAATTTAGATTGCTTGAGGCTGTTTGAACCTTCACTAATTGAAGATCCCGAAGAGTGGAGTCAATTTCCTTCTATTGATGACCTGCTACCTAAATATCTTAATGAATTGCAGGAAGACACAATTTTGGACAGGAAGGTGAGGACAATGCATAGAGCAGATGTTGAGTACCTCAGAATTGGCTCAAGGGTTCAAAGTCGAGTAGTGAAAAGTGGATAGAGATTGGACAAGTGAGAAAATTGTACCCTCACTTAGTCGATGCTTGAAAACCAAATTTTGGTGGTCCCAAAAGCTTTTTCAGTGGTAAGGCTATGATCCGAATTGGATCCATGAAAAATTATCAAGTGCCATGACTGTATCAAATCAGGATAGACTTCGAATTTATGAACAAAGAGTTATCAGGAAGACCTCTGGACAATGGCAGTTTGTAGTTAGCAAGGAATGACGAGGACCTCGGTCAAAGTGCATTGACCGAGGCCCATGGAGACCGTGCAGGAGGCAAAACTGGCAGTTAGGAAGCCGAAATCGAGAAACGAAGGCCATTTCTAATGCGCGGGAAAAACCCCTCGAGAAGGAAAAGCCCCAAGCATTCGGTCACATGGAAAGCCGGGAAACAGTAGGGAAAGCACTAAGGTGAAAGGTGGGTCCCACACTCCAAAACCAGTAGTATATCGAAGGCATATTGGGGTGGTAAGCGGATTTGGCAGAAAACAAGTGATTCCATTCATCGCACGATGCGTGTCTGACGGATGAGAGAGAAAACCGCCTCTCTTCACGGGCTAACGGTCGAGCAGTCAACCGTGTGAAATGAGCGAACACCGTAGGATCTGGGGACTCCAGATCTAACAACGGAGATTGCACTTGATGGGAAAACTGGATCTAACTAGGGAATTAAGCTGCGACATATAAAATTTTGAAGTTCAATTTGACCACTGAGTTGGCGGATGAGTCATTCCGCAGTGTAACTGAACTACCGAACCATTGAGGAAGAGCTGGCGCAGTTTGCGAGAGGACAAGTGGCCACTTCCCTGTGGGACATTGGCGATGACACAGAGGCAGGGAACTCCAAGCGAACAACAGCAGGCAATCTGAAGGGGAAAAAGAGGAAGCAAACAGTCAAGGAAAAATTGGCTTTAAGCCATGAACAGATGAAGAACAGTACACAGAGAAGATAAAGGAAGAACCAGAGAAGAAAAATAGTGAAATAAAAGGCTAAAGAGACAGTGAAGCAAGAAGTAGAAAACAGAGAGCCAAGCTGGCCTAAGGCAACATCGAGCAGACAGAACTAGGCTTGAGAGATTGAAGCCATCCTTGTGAGGATATCTGTTGAGAATTGAGCACCATTGGACTCATCTCATTAAAGACCAGAGAGGTCGAGACTTAGTAAGGAAAGAGTCTGTGCACTCTAGTGGCTTGGGGAATCCAAGGACCACCCTACTAAGCATCCTCCATTTTAGGAGACTCAAGTTGAGCTCCTCATTGTAAATCTCTACTATAAAGACACAATAAAAGAAGGCCACCACTGAAAGCTCGACTGGAGACGTAGCCCTAGAGAATAGGGTGAACTCCTTATTAATTTGTTGTGTTCTTGTCTTTGCTTACTGTGTTTCCTTTACTGTTTTCCATTTTCCAGTGTCTGTGTATTTTACAATCTGATCGATCCATTGCCTAAAATAACATAGACACACACTAGCACATGAGTCTATAATACCTTCATTCATTAATTATTTAACTGAGATCACTCAGGAGTGATTTTCAAATCACTTAGCCTTTGAGGAGAGTGAGATGCATCGCATTTTTCCCATTCGAGAACTGAGATGCATCTCAGGTTGCAGTTCAAGCAAGTGAGATAGTCACAGGGAGCAATTCTGAAAGTGTTTTTGGCTCAAATTTGCAGCAGGTTTCAATGGATCAAGCTTGGTTTTGATGAAAAATGATAAGCAAAGTATGATGGAATGTCCTAAGAGGTTACTGAGCTACCAAAAGGGCATCTACATGTGTTTTCAAGTCAAATTTTTAATTCACAAACTAAACCAAAGATTGACTAAAGCAGCATTTATCTACTACGCAATTGCAAAACAAGAGCAGTTCAAAAGCTTCCTAGCTAGCTTCAAATTCTATCTATATTTTATGTAATTCAACATAGAACAAAAAATAGCAACAAACAATCATCTGGTTTTCCCCAGTGGAGTCACCAAATTGTATGGGAAAATTAGTGTCTTGTCGAACGACTAACCCTCTAGGTTTGGTAGCTAACCTAGAAACAACAATTAAAGAAATTCACTATCTTTCCTATGAGTGATAGATAAGAAAGAGATTATGAAAGACCAACATGTAGCTTTCGCTTGAATCCTCACTTGATCTCCCTCTCCTTTGTCTTGTAACTCCTCCCCATACTTAACATGCTTGGAGACTACCTGCACAGCTACAAAAAAAAAGACCTGTCAAAGCATAATGATCCATCACAACATAAACATCATAGAATCAGAAATACGATAAACAAATGAATGCATTTACAATTAACAAAATCAATTGGGAAAAATCTTGAAGAACTTTATTGATATCAAGGAGAATTACAACCCATAAGAAGTTTGATCCAGCGCCATCCTCCCATCTTCAAGCCTTCTTCACCTCATGAATCAACAAGAACACACCAACAATGACACAATGCTCTCACCTCAATACTAAAACTAGCAGCACTTTCTTACAACTCAGAATAATTCAGCCTTTTGATCTCTTGGATGGGAGATCCTTTTATAGATGATTGCAAGAGGGTGAGTCATCAATGGGGATGATGAATTCCATTCCATTTGTTGAAATTAGTTCCTCAAGAGAGGGGAATTGGAGATGGTTTCCTAGTTCCTTTGGTCATCCTTGGGCGAGTTCAAAGAGGCAAGTGGCACAGGAGAAGTTTCTAGAAGATTCCATGAGCAACCAACTCACAAACTGTCCTGGAATTTTGTCCAATGTCACCCATCACACTTACTAAAGGGCCAAATTATGATGCATCTCACTTAGACAGTGTAGAAGGTGAGATGCATCTCACCGTAATACAGGGCTTTCAGATATGGTTCAGTTTAGACACTTTCTGAATGATTTCTGAGATGGAACGTTTGGGGAATGAGTCGTTCATATGACTAAGCTTCTTTAAGGTATAAAACAACTCTTTTAGGGGTTGATGAGCCCTAAGATCATCGACATATGATTTTGGGGTTGATGCACCCAAATATGTCTATAACATGCAAACCCTTCGGTGTCTCACCCCATCTATAATGACCTTGTGGCCATTTTGATGCAGGTTATGGTTACCCAAACCTGGGAGCCATCCCGCTAGAGACCCATTAACCAAGAAATCATCTTGCATTTTTCCAGTTATGTCATAACCAATCCTAATTCCATGTCAACTTCCAATCCCCTGATAGTACCTCCTCATAACAATAGTCTTGTAGACCTTTCGGCCCAGGCCTTGGGTATTGTTACACAAAAATATCGTCACCATGATTATTTGCAGTCAATATAGGTCTATCATCACTTGTACTGTCCTCCTAAGCAAGTATCTGACCTCAGCTCTTCAAGTCAAGCTTTGAAAATGAGAGAAAGACATTGAAAATTAACAAAGCTCTGGTTCCGCACTTTCTCTCACTGTTGCCTGCGGTCCCGCACCTCCTGTTTACAAAAACTGCGGACCTGCCCGCTTTGTCCCTAAAGGTGTGGGTGTGGACCCCTGTGAAAGTAAAAAAGGCGCAAGTTTATTCTAAAAAACTCACTTTGGGTTAGTTCTAGATGATTCTAGAAGGAATTTTGACGTGGATTGGCCGCTCTTAGGTGGTTCATGCATTCCAAAAGAGAAGGAGCTAATCCCTTGATGAGAGGAGCTATCCCTTTGAAGGAGGGCTTTATCCCTTTGAAGGAGGACCTAGTAACTTCCCTCCATTGCACTATAAATTAAGGCATTGGGCTGGTTGCTAAGGAGGTTAGAAGCTGAACATTTTTAAGGGTAAATGCTGGTGGAATTAAGACTTCCTAGTTAAGCTTGAGAGGAGAGATCACATACCTTTTTGGCTTCATTGGGAAGAGAGTGAAACTTGTCAAAGTAGAGGAGACTTCTTGCTGGACCCTGGGAGGAGCTTGTACAGCGTCAAGGCACAGGTTGTAAAGTTATTCTTTGATTTGAATTAATACAATCAGATTCATTTTTCTCAACGAATTGTCTTATGTCATTTGTTTCATGAATTCCTTGACTTTCATGTTAAATATGTTTTATGATATTGGCTTTTCAGGTGCTATTTAATTTGTTTGCTTGTTTGTGTTTGCAGATTCGCGACAAGGGAGCTCATTTGGATCGAAGGAGCCAGGCTTCCCCAAACTTGCGTTGGACCCAAGGTAGGCCTAAAACACTTGTTTGCCTTTGTTTATAAATGCATATTTAGAGAAAGATAGTTTGTGATTGGCTTGGTTGTCACTAGGTCTTCTTTAGATTCTAGGAAGGTCTATATTGTCTGCAAGATCGACTCATTCTGTGTGACAAAATGGCTACTCCACTGGGAACTTGATTTTTTCCTTGTTTTTACTTTGACCTGAGAAACTGTGTTTTTGTTTATGTTTTTGGCTTGTTGTGTGTGGAATTGGGTAGAATTAGTAGATCCAGGGTTATTTTTTGTTTTTCATAACTTTGGGAGAGGACCGCACCCTAGCCTTTTGACACAGTGCGTACTTATCCGCACTTTTGCTTTTAGCACAGAGCGGTATCACACCTGTGTTAACTGTGGGCCTGCGAACCCTGTCAAAATTTTGGAAAACCTAAGATTTTCTCTGTTAGTCAGCTTAGTTTTTGTTTAGAAGTTATTATCCACTGCCCAAACCTGCATATAACTTGTTAGAAGCTTTCCTTAGGTTGATTTCATTGGTGTTAGGGTTTTAGGTGAAATTCCTAGAAGTTTTGCTTGTTGGGTTTGTTTTTCATTTGGTCTTGTAGTAGCTCTGAGCTTAGAAGCTGTAGGAACCTCAGATCACCTTGGTTTCTACCAGCCTTCTTATGAGTCTGAACACTTGTGAAATATACCTTTGTTGAGGAATCCGCCTTGTGTTTTCTCTTTACAAAACTTCGAAAAGCTTGTGTTTAAAAGTTTGGATTTCATTTTTAAGAAGAAAACAAAATTGGTTGTTTTTTACTGATTTGTGATTCTGCATAAATTGGTCCTTAGTTTACATCTAACTAAGTAAAACATCCTTAAAAATGACATCTTGTAAGCTTTGACTTCAAATAGGTTTTTATAGTTTATAGATCTCAAAGTTAGTCGTTTGCATAGTTTTGAGTGTTTTATAAACAAAACATAAAAGATCTCTTTTGGAAAAAGTTTGCTTTTGTAGTGGTTGAGTTATTTGAAAAGAAAAGGGAAATTTTTGTGAAAATAACTAGTTGTCTCGTTTTGAGTGCATTGGAGAGGACAAAAGCTCTTCTTTTAATTTGTTTGTTAAGAAAGATTTGTGTTTACAAGTATTTTCATTCTCAAACTCTTTCCTAGATAGAAGTTCATTGAAGGGAAAAGATTGTTTAATCATCTTAAGTGCATTTTTAGTGATTTTGAGTCGAGTCTTCATACCACGAGTTTCATCTCCGCACCTCTTGACTTAAACAAAAACCAATAAAAATAATGCTTAAAGTAAAATTCATCTAGTAATATTTTTATTTCCAGGGCTCTGATACACCAACATAGCTTAGGCTAGTGTCTTGGAGTAGGAGAGTAATTAACTCTCCAAGACAGTAAAAACAAAGAAGTAGCTATATCTTGTGGTAGGGAAGAAATCCAATTGTTGCATTTATGCTCTGTGAAAGCTCCTCTTAAAGGAGAAGCACGAGATCGTGTCCAAACCAGTGTGGGAATCAATCCTTCCTCATTGGGAACGACGCGGAATATTCACGTATTAAAAACGGTAAACCTCAGATTAACCATTGTCGAGGAGCCTAGGGTCACTTGTTGGTAAACCTTGGATTATGTCAAGGAGCCTTCAAGGGGATTGAGCTTGCTACTTTTCCCTTGCATGCGTATCAGATCGTAGACTGTTCCCCCAGGTATATTTGTTTCAGTTGGTAACCTTAGTGACCATATTCTTTAGGATTCTTCCTAAGGTGACAGTGGTGGGAAGATCCCACTGTACTTGGAGCAAACGTCGGCTAGACTCACTTGGATTTTCTAGGGGGTTCTCTTCACTCGAGACAGTTAAGTGGAGGAACTTGTGCCAGTCTATTCATTAAGCAGGTTGCCGGGGTAACTGTTCCAACCGCCATTTCTGTATTGAACTCTGCGACGTTGGATTTCATCACCAACTAGTGTTTTTAGTATGGAAAGTTACTGTTTGTGTGTGTTTGATGTCCTAGATTCTTTAGGTTTGTGATTCAAATTTGTTTGGTCCTTTAGAGGCTTTAGGTGGTTTTCATTGAGATTTTACTTTGTTTGCGTGTGAAGTAGTTAAAATTTTTTAATCGTGGCTAAATTACCGAGGAAGTAACGTAGAATTCGGGGCCAACCTCCTGAGTTTTCACCGAGCCGGCCTGAAGGATTAAGAGTCCTCGTAACTCCTAGAGACAGTAGAGTTGGGTCACCTGAAGAAGGAGAGTCTTCTTTGGTGGTACATCCTAATTTTCAAGCTTTAGTAGCAGATTATAATCCACAATCAGTGTCTGTTTCCGAAGTTACTAGTAGCTTTTCATCTACTAGTGATATAGGTGAGGAACCTAAAATATCCGAACCTGAAAGTGAATTTGCTGCTACTCCGACATCAGGGTTTGCTTCTCCAGCTTCTAGTGGTCCTGGTTCACCTAGGGTAGAAAGAATAATTACCCAAAATCTTCCTTCTGGACTTATAGCTATCAAAGAACTTGCTACTCTAGAAGAAGAAGTAGGCATCCCTATCCCTGAAAATCAACCTGCTATTGAACTAAGGGAGCGTGAATCAATTTTTTACAGTCCACCTAGGAGCAGTGCTTGGTATCTTTCTTTGACTAATTTCTTAGAAAACCCAGGGTTAAGTTTTTCACCACCTCGTGTTCCTTATCACCCAACACCTAGAGGTTATTATCCTTCGTTAAATATGTCAAGACAATCGTCCATGTTTACTCAATTGCTCGGATCCTTTTTGTACGGCGGTCCTTCTATTCCCTCTGGGTATTAGTCACTTTCTGGTACTTTTTCAGGAGCATCTCCTCAACCCATTGAACAAGGGTTATTAACTGGAAGCAATGGTACTAAGCCGTTGAGCATAGAAGATATTCTCATGATGTCAGGTACTATTCCCAATCCTCAACCTCAAGGTGGCCAGTTACCGCCTGGGGGGCAGCCTCAAAATCTTTAATTATTGCCTGGGGGGCAACCTCAAGGTACCCAATTTGCGCCTGGGGGGCAACCTCAAGGACAATACATACCTACGAGATAGTACGTTCCTCAATGTCAACCCCAGACTCAATATGTACCCCAAGGTCAACCCCAGTATCAATTTATACCTCAAGGTCAAGCCCAAGGTCAGTACTCGAACAAAGGTTTCCAACCACCCTCCGGTCAATCATATGTTCAAGGAACGGGAAATGTACCTTTGAATTATCAATCCTACCGTCAACCTGGTTATGGTCCTCAATATTCTCAACCTGTTATGGGTCCGTACCCCGGAATGAATTTAGTGTGGGATCCATCGCAAACTCAACAAGTCTTGCAGCCGAATGTACAGTTGTCATCTCAAACTAGACAACCCTTAGTTTCTGGTATACCCCAGCAACCTGTCCAGTCTTCTATTCAAACTTCTGTACCTTTGGTAGTTTCTCAGCCTGGGCCTAGTACGCCTCGTACTCCGCCTCAAACGACTACTGCAACTGCCGCAACGTCTGTTCAATCTACCCCACCTACTTCTAGAGCATCGACAGCTCCGGTTTCTAGTGTTCCTGTATCTACTCCTCAGACATCTTTACCTCCATCAGGATTCATGATTCAAACTTCGGTTCAGATGCCTCTAGGACAACCTGGTTCAAGTACGGTTGTCACAAGTCAACCACAATTTACTTATCAACCGTACCAAGGACAGTACCAATTCAGTCTTGCTATGCAGCAGCCAGTCTATCAGTATCAACTGTACCCTGGGTACACATATCAACAACCTCAACAACCCCAGTACGGTCCGGTTAATCCTAGTTTTCCGGGAGGATACAATATCCCAAATGCAATTCCTATTCCTAGTTATCTTGGATATCCTCCTCTTGGGGCTGGTCTCATGACCCAGAGTTTTAGGGACCCTAATCATCAGTTACCGTTTATCGCAACTTTGGACTTACCTGACCTGTCGCACCTAACGAACGATCCCATTAATTATCTTTTGTTCTGGCCGCCAATGCCGAATAAGTTGCCCAATGATATTCCTAAGTTTGAAGGCAAATCAGGAGAGGACCCGTCAAACCATGTGATGACTTATCACCTCTGTTGTGTGTCTAACTCCATTTCAGATGATTCAATCCATCTAAGGCTTTTCCAGTGCACTCTAATTGGTCTCGCAGTCAAGTGGTACATTGAGTTACCACGAGGCACTTTTTATAATTTTAGTCAGTTAGCTACCTCGTTTTTAACTCATTTTTAGTTGCCAGTCAGATACAACAATGGCACAAAATTACTAACTTCGTTAAAGCAATCAACATCCACTTACATTTCAGATCACATTCATGAATAGAGACGTCGACGACATTTAGTGAAGGTTTTTATTCCGGATCAGATCTTGGCTGAATGGTTTGTAAAATCTTTGTTGCCAAAGATCACTGAAGATGTAGCTAAGGCCAGAGTCGTTACTGAGGAGCAAGTAATCGCTCAAGCACAGTACCTTGACTTGGTCTATACTCAGTCAGGTACGTTACACGAGAAAATCCCCGATCTTCCCAAGCAAAATCAAATCGTTGCAGCTCCTTGAGGGTCTCATGCCGTTGATGGTATGATTGGTACGGTTAACACTAAAAGTAAGAAGTCTTCCAAGAATTCTTCTCCTATCATAACCTTGCCTGATTCCTCGAAAGGAGTTTCTTCCGCGGAGATTTCCGTCGATATTCACGTTGTAGAATCATCTACAGCCAAATCAAAATCTGATGGCAAGAAGAAAGGGAAGAAGAAGAATAAAACGGACAAAAATTCAAAAGAGAAACCTGAAAAAATGGAATCCAATGATGAAAAACACAAACCTCATTATCCTTGTCTCATTTGTGACGAAGAACATTTTACAAGAGACTGCCCTCATCATGCAGAGGTTGCGAAGATTGTCAAAGGTTCCCAAATGCCTGTTGTTTTGAAGTATCCTTTTCCAAGTCAAGACAGTAAGATGATAGGTTCTTCCTCGAGTGCCAATGAAGAATCCATACTGATGATGTCCCATGTTAGGATTGTGACTCGATCGCATGATTATGGTAGTAAAAGTCCTGTTGATGGTAAAGAAGTAGAATCTTCTCATTCTAACCCATCAACCTTAGCTCCTGATTCCAATCCACTACAGATCGAGAAACCTAATCCAGACTTGGTAATCAAACCGCCTGCCAAGCGTATACTTCGAAAGTCAGCTTTCAATCCACATGCGAGAGCGGCTCAAAACTATAACATTGTTGAGGATTTAGTTGTTTCACCCTCAGGAATGTCGGCTTTGAAAGTGCTACAATCATGTCCAGCACAGCGTAAATTACTTCTGTCGGCTATAAGAGCTGTTGATGTTCAGGACTCGAACCTAATAATTTTCGATCTAGAAGATAGTACACCACGCTTACCTCATCAAATGGTTTTCCAAATTCCAGTGATAGTAAAAAACAGGCCTATTCATTGGACTATGATTGATGAGGGAGCCTCAACGTGTATTATGTCGATACAGTGTTGGAGATCGCTTGGTTCTCCTTCGCTAAATCAATCCCCGACAATTCTAAAGGCCTTTGATGGCCGTGGGTTTCATCCTTTTGGCATTCTACAGGATTTACCTATAGGGGTTGAAGGAAAAACCGTTAATCTAGATGTGGAGGTGGTTGATGCCCCTCTAGATTACAACCTTCTCTTGGGTTGTAGTTGGTCTTACGCTATGACAGCTGTTGTTTCATCGGTCTTTCGGGTTATAAAGTTTCCTCATAATGGAAAGATCATAACAATAGACCAGCTGGCTTACTTTTCATCCGACCCAGCCTCTTCTGAAAGTATTCAGCATGTCGGTAAAACGACTATCCCGTATAAGGATGTTGGAGTAGGACTAGTTAAAGATGCCGGTTTACTGGGAACTTTTCCTTTTCCTCCGATCAACGCATCGTCTTCATTTGCAACCATTCATATGATTTCGTCAGACACCATTGTTTATGATGATCCTTGGATCGTTCCTTCTGAATCTGAGATAGACTCATTTGGTGATGTCATGCCTTTGAGTCCATATGAAATTGCGTATGAGGCCGTGCAATCGTTTACCGACTCAACTTCAACCGAAATTGAATTAATGAATGTGGTCCGTGAAGAATCACTTTTCACATCAAGCTCGGGTTCAATCACGTTTTCTAAACTTGTTCACTCTGATGAGAAAATTAGTGAAATCCTATGTGTAGATGATTTACCATGGGAAGATCTCCATCACAGATCTTCGTTCTTACCCGAGAATGATCGTTTTGAAAATGATTTTTCATCAATTTTTACGACTGAATATGTCAAGGAACCTCAGAATCCAATGAAACATCCTGATTCAGAGTTAAATTTGGGAAACATCTCTCGAACTATTCCTATTGACATTTCGGTTAAGCCTGGAATTGTTGAGAACATTCATATAGGTGCCTCATGTACAGAAAACGAAATTCAAATATATAAGGCCCTATTTCAAGAATTCCACAACGTGTTTGCCTGGTCCTATGAGGAAATGCCAGGAATTGATCTTGCGATTGTTGTTCATGAAATCAAGACTTACCCGGACACTAAACCCGTCCAGCAACGTTTGCATCAGATTCACCCAAGAAAAGCTGTTGCTATTAAAGCAGAAGTTGAAAAATTACTCAAAGCAGGTTTCATTTATCCGATCCCGTTAACAGATTGGGTATCGAATATTGTTCCGGTTAACAAAAAGCAAGGGACAAAAAGAATATGTATTGATTATAGGGACATTAATCGAGCCTGTCCAAAGGACAATTACCCAACTCCCTATATTGATCAAATCATTGATGATTGTGCCGGTAGCGAAATATTCTCTTTCATGGATGGTTTTTCTGGATACAATCAAATCAATATTCTACCTGCCGATCAACCAAAAACGGCTTTCATTTGTCCATGGGGGACATTTGGTTATTGCAAATTACCTTTTGGGCTCAAGAATGCCAGAGAAACTTTTCAAAGGACCATGTCTTATGCGTTTCATGACATCAAGCACATTGTGCAACCCTATCTCGATGATTTTCCTGCTCATTCATTACATCGAGCTGATCATCTCATCCATTTACGAGCAATCTTTATGAGGTGTAGGCATTATCCAATTCGGTTGAATCCACACAAGTGTGTTTTCTGTATAGAAACGGGTCGATTTCTAGGGTTTGTTGTTTCAAAAGCCGGCATTCACGTCGATCCCTCGAAGGTCGAAGCTATTGTCAAATTGCCTCCCCCTTCGAGTCTTCGCCAACTCCAAAGTTTGCAAGGGAAAGCAAACTTTTTACGACGATTCATTCCTAACTACACCGAGGTTACAAAGGGCTTTACCCAGTTGTTGAAACATAATACTCCATTCTATTGGGATGAGATAGCTTAGAAATCTTTTGATGCACTAAAACACGCGTTGATCCATGCACCGTTATTGCATCCTCCCAACTACAACCAGGATTACTTCTTGTATCTCGCCGCCTCTCATTCCACCATTGGAATGGTCTTAGTTCAGGAAGATGAATTCGGTACTGAACATGTGATATATTACCTTAGTCGAACTTTAAATCCAACTGAGCTAAAATACTCACATGTGGAGAAATTGGCATTGGCAGCTGTTCAAGTTGTCCAACGTTTTCGTCACTACATTTTACTACGTAAAACTACAGTAATTTCGGATTGCAACCCTATGATCTACATTTTGACCAAGCAATTGCTAGGGGGCAAGTACTCTAAATGGATTGTTATCCTGCAGGAGTTCGACTTGGAATTTGAAAAATCTAAGTCTAAGAAATCTTTAGTTTTTGCGGAGTTAATGTGTGACTTCCCGCGTGCTGACACGGAAACTGTGGCGGAGGAGCCCATTGTGGATGAATCTTTGTTTCTAATCAGCACTTTACATCCATGGTATGGGGATATCATCGTTTATCTCCAGACCCAATCCTTTTGGCCAGAAATTTCAAGGTCAGAACATCGGAAAATACGATTCCAGTCCCAACAATTTAGGATTATTGGAGATACTCTTTATCACCGTGGGGCGAACTCTGTTTTTCGATGTTGTTTAACTCACGAGGAAGCTGAAAGGGTTCTAAATGACTGTCACTCTAGAGCGTGTGGCGGTCATATGTCTGGGTATGCCACAGCCCAAAAGATATTGCGCGCTGGCTACTTCTGGCCGTCTTTGTTTAAAGATTGTATTAACGTGGTCCGAAAATGCCACAACTGCCAAATTTTTTATCAAAAGATGCGCGCTCCACCTTCTCCTCTCCACCCTATAATTTCTGTTGGTCCTTTTTCCAAATGGGGTATCGATTTTATTACATGTAACCCTCACTCGGCCGGGGGGCATGCGTATATCATCCTTGCGATAGATTATTTTACCAAGTGGGCCGAGGCAATGCCTACATTTGAGGCAGACGGAAAAACAGCTGCAATTTTCGTGTTTAATCATATAATTTCTAGGTTTGTTGTCCCAAAAGTGATTATCACTGATCATGGGCATCATTTTCGAAACGTTATGATGACCAAACTTACAGGCCAGCTTGGGTTGCGTCATGATAGTTCAACTCCTTATTATCCACAAGCAAATGGTCTGGTTGAATCCATCAACAAAGTTTTAGTCATCATGATCCGACGAATCATTGGGATTAATCGGTCGAATTGGCATAACATGCTATTTTCAGCACTTTGGGCGTATCGAACCTCAATAAAAACATCAACAGGGTTCACTCCTTTCCAACTAGTTTATGGTCTGGAAGCTGTGTTACCCATTGAATGCGAAATCCCGTCATTGCAAATGGCCATTGAGTTACTTCCAGCTACTTCCAAAGAGGAAAAATGTTTGTTATACTTGGCTCAATTATCTGAGAGTCGACGTGATGCTGCATTGACGATCGAGACTCACGCAAAACGTATGAAAGCTCAGTATGATCGAAATGTGACCCCTCGAAATTTTTCGACAGGAGATCTAGTCTTAGTTTACGATCAAGTTAATGATAAATTAGGCACTGGAAAATTCGTTCCTATGTGGCATGGTCCCTATGTTGTCAAGCGAAAGCTAGCAAAAGGGGCCTATGAATTGGTAGACTTTGACGGGGACTCTTTAGGTAAACCCAGAAATGGTCTTTACCTGAAGAGGTATTATGCTTAAAGAATGGGTATGGAGATTTTTAGTTAGGATAGTTTTTCTTTCTAGCTGGTGTGTTTTAGTTTAAAAAGTGTGCCTAGCTTAGAGAGTGTTTTTCATCATTATTCCTGCTTATCTTGGTTTTACTCTTGATATTGCAGATGTCGATGCCTCTCCAAACATACATTGGTTTCACTGATGGTGCTTGTCGTAATACACAGAACATTTCTTCCGCAGCTTGGGTTATCTATTCACCGTCTAACGAGTTGGTATCTATGCATGGGGTAAGCCTCGATCAAACAATGAACAACATTGCCGAGTATAGTGCAGTGATTGAGTTATTATCTGAATCTATTTCATTTTGGATTCGGAGTTTGATAGTGAGGTTAGATTCTGAACTCGTTGTATTGCAGCTTAATAGAGTGTATGCCATTAGAAATCCAATGTTATTGAGATTATTTTTGAGAGTGCATCTTTTGGAACGTGAATTTGATTATATTGAATATCAGCATATTCCAAGATCTTTAAATACATTAGCAGATGCAATTGCTTCTCGAATGTTAAGTAGACATTTGCAATAATCATACATGTAAATTTAAAACCATTCCATAACATGATTTACAAGATAAGCCAGTAATAGTGATATATATAGGAGTGTGTCAAAAAATACATCGTCCTCGATCATAGGTTGAAAAACACCTTATGATCGGAAAAAATGATAAGTACAAAAAGAAAAAATGTCATATGTGCCCACAATAGGCGATCATCCTATCACTGGTGATGATCTCGATAAGAAACCACTGCATGGGCCAACTTGCAAAGGAACCTCTTAAAAGGTCTTGGGACCCCAATCACATAGTGCTAAAGTCGACGAGGAATGTCATCTATGATGGTCTCTGGAATATCTCCTGTCAAGCACTCTAGATGACTCTCCAACTCGGCCAAAACTTCTGCTAATTCATCCTGTGGGGCTGGCGCGGCTGCAGCTGGTTGTTTCCTCTCGTAAGGCTGGAGAGTGGCTGGTCGCTATGGACCCACATCTGCATTTGAAACTTTTACTATCAGTTTTGGGACGATAGAATAATAATAAAAATTAAAATAGGAAGATGTTGAAAATGATTTTACCTGAGTCATCCCATTGCTCTCCTGGTGGAAGAGCCATGTCTGGGTCACCACAAAAATCTACCCCAGTGTAAGGGAAGTCCTGAATAGAAAAAACCTAGTTTTCCAACCATTGGAAATACTCAGGTTTGAATCGAACAACCTCTGTCCCCTCGTCCGGATGATGGGCCATAACTGCGACCCATCACATCAATTTGGGCTCTCGAGGAAGCCCAACAAAAATAGTAAGGTGCTGCGGGATCAACATGGGAACCCTCTCCAGACTAAAGCTCACAACCAAAGCCCGATAACCAAAGGTCTTCAGTTGTCCATTTTTGGCTCTGGTTAGTTGGCCTTTTACATTGGCCAACACAGCATTGCACCAGTTGAAGATGGTGCCTCGAAAGCAGTCAAATGCCATCCGCATCTGGGATCCGGTGGAAATATGTAACGCGGCACTCCCGCAAAGTTTGGTGACAGTAAACGCAATCACCATGAGTTCAAGAAGGGATATGGTTTTAATGTCTATCCCTTTGTCTCTAGCCTGGCTGTTGCAGAACTCTAGCCAGAGGCTATCGACAGACTGGCCACCTAGCCTAGTCCCGAATAGAGTCAAGTATTCACCTCTCTTAGGTAAACCGGTCAAGAAATATATGTCTGTTGGCTCAATTTCGAGCTGGTGGCCACCAATGAAGAAGCACTGGTCCTGTATGCTCCATCTGTCAACCATCCACTGTAAGAAATCCACCTAGGCCCTCATGCCAGGTATGGCCCAGAATTTGTACAAGCCGCATGCCTTCAATGCATCGATCGAAGGTTGGTGATTCATTGCAGCTAGATCCATGTCCTCATGCTCTCGTTCACACCAATCTAGCATGATGTACTCTCTGCATCCAATAAAAAGACAATTTAGAATGCTAGAAATTAATTTGTTTGGGTCAAATTTGAGAATTTTTGGGTTAAAAACCCTTGCTGCGGGGACCGCACCCTCTAGGTTAGAGATAGTGCGTGGGTCTGCACCTTGCCTACATGGAAGGTGTGGACCCCTAACTTTTCCCCATTGGGAAAAAGTCGGGGTTCGGGGGCTGCCAGTGTTACACCTGCGGGCCCCCGCGCGTGGGTTTTAAGCCTAAAAACCCTCCAAAAAATGAAATAAAAGCCTAAAACAAAAAATGAAACCGTTAAAAATGAAGAGTAGGATGATGTGGATTACCTGGAGAAGATGGCATTCGATTCCGACGGTTGGATTTTCCGCAATCTTCACAGGAAGTTTTCTGAACGAAAGCACTATTTTCTCACCCAAAACTCAAATGGTAAAAATGAATCGACGAAAGCCCTTTTTATAAGTTTTTTGAGTAAATAAATTGCAAATTTGTTTATGTTTCACTTTGGAAAGGTAATTTTTGCAGCATTTTTATCCATTTCAAATAGGTATGAGTAATGTTTGCGTTTTTGTTCAGGATAACGGATTATTCAGGCGAAATCTATCATTTTCAACGAAAAAACATTTAGAGTCACCTTTAAGCTCTTTTCTGACTCCTAAAAAATGAAAAGATCGCCGAGTTTTTCTTTTAAACTCGTTAAAACAGAATTAAAAGACGGTCCACTTTCAGCTCTTTTCTGACCATAAAAACATGAAAAGATTGCCGGATTTTTGTCGTTTCAAATTCGATATTGGTTATAAAATGACGTGTCGTTGATCGCTTTTTTACTTTTTCAGATCAGGGGCACTAATTACGAAAAGTACTCCTTGGTCGTAAAGATCAAGCGGTTCTCTCAAGTATTATGTTATACTTTTTCGGACTTGGGAGACACAAATTTACGAAAAAGGTCAACCTTGGAGTCTTCTTAAGTTTTTTCAGACTCTCTAAAATTGAAAAATGTTGAGTTTCTCCTATACTGGACTCGTTAAAATTTCACAGTAAAGGACCTGTTCAATTACAAATAGGAACGAACCACTCCTTCTTAGGGTTCGAATTTAAACTAAGTTGGACTCATCCGAAGGATGAGCTTATAATCAAGCAAATGTTATCCTCCTCAAGCTTGTCAAAAATAAAGAGGTACTTGCCAGAAATGGTGGGGGAAAAGAGAGCAAATGAGCCTGTTTGTCATACTTTGTAACCACTCTTGAACACGACACTTTTATTCACCTGGGTTGGGAAATCCTTTGCCTAACAGTTGATCAAACCATATTGAAAGTCTTCAGCTGGTTTCTGGGTATTAACTTTGGGTCAATTGTCACCAAGCCATCTGTTGTGTCGTTATGTGTTCAAGAGGTCACTGCCAATAAGCCATTCATCTGCAAAATGTTTGTCATCCATCTTGACCATCCCTGAGTCAGTCCTTGCAACTAAATTTCTTCAACTTGATCTATGATTTCGTGTTGTGGGCTTGCCTACGATGGATCGCTTTCTATCGACTTCAGCTCATTATCTAGAAAGATGATCTAGAAATTGTCAGTACCTTGGGATCTGCATGCCTCAATGGCAGGTTTCTCGCCTTTGACGATAGGTTGCATCATTGACCGTCGATCAAAGGATTCCATGACATGTTCGACATCAACACATTTTTTCACATCTCATGGATTGTACTGGGTACTTTGAGAGCCATTGACATCACTGGTGGTTTCTCTCACACTTGTTAACAATTTACATCATTGACTGGTAATCAAGTGGTTTCTACCATGTTCGACTTCAACACATTCATTCGCATGGATAGAATCGTACTGTTTCGGGAAGTAGAAATGAAGACCCTGGATCTAGTTTCCACAATCCAGGCTGCGAGGAATTTTGTATTCATTATATAGTGGACTATTCATAAACAGATGGCTGCGTCCATACTGTGTCCACATGAGTCTATACTTGTGATGTCTTACAAGATCATTCCTGTATCAGAGCAGTAGTTAGTTTTCTAAGTCAGTTTTGATCTGACTATGGGAATGCCTACCTCACCGATGATATGATCTCATATATATATCTTGCGTTGAATGTTTTTACAGGTCCCAACTGGGCTGTCCACAAGATAATCCTCGAAATGATAAAGTACTTCACTCTTCCTAAATGATAAATGAAATCCTCATCTACTACAGACTTCGCACTTTAGGGGGCAATCTGTTACACAAAAATATCGTCACCATGATTATTTGCAGCTAATATAGGTCTATCATCACTTGTATTGTCCTCCTAAGAATGTCTCTGACCTCAGCTCTTCAAGTCAAGCTTTGAAAATGAGAGAAAGACATTGAAAATCAACAAAGATTTGGTTCCGCACTTTCTCTCACTGTTGCCTGCGGTCCCGCACCTCCTGTTTACAAAAACTGCGGACCTGCCTGCTCTGTCCCTAAAGGTGTGGGTGCGGACCCCTGAGAAAGTCAAAAAGGTGCAAGTTTATTCTAAAAAACTCACTTTGGGTTAATTCTAGATGATTCTAGAAGGAATTTTGACGTGGATTGGCCGCTCTTAGGTGGTTCATGCATTCCAAAAGAGAAGGAGCTAATCCCTTGATGAGAGGAGCTATCCCTTTGAAGGAGGGCTTTATCCCTTTAAAGGAGGACCTAGTAACTTCCCTCCATTGCACTATAAATTAAGGCATTGGGCTGGTTGCTAAGGAGGTTAGAAGATAAACATTTTTAAGGGTAAATGCTGGTGGAATTAAGATTTCCTAGTTAAGCTTGAGAGGAGAGATCACATACCTTTTTGGCTTCATTGGGAAGAGAGTGAAACTTGTCAAAGTAGAGGAGACTTCTTGCTGGACACTGGGAGGAGCTTGTACAGCGTCAAGGCACAGGTTGTAAAGTTCTTCTTTGATTTGAATTAATACAATCAGATTCATTTTTCTCAACAAATTGTCTTATGTCATTTGTTTCATGAATTCCTTGACTTTCATGTTAAATATGTTTTATGATATTGGCTTTTCAGGTGGTATTTAATTTGTTTGCTTGTTTGTGTTTGCAGATTTGCGACAAGGGAGCTCATTTGGATCGAAGGAGCGAGGCTTCCACAAACTTGCGTTGGACCCAAGGTAGGCCTAAAACACTTGTTTGCCTTTGTTTATAAATGAATATTTAGAGAAAGATAGTTTGTGATTGGCTTGCTTGTCACTAGGTCTTCTTTAGATTCTTGGAAGGTCTATCTTGTTCGCAAGATCGACTCATTCCGTGTGACAGGTATCCCCATCTAGAAGCCACCCAACCATAAGGTAGCATGCTTCATCATTAAGATAGATATAAAAACTATCCCAACATCCAACCCTCTAGCCTCTAAACCAAATGCAGTACCATTCCCCAAAGTTGTCACCCCTATCCCATAGCCAAATTAAGCCTCTATGAGAGGAAAATCTCATAGCAGATTGAAATTGGAGGGATTCCCTTAGGATTCGAGTTCTTCTTACATATTACCACCACCAAACCATTCCACCAACCCCAATTTCCCCTGTGCACCAGCCAGGTGCCCTATGCAGAACCCAAAAACGAAACCAAAGACAGGGGAGCATGATGGAGGGAGGAGAAAATAATTTACGAACCCGATTTTCTACATTTGGAGCTGATGGAACATCTGTTGCTCTTGGAGATGCTACACCGACCCAATACCAGAGTCCCCTGCTTCACACACTGAACCACACTCACCTAGTCACAAAAAATACCAAATTCTTTCAGACTACAAGCACTACTATTCAGAAAACTTTCCTTCGTAATTATGCCACCTTTCTCTATGGCGGTAATCTTATGCATGCATAAGTCCACTGCACCCATTACCTCGAGTGTGTGGGGGTGGTGGTGCTATACCTTAGTGTACTCACCATTAACTTTTCCTTTATGGGGTTGTCCTCTAGCTCACACCCCGATAGGGGCTTTGGCTTGATGTCTGGCCAAAATTGGAGCTCTCTTCAATCCTACTCCAAGATTTATTCCAAGGGCTAGAACTGCTCATCCCTGGGTTGACTCAGCCATATTTTCTCAAGGGGGTCATTTTTATGACTACATCCCTAACTGGATAGGAATTTCGCTGCTCGATTACCCTCCCTCCAGACATGACTAGTCATTATATAGTCAAAGTTGTGGATCAGATCGCCTATTTCTTGGATTAGTCTTGCAGCTCTCCAACTGTGGTTGGGCTTATCCCATTTGGTTTTGTGGTTTATTTTTTTCATTGTATTAATAACGAGACTAGAATCCCCTTCCACTACAATATTTCTATATCCCATCTTGATGGCTATTTGGAGGCCTTGTCTGATAGCCACAAATTCAGCTTCATTATTACTAGCATACCAATAATGATTTTCATAAATCAGATTGGTTTGAGTTCTAGGATCCTAGAAGAGGCCTCCAAGGCCTACTGAGTATGGATTTCCCTTCAAAGCTCCATCAAAGCTCAACTTGATAAATCCCTCCATAGGGTTAGTGAAATAGTTGAGTGAGTCTATGCCTAGAAAATTTACCTTCCATAATGATGGGGAAATCATTGTCAATGATAGGTTCAACCTTTGCATTATTTGGGCTTCATGAGGGGGTACTTGCCAGTCTTCCTAATGCCATTTTTCTACTGGGATTTTTTCCTGTATGTTCTAGATGATCCCTTCCCACACAACCTCTTGAGGAAGAAGTTGGTTCTTAAAGATTTGGTGATTCTTCTCTTTCCAAATGACCCACACAGTAAAACCCAATGCTAGACCCTAGGCACTATTGAGGACAAGACTAGCGAATATGTTTGTCCGCTTGAGGAGGATGGTTTCTCTAATGATTTGGTTATCCTGATCCATTATTCCAAATAGATCTTGCAACTGGTGCCACTTTTGATCAGCGAACGAGCAAGAGTTGAGCATGTGTTCTAGATCTTCATTGTGCTGTTTACACAACAGACACATCAAAGGACCATAGAAACCCCTTCATTGAAGATGATCCTAGGTTAAGATGTGGCCTTTACACACCAACCACAGGAAATGCGCCACCTTTGGCCACCAACCTCCTTTCCAATATTTTTCCAAATAAGGTTCTCGCAGCCCAGATCACGTCCTATCCTTAGATCGTAAGCCTCTTTGATAGTAAAGGTTCCTTTGTGGTGTATCCCCATCGAAGGATATCTGAGCCATTTAGAATGGATAGATTTCTGGAATTTAATTCTTTGTCCAACTAAATATATTATTCTGACTCAGGTGCCTGTGTCCCATCTGCGCGTTCCTTCCATTTCCTCCATCCTTCACTAACCTATTCTTGTTTCCAAAATTGGTCAACTGTATGAAAATTCCTTCCATTAGTGTACAAAAGTATGTCTCTTAAGTCCTGCCTACCAAGAAGTTTATCCCATTGCTGCTAGGAGTCTTGCTAGAATAGGGCCATTTTCACATTTTTGATTTCCCGAAGGCATGTTGTTGTATAAGGTCTTTGTTTTGAGCTGCCATATTCCAAATAGCTGATCCTTTGGGAGGATCTCAATATCTGAGAATATCTTATGTTCAAGCTAGCATGTTATATTTTCAAGTCCATATTTATTTCTAGAGGTCAGGCCCTCCTCCTATCCATCTCCACCATAGTTTAGAATCCATTACTTGGTTCAAGGTATATGGATCCCGGAGACCCAACCCACCTTCCATATTATGTTTGGTTAGATTAAGACATGACACCAAAGCCTATTTCCTTACTTGCTGAGCTCCTCCCCATAAAAACTTCTTGAAGGTGTCCAACATTTTTGAGCAAGGGGTTTATGGTGATGCCATCCCTAAGAGTTGATATATCAGAATAGATTGGAGTACTGCTTTGAGAAGGAATGTCCAACCTGCCAAGTTTAAAAATCTGAAGGTCCAACTACTAAGTTTATCACTTATTTTTTGGAGTAGAGATTTCCAACATGAGCTCTTTAGGGAGTTCATCGACAGGGGCATTCCCAGATATTTGGATGGAAGAGATCCAATGCTAAACCCCATAACCCAAGCAAGGTAAGACTGTACAGGCCCCAGGGTGTTGAAAAAAAATACATGATTGTTCATTGTTTATGATTGTCCCAGAAGCCTTTGTAAAGATGTGAAGAACATCTTTTATGTGGTAGGCTTATCTCAACAATACATGGAAGAAGACAATAATATCATCTACAAATTGTTGATGGCTGATGGGAAGGTCATTTCCCCATAGCCTCGAGCCTTTGAGTTGAGAGTTTCTAGCTTCATTCTTAAGATATCAACCCAGGCCTTTCGCTGCAAGGATAAAGAGGAATGAGGATATAGGGTCACCTTGGCGAAGGCCACACAAAGGGTTGAAAGTATTGGAGGGGGAGCCATAAAGAATAATGGAAAACATCGAGGATGAGACCATAGTAGAAATCCAAGAAATCTATCTCTGATCAAACCCAAAAGCCTTAAGGACGTTTCTTTGGTAATCCCAACTTAGACTATCATAGGCTTTGGAGAGATCCAACTTTATCATCATACCTGGGAGTTTTCAGTCCTTTAAGGAATGCATAATTTCTTGAGAAGTGATAAAACCATCCAGGATTTGTCACCCTTTCACAAATTCTGTCTGTTCAGGTGATATGGGGTTGTGGAGCAGGGGTTTAAGGTGCTTGACTATCACTATGGCTATAATCTTGTAAATGACATTGCCGAGAGAAATGGGTCTAAAACCTCGGGGATCTTCATATATCAAATATTTAAGAATAAGAGCTATGAGAGTAGCATTTAGGCTAGTACATACCTTTTGGTTCAGGAATGATTCTTCCACCACCTCCAGTATATCGTTTCCCATAAAACTCCATGTTTTCTGAAAAAGTTCCTCCGTCAATACGTCTTGTCCTGAGGCCTTATTTTTTCTCCATTCCTCTTACTATCTCCTCTACTTATTCCAACGTTACAACTCTCATAAATGTTAGGTTTTGATCTCTCTAGATGAGTTAAGGAATGTTTCTCGTAATCCTTTGTATAGCTTTAGAGTGGTCTTGTAGTGGCTCTGTTAGGATGGATTTAAAATGATCTACCAGCAGATCCTTCATATCCTCATGTTCTACCATTCAATTCCCATCTTCATCTTTTAGAGCATAAATCTGATTATGTTGCATATACTGAATCATAGATTTGTGGAAGAAACAAGTATT
The DNA here is from genome assembly GCA_031772625.1 of Pinus tabuliformis. Lineage (NCBI taxonomy): Eukaryota > Viridiplantae > Streptophyta > Pinopsida > Pinales > Pinaceae > Pinus > Pinus tabuliformis. The sequence goes on from CM062811.1 coordinate 1,082,034,305, forward strand.
TCGTTCTCCTTCTCACAACCAATTGACCCTTGATTTCTGCTTCCATAATATCTCTTCTTATTTTCTTCGTTCCTCCAGCTGATTAATTAACTGTCCTTCCTCTTTCACCAGATTGGTAGATCTACCTTGCTAAGTGATCTACTGTTGTACATCTTGGATTCTATTATTTAGCTGGTGTTGATATTTTATAATATGGCTGAACTCTTCTTTATTCCATTTCTCTATCTTGTGTTTGATCTCCTTCAATTTCAGTTGGAAGGTATGCATGCAGTTTCTCCCTCTCTCTTCATTGTTCCTCCACCATTCTTCAATTTTTTCCATCAAGTTAGGGTTCCTTAACTAAAAGGCCTCGAATCTGAATGGGCGATTCTTGGGTCTAATTTTTAAGTCCATCTCCAGGCATATAGGCCAATGATCAAATCCCATACAGGGAAGAATCGATGCCTAAAATAAGATGTCCCTACTTATGATTTGTTCAGAGATCAGATACATGTCTAGCCGAGAGGCGATTTGGTGGCTTCCTCCCTATCTGTTGTTCCAAGTATAGACTCCATTATTCGTCTGCAGGTCCACTAAGTGCATATCCACTATAAGATCCCCAAATTCTTCCATATATGCCTCTGGTCGACGAGTCCCTCCCTTCTTTTATGCGAATGATGATATCATGTTGAAATATCCACAGATCTTCTGGGTATGTTTTCCTCAAATTTTTTAGGTTCTGGAAGAAAACCCGTTTTTCTCCTGGAATGTGAGACCCATAAACCCCTGTCAAGAGGACCCAATCTCTGGATCCAATGTGGTGAAATTTTCCTAAGAGTATCCTTGGTAGGCTAACCCAGTCCTCAAAGATTATTTCCATCAGATTCTAGAGGATAGCTAGGCCTCCAACACTACCCCTAGCATCCTGAGCTATTACTTCATACTGAGGTTTGTATCTTTTCAGGATTTCTTTAATCTTTACTTCATCAACCTTGGTTTCTAGTATTATGATGATACTTGACTTATCTCTTTTAAGTCTATCCTTCAGATACCCTTGTTTTCCCCTGCTGTTGAGGCCTCACACATTCTAGGATGTAATGATCATTTTAACAATTTATTGAGTTTTTGGAAGGTCGTTGATAGCAGTACCACCCTTCCATAGTTTACCAGTGTTTCTCCTACCATCTGGATGGATTCACTCAAGTTTTTCTGTTGGACACCTAATCCTCAATGGGTTAGTGTGGAAGCCGAATGGATAAAAGGAGTCCAAGAGACCTTGGGATGTGAAACCCAACGGTCACTACATGTACTATAAATGTAAACCATTTGTTAACAAAATTGTACTGCATGTTTTATCTTTCATATTTCTCTCGCTCCCCATGTGTGTTTAACATGGTATCAGAGCGGGGACCTTCCTGACCTGCTCAAGTCTTGTGTGAGCCACTAGTTTTGTGGCATTTGTATGCATTTCAGTGCTGCCATTTATTATTTTGCTACCATTCTCAGCCTGGCATGAAAACGCTCAGAGCGGTAGGTGAATACCTGCATTGCCATCTCTGACCCATCGTTTCTATGCGTGATAATTAATACTCGATTTTGCCCTGCAGAGTGATTGGTCAAAGATCTGCGTACTGACCTATAAACCAACGTTTCTGTCCATTTGAGCTTTGCGCTCGGAAACCGTTGTGAGCTATTTTTATATGCCCAGTGTATTTACAACAATTTATCTGACTTTTCCAGGCCCTGGAACCTCGTCAGCGCTGTCCTCGGTAGTTTCAGAGCTTTTTATCTCACATCAAAAGCAATTCTAGCTTGCATAGCTGTTTCAACTGTTCTCTAAGGACTACAAATTTTATCGGTTAGTTTGCAAGAGTATACACAAATTAATGATCCTTCAGAAACTATCCAAAAAAAAAGAACTGGAAACAATCCCACCTAAATTTAAGGCCCTTCTCCTTTGACCTGATCACTAAAAAATATAGTCAGTCAAATAGCCACAGAAAAGATTCCAAGCATTTCTACAGTTACCCACTAGGTAAAGGGATGTTGATATCAGTGTTGCGTCTTAAATCTCCTGTAGACTGCGAGCCTGGCCAGCCCATGGACTAGTATGTGGCTGTGTTCTGTATGGGTTGCTAAGCAGAAGTATTGCTAACTGAACCTCCCGTATTATGACTAAGTGAAGGGTTACCTGCACCACTAGTTTTACCCGTCGAGGACTCATTCACAGCACCATTGACAGCTCCAAGATCTCTCTCTTTTCCTTCCAGTTTTGCTCTTTTTGTCTCGACTCTTTCATTTACCGCATTACCGTAACTAATGAGGGAGAACCTAGCAGTGCTCTGCTTGCTGTTCTGGGACGTACCCACTTGATTTGAAAAGTAACTAGATTGAAAAGCGCACATTTTCCTGGAAGCTGACGGTTCGAGTCCTTGGCTCAGGCTCAGCTGATGATAGCAACGGATTTCTTCTGCTGCTAATGCGGCTGCGGCATATTTGATGACTCCTACCTCGGACAGCAGCGCTGTAAATGTAAGGTGAAGATGAATGCATATCGTATGGTTCAAGTTGTGCGTTAAACAACTTGTGCGCTCCTTGTTGAAGGCCGTGTGGTTTCCTTTGTGCGTTGAAGACTCTGGCTTTTTATTTGAAAACAGTATTTTTGAGTATTGTTAAGTTCAATAGCATGGATATAAACAGATGGACGACATCATCTATTTTTACGAGGTAAAACGCTATAGAATTTGTTGAAGGAGTTAGGTGGAAACAGTTCAGATTGGTCTGTATGCAAGGCCTGTATCAGAATGCCGGAAAGGGTCTACATCGCTCGGTGCAAGTGTGTGCATAGCCCGCTGTAAGAAAATCCCTTTCAATGAGTTTTTTCAAAAGCTGCAACGTATGTGCCTTCATCTAATACAATTTCGGGATTTTTCCTCTGCTTGGGAGCTGGAGGCCCACGAGCAAAGCCTTTTTTCCATCATCAGAGGATTTATTAAGACTTGAGGGCAAGGGAGGCCCTCTTTGACAATTTATTTGCAAAGACGAGCTTGAAGGCATCTTTTGAGCAGGATATATAATTCTATTTTTTTCAGTTCTTTTGATACGAATTTAAAGAGCGGCAATTTTGAGAAGCTAAGACAGTGATCGAATTGTTTGTGTTTGCATCGGTGTTAGTTTTAACAGTGTGATTTGAGGGTTTGGTTTTTTTATAAAGACATCCCCTCATCGCTACATATTTTGATAGTCTAGAGACTTATATCAAAGCCAGTTTATTAATGAATTGGTGTTTAATATATGCACCATTGAGAAGTTACAAAAAAAAAAAAAAAACCTCATTTCATAAGTTTGAGCAGTTAAGAAAATGGTTAGAATTACTGAGTTATTAGAATTGCTAAATACTTTAATCCACTCCAATGTTCATGATACAATTGAAATTGGAAAAATCACTCTCACAGATATTCAAATATGTCTACAAGATGCACATGAAAAGATTGAATTTTTGCAGTTAGAATCTCAGCTTCAGCAAGAAGAATTACAATAGTGGAGAGATCATTCTGAATCTGTTTCTGTTCAGAAGATTGAAATAGACACCCATTAGAAGCAAGTCAATAATGTTACAGTTCATTCAAATAAAGCAGCAGTTGTATATGCAGATGCAGAAACTCAGTCTGCACTTCCCAAGCCTATCATCAGACCTTGGGAACAGCTTGTCCACAACAAGCACAGAACTGGTCTTGGATATGACAAGAACTTGTCCTTTTATATTCCAGACTACTCAAAGCCCATTCAGTTTCAGAGTGCTGGATTCATTCATGACAATTCACCTGCTCTTCATGACAGTTCAGCTTCAGCTGTTCCAGACTCTGCCCCTCTTCCACAGCAACAACAACAACAACAACAGATTGTAAAATGCCAACACTATGACCGAGTTGGCCATTTGAAAGATCACTGTTTTGATCTTCATCCATGTAAGCACTGTCATAAAACCAGCCATTCTTCACACAGATGCTTCAGAAATAAACGTCCTGCAAGAACAAAGATTCATCTTGGATGGATCGCTTCTTGGCAATGGGCATCAACAGCCAAGAAGATATTCCTAACACATGTTAGAACTTGTTCCATAATATTGAACAGTCTTGCAGTTGAGTTTCCTCCATCATCTCACCTTGTATCTGACAAGGGGGGAAATGATGGTCATCTACAAGCTTCAAAGCCACATCAAGCGAGCCTAAGCCACAACCTGCCACACCAGTTTCAGAGTTGTAGCCAGAAACAAAGATGCCCGTGAACATGCCTTCAGTTGGCAATCTGGGACACTTCCTCTAGCAGAAGACTTTAGCTTCTTGTCAGTTTTGGAAGAATTCCAGGAACACAATTGAGAACACTTCCTCTAACAGAAGACTCCAGCTTCTTTCCAGCTTTGGAAGAGTTCCAGGAATTGCATTAAGCATTCTAGAGTTGTTGGTCATCCTTAAACCATCATAGGTTGAGACTTCCCTTTTCAGGTTGAAGTTCTCCCTTTTATGTGGGGTGAGACCTCCCTTTATTGGTTGAAGGTTTCCCTCTTCAAAACAATAGGAGCACTTCCTCTAGCAGAAGACTTTAGCTTCTTGCCAGTTTTGGAAGAGTTCCGGGAACTGCACTAAGCATTCCAGTGTTGGTGGTCATCCTTAAACTACCGCCCTTTATACCAACATTTCAGAGAGCACATTCAGCCTAGTGCTGCCATGCATATTTGCACATTTTGTATTACAGCTCTCTTCATGGACTCATACATAACCCTTCGGATTAAGGGGGGGAATGTTGGACACCTAATCCTCAATGGGTTAGTGTGGAAGCCAAATGGACAAAAGGAGTCCAGGAGACCTTGGGATGTGAAACCCAACGGTCACTACATGTACTATAAATGTAAACCATTTGTTAACAAAATTGTACTACATGTTTTATCTTTCATATTTCTCTTGCTCCCCATGTGTGTTTAACATTTTCCTTCCCCGCTTCTTTCCTCTTTTCCCTTGAGTTCCTTGTTTTGAAACTTGGCTTGCTTGGGAGTCCAAATGCTCTGGTTGGTCCATGGATACCATTCCTTACTTAGCTTTCAATTGTTGAAAATTTTATTTGTATAGCTGTTTCTGATCCTCTTGGATGAATCTCTCATCTAGATGTCACCATTCATTCAATAGTATTTTCATTGCTTATTCTTATATATTGAGATCCTCCTTCTGACTATCGATCTCCATGTTATCTCGGTCCACCGTTTGCGTGGAGACTTCTTTTTCTTAAGGTTCCTCCTCTACTTTTCTTTTAATATTATTTCCCCCCTTCTGAGGGATTTGGTGAGTTTTCATACCCGTATTTGTGTTGTGAGTTTCCATACCCTCATCTTCCTCTTGAAGGACTTCATAGCGATTGTGGTTTCGAGGGCCTTTTCCGCTCTATGCTTGATTGGGGTTTGGAGGGTTTCTCTAGTTCGTTTTCCTTCTTTGGACATCCTGTAAGCCCTCTACATCTTCCTTTTCTTTAGTTTCACCATTTGCATTGGATGATTCTTGCACCTCACTTTGGTTTAGAGAGCATGCACGAACTAGATGCACATACTCATGGCATCTACGACATTTGAAAGATATATGTGATGAGCCTCATAAATGGGTAATTATATGGGCTCATTTTACCTCCTAACCTAGTCAAATCAACCATTCTCTTAGCCTATTGCATGATTTTCTGATTATATTTATGTTTATAGAGTGAGTTGAGTTAGTTATGATGCCATGAGGTCTAATATGTGTTTAATGCAGATTATTGATGATTTTTGTGGTCAAAGTCAAGGATCTAGTGGACAAATGGCAGCAACAACTCGAAGTGGACAAAGTAGAGGACTTATAGGAGGGAATACCTCTCATTTATTACTCCTCACTTTCAATTTCCCTTCATTCAGCTTGGAGTACAAGCAGGCAAGTCATGCATTAGCAGGCAGCCGAGCAAAGTGAAGGATAATTGATGTTTATCTCGAGTTTTGGGAGCCAAGCCTCCCTGATTTTGAGGAAGATGTTGGGAGCTTCATTTGTATAAGTAGAGAGGCCTAGGGCCTCATTAGGGACTTGGTCGAATTTTTGTTGAATTTTTACTACAGTATTGTTTATGTAACTCTGCTCAACTTCAAGCTTATTATCTTGACAATTCATGTAACCTTGTTGTTGTTTTGAGAATAAAGATGGAATCCTTTTGAGTTAGCACTGAGTTACCTTAGAGGGCTGAAGCTCTTGGGTTAGGGCCCAATGCAAGTAGCCAAGCTCCTCTTTTCTTGTATTTGTATGTTTCATTTTAGTTTGTAGATTAGATTGTTGTTAGATGTATTTCTTTTATGGTTAAGAATAGGTTGTTTTTGATGATTCAGTAGTTTGCTTCCATTTGTGTTTTCCATAGAAGGTTAAGTAGTGATAAGGAAAAGATCCAAAAGGCTAGTAGCAATGCTTTGGCCTCTCTTCCTCCCTTTGGGAAAATTATCTGAGGCAAAGACCCTCTTGCTGCCGCAAAAACACAGATTTTCCTCCTTCGTAGGACTTCTAGTGTTTGCAGCTTTCTAATTAGTTCATAGTTTAGTTTTCTTTGCTTCAGAACTTCTTCATCATGCTCATTTCATTATTTGCAATAGTCTTCTTTCATGCTTTTCTTTCATGTAATGGTTATCAACATTTCTTCCATAGATCATAGTTTACTTTGATGCAAAAGCTCTGTTTTTTAGATACACTTATTTCCTTGCTTGCTTAATCTCATTGGTTGACTGTCAGTTGTTTATGCAGTAGTCCAGCCTATCAACCACTCCATCCTCCATCTAATCCATTCCCTATAGGTCACCCAAGTCTCCCTTCAATTCTGCCTTAGTTTCCTACATTTTCCATAGACTTTCCTCTCTCTCCTTAAGCAAATCCCATCACCTTTCTCTCTCCTAATGATTCTTGGTAGATCTTAGGTGCCTTAACACTTCATTCCAACCTTCATCTACCTTCTCCACCCACTCTCACACCTTAAAAATAGTGAGAACTGCTCTCGGCCTCCTCCTGTAGGCCTCCTATAGAACACTGTTTTTCCTCCTGTAGATTTCCTGTGTCCTCCTGTAGATTTTCCTGTAGGCTTTATTTTGAAGGCCGAGTTTGGGAAAAGCCTCCAGAAGGCCACCTAAGACCTCCTAATACCCATCCACACCATCCTACATCCTCTCAAATCCCAAAACCGCCCTCCATCACCACCTATTCGCTGCCACATCCACAAACAAATAAATTACATATATAACAAATTCACATAAAAATCCAAAAGGATGTTTTTTTGCTCATTTACTTTTAGAAATATCTTAGGTAGTTGTTGTTTACTTCCTTGAGTAGATAATGGCATTCTTTTCATGGTTTTCATAATGTTTTCTCCAAAAGTAGGATTAGCGGTTAACTAGGATTTCCTTGGTTTGCTTTACATTTCGGTCTTCCTTTCTACAAGTAGAATAGCATCAGTAGAGTAATCTCTTTTTCCTTCCATCACATATAAAACTTCTTCTGGAATCCATAGAAGTTGGCTTGAGCTCCTAGTGATCTTGCGTCGGCTGACCAAGTGACAACCTGCAGTAAGAACTAGTACTTATGCATACAACACCCTTGCTTCCAAGTTTGTTACGAACTACCGGGTTGATAAGAGTAAAGTAGGCAGCCCAGGAGTTGTAGCATTATTTCTACAATACTTGTGCTCACAACTTTTTGGCGCCATTGCTGGGGAAGCGTTAGACTATCCTGTGATTACTGCTTTCTTCTATTTTGTCTTGCAACATTTTGCTAATAGTTTATTTCAGCAAAAGTAGAATAGACATTTCCTTTCTTTCAGTTCTACATTTCTTTTGCTTTCCTTTTCAATTCTGCAATTTCCATTTCAGCAAAAGTAGAATAGTCATTTCCTTGCTTTCAGTCTTGCATTTCCTTGCTTTCCTCTTCAATTCTACAAATTTCATTTCAGCAAGCTCATTTCAGTTAGTTGCAATTTGTTTGTTCAATCAATTTTAGTTTTGTAGGTACTATCAGTGTGGGGAAAAAGAAACAAAAACCAACCAAAAAGATTTCCTTTCATGCCTCGTAGGAATAGACATAATTCAAGTAAATTTCTGCCCAACACCCCCACTTCTCCATAGCCAACCTTCTCTCTTCTTCGGTGGCTGCGATCAAGAAGAACCCTTAGGTGAACAACCCGGCATATTTGAAGAACCTATAGGGGAAGAAGAAGAAGAAAACATTCCTTTAGAACCAATGGCTGAACATAGAAATGCTAAGGGGAATGGAGAAATAATAGAGGGTACCTGTCCCATACGGGAGACCAATGGGGACACAAAAATGAAGAATATAAGCCCTTCCACCCTACCTCATTCCCATGGTCTAACTACAGAAGATCCTGACACCTTCTTGTTTGAGTTTGTTGTTATCTGTCGAACCTATGACTATGAAGAAGATGAGAAAAAGTTGAAACTGTTCCCTTCTACTCTCAAAGCTGTAACATTGCACTGGTTCATGGGATTACTTGGAAATAGTATCGCAACTTGGGCTCAGATGCAACAAGCCTTTAACAACAACTATCAAGACTATTGTAGGTCGAAAGATACTAAAGAAGAAATTTTCCGGATGACTATAGGAAGTGATGAGTCCCTGGAAGAATATGAGGAGAGGTTCTAGCTCAGTTACAAAAGGGCTAGGTGTACACTTGACCCTAAGTCTCTGAAGATGGTTTTGCTTAGGGGAATTCAGGAAGATATTTTAGACACCCTCCATCTACTGGCCAGGGGAGACATCTACCAACTATCATATGAAGACATAAAGATTGTTTTTAGAAACCATTCTAGAGCAGCCAAAAAGAAAGGTAGGGGAGTCAACCCATAGCCAGTACCTCTTCCTCTAACTCATCTATCAAAGGAGAAATTGGAAACATATTGGAAGACTTCAAGAGTGAGATGCTATAGACTCTTGCCATGCAAATGGATACCTTGCATATCAAAAGGAAACAAGAGGAAGCAGAGAGGGCTTTGGCCATCTTTTGCCCTAGATGCACTAGGAGGCATCCTAGGAATGAATGACCATTGAACTCTATAGAGGTTTTTTTAGTCTGTGAAGAAAATCATTCCACAGATAAGTGCCCTTCCTTACCCGAACTTAAAGCTATATATCAAGGGGCTGAGGGAGTCATTGAACAGCTCTATTACATAAACCAAAGAAGCCCACATGGACCTAGACCATACCAATATGGGATGCAAGGGACGTCCCAGGCATACTACCACCCCAACCAAGTCACTTCCATACCTTCTTAGGGTCCCCCCACTCATCCTTCTTGGTCCACACTTTCCCCTTGGTCCTTCACATCTCAATATCATGCGCAACCGGCCAACAATTCATTTCAATCCTATGCTCAGCCATCACCTCAATGGAATGCACCTCATAAGGGGTGGAGGCCCCAACACAACTCTCTCCCCGCTCCTTTGCCTCCACCACCTGCCCAACCACAACCGTTACTTCTTGCTCCTCCAAGGCAACCCCAAATGCCTGCCCAGCCGAATCTGAACCCGAACAACAGACAGACTCAGCAAGTGTATAGTGGGGAACCATCATGCCCAACTTATGTTGTGGAGATTCAAGAGATCAACTTACGATCTGGGAAAGTTCTCCCAGATAGTCAGCCTCCACCTAGGGAGGTTGAGGAAGATAAAGAAGAAAGTGAATTGAAAAAAATTCCACCCTTTCCTGAGAGACTATCTATGACAGTCTAGCCTACCCCCGAAGAAACTGAACTCTTGGGGGAATTGAAACATCTATGTGTGAAGATATCACTTATCCAAGCCATAAAGGATGTGCCTATTTAAAATAGGCTGATTAAAGAGAAGTGCTTTAGGAATCCAGGAAGGTGCAAGAGAGATGCCCCAACCATCAATGTCATAGGACAACTGTCCGACCTAATGTTGGGGCAGGTAATCTGTCCAAAATATCTAGACCTTAGAAGCCTAGTAGTTGATGTCCACATCAATAGCACCATGATTCCACATACTTTGATTGATCTGGGAGCTACCATTAATGTGATGACAAAGGATACAATGCTCAAACTCAACCTTTAAGGCTCCTTGAGGAAGGCCACAACTGTGCTACAGTTAGCAGACCGCTCCATCGTGACCCATGAGGGGATTGTGGAAGATGTGATGGCATCCATTGATTCTTGGGATTACCCTACTAATTTCTTAGTTCTCCAGCCCAAGGCAAAGCTCACTGGGTATCCTCTCATGACCATAAAGAACGGGCATATGTCCAAGCAATTAATCCTATATCCTCCTACCCAATGTTCGTTAGAACATGATCTACCTCTCTGGTTGGAGGAGTAAGATGAGGATGAAGTTTATTCTACACCGCTTTGTACATTAGAAATCGCCATGGGAGGAAAACAACAAGATGAGGATGATATGATTCAAAATCTGATTCAAAATCCACCTCCCATTGTGTCACCTTTAGAGGACATAGTAAGAGAAACCCAAAACAACCCCTCAACTGATCTCTGTGTGGACGAATCCACTTCTCTCCATGTTAAGAATATAGTGTGCGGTCCAGAAAGAACCTTGAAAATCAATCCATCCCTATCCACTTCCCAAGAGAAGGAACTGCATAGCCTGCTGAGAAAGCACTTGGATGCCTTCGCATGGAGTTATAAGGAGATGGAGTGCACCCTTCAGTTTGCACTCATCATATATACATCAAGGAAGGTTGCAAGCCAGTCAGGTAGCCTCAAAGGAGGATGAACCCAACACTTAAAGATATTGTTAAGGAAGAACTGGAGAAATTGCTGGATGCAAGGTTCATCTATCCCATCTCTGACAGTGAATTGATCTCTCCTTTGGTGCTAGTGCCAAAGAAAAATGGTAAGTGGAGAATCTGTGTTGACTATTGAGAATTGAAAAAAGCCACTAAAAAGGACCTTTTCCCTTTACCTTTCATAGATCAAGTGTTAGATGGTCTAGCAAGGAAAAAGTTTTCTTCTTTCCTAGATCGGTTTAGCGAGTACAATAAGATTCAAATCAGCCCATAAGACCAAGATAAGACCACTTTCACTTGTCCTTGGGGTACCTTTGCATACCGGGTCCTTCCTTTTTGGTTTGTGTAATGCTCCAGCCACATTCCAAAGAGCGGTACTGAGTATATTCTCTGAATTAGTTCATGATGCAGTAGAAATATACATGGATGACTTTACTCCTTATGGCTCTGATTTTAAGGAAGCTTTATCTAACCTAGGAAAAGTTCTAGACAAGTGTATTGAGATGAACCTATCCCTTAGTCCAGAAAAATGTGAATTTTTTATGACTGAAGGGACTGTGCTAGGTCATGCAATATCTCAACAAGGATTGCAGGTGGACCCCAACAAAATTGCCATCATCCAATGGGTCCCACCTCCTCAAAAGGTGAGAGATGTCAGAAGTTTCCTAGGCTTAGCTGGGTATTACCAAAGATTCATTAAAGATTTCAGCAAGCTAGCCTCTCTGTTGTTTGGTCTTTTGGGTAAAGATGTCGAATTCATATGGTCGGAAAACTGTTAAGAAGCCCAAGATACCTTGAAAAGAAAACTTGTGGCTGCCCCAATTTTGAGAGGCCCAAACTGGGCACTACCTTTCCACATTCACATTGATGCCTCGAACAAAGCAATAAAAGTAGCCTTGGGACAAATTGATGAAAAGTTATCTTATGCCATATACTTTATAAGCAAAAACTTTTCAAAGGCAGAGTTGAACTATATGGTAACCGAGAAGGAACTCCTAGCTGTCGTACATTCCTGAAACAAATTCAGACATTATATCACAAGCTATCAAACCTTTGTTCACACTGATCATGTTGCAATTAGATATTTAATGAACAAACCAGATGTGAATGCTCGCATTATTAGATGGTTGCTTTTACTGCAGCAGTTTGATTTGACCATTGTTGATAAGCCTGGTAAAGAAAATGTTGTTGCTCACTTTTTGTCTAGAATAAATTTGCCTGCAGGTGAAGAAGGAATGGTGGATGATCAAATGCCAGATGAACACGTGTTTTCTATATCAGTACTCTCTCCATGGTTTGCTAATATAGCAAACTACTTGGTTTCAGCACAATTCCCACCACACTTATCCTCAAAAGAGAAGAGCAAGATAGTAAGGAAAAGTGCCCCTTTCACCTGGATTGGGGACAATCTCTTCAAACTTGGCCCAAATCAGATCTTGAGAAGATGTGTCAGGGAGGAGGAAGTTTTTGACATCCTCCTAACTTGTCATGATGGGCCTTGTGGAAGTCATTTTGCAGCAAAAAGAACTGCCTTCAAGATACTACAAGCAGGCTACTATTGGCCCACTCTTCATCACGATGTGAGGAGATATACTATCCAATGTGATTGGTGTCAAAGGATGGGGAAACCTACTCCAAAGGATGAAATGCCCATGCAGCCTCAAATGACCTTTGAGCCATTTGAGAAGTGGGGCATGGACTTTGTGGGGCCTATTAGCCCTCCTTCAAAATAGAAGCAATACATCATTGTGTGCACTGATTACCTGACAAAGTGGGCAGAGACAAAAGCAATTAAAGCAGCGACGGAGGAAAAGGTAGCTGAATTTTTGAGAGAGAACATATTCTACAAGTTCAGGTATCCAAGAGAGTTGGTCACAGATCAAGGAAGCCAGTTCACTTCTAACATGATTGAAGACCTGCTCATACATCATTGAATCAAGCACAGGACTTCCACCCCTTAGCATCATCAAGCCAATGGGTAGGTGGAGGTCACTAATAGAGCATTGGAAGGGACCCTGACAAAGGTAGTGAGCAGCAACAGAAAAGACTGGGTGAACAAATTAGTTGAGGCCACTTGGGCCTACAACACAACATGGAAGACCACAACAGGGTTCACACCCTATGAGCTGGTCTATGGGAAGAATGCTTTGCTGTCAATAGAATTTGAATTCAACACCCTAAGGAAGGCAGTTCAGCTAGAACTAGACATGAGCCATGCACAGAAAGAAATATTACTCCAACTTAATGGATTAGACGAACACAAAATGCAGGCCCTTCTCCACACAGAGGTAGTTCAGCTTCAGAGGAAGATATGGCATGATAGAGACATCAAAGAGAAGCAATTTCAAGAGGGGATTGTTCACTCCTCTATGATTCAAGGTATAAAGATTTCAAGGGCAAGCTAAGGACAGGATGGCTAGGACCCTACACTATGGAGAAATGCAATGACAATGGTTCAGTTCTGATCAAAACCATTGATGTTGAAGCCATCCCCATACTTGTCAATGGACATCGATTGAAAATCTACAAGAAACCCCTCTCCAAGCAAGTGTTCATTCAAGGATTGAATAAGTCAGTGATGGTAGTGGAGCATGTCTTAGCCTCCACTTCACCCAATCACTGAAGAAAAAGAGAAAAAAAAAGAAATAATAATAAGAACTCAAGTGAAAACCTCCATGAGGCGCTTGAGTCCCATCATTGGGTTGAAAAACTCTCCTGAGACGACCCAGTGGTGTCGAAAAAGAGAAGAAAGAAAATAAGATCCTTGGGTGAAAAACTCCCTTGGAGGCACCTAGGGAAGGAAACTAGGGTGAATACCTCCCTGAGATGCCCTGGTTGTTTTCAAAAAAAAAAAAAAGGAAAAGAAAAATGAATTTCTGGTTGTATTGCAGGTGCAGGAGGATTACAGGAAGCAACAATAGGTGCCAAAGGAGATCTAAAACCAATACCAACACCTATCCTATCTTCCATCGCCTTTCTCCATCATTCTTGACATTCTTTTCACCTCACTGTGCTCCTTTTTGAAAACTGTGTTTTCTACAGGAGGCCCTGTGTTTTCTACAGGAGGCTCCTGTAGAAATTACAGAGAGCCAGAAATGGATTTTAAAGGTAGTTTGAGGAATAGGGAAGCTTCATAAAGGATTTATAAATCCTCCTGTAGTCTTCAAACCTCTCTTCCATCATTTCTAGACCTACATCATATCCCAAGCACCATTCTTCTCCCTGCCCAGAAAAAAACACAAAAAAAAATAGTTTTTTAGGAAAATAAAAAAAAAACAAAAAATTAAGAGAAAAGAACAACACCATTCACCTCACCTAAAGCCTAACCATTACCTCTCCATCTCTATCTGCATTTTTGGCATCATCCTCACAACTCCAAGCACAGAAAAAGCTAAAATTTCAAAGGGAGAAGCAGCTACAGGAGCTAATAACATTAAAATCTAGCATCAACAGCATGAGGGTGAAAATCTAAGGGTTGAAGCAGACACCTAAAGATCAGATCCATCCAGAAAGGAACCTACACACAACACAACCATATCTTAGCAAGCAGATAAGCATGCATCAAAAGAAATAAAGGCATGTAGCAGAAGGAAAGGCCACAACACCTCACAACAACCGCATTTAGATCTCAGGTAAGTGACTAACCCGCTCCTCTGTTTGCATTGGTATAATTAGAGAGCATGCAACAACAACGAGATGGTTAAGGCTGGTTGGGGTTGAGGTGGCTAGTTAACTTGGCCACCCTCATCCAGTTGACTTCACTCATCCGAAGATGTCACCACATGTGCACTTAGTCAAACTCAAGAGAGATGTCGAGGACAAGTAGTGGAGGCAGTGGGAACTCTGATGCAATCATGAGGGGTGATTACAAGGAAAGGGAAATGATGACAAGGTAGGTGGGGACCAATGGTTTGAATGGGGCCAACGTACACTTGGCCAACTCACCCTCCATCACTAAAATATCCATAAAAAGACATAATTACTCCTCACCGAAGCACTCTCCCCAACTTTCTCCTTCATTCTCTCCTCGAAACTCCACTCTTGTGACCTTCTCGTGCCCCTATAAGCCTCGTACCCATCTTTCTCTTCTGATCTCTCCAATATCCCTACTCTCTACGTTCTACAGGAGCACTTACAGGTTCTACAGGAGAACCTATAGGAATCCTACAGGAGGGCTGGCAGTGTTCTATAGGAGGTCTAGTAAGCTATTTTGGAGAGGAAAAACAGGATTTTTAGAACAATTCTTAGGCCACAGAGGTAGGTTCTTAGCATACCTCCATTGAATATCAAAATATGTTAATAGTGGTTGAGTTTTTGAGGAGAAAATAGAACTGTTGGGTGGAGGAATTTCATAAAAGAATTGCTGCTTATTTCTTAAAAAAAGAACACAGTCTCTGTCCCTCTGTTTCTCATGAAAAAAAATTGTTCTACCCATTTTCATAGTTGGTTTTCCAAGGAAGCATAGACAAAATGACAGGAGGTTTTATGAGGAAGGAGCCCACCAACTCCTCCAGGCTCCATGCACACCCCCAAGTAGTGGACATATTCACAAGAGCCAATTGGATGAACTTTTTTGGCAAATTCCGAGGGTTTGATGAGGAAATTGCTCAGGAATTTGCCCACCCTTTGGTCCCTCACTCCAGAACACATGCCACTGTCACTTTTAGAGGCCTTTTCATGGAGTTAACCCCTGAATTTATCAGTAGGATCACTACCCTTACTCTTGGGTTTCCTTGGAGTAAGGATGAAAAACCAATTGGCCAGGCAGCCAAGAAGAACTTCCAAAACAATGAAACCCCTATAGAAGATAAGAATGGCATAAGAAGAGCTAGCATACCATACCCTTGGGATGAAGTTAGCTATCAGATAATCAAGCATATTTCCTGTGAGGGGAGGTATAGCATTGTTTATGGCTTCCACTTTAGAATCATGCATGAATTAAGGTATGGCATGGACACTCTAGCCCCTTAGAAGCTCAGCATCCCTTACTTCCTCTTGCTATCCCTCATTGACTCCAGTACTAAAGTAAAAGCAGGAAATCCAGACTAGCTAGCTCACCATGGGTTAATCAAAATCTTAGTGGAAAAGCCCTCCATACATTTACAATCCCCATAGCATGGGAAATTTTCTGAAACACGACTACTGAAGATGACATAAAGGCCCTGACCTATGATATTAGCCCCACTGGTATTGAGGAGGAAGAGTAGAAAGAGGGAGAGGGAGAAGAAACTAGTGATTTAGAGGAACAAGAAGGGAAGAAGAAAGAAACCAAAAGAGAGAAGGAGAAAATAGAGAAAACAGAGACTGAAGGAGGAAAAGGGGTAGAAAAGATAGAAGTGTCTCCTAAAACCCTAGAAAGAGAGGTAGCAACTGATCTCACTGCCCTTAGCACCCCAATTAAACCAAAACAAAAGGGGAAGAGGAAGACCTCAATGTATTTCAGGGGTAGGAAGAGCACAAGGATCAATATAGGGAAACCCCAGCCTTCTTCTAAAGTGCCTATTGTTATTGAAGATTCACCCTCTACATAACGAAAATAATCCCCTTCCAAGGCACCTATTACTTATGAAAGGGGGACTCCTAGATCTCCCACATGGAAAGAAAAAGTAGAACTATAGGATTCAAAAATAGTTCTACATGAGGCACAGACTGTTCTATAGGAGACCCTGTCAAAACTACAAGAGACCGAAAAACTTGAAAAAAGGGTAGAAGGATAGCCACAGGGGAAGGAGGAAGCAACAGAGGCCCAAGAACCTGACCCCCAGCCTAGTCTTGGCTCTTACGACAATATTCTTGAGGGAGGAGAATCATTCCACAAAAATTTGCAATTCCACTATTCTTTGAGTTGGAGAAAGAAAGAATAAGGACCCATAGGTGGATGTAAATAGCCAAATCCAAAGGATTTGAGGATATTGGCCACATGGAGGACAAAATTAGAGAAATGGGCAAAGAGTTAAGTGCTATCAGACATAGAGAAGCAATCACAAAGAGTCACTCGAAAAGTGAAAATAAATTGCTAGGAAGACAGTTGTAAGAGAAAGAGACCCAACTAGCATGCATGGCCAGTTGGTCCATGGAGGCACTGAAATGTAGGACACCAACAAAATCCGATGGCCTGTATCTCAAGGACCAATGGATGCAATTTTAGATCAAGACTTTGGTACAAAAAGTCATAATGCCTTTCCAAGATTACAGGCAGTTTATGGACCTATGTGCCAAAGCACATAAGGAGATAAGGCAAAGATGGCAGAATTTTATCTGCATAACATGGCCCCCACAGACATGAATTTGTGGGACCCTAATGCTAAGCTAGGGGACCTGCAACTAATGGCCATGGCGTCATGGATCAACCATGAAGAGTTAAGGGCAGCTAAAATAAGAAAGTTGATGATAAAGGAGCAGAATGAGCCCTTAATGATTAGAGCTGAGCCATCAGACCCCATGGCACTAATCAACACACATAACCTACTTGCAAATAATCCTCAGATTTCCCCTAGATATACCAGTGATCAGGCTCAAGCCATTGCACATTTTGAGGATATGGAAAGGTTACTTGGGGATGGTTATGTGCATGATTGTATGAGGAGATGGAACACATTACCACACAGTCTGCAGATCAGGGAGTATCATTCCCCAATGAGGATGAAAAAGGCATTAAGGAGATTTCCAATGTACAAGTGCTCCATGCAGAGGCTGCAGGTCAATTGGATTGGCCTCAAATTAAGTCCCCCACTACTGCTAGGAATGCTAGAAGGCAGAGAGAAGAAGAAGAGAAAAAACAGTGGGAAGAGGTAGACAAAAAGGTAGGATTCTATGACACAGAGGAGGAGACCAAATCAGAAGCATGGGATGCTAGGGAGGCCACCAAGGCCATCAAAGATGAGGAGATGGACTAAGTTGCTCAGAGGATGAGCAACACTTTCAGTAGGGGGGTGATGATAAGCCTCATAAATGGGTAATTATATGGGCTCATTTTACCTCCTAACCTAGTCAAATCAACCATTCTCTTAGCCTATTGCATGATTTTCTAATTATATTTATGCTTATAGAGTGAGTTGAGTTAGTTATGATGCCATGAGGTCTAATATGTGTTTAATGTAGATTATTGATGATTTTTGTGGTCAAAGTCAAGGATCTAGTGGGCAAATGGCAACGATAACTCGAAGTGGACAAAGGAGAGTACTTATAGGAGGGAATCCCTCTCATTTATTACTCCTCACTTTGAATTTCCCTTCATTCAGCTCAGAGTATAAGGAGCCAAGTCATGCATTAGCAAGCAGTCGAGCAAAGTGGAGGATAACTGATGTTTATCTCGAGTTTTGGGAGCCAAGCCTCCCTGATTTTGAGGAAGCTATTGGAAGCTTCATTTGTATAAGTAGAGAGGCCTAGGGCCTCATTAGGGAGTTGGTCTAATTTTTGTTGAATTTTTGCTACAATATTGTTTATGTAACCCTGCTCAACTTCGAGCTCATTATCTTGACAGTTCATGTAACCTTGTTTTTGTTTTGAGAATAAATATGGAATCCTTTTTGAGTTAGCACTGAGTTACCTCAGAGGGCTAAAGCTCTTGGGTTAGGGCCCAATGCAAGTAGCCAAGCTCCCCTTTTCTTGTATTTGTATGTTTCATTTCAGTTTGTAGATTAGGTTGTTGTTAGATATATTTCTTTTATGGTTTAGAATATGTTGTTTTTGATGATTCAGTAGTTTTCTTCCATTTTTGTTTTCCATAGCAGGTTAAGTAGTGATAAATAAAATATCCAAAAGGCTAGCAGCAGTGCCTTGGACTCTCTTCCTCCCTTTGGGACAATGATCTGAGGCAAAGACCCTGTTGCTACCCCAAAAACACAAATTTTCCTCCTTCATAGGACTTCTAGTGTTTGCAACCTTCTAATTGGTTCATAGTTTAGTTTGCTTTGCTTCAGAACTTCTTCATCATGCTCACTTCTTTATTTGCAATAGTCTTCTTGCATGCTTTTCTTTCATGCAATGGTTATCAAAATTTTCTTCCATAGATCATAGTTTACTTTGATGCAAAAACTTTGTTTTTTAGATGCACTTATTTCCTTGCTTGCTTAATCTCATTGGTTGACTGTAAATTGTTTATGCAACATATATCTTCTAGCAGCAATCCAGCCTATCAGCCACTCCATCCTCCATCTAATCCATGCCCATGCAAATCCCATCACCTTTCTCTCTCCTAATGATTCTTGGTAGACCCTAGGTGCCCTAACACTTCATTCCAACCTTCATCTACCTTCTCCACCCACTCTCACACCTTCAAAATAGTGAAAAATTCTCTCGGCCTCCTCCTGTAAGCCTCCTGTAGAACGTTGTTTTTCCTCTTGTAGATTTCCTGTGTCCTCCTGTAGATTTTTCTGTAGGCTTTATTTTGAAGGCAAAGTTTAGGAAAAGCCTCCAGAAGGCCATCTAAGACCTCCTAAGACCCATCCACACCATCCTACATCCTCTCAAGGCCCAAAACTGCCCTCCATCGCCACCTATTCGCTGCCACATCCATAAACAAATAAATTACATACATAACAAATTCACATAAAAATATATAAAAATCCAAAAAGAAGTTTTTTTGCTCATTTACTTTTAGAAATAGCTTAGGTAGATGTTGTTTACTTCCTTGAGTAGATAATGGCATTCTTTTCATGCTTTTCATAGTGTTTTCTACAAAAGTAGGATTAGTGGTTAACTAGGATTTCCTTGGTTTGCTTCACATTTCAGTCTTCCTTTCTGCAAGTACAATAGCATTAGTAGAGTAATCTCTTTTTCCTTCCATCACATATAAAGCTTCTTCTTAAATCCATAGAAGTTGGCTTGAGCTCCTAGTGATTTTGCACCGGCTGACCAAGTGACAACCTGTAGTAAGAACTAGAACTTGTACATACAACAACGTCACTTCCAAGTTTGTTACGAACTATGAGGCTGATAAGAGTAAAACAGGCAGCCCAGGAGTTGCAACATTATTGCTGCAATAATGGTGCTCACCACTTTCGATCCCTGGCAATGCCCCCAAAAAGTGGTGAGCACTAGTATTGCAGCAATAATGCTGCAACTCATTGGCTGCCTACTTTACTCTTATCAACCCAGTAGTTCATTACAAACTTGGAAGCGATGGTGCTATATGCACAAGTACTAGTTCTTACTACAGGTTGTCACTTGGTCAGCCGGTGCAAGATCACTAGGAGCTCAAGCCAACTTCTATGGATTCCAGAAGAAGCTCTATACGTTATGGAAGGAAAAAGAGATTACTCTACTGATGCTATTCTACTTGCAGAAAGGAAGACTGAAATGTAAAGCAAACCAAGGAAATCCTAGTTAACCACTAATTCTACTTTTGCAGAAAACACTATGAAAACCATGAAAAGAATGCCACTATCTACTCAAGGAAGTAAACAAAATCTACCTAAGCTATTTCTGAAAGTAAATGAGCAAAAAAACATCTTTTTGGATTTTTATGTATTTTTATGTGAATTTGTTATGTATGTAATTTATTTGTTTGTAGATGTGGCCGCGAATAGGTGGCGATAAAGGGTGGTTTTGGGACTTGCGAGGATGTAGGATGGTGTGGATGGGTCTTAGGAGGTCTCAGGTGGCCTTCTGGAGGCTTTTCCCAAACTCAGCCTTGAAAAGAAAGCCTACAAGAAAATCTCTAAGAGGACACATGAAATATACAAGAGGAAAAACATCGTTCTACAGGAGGCCTACAGGAGGAGACCGAGAGTAATTTTCACTATTTTGAAGGTGTGAGAGTGGGTTGAGAAGGTAGATGAAGGTTGGAAAGCGTTAAGGCACCTAGGGTCTACCATGAATCATTAGGAGAGAGAAAGGTGATGGGATTTTCTCAAGGAGAGAGAGGAAAGTCTATGGAAAATGCAGGAAACTAAGGAAGAATTGAGGGGAGACTTGGGCGACTTGTAGGGCATGGATTATATGGAAGATGGAGTGGTTGATAAGCTGGATTTCTACTATAATATATCTGCTCCATAAACAACTGAGAGTCAACCAATGAGATTAAGCAAGCAAGGAAATAAGTGCATCTAAAAAATAGAGTTTTTGCATCAAAGTAAACTATGATCTATGGAAGAAAATACTAATAACCATTGCATGAAAGAAAAGCATGAAAGAAGACTGTTGCAAATAAGGAAATGAGCATGATGAAGAAGTTCTGAAGTAAATAAGACTAAACTATGAACCAATTAGAAAGCTGCAAACACTAGAAGTCCTATGAAGGATGAAAATTTGTGTTTTTGGAGTAGCAAGAGGGTCTTTGCCTCAGATCATTGTCCCAAAGGGAGGAAGAGAGGCCAAGGCACTGCTGCTAGCCTTTTGGATCTTTTCTTTATCACTACTTAACTTGCTATGGAAAACACAAATGGAATCAAACTACTGAATCATCAAAAACAACCTATTCTTAACCATAAAATAAATATATCTAACAACAACCTAATCTACAAACTGAAATGAAACATAGAAATACAAGAAAAGAGGAGCTTAGCCGCTTAGATTGGGCCCTAACCCAAGAGCTTCAGCCCTATGAGGTAACTCAATGCTAACTCAAAAAGGATTCCATCTTTATTCTCAAAACAACAACAAGGTTACATGAATTGTCAAGATAATAAGCTCAAAGTTGAGCAGAGTTACATAAACAATACTGCAGTAAAAATTCAACAAAAATTCGACCAACTCCCTAATGAGGCCCTCGGCCTCTGTACTTATACAAATGAAGCTGTCAACAACTTCCTCAAAATCAGTGAGTCTTGGCTCACAAAACTTGAGATAAACATCAGTTATCCTCCACTTTGCTCAGTTGCTTGCTAATGCATGACTTAGTTGCTTGTACTCCGAGATGAATGAAGGGAAATTCGAAGTGAGGAGTAATAAATGAGGGGGATTCCCTCCTATAAGTCCTCTCCTTTGTCCACTTCGAGTTATTGCTACCATTCGTCCACTGGATCCTTGACTTTGACCACAAAAATCATCAATAATCTGCATTAAACACATATTAGACCTCATGGCATCATAACTAACTCAACTCACTCTATAAGCATAAATATATTCAGAAAATCATGTAATAGGCTAAGGGAATGGTTGATTTGACTAGGTTAGCAGGTAAAATGAGCCCATATAATTACCCATTTATGAGGCTCATCAATATGCTCATAGTCTAGAGGTTGTTGCCAGACCTCATCATGATCTAACTGAAACCCTAACCAGAAGGTTAAATCGCTCCTCGAACCCAGAGCCTCATTAACTTCACAAGAACCTACAATTTCTATATAATTTAATATAGAAATCATATAAATAATTAAAAGATAGATAATGAATTAGTCTATTATAAACAAATTGTGTTTTTATTTTTCTTTAACGTGTATCTATTTTTTTCGACATTCACTTTTATAAATAAATATAATATTATAATTATTGGGTTTAGAGATGCTACAATCAGTATGGAAAAGATGTTGTGGCATAAAATTAAACTTAAAAATAGTAAAATAATAATTTAAATTTACAAATTAAAAATAGTAAGAAAAATGAAATTAATATTAGTCATAATTAAAATTCTTCAATTTACACCTTAATTTTACATAACTTTATATACATATATAAAGTAATCTAAAGTTAAAAAAATGAATTACCTTTTATTATGAGGAAGAAATGTAATTTCTTCCCTAATTGATATGAAGATGAGTAAATAAAAAATAGATTACCTTTTACTATGACGAAGAAATGTAATTTCTTCACTAATTAATATGGAGTTTGACAAAAAATAATAGTATTTATAGTACATGATGTGTAATTCATTTTATGTCATTAACATATGATATTTAAAACAAAAATATATTAAGTGCAAAAAATATTGTATTTTCAATCATAAGTAAAATATTTCAATGTCCACATTAAATATCACAATTTTATATCTACTTTACATAGAGAGGAATTAAGTAATTAAAATGAATTCTTTTCTTATATTTTCTGGAACTATATAATTTATTTTA
Organism: Pinus tabuliformis; assembly: GCA_031772625.1. Taxonomy (NCBI): domain Eukaryota; kingdom Viridiplantae; phylum Streptophyta; class Pinopsida; order Pinales; family Pinaceae; genus Pinus; species Pinus tabuliformis. The sequence continues at coordinate 1,082,057,106 of CM062811.1, forward strand.
TTTCTATGGAGTTGATATATAAGATTTTAAAAATATTAACAACAGAAAAAATTAAAATAGATTATAAACAAAATATTCCAATATTTAAGTAAAACATTTTAACATGAAACATATATAGAAAGAAAAAGTTTTTTTTTTTCAATTCAATGTATGAGGGATATTTGTAATTCTTTTAAAGTTTAATATGGATTTGATATGTAATATTTTAAAAAATATTAACAATAAAAATAATTAAGTTTACGCACAATTGAGGAAAATATAGGGCTTGTTTTAACATATTAATATGGAGAATTTGAGTTATAAATCAAATATTTCAATGTCAACTACATATATATTATATCAATCTAGATCCATCGTAACTCCAGATCTATCGAGGGCATCAAATCTCTTTTCACTTTAAAAAGGGAGTTGTCTATAATGCGACTTTTTGGAGATTCCGGTGACGGAATCCGGTGGAAGAAATTGAGGTTAAATCTTGATTTGTTGCAGTTAAAATGGTTTTTTAACTGCATATTTGGATTCAGCACCCTGAAAAACCCCTGGGACGCTTTCATTGTGCATAAACTAGCTATCAAACTTACGATTCCAATAAATTCCTGCCAGATTTCGACCGGAAAAACCCGCCGGAAAAACTTTCAAAAAATCGCGTTACAGACAACTGCTTTAAAAAGTGTTTGTATCTCAATAAAATTAAAATAAATTTAAACTAATTTTAATAAACATAGTATTATAATTTTAATAAAATATAAATAATAATAGTAATAGGCTAAGAATATTATCAACCATTAAACTCCTCACAAGGCACACCGGTGACTTTACCAATAAAAAAATTAAAAAAAAAGGAATTCTTAGTGTTAAACAATGGATAAAAGCCATACAAGATTTTGTTGTTTCTTCTTAAATATTATTATTTCACTAATGTCCCTTGATAATCAATCAATAAAATAATTTTTTTCTTGAAATCTATTAAGCCAATAATGTCTCACACGATTATTAATTATACTAGATTATGTTGTTTTCTCTTGAATATTATTATTCCACTAATTTATTTTAATCAAATCATTTCTCATATTATTGTTAATTTAATTCAGTCAATCATAGAGTAAAGTTGATTGAAAATGAATTTTGGTATCGTTGAAGTATTGTAATTTATTTTAGTATTACTATTTAAGGCAAAATATTCTGATTAATATTTTTTAATAGAAAACAATTCCGCTATTCAATATAATAATTACAATAACTTTAAGAAACATGGCGTTTTTGAATTTTTAAATTGGTAAAATTATAATAAGTAGATTTAATTGAATTGTGTGACATGTTTAAAAATTTTTAATAAGGAAATTTTATTATAAATTTAATAAGATTTTAATTGATTTGACTTGACACATATATAATAAATAGATAATGCAAGTATTCAAGTAATGAATTAATAATTCAATCAATATTATATATCTCAGTGAGAAATTTTATTTTTTTTAAATGTAGATTAAGATATGTTATTAAATATATATAAATAAAAAGCAAATTAATTAAAGAAAATAGTTAAAAAAAAATTTAAAAAACATGGTTCGAGTTTTCATTACATTTAATAAAATTTATCTTTAAATATTCTTTATATCTTAATTTGGGAAATTTTGACAATTCTCATAATAATAATTTGATTAACAAATTTATTAAATTTGTTTTATTCTATGTTTGTTTTCAATATTTATATAAAAATATATTTATATTTTGATAACATGGATATAATAAAAATATTATCATATATACATCATGTGTGTATATATATAATTATATATTAATATTATAATAATAATTTAAATTATAATTTTATAGGTGTAATATTTCTTGGTAATTTTAAATTTTTTGATGTAACATTTTATTAATTCTATGATTTTTTAAAGTTAGTTAACTAATTACATTTTTCATAACATAAATATCACATCATGTGATGCAGGAGCATAGGACTCAGAGCGGAAAAATCTTCCAAATTATTCCAAAAATCCAAAAAAATCTACAGGCAAGGGAGTGGGGTCCTTTAGCCTGCAATTTCTATGCTTTCTTAGTTAAAAATAGAATAAATCCTAGCAATAAATCATGCTATTTGTAATAGAGATTTTCAAGCTTTAAATCATCCTGTAAAGCATGCTTTTCTTTGTATTGGATAAGGACCGAGAGGGCCTATCTTTAGATAAAAATAAAAAGCCAGAAAAGCTCTCAAGGAGAGAGAGAGAGGAGCGATGCCAGAAGTATCATTATGGAAGTACCTCTTGGCGTTCTGAAGAAAAATCGATGGTATCTTGTTAAATTGTATGGATGTAATCAATAATTGATTTTACTGTGTATTAAGGATTGGAATTACCTTCCTATGCTCCGCTTAGCGCTTACTGTGTATTGATGCTGTATTGTGTATTGAAAGTCTTGATGTTTTACTGTGTATTGGAGTATTGTCGGTCCCTGTGTTTTTATGCAGAACTTTGATCTAAAATATAGATGGTTATAAGACATTGAAAATCTCACGATTTTACGAGCTCTGGTCTTCAAAGTATCAGGATATAGTAAGTGATCTAATCATGCGATGGACAGGCTATTGATGCATTGAGTAATTATTACACTGTGTATGGAAAGGCTGGAATCGCCTTCCTATTTCCGTATTGATGCTTTTGCAGCGTATTGGGGAAATTTAGATCGGTTCCTTTTCAGTGTGACGGCTTGCCGGTGTCGGACGGTGGAGGTGAGGTGGGTAAGAGTTTATGCAGAGCTCATCATCGAAATTCCAGTGGACACCAGAGGGTCGACTAATGTATTAAAGACCGCCGCTACCCACACGGGGTTTTGTACACCTTTCCGAGGCCAAAAACGCAGTGGGAATGTTGGTTCAATAAATGACTATGTGAACGCATTAATTGGGGAGTTTTAAGGACGCTAAAATATTAGTTATAATAAACCCTATGTTGATTGACTAGCAGATCGTTAAAGTTTAAGAGGTGCTTTGACTTTTGAGAAGTATTATGATTTCTCCGTGCAAAACAATTAGAAGAACAAATTGGTTGATGGTGTTGGGCGTTAGAGCCTTTATAACATGTGAAAATGAGAACAGTTCCTTGTCATGGGCAGTAAGCTGCTGCGGAAATTGCATTTAAAAAGGAGCTTCCGTGCGTGCAAATGATAGTATGTGAAATTGCCTGGTAATGAGGTCTTATTTAGAAGGTTTCTGGAGATGGATGTTTAATAGCATGGTGTTTAAAGATTCTGGGTTTGGCAAGGTAGGCCTTACATCAGGTGGTATCAGAGCCCGTAAACTGACATTGAACTAAATCTCAGGAGAGGGAGAAGGATGGCTTTCAGAGTTGGAAGAGAACGAGGACGTGGTGGAAGAGGACGGCCTGTTGCAAATGCTGAATTAATGGAAACAGTAGAAGAGCTACGAGCTAGAGTGGATGCATTAACTTCAGATAGAAATATAGATGATGGAGATGTCAGTGAGCCCGAAGTTGAAGCTGCAGAGGAGGAAGCTGTATAGGTTACTCCTGAGATGAGGTTCTTTCAGTCAGTGTTGAAGTCCACAGCCAAGCCATGGAACCAATTAGTACCGGTATATCAAGGAGGACTGAATCCAGAAGAATTGATCGACTGGATTAACAGCATGGAGAAATTCTTCGATTACGAAGAAACAGAAGATGAGAAGAAAATAAAGTTTGTTGTCACCAAGTTAAAAGGCCACGTAGCACTCTGGTGGGATGGTGTACAGGTAGAAAGGAAAAGACTTGGTAAGCAGCCAATCAAGAACTGGAGTTGAATGGTAGCAAAGTTAAGAGGTAAGTTCTTGCCAAGTAATTATCAGCAAACATTATTTAGGCAAATGCAAAATCTTAGACAGAGAGCTTTCACAGTAAAAGAATATACAGAAGAGTTTTATAAAGTGAGCATAAGAGCTGGAGAAGCCCAAGATACAAATGAGAAGGTGGCTAGATATCTGAATGGCCTTAGGATGGACATTCAGGATGAGATAAGTTTTCTTTCTCCTAAAACAGTAGAGGAAGCTTATCAGATAGCGCTGAAAGGTGAGGAAAAACTCATGAGGAAGAAGTCTGCCAGAGGGAGAGAGACTTTCAAAGGAAAAGGAAGTCAAGGTGGTAGAGGAGGATCTACAGAACCTAAAGAAGGAGCTAGCAGTAGCTCAACCCAACATGCACCCACAGGAGGTGATGCAAGAGGCAGAGGGAGTTTTTCCAGAGGAAGAGGAGGCAAAGAAATAAGATGTTACAGATGTAACAAGCTGGGACATAGAGCTTTTGAGTGTCCAGAGAATACAGACACAAAGCAGAGGAATGCAATTGTTGCTCCAGCTGAGGGAGAGATGCCAGTGGCAGCAGTAGCAGAGGAAGAAAATACACCAGAAAGAGGAGAATCTATGGTAGTTAATAAAGTCTTACTTAAGCCAGCAAAGGAGATGACTGAACCACCACAAAGGAAGACTTTATTCAGGACAGTGTGCAAAGTCCAAGGGAAATGTTGCCAGATGATCATTGATAGTGGCAGCACTGATAATTTGGTCTCTACAGAAGTAGTGGAGAAATTGAAGCTGAAGAAAAGGAAGCATCCAACACCTTATAGAGTGTCATGGTTGCAAAAGGGACATCAACTGTTAATAAGTGAACAGTGTAAAGTGGAATTTCAAGTGGGCAAGTACAAAGATGAAATTGTTTGTGATGTGATGCCTATGGATGTGTGTCACATATTGCTTGGAAGAACTTGGCAATATGACAAAGGAGCCATACATGATGGAAAAAGAAACACCAACAAGTTTGGAAAGGATGGTATCAATCATACATTGTTGCCTCTGCAAGAAGAAGATGAGCCGGGATAGAAGACTAATTCAAAAACCCTGTTACTTGGGAAAAAGGAATACCTGGAGCAGATGATAAGTATACCGTTGAGTCGTGAAGAGGAGATCATTGATGATTTCTTGAGTTATTGGATAAATCCAGACCAGCTGGATAATGTAGCTGATACTTTTGATGTGGTTACAGGGGCTGAGGAGGATGTGCAATCTTGTGAAGCTGCTACAGCACAAGAGGAAGTTCTTATGGATGCAGGAGAAGTAGATCAGTCTGTAGCACGGATAAGTGAAGCAACAGTTGAGACTGTTGAACTCTGTGATTTTCAAACTGACAGTTTGTGTGTGAATGCAGGGACTATAAGTGATGATGAAATGCTGCAACAATGCCATAGAGAAATTGCATTGTTGGAATACTTGTTGGAGAATCCAAGGTATGACAGGGAGATTGCAAATGAAAGAGTTCAGTACAGTGGACAAGAGCAAAAAGGCATCATTAGAACAGATGGTGTAGAAGAAAGACTAATGGACAATCTTATGAATTTTGCTAAGAATTCGAATCAGCATGCTGATATGCTGACAGAGGAGAAGGAGAAAACAGAGCAACCATTTGAATTATTGCCAAAAGGAGATAAGGCACAACAGCCTTATGTTTTTAATTTTAACAAGTGTTTTGTGAGTGCAGGTGATGAAGAAGACAATCCATCACTTGGAATTGTCTCAAGGGAAGAACAACTGTTGCAAAAAGAAGATAAGATAGTCATGTCTCATATGCAGAAACTTGTTTCTATGGGTGACAATAAAGAGTTGGCTTGCCTAAATAGCTAAGAGAAGACTGGTATGCAGAATTTTGGGGCTGCTACAATGTTAGAAGATGAGGTTACAATGTTTGAAGGACTTGATTTGATTGAGAAAATCAATCAAGATGATGGTGGAAAATTACTGAAGATTTTCAAAGAGGAAGAAGAATGTGGTGAGCCAAAGAATGTTGCAGAGGGTCAGGAAGTTTGGGAGGAAGCAACATCTATGGCAGTAGCAGCAACAACATCTATGGTAGCAATGATAGCAACATCAATGGTGGCAACATCCATAGTGACAGCTAGAGCAGCATATGGGATGACATTTATAGTGCCAGTTGAGACAACATTGACAGCAGCAGAAGAAGCACTGGAGCCTTATGGTTTTTATTCTAAAAATTGTTCTGTGAATTCAGGTATTGTTGTCGGTGATGAGGAACATTTGACTGAGTTGAGCAGTCAAATGAAGGGAAAAGAAGTTCTCTGTTCCAGAAGACAAGAGGGTGTGGATGATCGGGTGGCAGTCAGAACAGAGGCCAGCATAGAAGCAAGAAATCAGCAAGTGACAGTACAGATAGAGAGAGTAAAAACTGAGCAAGCGGTCTTAGCTCAGCGGACAGCTAGAAATCAATAGCTGGGAGATGTATTGGACCAAGAGATTGAAAGCATCAGAAAACTTATGATGGCAGTATCCTGGAAGAAGCCAACAGTAGTAAAACAAAGGAGAAGCAGCAAAAGAAAGATAGCAAAAGATTATGAAGGCTTAGTTAGTGCGGCGATACAGCATAAAGTGTGGAGACCTGGAGAAGAACAACAAACAAAAGTAGTGACAAGTGGAAAATGGCAGCACAAGATATGGGATCCAGGGAAACATAGATTTGAACACATGATCAGGAGATCATGAAATTTTTCTACCTTGGGAGTTTGATGCGGGAGCATAGGACTCAGAGGGGAAAAATCTTCCAAATTATTCCAAAAATCCAAAAAAATCTACAGGCAAGGGAGTGGGGTCCTTTAGCCTGCAATTTCTATGTTTTCTTAGTTAAAAATAGAATAAATCCTAGCAATAAATCATGCTATTCATAATAGAGCTTTTCAAGCTTTAAATCATCCTGTAAAGCATTATTTTCTTTGTATCGGATAAGGACCGAGAGGGCCTATCCTTAGATAAAAATAAAAAGCCAGAAAAGCTCTCAAGGAGAGAGAGAGAGGAGCGATGCCAGAAGTATCATTATGGAAGTACCTCTTGGCATTCTGAAGAAAAATCGATGGTATCTTGTTAAATTGTATGGATGTAATCAATAATTGATTTACTGTGTATTAAGGATTGGAATTACCTTCCTATTCTTCGCTTAGCGCTTACTGAGTATTGATGCTGTATTGTGTATTGAAAATCTTGATGTTTACCGTGTATTGGAGTATTGTCGGTCCCTGCGTTTTTATGCAGAACTTTGGTCTAAAATATAGATGGTTATAAGACATTGAAAATCCAACGATTTTACGGGCTCTGGTCTTCAAAGTTTCAGGATATAGTAAGTGATCTGATCATGCGATGGACAGGCTATTGATGCGTTGAGTAATTATTACACTGTGTATGGAAAGGCTGGAATCACCTTCCTATTTCCGTATTGATGCTTTTGCTGCGTATTGGGGAAATTTAGATCGGTTCCTTTTCAGTGTGACGGCTTGCCGGTGTCGGACGGTGGAGGTGAGGTGGGTAAGAGTTTATGCAGAGCTCATCATCGAAATTCTAGCGGACACCAGAGGGTCGACTAATGTATTAAAGACCGCCGCTACCCACATGGGGTTTTGTACACCTTTTCGAGGCCAAAAACGCAGTGGGAATGTTGGTTCGATAAATGACTATGTGAACGCGTTAATTGGGGAGTTTTAAGGACACTAAAATATTAGTTATAATAAACCTTGCGTTGATTGACTAGCAGATGGTTAAATTTTAAGAGGCGCTTTGACTTTTGAGAAGTATTATGATTTCTCTGTGGAAAACAATTAGAAGAACAAATTGGTTGATGGTGTTGGGCGTTAGAGCCTTTATAACATGTGAAAATGAGAATGGTTCCTTGTCATGGGCAGTAAGCTGCTGCAGAAATTGCAATAAAAAAGGAGCTTCCATGCGTGCAAATGATAGTATGTGAAATTGCCTGGTAATGAGGTCTTATTTAGAAGGTTTATGGAGATGCATGTTTAATAGCATGGTGTTTAAAGATTCTGGGTTTGGCAAGGTAGGCCTTGCATCATCATGTAAGGAATCAAAAGTATAAAAATAATATAACAGGAAATCATAACATTAGACACTGATAGACTTTGGAAACCTCATAGTGTGAAAACTAGAAAATATTTAATTTTTATTAAATGCATGTGAGGGTGTTCGCTCTTCACTCAAAGGCTTATAAGGGAATCTATTCCTTAACCATTTTCATAAAATCTTACAAAGAAATTTCATCTTAAATGCAACATAACTAGCTATAATCTATTACAATCATCATGACCTCATTTACCCACAAACCCTTGAGAATTATGTATTTGGGACTTGGTTCTTCCCATCAGTGGATTATTATGCAGCTCACATTCCTTCAATATGCATAGACTGCTAACTTATTGTCTTCCATAATGGTAAACATAATCCATCTTTGCATATGTTACAGTGTTTTCCTACAACTCCTACTATTAAAATGTAAACAAAATATCATGAAATGTAAACAAAATATCATGACATGCTTTCTTTAACAACATTGCACATCCATTAATTTTAAGCATATACCTATCAAAGCATGTCTATAGATAAATATCACATTAACTATTATTCCCTTCACACAAGAACACATTCTTTCAAAAGAAAATCACTACAACTATCCATATATTCCTTTAAGAGAAGCTAAAACATTAGTTATGATCTTCATGCATGTGATACATAAACTTTATCAAAGGAAACTATTACTTCAGCTATTACCATTGGTACATGAAAATTTTTAAAAGAAACCTAACACAATGAATGTTGTTCCTATGCATGAAAATGTATATGTTTTCCAAAAATAAACTTCCCAAAAGAATGCTTAACACAGTAAAGCATGTAAAGACATGTTTCATTTTTGAGGAAATCTAGCATAATAGAGCATGTAAAAACATGTTTTCTTTTCTAGAAAACTAATACAATAAATGTCTTCTTTTACAAAATATTAAACCACCACTATCCATATATATATATATATTCTAAAGAAACCAAAGCATTAGTATGATTTTTGTGCATGTAGATAACTCTTCTTTTTTATTTTTTATTTTTTTTTTCTAATGAAGGCTAATAGAACATGTTATCATTTCTCGCATGCAAATTTATATTCTTTCCAAAAGAAAGCTAGCACAAATCTTGCATGAAAATTACATGGTCTTTTCCTAAAAGTAAACTAACAAAATATATGTTTTTTTCGTATGCAAAACATATTTGTTTTCAAAGAAATTAATAGAATAGTAGGTATGTATGCAAACACATATTCCCTTTTTCAAGAACACTAATACAATGGCTATTCTATCCATGCCTGCACACATATTCACATATTACTTTTCCAAATCAATTTTCATAATAACTATCATTATGTGTATGTATATAACACATCCTCTTTTCAGGAATTCAACACACATCATACTTCACTTTTTCTTCAAGACTACCCTTTGTTCCCATATTTTCTGCCACCACCTTCATTTCTTTGTCAATTGTGTCTTTGCAAATTCATTTGCACTCTCTCTTATACATAGTGAACCCTTCACCAACTATAATCCTCATCCTATCATTATTTGAAGAGCTTTCTTGCTTGTTGCAAGATACCCTCCACAAAACAGCCAATAATCAATAATACACCTTGCAACTGTCTCTTGCTAAATCGAAGATTGGTATTATATATCTTCAATGGATGTTGTGAATTTCGATTAGCCATAACAAAATGGCTTTAATTCATGTTGACAATACAATGTATGTGGATCCTCTATGTCGCCATATGTTTTCTTTCCAAGTTGTGCCATGGTCTTCCCTTTTTTCCATCTCCTTTTTTTGAAAGACCAAGAAGATACGTTTTCTTTCCAAGTTGTGCCATGGTCTTCCCTTTTTCCATCTCCTGTTTTCGAAAGACCAAGAAGATGTTCCTCTGAATCTTGTTCATTAGTCATTTCAGTTTCACCAATGATAAAATTAGTTTGTAACTAATTCTGATTAGAGTAGTTAAACAAATCAATAAAATTCCACCATAATTATTTCAATAATAATTTCAAGTTACTAAAATTATTATGTAAGGGTATTACAATAAATTTATATTATTATATTATTATAAATTATGGGCTTTGAGATTTATATAGTGAAATAAATTACCAGCCATATATTTTTTTTAATTGATTTAAAAATTTATATTTCAAAAAATATTCATTTTCATAAAGACTTTATATATATATATATATATATATATATAAATTAATTTTGTTTATTTACATTTTTTTAAATTGTGAGGTTTAAGTTTTACAAAGTTAAATTACAATCAACTTAAATCTAATTTAAATAATTTGAAAATTTATATTATTAAAATTTATTATTTCTAAATATCTAATTAATTTAAGATTAAGATAAATATATTTTTATTAAGTTTATATATATATGTATATATATGTTTTAGTTTTCAAGGTATATTTTTGAAAGAAAAGTTGAAAATCATTATACTCATTATGAACTGAACATGTGACAAGTGGAAATGGAACCAAGGTAGGGAGAATAGCAATATTTCTCCCAGTCACACATGACACATGTAATTCTCACACACATACACTTTTATTTTCTAGTCCTAGAGAGATCATCAATCTCTTTTGTGAAGCAATGCGTATGAATATCTCCTTTTAATGACTCTCAAAGAATCAAAAGGATTTTAATTCCTAACGATTTCATTTTCAAGTAGCAATAGGTGAGGGATTGAAATGTATGGGATTTTATTTGAAACTAGATCAATATAAAAAATGCTCTAGCAATGGCTAATAATGAAGGTAGATAAAAAAATCAACACATGATGCAATCCATGGCTCTCTAGAGGTGGTCAATTAGACCTTATTAAATCATTCTCGGAAGCAATTCCTATTTCTTCCTAACATGCATTATAAAAGGAGTGTTTGGACAAATCACATAGTTAAATTTCAAGGTGGTTTGCTATAGGGGGATAGGAAAAAAATGGATGTTCTAGCATCATGGAAAATTCTTTTTCTACCAAAATATCAAGGGGGTGAGCCTTAAGAAAATATTATATTTATCAAATTCCCTAGTAGAAAAGGATGTATGCATATTGAAAGGTTTTGTAATCTAGATGTAGATAGTAAAATATAAGTAAATTTTTATTAAATATATATAAAAATGGTCATGAAGCCAGTTTGACACTCCTAATATGCATCGAGAATAGGGAAATTAATGATTATGTCCTTCCCCTTGATAGGAGATTAGTTTATTTGAATAAATTCCAGAGGAAACAAAATTGTTTGTCATCGAAAATAAAGCGAGAGGAAACAAAGTCTAAATTGGCTTGGACCCTTGGATTAGCAACAATGATACATATAGGCTCCCACACATTCTAGTTATAGATCTAAAATTTCAAGGATACCATACTCTAAGATATGTAGCTCAAGAAATCAAAACTTTGGGTTGGCCATAATAGTGGCTTTACAGGGAAAAGATTGGATTACAAGAGCATAATAACGACTTATGAAAATGTTATACTCAAAAGATAAAAAATCACTTCATAAATATGAATGATCAAGAAGATATATTCATTTGGTCTTTGAATCATATAGGTGACTATGATCCTAAGCTAGGATACAAGGCCATAGCTCTTGAGCATAAAAAATCCTAAACCATTGTGGTAAAGGCCTCTATGGAAATTCAAATGTTCATTCAAATTAGAATTATTTATGTGGCTATTGTTAAACAACAAGGCCTTAACATGGGACATCCTTCACAAAAGAAGTTTTAAGGAACTCTCTACGACCAGATAGTAGAGATTCGGATCTGCGTCGCTCTTGACAAACCCCATCTTCTGCAAGTGGCCATCTATTCGACCATACCACGCTCTTGGTGCCTGCTTCAGCCGATACAAGGCTTTCTTCAGTCTGCATACATGAGACTTCTTCTCATGAGTTTCAAAGCCCTCTGGTTGTTCAATGTATAGTTCTTCTAATACCTTGTTCAGAAATGCTGTCTTGACATACATCTGATGGATCTCCCATCTCATCTGGTCTGCAAGAGATATCATTAGGTCAATGCTATCTCTACACACCTAACTAAGAAATGAACTCTCACCCTATTATGAAATTTTTTTATACTTTTGAAGTGTGGTAAGAAACATATCATTTGAATAGTTTGAACAATGCTTTATAGGAACTCAATAGAAGAAGTCCTTAGGAATTAGTATATAAATAAAACAACAATAAGGTGAAAAGCTCTCACTCTAACATTAGGATGGAGAATCTTCCTAACATCAATTTCTAAGCTATTCGATGATACAGACACCAAGCCTTTGAAATATTCTATTGAAGATCTAAATATCCTCTCTGCATTTCCTTAATTTAAGGAAAGCAATTGTATCACCCACTATGCTAAAAACAAGGATGAAAAATTGTGTGCTACCAACATAATGGTATGATCACCACATATTTTTCTTATTTAAATTTCAATTTTTTTTAATAAAACAATACATATCTTACTATTAATTAGTTTTTCTCATCATTTATTAGTTAATTTTAATTTACCAATACTAATTACATACATAATAAAATATTTACTTGAATATACATCATAAAATCTTTACTTAAATATGATAATAACATTTTACATAGCATAACGTTATATATATATAAATTGCAATCCATAATTTTCCATTTATTCAATATTTCATTACTAAATTGATTAACCCATATATAAATAACTATCACAATTCCATACCTCTTTATATTGATTAGGTTATTCATTCATGTAGATGTAATAAAGTATTAGAATAAATTAATGCTTAAGCTAATGACTCATAAATCTACCATAAGTCATGGGTTCACAGACATGTATCACGTCGTGGATTAACACATCGACACTGTATGAATTCAATGATTATTCTAAGAATTTCCACAGTGGAGTATTAATAAACTAAGATTCCCCTTGCGAACATGTCATCCCATTATACTAATGATAATACAATCTTGTAATTACGTTCCAATTTAGTACTGGTAATAAAGCGTTGTAATTAAATTCTAATTTAATATAGGGATATTAAGCCTTCTTCAGACAATGAATTTCATGAGTTGGAAGAAATATTGTCGTATTAACGGTTGACTAGATTTTCAATTGATTTTCCATAACAATGAAGATTGAGTCTTTTATTTGCCTAGAGAAAAAAATACTACAACATTCCTTAATTATATAGAGGTGTTTACAATATCCTAAATCTTAATCTAGATTGCCATATTCAGCTACAACCATATAAGAATTTTAGTCAAAAAAATTGATCTAGGTGGATATTGGTGGTCAGCTGACTATTCCACCTAGATGTCCAGTCGGTTTCTTCTGTTTCCTTGATCATAGCAACATTTACTATTTTTAGTATCCTTTTGGGTCTTAAACTTCCAGAGTTTTTCTGACCCCCTAAACAACTTTTTTTTAGGTCCATAGTAAGCCCACGTCCTGTCAAATCCTTTAGTACTCACAGACATCTCTCCAACGATATATTGCATGTGCCAAAGAAAGATCATATGACCAAGTTACGACTCTGGGAAGTTGGCTACCCAACTAACCCCAACGGGGCCCACAAACGCTTGGCGTTCCATCTCCTGGGTTTATGGTTTTCCCTTACTTTTCAATAATAAAAAGGCCCTTAAGCCTCATTGTAACATAGTTGAGAGTTATGTAGCTTCCACATTTCTTTTTAGAGAGAAACTACCTTCGCCCGAGCTATTTTATTTCCATTATGCATGTAAGCATATTTCAGTTCTTTGATATTAATAAAATGAAGTTTTATTTTTGTTGCATCCTTGTGTTTATGTTTGTATTTGTATTCTGGTGTGTTCATGTATAAGCTTGGATCAGTGGTATCAGAGAGGTCAGTTCTTTCTTTGTTTTTCTTTGCATGTCCCCAAAGAGGTAAGGGTATAAGGATTTAAGATTCGAATTGGTTGAACCTTTGCAAGACTAGCCTTGCAAATCCCAACGACCTCCCATGGGAGAAGAAAATAAAGATGAGGGAGTAGGAGATCCTTTCAAAACATTTCTTGAAGAATCCCTTGAGTGATAAAGGAACGCGATGATGGATAACTTTGCCTAGATCCTTTGGCAACTAGCCATAGGTGACACATCTTCATCCATAAGCCACTCTAGAGGTGCCACTCCCTTTAAGGTACAAGTCAACTTTGACATTCCCATATTTGAAGGCCAGATAGATGCAAATGTGATAGACAGATGGTTAAATCTGATGGAAGGATATTTTTCTTTTCATGACTTTTCCAATTAGGAAAATATTACTTTTTCACTACTCTAAACTGCCCCTTAATTCAAGGACTTGTGGGAAACCTATTGTAAATAGAAGGACGAGAAGAAACCCTCACTATTTTCATCCACACCCACTTGGAATTCTTTCAAAGATGCCATCAAGGAACATTATTACCCTGAAGATAAATACATAAAGTGGACCACACTGTGGAAGGGAAGGGACGAAGACATGTTGGATTTCACAAATATTTTTTATACCCTTCGCATGAAGTCAAGTATCGAGGATTCTAAGCAGTATTTGGTACTCAAGCACCATGATTGTATACACAAGTAAATATAGGATGAGGTGGAGTTTCTAGACATCTCCTCACTTGGTGTTGCCTATCAATACACTATCAATATTGAGTATAAGTTTAAATTAAAGAAGCAAAGCTTTATCTCTGCGAATCCAAAGCAAGGGAAAGGTGCCCCCAAACCACAAAACAAGGGACAAATCCAAGGAGAGGCAACTCAGGACAACCCGCCAAAGCCACAATGAAAGAACAACACCACGAAAATAAAGGACACATGGAAATGGTGTGAGTTCAGTAAGAGCCCGACTCACAAGATAAGTGAGTGTTGAGCCAAACAGCCAGTGGTGGCTGAGTTGAAGGCCTCGGAATTAGATGCATGTTCCGACTCTGAGTCTGAACCTGATAAGGAGAATAAAAAATGGAATCCAATTATTGTTGCGGAGCCCAATGCTATTGTTTTCACCACCAAGTTCCAAAAGATTGATCCCGACAATCTAGAGGAGGGGAGGTGGCTCTTACACTCACAAATGTGGGTGAAGGGTTCTTTATTGCAATTCATTTTCGATAGTGGAAGCCAAAAGAACCTCATTTCAGCAGAGGTCATGAAGAGTTTGGGCCTACCAACCACACCACACCCACAACCGTACACCATCTGGTGGCTTCACCAAGGACGAGATATTCACATCAGCTAGTAGTGTCTCCTTTCCAATAGAATCAAGACTTTCACAGATGAGGTGTTGAGTGGTGTTGCTTGTCTTGATTTTTTGATGTTTTATTAGGCCAAGCATACTTGTGGAAGAATCATACTATGTATGATTCTAGGCCTTTCACTGTTATTATTTCTTTGGGAAATAAGCTATATAGGATACCAAAGGTAGCATCGCCTACCGCCATCTCTTTGATCTCTATGAAGCAATGCAGTAAGATCATTTCCCAGATTGAGAAATTTGTCTTCCTTATGATTCACTCTCAGGGAAAGAAGGATATTGTGGCCACATTCATGGCTTACAAAAGGGGATCCTTCACATGGTAGCAATATATGGACAAGGTTGTGGAGGAGTATAGGGACATATTCACCTCACCCACATGTGTACCCCTACATTATCAGGGAAAACACTCCATCGATTTGACCTAGAGCATGTTGTTACCCAATGGGTCAATCTATCGACACTCTGTTATGGAGAATGATGAAATCAAGAGGTATATTCAAGAGTTGTTGAAGAAAGGGAACATCAAGCCAAGTTCATCACCCTATGGGAGCTCGATCATGGTTTTAAAGAAGAAGGATGAGACCTAGAGACTCTGTATTGAATATCGGGTGATGAATAAGATCATTGACTAGCTCAAGGGGGCCAAATATTTCAATAGGATTGAGCTGAAGTCTGGTTATCACCAGGTAACAATCAAACCCTTTGATGTGTGGAAGATTACCTTCAAATCCAAGGAGGGCCTTTTCGAATGATTGGTCATGAATTTCTAGTTAACAAATGGCCCCACAATCTTCATGAGGCTGATGGAAAACATCTTATGTCCCTTCACTAACTCATTCATGGTAATGTATTTGTTGTAAATAATACTGAGAGGGGTGGGGGTGAATCAGTATTATCAGGTCAATTATTTTTCATTTCACAATCAGATTTGCATACACTACTTCAGTTAGTGAAAACAACATATATACGCAACTACAATTAAGGAAATTTGCGTATAACTTGCAGACTTGTAATTTAATTTATTCTTCTGATGTTGATCATTAATCTGTGTGTCAGAACCATATAAACAGTAACCAGGAACAGTAAAAACAGATCAGACAGTCACACACAAGAACACAAGATATAAGGTGGAAACCCAATGTGGGTGAAAACCACCTGCTGCAATTCATCTCTATCTTCTTTCAATTAGAAACTTCTTTTTACAATGGATCTTGTACTGGTGCAGTCTTATACTAGTACGCAGGCTTCTACCTACAGAAGGCTACAACCTTCTCTTTCTTCCAGGGACCATGTTTCATAAATTTTTAGATTGGATCCATGAATAACATCAATCAAACATCAAGTATATCTGCATCAACCAATCTCCTTTGCACCAAACAAACTGAATCAAATAGTCACTTCTCTAAATGCTGTACCCAGAAAATAGTAACAGCAACCAGACACCAATTCTGAACCCAGAACACTGCAGCAGTAAACAAAAGTAGCTAAAACATATTTCAAGAGACGTATGCTACTTCAATATGCAGAAACCTGCATGCATACGCTTTTGTATTAAGTCCAACCAGTGTATACGCTATTTTGATTTACTAAACCAGCGTGTATACGTGCTTCTAATGTGTCAAACCTACGTACATATCTATAAAAGACAATTCACTCTTTCAAATATTCAGACATCAGTTATACCCAGATTATCAGATTTATAGATCAAATCATGCGCCAAATATAACATATCAAAATCACACAAAGATACTACTATTCAAGACTTGAGTTTTGACCCATCAATAGAACTTATCCATCTTTTTGCACTCAGGTTCCTCCTTGATTCAAATTCAGCTATGCACCATAAACCAATCACCAGTATTCCAGATCTTGCTCTTCATAAGATATTCAATGCTTGAGTCAATACCTTTGCCAAATGATCTCCTCCTTTTTATAGTCTTAGGCCTTACTCAAACCATGGTCCAAAACCATAGAGAAACAATACTAGGGACCCAATACTTGGGTTCAACACTTCGGGCCAATACCATGGTCCAAGACCATAGGTCCAAATACCATGGACCTAAAAATAAGCTTTCCCACATGTACGCGCTTTTCCATGCATGAAAGTGCGTGCATACGCATACGCGACTTTCGATCCCTGGCAACGCCCCCAAAAAGTGGTGAGCACCAGTGTTGCAGCAATAATGCTGCAACTCATTGGCTGCCTACTTTACTCTTATCAACCTGATAGTTCGTAACAAATTTGGAAGCGATGGTACTATATGCACAAGTACTAGTTCTTATTGCAGGTTGTCACTTCGTCAGCCAATGCAAGATCACTAGGAGCTCAAGACAACTTCTATGGATTCCAGAAGAAGCTTTATATGTGATGGAAGGAAAAAGAGATTACTCTACTGATGCTATTCTACTTGCAGAAAGGAAGACTGAAATGTAAAGAAAACCAAGGAAATCCTAGTTAACAACTAATTCTACTTTTGCAGAAAACACTATGAAAACCATGAAAAGAATGCCACTATCTACTCAAGGAAGTAAACAACATCTACCTAAGCTATTTCTGAAAGTAAATGAGCAAAAAAAAATATTTTTGGATTTTTATGTATTTTTATGTGAATTTGTTATGTATGTAATTTATTTGTTTGTAGATATGGCAGCGAATAGGTGGCGATGGAGGGCGGTTTTGGTACTTGCAAGGATGTAGGATGGTGTGGATGGGTCTTAGGAGGTCTCAGGTGGCCTTCTGGAGTCTTTTCCCAAACTTGTCTTTCAAAAGAAAGCCTACAGGAAAATCTTCAGAAGGACACAGGAAATATACAAGAGGAAAAACATCGTTCTACAGGAGGCCTACAGGAGGAGGCTGAGAGTAGTTTTCACTGTTTTGAAGGTGTGAGAGTCGGTTGAGAAGGTAGATAAAGGTTGGAATGAAGTGTTAGGGCACCTAGGGTATATGAAGAATCATTATGAGAGAGAAAGGTGATGGGATTTGCATGGGCATGGATTAGATGGAGAATGGAGTGGCTGATAGGCTGGATTGTTGCTAGAAGATATATGCTGCATAAAAAATTTACAGTCAACCAATGAGATTGAGCAAGCAAGGAAATAAGCGCATCTAAAAAACAAAGTTTTTGCATCAAAGTAAACTATGATCTATGGAAGAAAATTTTGATAACCATTGCATGAAAGAAAAGCATGAAAGAAGACTATTGAAAATAAGGAAGTGAGCATGATGAAGAAGCTCTGAAGCAAAGCAAACTAAACTATGAACCAATTAGAAGGTTGCAAACACTAGAAGTCCTATGAAGGAGGAAAATTTGTGTTTTTGGGGTAGCAAGAGGGTCTTTGCCTCAGATCATTGTCCCAAAGGGAGGAAGAGAGTCCAAGGCACTGCTGCTAGCCTTTTGGATCTTTTATTTATCACTACTTAACCTGCTATGGAAAACACAAATGGAAGAAAACTACTGAATCATCAAAAACAACATATTCTAAACCATAAAAGAAATATATCTAATAGCAACCTAATCTACAAACTGAAATGAAACATACAAATACAAGAAAAGGGGAGCTTGGCTACTTGCCTTGGGCCCTAACCCAAGAGCTTGAGCCCTCTGAGGTAACTCAGTGCTAACTCAAAAGGGATTCCATCTTTATTATCAAAGAAAAAACAAGGTTACATGAACTGTCAAGATAATAAGCTCGAAGTTGAGCAGGGTTACATAAACAATACTGTAGCAAAAATTCAACTAACTCCCTAATGAGGCCCTAGGCCTCTCTACTTCTACAAATGAAGCTCCCAACAACTTCCTCAAAATCAGGGAGGCTTGGCTCCCAAAACTCGAGATAAACATCAGTTATCCTCCACTTTGCTCGGTTGCTTGCTAATGCATGACTTAGTTGCTTGTACTCCGAGCTGAATGAAGGGAAATTCGAGGTGAGGAGTAATAAATGAGGGGGATTCCCTCCTATAAGTACTCTCCTTTGTCCACTTCGAGTTATTTCTACCATTCGTCCACTGGATCCTTGACTTTGACCACACAAATCATCAATAATCTGAATTAAACACATATTATACCTCATGGCATCATAACTAACTCAACTCACTCTATAAGCATAAATATATTCAGAAAATCATGTAATAGGCTAAGAGAATGGTTGATTTGACTAGGTTAGGAGGTAAAATGAGCCCATATAATTATCCATTTATGAGGCTCATCAATATGCTCATAGTCTAGAGGTTGTTGCGAGACCTCATCATGATCTAACTGAAACCCTAACCAGAAGGTTAAATCGCTCCTCGATCCCAGAGGCTCGTTAACTTCACAAGAACCTACAATTTCTATATAATTTAATATAGAAATGATATAAATAATTAAAAGATAGATAATGAATTAGTTTATTATAAACAAATTGTGTTTTTATTTTTGTTTAACGTGTATCTATTTTTTTCGACATTCACTTTTATAAATAAATATAATATTATAATTATTGGGTTTAGAGATGCTACAATGAGTATGGAAAAGATGTTGTGGCATAAAATTAAATTTAAAAATAGTAAAATAATAATTTAAATGTACAAATTAAAAACATTAAGAAAAATGAAATTAATATTAGTCATAATTAAAATTCTTCAATTTACACCTTAATTTTACGTAACTTTATATACATATATAAAGTAATCTAAAGTTAAAAAAATTAATTACCTTTTATAATGAGGAATAAATGTAATTTCTTCCCTAATTGATATGAAGATGAGTAAATAAAAAATAGATTACCTTTTTTTTTTCCAAAGGAAAAAACAGTAACTTTTATTAAGAGGATAATGAAAGTTACACTAGCATATGCTCTGATACATTCTGTAGTCCGCCACTGAGGCTCGAGTGCTTTCGCACCCCCCGCAACGTTAGAAGGCTAACGTGCAAAGAAAAAAAGAAAAGAGAAGAGAGGAGAGAGAAAGAAAAAGAAGCAGAAAAAACTGAATTCCGGCTGCAAATGAGACTCACGCTTCAAGTTTTTCTCCCCTTTTTCTTTTCGACCTTACGCCACTCTCCTTGAGAGGGCTCGATCGAAGCAATGACTATCTGTGTTTCTGCATTCTGTGGGACAGTTTCTTTGTCTGAGTCTGAAGTATCAGAGTGGTGATGACGTTTGATGCCTCCCATGCTTGGATCCACCCTTGTCATCTCTGTCTTGTTGTTCGGATTGGTTCCCTTCTGATTCTCCAATTCTTGTGATACCTCAGTCTTCTCTGCAGGGGTCTCTTCCACCTCTGCTTCTGACTCTTCTTCCTCTGAATCTGGAGGTGAGAATTGCCATCCTTTCTTCTGCTTCTTTTTACTGTTAACTTTCTTTGCTTTTGGACATGAGCCTTGCAGGTGTCCTGTCTGCCTACAGAGCCTGCATCTGAAGGCGGTGTTTTCATAATCTAGTACTTGCAGCCAGTTTTGTTGTTTGTAGATCAGCCTTATATTGTCCGGCAGCCCTTTACTTAAGTCTACTTCCACACAAATACGTGCGAAAGTGTAGATCCTCTCATCAATCCTATCCAGGTCTGTTTTAATGTATTTCCCTATACTGTTTCCAATGCCTTCCAAGACTTGTTCGTTCCAGAAGTGCAGAGGGAGATTGTATAATCTGACCCAGACCGGCATTTTGGTTACAGCCATTTTGTTTGGATCAAAATCTGGAAACCATGGGGTCATAAACAGCCCCGATGTTCCCCAGAACCATGGCCCTGTACTGATGACTGTATCTCTGACTTCCTGGGATGTAAATTTTACTATAAAAAACCCCTTTGAACATAGGTGAATCTCACATTCCATGGTCCAGCTGGAGAAAATCCAATGGAATAGATCCAAAGGTTTGGGCCAGAAACTGTTGAATCGGCAGATTAGAGCTTGCGTTTCATAGGACTTGACGAAATCGTCAAGCCCTGAAGAATCTAGATTTAAGGCTGGGGTTTGTTCTGACTGATCTACAATGTATGGCCTGGGTATGTTTCTGCCTGGATCTGAAGAGGGCCCTGCGTCTCTGCTGCCCTGAAGAATGTTTTTGTAGGATGCAGTTTTTTTCCCCTTGTCTCCGCTTTGCTGTCCTTGAGGTGGAGCCCCTCCTCTCAATCTAAAGTTTAAAGTAATGATTGATCCTGGCCCAATCTCATAGCTTTCCATCGATCTACAGTCCTGGAGTGACCGCCTACCACTGACCAGGTGTTGGATCTGAACGGGGTATCCCATTTCTGCCCATATTTGTTGTTTCAACTGCAAGGAAGTGCTTCCTGCATGGACCCATACTAAACGAGTTTTCCCCTGTGGGGGTTTAATCAGAATCTGAAAACAAAAAGTTTTTACCTGCTCTGGCTGTAGGCAAACTTCCAGATCTGGCCCTGATTTTGCTCGTTTTTCCTTTTGCATGTCAAGATCTGCGGGAGCTCTACCCGATCTATGATTGATGCCTTCGATCTGCTGCCTGGGATCAAACTGTGCTTGGATATAGACTAGATCGTGAAGATCTAGGCCAAAACTGCAGGGTTTGGGCCCGAGTGGTGTAGGAAAGAGGGTATCTGCAACATGCATGCCTCCCCTGCCGATTCCTCGTGCGCAGAAACCCTCCTCGTTTATCCACGCCGAAGAGGGAGCTGCCGTTTGTGCATTCACCCCACAGTCTTGCTGTGAACTTGTGTTACGTTTCTCATCCATGATCACGTAGATCCTTGTGACAGAAGACCCCATACCTGCGTAGCCGCACAGTTCTGGGCGTATTTGAAACGTTTGTCTTCGACAGGCCGGCCATTTCTCTGAAGTTGATTGCAGTAAGGACGCCCTCTCCGCAGCGGACACCCTTTCCCCAATCTCTGAAGCGCATTCGGCCCCTGAAGCAGATTTGGGAACCGATGCGGCGACACTCAGGAAGCTGTTCGCACAAACCCTAATCATCGCCATCCTCTCTCGCGATCAAAAATAGATTACCTTTTACTATGACAAAGAAATGTATTTTCTTCACTAATTAATATGGAGTTTGACAAAAATTAATAGTATTGATAGTACATGATGTGTAATTCATTTTATGTCATTCACATATGATATTTAAAACAAAAATATATTAAGTGCAAAAAATATTGTATTTTCAATTATAAGTAAAATATTTCAATCTCCACATTAAATATCACAATTTTATATCTACTTTACTTAGAGAGAAATTAAGTAATTTAAATTAATTTTTTTCTTATATTTTCTGGAACTATATAATTTATTTTATTTCTATGGAGTTGATATATAAGATTTTAAGAATATTAACAACAAAAAAAATCAAAATAGGTTATAAACAAAATATTCCAATATTTGAGTAAAACATTTTAGCATGAAACATATACAGAGAGAATTTTTTTTTTTTTTTTTAATTCAATGTATGAGGGATATTTGTAATTCTTTTAAAATTTAATATGGATTTGATATGTAATATTTTAAAAAATATTAACAATAAAAATAATTAAGTTTATGCACAATCCAGGAAAATATGGGGCTTGTTTTAACATATTAATATGGAGAATTTGAATTATAAATCAAATATTTCAATGTCAACTACATATATATTATATCAACCTAGATCCATCTTAACTCCAGATCTACCAAAGGCATCAAATCTCTTTTCACTTTGAAAATTGTTTGTATCTCAACAAAATTTATCCCTCAATAAAATTAAAATAAATTTAAACTAATTTTAATAAACGTAATATTATAATTTTAATAAAATATAAATAATAATGGTAATAGGTTAAGAATGTTATCATCCATTAAACTCCTCACAAGTCACACCGGTGACTTTACACATAAAAAATTAACAAAAAAATGAATTCTAGGTGTTAAACAATGGATAAAGGTGGAAACATTTGGTTAAAGACAAACTAATATTTAATCAAAAAAAATTTGAATACGTAATTCCATACTTACAGTAAGTATAATAATAATATGCCACAATTCCTTTTCTCTGCATAAATTATAATAATAATAAGTTAAAAAATACTATCAACCATTAAATTCCTCACAAGTCACACCATCTCAAGTGTAAACATTTGACTCCTCCTCTTAATGATTAGGTATTGAAAATCAACGAGAAAATCCCTATCGGCTGCATTTCGTCAAGATGAATCATATCATACAAAGGACATGTTTCATTTATGTTGACAAGGGAGCCCAAAAGCCATACAAGATTTTATTGTTTCTTCTTAAATATTATTATTTCACTAATGTCCATTGATAATCAATCAATAAAATAATTTTTTGCTTGAAATCTATTATACTAGATTATTAATTATACTAGATTATGTTGTTTTCTCTTGAATATTATTATTCCACTAATTTATTTTAATCAAATCATTTCTCATACTATTGTTAATTTAATTCACTCAATCATAGAGTAAAGTTGATTGAAAATGAATTTTGGTATCGTTGAAGTACTGTAATTTATTTTAGTATTACTATTTAAGGCAAAATATTTTGATTGATATTTTTTAATAGAAAACAATTCGGCTATTCAATATAATAAGTACAATAACATTAAGAAACATGGCGTTTTTGAAATTTTAAATTGAGAAATTTATAATAAGTAGATTTAATTGAATTGTGTGACATGTTTAAAAATTTTTAATAAGGAAATTTTATTTTAAATTTAATAAGATTTTAATTGATTTGACTTGACACATATATAATAAATAGATAATGCAAGTATTCAAGTAATGAATTAATAATTCAATCAATATTATATATCTCAATGAGAAATTTGAATTTTTTTTAATGTAGATTAAGATATGTTATTAAATATATATAAATAAAAAGAAAATTAATTAAATAAAATAGTTAAAAAAATATTTTAAAAAACATGGTTCGAGTTTTCATAATTTAGTACATTTAATAAAATTGTATCTTTAAATATTCTTTATATCTTAGTTGGGGAAATTTTGACAACTCTTCATAATAATAATAATTTGGTTAACAAATTTATTAAATTTGTTTTATTCTATGTTTGTTTTCAATATTTATATAACAATATATTTATATTTTGATAACAGGGATATAATAAAAATATTATCACATATACATCATCATATATATATATTAATAATAATTTAAATTATAATTTTATAGGTGTAATATTTCTTGGTAATTTTAATTTTTTTATGTAACCTTTTATTAATTCTGTGATTTTTTTAAGTTAGTTAACTAATTATATTTTTCATAACATAAATATCACATCATGTAAGGAATCAAAAGTATAAAAATAATATAACAGGAAATCATAACATTAGATACTGATATACTTTGGAAACCTCATAGGGTGAAAACTAGAAAATATTTAATTTTTATTAAATGTATGTGAGGGTGTTCACTCCTCACTCAAAGGATTATAAGGAGTCCATTCCTTAACCATTTTCATAAAATCTTATAATATATATATATATATATATATATATATATATATATATATATATATATATATATATATATATATATATATATATATATATATATTATATACTCCTCACTTTGAATTTCCCTTCATTCAGCTCGGAGTATAAGCAGCCAAGTCATGCATTAGCAGGCAGCCGAGCAAAGTGGAGGATAACTGATGTTTATCTCAAGTTTTGGGAGCCAAGCCTCCCTGATTTTGAGGAAGCTATTGGAAGCTTCATTTGTATAAGTAGAGAGGCCTAGGGCCTCATTAGGGAGTTGGTCGAATTTTTGTTGAATTTTTGCTACAGTATTGTTTATGTAACCCTACTCAACTTCGAGCTCATTATCTTGACAGTTCATGTAACCTTGTTTTTGTTCTGAGAATAAATATGGAATCCTTTTTGAGTTAGCACTGAGTTACCTCAGAGGGCTAAAGCTCTTGGGTTAGGGCCCAATGCAAGTAGCCAAGCTCCCCTTTTCTTGTATTTGTATGTTTCATTTCAGTTTGTAGATTAGGTTGTTGTTAGATATATTTCTTTTATGGTTTAGAATATGTTGTTTTTGATGATTCAGTAGTTTTCTTCCATTTGTGTTTTCCATAGCAGGTTAAGTAGTGATAAATAAAATATCCAAAAGGCTAGCAGTAGTGCCTTGGACTCTCTTCCTCCCTTTGGGAGAATGATCTGAGGCAAAGATCCTCTTGCTACCCCAAAAACACAAATTTTCCTCCTTCATAGGACTTCTAGTGTTTGCAACCTTCTAATTGGTTCATAGTTTAGTTTGCTTTGCTTCAGAACTTCTTCATCATGCTCACTTCTTTATTTGCAATAGTCTTCTTGCATGCTTTTCTTTCATGCAATGGTTATCAACATTTTCTTCCATAGATCATAGTTTACTTTGATGCAAAAACTTTGTTTTTTTAGATGCGCTTATTTCCTTGCTTGCTTAATCTCATTGGTTGACTGTAAATTGTTTATGCAGAATATATTTTCTAGCAACAATCCAGCCTATCAGCCACTCCATCCTCCATCTAATCCATGCCCATGCAAATCCCATCACCTTTCTCTCTCCTAATGATTCTTGGTAGACCCTAGGTGCCCTAACACTTCATTCCAACCTTCATCTACCTTCTCCACCCACTCTCACACCTTCAAAATAGTGAAAAATTCTCTCGGCCTCCTCCTGTAAGCCTCCTGTAGAATGTTGTTTTTCCTCTTGTAGATTTCCTGTGTCCTCCTGTAGATTTTTCTATAGGCTTTATTTTGAAGGCAAAGTTTAGGAAAAGCCTCCAGAAGGCCATATAAGACCCATCCACACCATCCTACATCCTCTCAAGGCCCAAAACCTCCCTCCATCGCCACCTATTCGCTGCCACATCCACAAACAAATAAATTACATACATAACAAATTCACATAAAAATATATAAAAATCCAAAAAGAAGTTTTTTTGCTCATTTACTTTTAGAAATAGCTTAGGTAGATGTTGTTTACCTCCTTGAGTATATAATGGCATTCTTTTCATGCTTTTCATAGTGTTTTCTACAAAAGTAGGATTAGTGGTTAACTAGGATTTCCTTGGTTTGCTTCACATTTCAGTCTTCCTTTCTGCAAGTACAATAGCATTAGTAGAGTAATCTCTTTTTCCTTCCATCACATATAAAGCTTCTTCTGAAATCCATAGAAGTTGGCTTGAGCTCCTAGTGATTTTGCACTGGCTGACCAAGTGACAACCTGTAGTAAGAACTAGAACTTGTGCATACAACAATGTCACTTCCAAGTTTGTTACGAACTACGAGGCTGATAAGAGTAAAACAGGCAGCCCAGGAGTTGCAACATTATTGCTGCAATAATGGTGCTCACCACTTTCGATCCCTGGCAATGCCCCCAAAAAGTGGTGAGCACTAGTATTGCAGCAATAATGCTGCAACTCATTGGCTGCCTACTTTACTCTTATCAACCCAGTAGTTCGTAACAAACTTGGAAGAGATGGTGCTATATGCACAAGTACTAGTTCTTACTACAGGTTGTCACTTGGTCAGCCGGCGCAAGATCACTAAGAGCTCAAGCCAACTTCTATGGATTCCAGAAGAAGCTTTATATGTTATGGAAGGAAAAAGAGATTACTCTACTGATGCTATTCTACCTGCAGAAAGGAAGACTGAAATGTAAAGCAAACCAAGGAAATCCTAGTTAACCACTAATTCTACTTTTACAGAAAACACTATGAAAACCATGAAAAGAATGCCACTATCTACTCAAGGAAGTAAACAAAATCTACCTAAGCTATTTCTGAAAGTAAATGAGCAAAAAAACATCTTTTTGGATTTTTATGTATTTTTATGTGAATTTGTTATGTATGTAATTTATTTGTTTGTAGATGTGGCAGTGAATAGGTGGCGATGAAGGGTGGTTTTGGGACTTGCGAGGATGTAGGATGGTGTGGATGGGTCTTAGGAGGTCTCAGGTGGCCTTCTGGAGGCTTTTCCCAAACTCAGCCTTGAAAATAAAGCCTACAAGAAAATCTCCAGGAGGACACATGAAATATACAAGAGGAAAAACATTGTTCTACAGGAGGCCTACAGGAGGAGGCCGAGAGTAGTTTTCACTATTTTGAAGGTGTGAGAGTGGGTTGAGAAGGTAGATGAAGGTTGGAAAGTGTTAGGGCACCTAGGGTCTACCATGAATCATTAGGAGAGAGAAAGGTGATGGGATTTTCTCAAGGAGAGAGAGGAAAGTCTATGGAAAATGCAGGAAACTAAGGAAGAATTGAGGGGAGACTTGGGCGACTTGTAGGGCATGGATTATATGGAAGATGGAGTGGTTGATAAGCTGGATTACTGCTATAAGATATCTGCTCCATAAACAACTGACAGTCAACCAATGAGATTAACCAAGCAAGGAAATAAGTGCATCTAAAAAATAGAGTTTTTGCATCAAAGTAAACTATGATCTATGGAAGAAAATTCTAATAACCATTGCATGAAAGAAGACTGTTGCAAATAAGGAAATGAGCATGATGAAGAAGTTCTGAAGTAAAGAAAACTAAACTATGAACCAATTAGAAAGCTGCAAACACTAGAAGTCCTATGAAGGAGGAAAATTTGTGTTTTTGGGGTAGCAAGAGGGTCTTTGCCTCAGATCATTGTCCCAAAGGGAGGAAGAGAGGCCAAGGCACTGCTGCTAGCCTTTTGGATCTTTTCTTTATCACTACTTAACCTGCTATTGAAAACACAAATGGAAGCAAACTACTGAATCATCAAAAACAACCTATTCTTAACCATAAAAGAAATATATCTAACAACAACCTAATCTACAAACTGAAATGAAACATACAAATACAAGAAAAGAGGAGCTTGGCTGCTTGGATTGGGCCCTAACCCAAGAGCTTCAGCCCTCTGAGGTAACTCAATGCTAACTCAAAAAAGATTCCATCTTTATTCTCAAAACAACAACAAGGTTACGTGAATTGTCAAGATAATAAGCTCAAAGTTGAGCAGAGTTACATAAACAATACTGCAGTAAAAATTCAACAAAAATTCTACCAACTCCCTAATGAGGCCCTCGGCCTCTCTACTTATACAAATGAAGCTGTCAACAACTTCCTCAAAATCAGTGAGTCTTGGCTCCCAAAACTTGAGATAAACATCAGTTATCCTCCACTTTGCTCGGTTGCTTGCTAATGCATGACTTGGTTGCTTGTACTCTGAGCTGAATGAAGGGAAATTCGAAGTGAGGAGTAATAAATGAGGGGGATTCCCTCCTATAAGTCCTCTCCTTTGTCCACTTCGAGTTATTGCTGCCATTTGTCCACTGGATCCTTGACTTTGACCACAAAAATCATCAATAATCTGCATTAAACACATATTAGACCTCATGGCATCATAACTAACTCAACTCACTCTATAAGCATAAATATATTCAGAAAATCATGTAATAGGCTAAGGGAATGGTTGATTTGACTAGGTTAAGAGGTAAAATGAGCCCATATAATTACCCATTTATGAGGCTCATCAATATGCTCATAGTCTAGAGGTTGTTGCCAGACCTCATCATGATCTAACTGAAACCCTAACCAGAAGGTTAAATCGCTCCTCGATCCCAGAGCCTCATTAACTTCACAAGAACCTACAATTTCTATGTAATTTAATATAGAAATCATATAAATAATTAAAAGATAGATAATGAATTAGTCTATTATAAACAAATTGTGTTTTTATTTTTCTTTAACGTGTATCTATTTTTTTCAACATTCACTTTTATAAATAAATATAATATTATCATTATTGGGTTTAGAGATGCTACAATCAGTATGGAAAAGATGTTGTGGCATAAAATTAAATTTAAAAATAGTAAAATAATAATTTAAATTTACAAATTAAAAATAGTAAGAAAAATGAAATTAATATTAGTCATAATTAAAATTCTTCAATTTACACCTTAATTTTACATAACTTTATATACATATATAAAGTAATCTAAAGTTAAAAAAATGAATTACCTTTTATTATGAGGAAGAAATGTAATTTCTTCCCTAATTGATATGAAGATGAGTAAATAAAAAATAGATTACCTTTTACTATGACGAAGAAATGTAATTTCTTCACTAATTAATATGGAGTTTGACAAAAAATAATAGTATTGATAGTACATGATGTGTAATTCATTTTATGTCATTAACATATGATATTTAAAACAAAAATATATTAAGTGCAAAAAATATTGTATTTTCAATCATAAGTAAAATATTTCAATGTCCACATTAAATATCACAATTTTATATCTACTTTACATAGAGAGGAATTAAGTAATTTAAATGAATTTTTTTCTTATATTTTCTGGAACTATATAATTTATTTTATTTCTATGGAGTTGATATATAAGATTTTTAAAAATATTAACAACAGAAAAAATTAAAATAGGTTATAAACAAAATATTCCAATATTTGAGTAAAACATTTTAACATGAAACATATATAGAAAGAAAAAGTTTTTTTTTTCAATTCAATGTATGAGGGATATTTGTAATTCTTTTAAAGTTTAATATGGATTTGATATGTAATATTTTAAAAAATATTAACAATAAAAATAATTAAGTTTACGCACAATTGAGGAAAATATAGGGCTTGTTTTAACATATTAATATGGAGAATTTGAATTATAAATCAAATATTTCAATGTCAACTACATATATATTATATCAACCTAGATCCATCTTAACTCCAGATCTACCAAGGGCATCAAATGTCTTTTCACTTTAAAAAGTGTTTGTATCTCAACAAAATTAATCCCTTAATAAAATTAAAATAAATTTAAACTAATTTTAATAAACATAGTATTATAATTTTAATAAAATATAAATAATAGTAATAGGCTAAGAATGTTATCAACCATTAAACTCCTCACAAGTCACACCGGTGACTTTACAAATAAAAAAATTAACCAAAAAAAAAGGGAATTCTTAGTGTTAAACAATGGATAAAAGCCATACAAGATTTTGTTGTTTCTTCTTAAATATTATTATTTCACTAATGTCCATTGATAATCAATCAATAAAATAATTTTTTGCTTGAAATCTATTAAGCCAATAATGTCTCACACGATTATTAATTATACTAGATTATGTTGTTTTCTCTTGAATATTATTATTCCACTAATTTATTTTAATCAAATCATTTCTCATACTATTGTTAATTTAATTCAGTCAATCATATAGGCAAAATATTCTGATTAATATTTTTTAATAGAAACAATTCCGCTATTCAATATAATAATTACAATAACTTTAAGAAACATGGCGTTTCCGAATTTTTAAATTGGGAAATTTATAATAAGTAGATTTAATTGAATTGTGTGACATGTTTAAAAATTTTTAATAAGGAAATTTTATTATAAATTTAATAAGATTTTAATTGATTTGACTTGACACATATATAATAAATAGATAATGCAAGTATTCAAGTAATGAATTAATAATTCAATCAATATTATATATCTCAATGAGAAATTTGATTTTTTTTTTAATGTAGATTAAGATATGTTATTAAATATATATAAATAAAAAGCAAATTAATTAAAGAAAATAGTTAAAAAAAAAAATTTAAAAACATTGTTCGAGTTTTCATTACATTTAATAAAATTTATCTTTAAATATTATTTATATCTTAATTTGGGGAATTTTGACAATTCTCATAATAATAATTTGATTAACAAATTTATTAAATTTGTTTTATTCTATGTTTGTTTTCAATATTTATATAAAAATATATTTATATTTTGATAACATAGATATAATAAAAATATTATCATATATACATCATGTGTGTATATATATAATTATATATTAATATTATAATAACAATTTAAATTATAATTTTATAGGTGTAATATTTCTTGGTAATTTTAAAAATTTTGATGTAACATTTTATTAATTCTATGATTTTTTAAAGTTAGTTAACTAATTACATTTTTCATAACATAAATATCACATCATGTAAGGAATCAAAAGTATAAAAATAATATAACAGGAAATCATAACATTAGACACTGATAGACTTTGGAAACCTCATAGGGTGAAAACTAGAAAATATTTAATTTTTATTAAATGCATGTGAGGGTGTTCGCTCCTCACTCAAAGGCTTATAAGGGAATCTATTCCTTAACCATTTTCATAAAATCTTACAAAGAAATTTCATCTTAAATGCAACATAACTAGCTATAATCTATTACAATCATCATGACCTCATTTACCCACAAACCCTTTAGAATTATGTATTTGGGACTTGGTTCTTCCCATCAGTGGATTATTATGCAGCTCACATTCCTTCAATATGCATAGACTGCTAACTTATTGTCTTCCATAATGGTAAACATAATCCATCTTTGCATATGTTATAGTGTTTTCCTACAACTCCTACTATTAAAATGTAAACAAAATATCATGAAATGTAAACAAAATATCATGACATGCTTTCTTTAACAACACTGCACATCCATTAATTTTAAGCATATACCTATCAAAGCATGTCTATAGATAAATATCACATTAACTATTATTCCCTTCACACAAGAACACATTCTTTCAAAAGAAAATCACTACAACTATCCATATATTCCTTTAAGAGAAGCTAAAACATCAGTTATGATCTTCATGCATGTGATACATAAACTTTATCAAAGGAAACTATTGCTTCAGCTATTACCATTGGTACCTGCAAATTTGTAAAAGAAACCTAACACAATGAATGTTGTTCCTATGCATGAAAATGTATATGTTTTCCAAAAATAAACTTCCCAAAAGAATGCTTAACACAGTAGAGCATGTAAAGACATGTTTCATTTTTGAGGAAATCTAGCATAATAGAGCATGTAAAAACATGTTTTCTTTTCTAGAAAACTAATACAATAAATGTCTTCTTTTACAAAATATTAAACCACAACTATCCATCTATATATATATATAGATTCTAAAGAAACCAAAGCATTAGTATGATTTTTTTGCATGTAGATAACTCTTCTTTTTTTTTTTTTCTAATGAAGGTTAATAGAACATGCTATCATTTCTCGCATGCAAATTTATATTCTTTCCAAAAGAAAGCTAGCACAAATCTTGCATGAAAATTACATGATCTTTTCCTAAAAGTAAACTAACAAAATATATGTTCTTTTCGTATGCAAAACATATTTGTTTTCAAAGAAATTAATAGAATAGTAGATATGTATGCAAACACATATTCCCTTTTTCAAGAACACTAATACAATGGCTATTCTTTCCATGCCTGCACACATATTCACATATTACTTTTCCAAATAAATTTTCATAATAACTATCATTATGTGTATTTATATAACACATCCTCTTTTCAGGAATTCAACACACATCATACTTCACTTTTTCTTCAAGACTACCCTTTGTTCCCATATTTTCTGCCCCCACCTTCATTTGTTTGTCAATTGTATCTTTGCAAATTCATTTGCACTCTCTCTTATACATAGTGAACCCTTCACCAACTATAATCCTCATCCTATCATTATTTGAAGAGCTTTCTTGCTTGTTGCAAGATACCCTCCGCAAAACAGCCAATAATCAATAATACCCCATGCAACTGTCTCTTGCTAAATCGAAGATTGGTATTATATATCTTCAATGGATGTTGTTAATTTCGATTAGCCGTAACAAAATGGCTTTAATTCATGTTGACAATACAATGCATGTGGATCCTCTATATCGCCATACGTTTTCTTTCCAAGTTGTGCCATGGTCTTCCCTTTTTTCCATCTCCTTTTTTTGAAAGACCAAGAAGATACGTTTTCTTTCCAAGTTGTGCCATGGTCTTCCCTTTTTTCCATTTCCTGTTTTCGAAAGACCAAGAAGATGTTCCTATGAATCTTGTTGATTAGTCATTTCAGTTTCACCAATGATAAAATTAGTTTGTAACTAATTCTGATTAGAGTAGTTAAACAAATCAATAAAATTCCACCATAATTATTTCAATAATAATTTCAAGTTACTAAAATTATTACGTAAGGGTATTACAATAAATTTATATTATTATATTATTATAAATTATGGGCTTTGAGATTTATATAGTGAAATAAATTACCAGCCATATATTTTTTTTAATTGATTTAAAAATTTATATTTCAAAAAATATTTATTTTCATAAAGACTTTATATATATATATATATAAATTAATTTTGTTTATTTAATTTTTTAAAATTGTGAGGTTTAAGTTTTACAAAGTTAAATTACAATCAACTTAAATCTAATTTAAATAATTTGAAAATTTATATTATTAAAATTTATTATTTCTAAATATCTAATTAATTTAAGATTAAGATAAAAATATTTTTATTAAGCTTATATATGTATATATATGTTTTAGTTCTCAAGTTATTTTTTTGAAAGAAAAGTTGAAAATCATTATACTCATTATGAACTCAACATGTGACAAGTGGAAATGGAACCAAGGTAGGGAGAATAGCAATATTTCTCCCAATCACACATGACACATGTAATTCTCACACACATACACTTTTATTTTCTAGTCCTAGAGAGATCATTAATCTCTTTTGTGAAGCAATGCGTATGAATATCTCCTTTTAATGACTCTCAAAGAATCAAAAGGATTTTAATTCCTAACGCTTTCATTTTCAAGTAGCAATAGGTGAGGGATTGAAATGTATGGGATTTTATTTGAAACTAGATCAATATAAAAAATGCTCTAGCAATGGCTAATAATGAAGGTAGATAAAAAAATCAACACATGATGCAATCCATGGCTCTCTAGAGGTGGTCAATTAGACCTTATTAAATCATTCTCGGAAGCAATTCCTATTTCTTCCTGACATGTATTCTAAAAGGAGTGTTTGGACAAATCACATAGTTAAATTTCAAGGTGGTTTGCTATAGGTGGATAGGAAAAAAATGGATGTTCTAGCATCATGGAAAACACTTTTTCTACCAAAATATCAAGGGGGTGGGCCTTAAGAAAATATTATATTTATCAAATTCCCTTGTAGAAAAGGATGTATGCATATTGAAAGGTTTTGTAATCTAGGTGTAGATAGTAAAATATAAGTAAATTTTTATTAAATATATATATAAATGGTGATGAACCCAGTTTGACACTCCTAATATGCATCGAGAATAGGGAAATTAATGATTATGTCCTTCCCCTTGATAGGAGATTAGTTTATTTGAATAAATTCCAAAGGAAACAAAATTGTTTGTCATGGAAAAAAAAAAGCGAGAGGAAAGAAAGTCTAAATTGGCTTGGACCCTTGGATTAGCAACAATGATACATATAGGCTCCCACACATTCTAGTTATAGATCTATAATTTTAAGGATACCATACTCTAAGATATGTAGCTCAAGAAATCAAAACTTTGGGTTGGCCATAATAGTGGCTTTATAGGGAAAAGATTGGATTACAAGAGCATAATAACGACTTATGAAAATGTTATACTCAAAAGATAAAAAATCACTTCATAAATATGAATGATCCAGAAGATATATTCATTTGGTCTTTGAATTATATAGGTGACTATGATCCTAAGCTAGGATACAAGGCCATAGCTCTTGAGCATAAAAAATCCTAAACCATTGTTGTAAAGGCCTCTATGGAAATTCAAATGTTCATTCAAATTAGAATTATTTATGTGGCTATTGTTAAACAACAAGGCCTTAACATGGGACATCCTTCATAAAAGAAGTTTTAAGGAACTCTCTTCGACCAGATAGTATAGATTCGGATCTGCGTCGCTCTTGACAAACCCCATCTTCTGCAAGTGGCCATCTATTCGACCATACCACGCTCTTGGTGCCTACTTCAGCCGATACAAGGCTTTCTTCAATCTGCATACATGAGACTTCTTCTCATGAGTTTCAAAGCCCTCTGGTTGTTCAATGTATAGTTCTTCTAATACCTTGTTCAGAAATGTTGTCTTGACATCCATCTGATGGATCTCCCATCTCATCTGGTCTGCAAGAGATTTCATTAGGTCAATGCTATCTCTACACACCTAACTAAAAAATGAACTCTCACCCTATTATGAAAATTTTTTATACTCTTGAAGTGTGGTAAGAAACATATCATTTGAATAGTTTGAACAATGCTTTATAGGAACTCAATAGAAGAAGTCCTTAGGAATTAGTATATAAATAAAACAACAATAAGGTGCAAAGCTCTCACTCTAAGATTAGGATGGAGAATCTTCCTAACATCAATTTCTAAGCTATTCGATGATACGGACACCAAGCCTTTGAAATAGTCTATTGAAGATCTAAATATCCTCTCCTGCATTTCCTTAATTTAAGGAAAGCAATTGTATCACCCACTATGCTAAAAACAAGGATGAAAAATTGTGTGCTACCAACATAATGGTATGATCACCACATTTTTTTCTTATTTAAATTTCAATTTTTTTTAATAAAACAATACATATCTTACTATTAATTAGTTTTTCTCATCATTTATTAGTTAATTTTAATTTACCAATACTAATTACATACATAATAAAATATTTACTTGAATATACATCATAAAATATTTACTTAAATATGATAATAACATTTTACATAGCATAAAGTTATATATATATATAAATTGCAATCCATAATTTTCCATTTATTCAATATTTCATTACTAAATTGATTAACCAATATATAAATAACTATCACAATTCCATACCTCTTTATATTGATTAGGTTATTCATTCATGTAGATGTAATAAAGTATTAGAATAAATTAATGCTTAAGCTAATGACTCGTAAATCTACCATAAGTCATGGGATCACAGACATGTATCACATCGTGGATTAACACATGACACTGTATGAATTCAATGATTATTCTAAGAATTTCCACAGTGGAGTATTAATAAACTAAGATTCGCCTTGCGAACATGTCATCCCATTATACTAATGATAATACAATCTTGTAATTATGTTCCAATTTAGTAATGGTAATAAAGCGTTGTAATTAAATTCTAATTTAATATAGGGATATTAAGCCTTCTTCAGACAATGAATTTCATGAGTTGGAAGAAATATTGTCGTATTAACGGTTGACTAGATTTTCAATTGATTTTCCATAACAATGAAGATTGAGTCTTTTATTTGCCCAGATAAAAAAAATAGTACAACATTCCTTAATTATATAGAGGTGTTTACAATATCCTAAATTTTAATTTAGATTGCCATTTTCAGCTACAACCATATAAGAATTTTAGTCAAAAAAATTGATCTAGGTGGATATTGGTGGCCAGCTGACTATTCCAACTAGATGTCCAGTCGGTTTCTTCTATTTCCTTGATCATAGCAACATTTACTATTTTTAGTATCCTTTTGGGTCTTGAACTTCCAGAGTTTTTCTGACCCCCTAAACAACTTTTTTTTAGGTCCATAGTAAGCCCACGTCTTGTCAAATCCTTTAGTACTCACAGACATCTCTCCAACGATATATTGCATGCGCCAAACAAAGATCATATGACCAAGTTACGACTCTGGGAAGTTGGCTACCCAGCTAACCCCAACGGGGCCCACAAACACTTGGCATTCCATCTCCTGGGTTTATGGTTTTCCCTTACTTTTCAATAATAAAAAGGCCCTTAAGCCTCATTGTAACATAGTTGAGAGTTATGTAGCTTCCACATCTCTTTTTAGAGAGAAACTACCTTCGCCCGAGCTATTTTATTTCCATTATGCATGTAAGCATATTTCAGTTCTTTGATATTAATAAAATGAAGTTTTATTTTTGTTGCATCCTTGTGTTTATGTTTGTATTTGTATTCTGGTGTGTTCATGTATAAGCTTGGATCAGTGGCATCAGAGAGGTCAGTTCTTTCTTTGTTTTTCTTTGCATGTCCCCAAAGAGGTAAGGGTATAAGGATTTGAGATTCGAATTGGTTGAACCTTTGCAAGACTAGCCTTGCAAATCCCAACGACCTCCCATGGGAGAAGAAAATAAAGATGAGGGAGTAGGAGATCCTTTCAAAACATTTCTTGAAGAATCCCTTGAGTGATAAAGGAACACGATGATGCATAACTTTGCCTAGATCCTTCGGCAACTAGCCATAGGCGACACATCTTCATCCATAAGCCACTCTAGAGGTGCCACTCCCTTTAAGGTACAAGTCAACTTTGACATTCCCGTATTTGAAGGCCAGATAGATGCAAATGTGATAGACAGATGGTTAAATCTCTTGGAAGGATATTTTTCTTTTCATGACTTTTCCAATTAGGAAAATATTACTTTTTCACTACTCTAAGCTGCCCCTTAATTCAAGGACTTGTGGGAAACCTATTGTAAATAGAAGGACGAGAAGAAACCCTCTCTGTTTTCATCCACACCCACTTGGAATTCTTTCAAAGATGCCATCAAGAAACATTATTACCCTGAAGATAAATACATAAAGTGGACCACACTGCGGTAGGGGAGGGACGAAGACATGTTGGAGTTCACAAATATTTTTTATACCCTTCTCATGAAGTCAAGTATCGAGGATTCTAAGCAGTATTTGGTACTCAAGCACCACGATTGTATACACAAGTAAATATAGGATGAGGTGGAGTTTCTAGACATCTCCTCACTTGGTGTTGCCTATCAATACACTATCAATATTGAGTATAAGTTTAAATTAAAGAAGCAAAGCTTTATCTCTGCGAATCCAAAGCAAGGGAAAGGTGCCCCCAAACCACAAAACAAGGGAGAAATCCAAGGCGAGGCAACTCAGGACAACCCGCCGAAGCCACAATGAAAGAACAACACCACAAAAATAAAGGACACATGGAAATGGTGTGAGTTCAATAAGAGCCCGACTAACAAGATAAGTGAGTGTTGAGCCAAACAGCGAGTGGTGGCTGAGTTGAAGGCCTCAGAATTAGATGCATGTTCCGACTTTGAGTCTGAACCTGATAAGGAGAATAAAAAATGGAATCCAATTATTGTTGCGGAGCCCAATGCTATTGTTTTCACCAACATGTTCCAAAAGATTGATCCCGACAATCTAGAGGAGGGGAGGTGGCTCTTACACTCACAAATGTGGGTGAAGGGTTCTTTATTGCAATTCATTTTCGATAGTGGAAGCCAAAAGAACCTCATTTCAGTAGAGGTCATGAAGAGTTTGGGCCTACCAACCACACTACACCCACAACCGTACACCATCTAGTGGCTTCACCAAGGACGAGATATTCACATCAGCTAGTAGTGTCTCCTTTCCAGTAGAATCAAGACTTTCACAGATGAGGTGTTGAGTGGTGTTGCTTGTCTTGATTTTTTGATGTTTTATTAGGCCAAGCATACTTGTGGAAGAATCATACTATGTATGATTCTAGGCCTTTCACTGTTATTATTTCTTTGGGAAATAAGCTATATAGGATACCAAAGGTAGCATCGCCTACCGCCATCTCTTTGATCTCTATGAAGCAATGCAGTAAGACCATTTCCCAGATTGAGAAATTTGTCTTCCTTATGATTCACTCTCAGGGAAAGAAGGATATTGTGGCCACATTCATGGCTTACAAAAAGGGATTCTTCACATGGTAGCAATAGATGGAAAAGGTTGTGGAGGAGTATAGGGACATATTCACCTCACCCACATGTGTGCCCCTACATTATCAGGTCAAACACTCCATCGATTTAACCTAGAGCACGTTGTTACCCAATGGGTCAATCTATCGACACTCTGTTATGGAGAATGATGAAATCAAGAGGTATATTCAAGAGTTGTTGAAAAAAGGGAACATCAAGCCAAGTTCATCACCTTATGGGAGCTCGATCATGGTTGTAAAGAAGAAGGATGAGACCTAGAGACTCTGTATTGAATATCGGGTGATGAATAAGATCATTGACTAGCTCAAGGGGGCCAAATATTTCAATAGGATTGAGCTGAAGTCTGGTTATCACCAGGTAACAATCAAACCCTTTGATGTGTGGAAGATTACCTTCAAATCCAAGGAGGGCCTTTTTGAATGATTGGTCATGATTTTCTAGTTAACAAAATGCCCCCACAATCTTCATGAGGCTGATGGAAAACATCTTATGTCCCTTCACCAACTCATTCATGGTAATGTATTTGTTGTAAATAATACTGAGAGGGGTGGGGGTGAATCAGTATTATTAGGTCAATTATTTTTCATTTCACAATCAGATTTGCATACGTTGCTTCAGTTAGTGAAAACAACGTATATACGCAACTACAATTAAGAAAATTTGCGTATAACTTGCAGACTGGTAATTTAATTTATTCTTCTGGTGTTGATCATTAATCTGTGTGTCAGAGCCATATAAACAGTAACCAGGAACAGTAAAAATAGATCAGACAGTCACACACAAGAACACAAGATATAAGGTGGAAACCCAATGTGGGTGAAAACCACCTGCTGCAATTCGTCTCTATCTTCTTTCAATTAGAAACTTCTTTTTACAATGGATCTTGTACTGGTGCAGTCTTATACTAGTACGCAGGCTTCTACCTACAGAAGGCTACAACCTTCTCTCATTCTCCAGCTTCTCCTAGAAGGGAGCTACAACCCCCTTAGCTCTTGTACTAGCTGAGGTACTAGTACGTAGGTGCTGACCTATAGAAGGCTACAACCTTCTCTTTCTTCCAGGGACCACGTTTCATAAATTTTTAGATTGGATCCATGAATAAAATCAATCAAACATCAGGTATATCTGCATCAACCAATCTCCTTTGCACCAAACAAACTGAATCAAATAGTCACTTCTCTAAATGCTGTACCCAGAAAATAGTAACAGTAACCAGACACCAATTCTGAACCCAGAACACTGCAGCAATAAACAAAAGTAGCTAAAACATATTTCAAGAGACGTATGCTACTTCAATATGCAGAAACCTGCATGCATACGCTTCTGTATTAAGTCCAACCAGTGTATACGCT
This sequence comes from Pinus tabuliformis, assembly GCA_031772625.1. Lineage (NCBI taxonomy): Eukaryota > Viridiplantae > Streptophyta > Pinopsida > Pinales > Pinaceae > Pinus > Pinus tabuliformis. The sequence goes on from CM062811.1 coordinate 1,082,097,097, forward strand.
ATTTTGATTTACTAAACCAGCGTGTATATGTGCCTCTAATGTGTCAAACCTGCATGCAGATCTATAAAAGATAATTCACTCTTTCAAATATTCAGACATCAGTTATACACAGATTATTAGATTTACAGATCAAGTCATGCGCCAAATATAACATATCAAAATCACACAAAGATACTACTATTCAAGACTTGAGTTTTGACCCATCAATAGAACTTATCCATCTTTTTGCACTTAGGTTCCTCCTTGATTCAAATTCAGCTATGCACCATAAACCAATCACCAGTATTCCAGATCTTGCTCTTCATAAGATATTCAATGCTTGAGTCAATACCTTTGCCAAATGATCTCCTCCTTTTTATAGTCTTAGGCCTTACTTAAACCATGGTCCAAAACCATAGAGAAACAATACTAGGGACCCAATACCTGGGTTCAATACTTCGGGCAAATACCATGGTCCAAGACCATAGGTCCAAATACCATGGACCTAAAAATAAGCTTTCCCACATGTACGCGCTTTTCCATGCATGAAAGTGTGTGCATACGCATATGCGACTTTCGATCCCTGGCAACGCCCCCAAAAGATGGTGAGCACCAGTGTTGTAGCAATAATGCTGCAACTCATTGGCTGCCTACTTTACTCTTATCAACCCGATAGTTCATAACAAATTTGGAAGCGATGATACTATATGCACAAGTACTAGTTCTTATTGCAGGTTGTCACTTGGTCAGCCAACACAAGATCACTAGGAGCTCAAGACAACTTCTATGGATTCCAGAAGAAGCTTTATATGTGATGGAAGGAAAAAGAGATTACTCTACTGATGCTATTCTACTTGCAGAAAGGAAGACTGAAATGTAAAGCAAACCAAGGAAATCCTAGTTAACCACTAATCCTACTTTTGCAGAAAACACTATGAAAACCATGAAAAGAATGCCACTATCTACTCAAGGAAGTAAACAACATCTACCTAAGCTATTTTTGAAAGTAAATGAGCAAAAAAATATATTTTTGGATTTTTATGTATTTTTATGTGAATTTGTTATGTATGTAATTTATTTGTTTGTAGATGTGGCAGTGAATAGGTGGCGATGGAGGGCGGTTTTGGGACTTGCGAGGATGTAGGATGGTGTGGATGGGTCTTAGGAGGTCTCAGGTGGCCTTCTGGAGTCTTTTCCCAAACTCGGCTTTCAAAAGAAAACCTACAAGAAAATCTTCAGGAGGACACAGGAAATATACAAGAGGAAAAACATCGTTCTACAGGAGGCCTACAGGAGGAGGCCGAGAGTAGTTTTCACTATTTTGAAGGTGTGAGAGTCGGTTGAGAAGGTAGATGAAGGTTGGAATGAAGTGTTAGGGCACCTAGGGTCTACCAAGAATCATTGTGAGAGAGAAAGGTGATGGGATTTTCATGGGCATGGATTAGATGGAGGATGGAGTGGCTGATAGGCGAGATTGTTGCCAGAAGATATATGCTGCATAAAAAATTTACAGTCAACCAATGAGATTGAGTAAGCAAGGAAATAAGCGCATCTAAAAACCAAAGTTTTTGCATCAAAGTAAACTATGATCTATGGAAGAAAATGTTGATAACCATTGCATGAAAGAGAAGCATGAAGGAAGACTATTGAAAATAAGGAAGTGAGCATGATGAAGAAGTTCTGAAGCAAAGCAAACTAAACTATGAACCAATTAGAAGGTTGCAAACACTAGAAGTCCTATGAAGGAGGAAAATTTGTGTTTTTGGGATAGCAAGAGGGTCTTTGCCTCAGATCAATGTCCCAAAGGGAGGAAGAGAGTCCAAGGCACTGCTGCTAGCCTTTTAGATCTTTTATTTATCACTACTTAACCTGCTATGGAAAACACAAATGGAAGAAAACTACTGAATCATCAAAAACAACATATTCTAAACCATAAAAGAAATATATCTAACAACAACCTAATCTACAAACTGAAATGAAACATACAAATACAAGAAAAGGGGAGCTTGGCTACTTGCATTGGGCCCTAACCCAAGAGATTGAGCCCTCTGAGGTAACTCAGTGCTAACTCAAAAGGGATTCCATCTTTATTCTCAAAAAAAAAAACAAGGTTACATGAACTGTGAAGATAATAAGCTCGAAGTTGAGCAGGGTTACATAAACAATACTGTAGCAAAAATTCAACAAAAATTCGACCAACTCCCTAATGAGGCCCTAGGCCTCTCTACTTATACAAATGAAGCTCCCAACAGCTTCCTCAAAATCAGGGAGGCTTGGCTCCCAAAACTCGAGATAAACATCAGTTATCCTCCACTTTGCTCGGCTGCTTGCTAATGCATGACTTAGTTGCTTGTACTCCGAGCTGAATGAAGGGAAATTCGAAGTGAGGAGTAATAATTGAGGGGGATTCCCTCCTATAAGTACTCTCCTTTGTCCACTTCGAGTTATTTCTACCATTTGTCCACTGGATCCTTGACTTTGACCACACAAATCGTCAATAATCTGAATTAAACACATATTATACCTCATGGCATCATAACTAACTCAACTCACTCTATAAGCATAAATATATTCAGAAAATCATGTAATAGGCTAAGAGAATGGTTGATTTGACTAGGTTAGGAGGTAAAATGAGCCCATATAATTACCCATTTATGAGGCTCATCAATATGCTCATAGTCTAGAGGTTGTTGCCAGACCTCATCATGATCTAACTGAAACCCTAACCAGAAGGTTAAATCGCTCCTCGATCCCAGAGCCTCGTTAACTTCACAAGAACCTACAATTTCTATATAATTTAATATAGAAATGATATAAATAATTAAAAGATAGATATTGAATTAGTTTATTATAAACAAATTGTGTTTTTATTTTTGTTTAACGTGTATCTATTTTTTTTCGACATTCACTTTTATAAATAAATATAATATTATAATTATTGGGTTTAGAGATGCTACAATCAGTATGGAAAAGATGTGGCATAAAATTAAATTTAAAAATAGTAAAATAATAATTTAAATTTACAAATTAAAAATAGTAAGAAAAATGAAATTAATATTAGTCATAATTAAAATTCTTCAATTTACACCTTAATTTTACATAACTTTATATACATATATAAAGTAATCTAAAGTTAAAAAAATAATTACCTTTTATTATGAGGAATAAATGTAATTTCTTCCCTAATTGATACGAAGATGAGTAAATAAAAAATAGATTACCTTTTACTATGACAAAGATATGTATTTTCTTCACTAATTAATATGGAGTTTGACAAAAAATAATAGTATTGATAGTACATGATGTGTAATTAATTTTATGTCATTCACATATGATATTTAAAACAAAAATATATTAAGTGCAAAAAATATTGTATTTTCAATTATAAGTAGAATATTTCAATGTCCACATTAAATATCACAATTTTATATCTACTTTACTTAGAGAGAAATTAAGTAATTTAAATTAATTTTTTTCTTATATTTTCTGGAACTATATAATTTATTTTATTTCTATGGAGTTGATATATAAGATTTTAAGAATATTAACAACAAAAAAAAATTAAAATAGGTTATAAACAAAATATTCCAATATTTGAGTAAAACATTTTAACATGAAACATATATAGAAAGAAAAAGTTTTTTTTTTTCAATTCAATGTATGAGGGATATTTGTAATTCTTTTAAAGTTTAATATGGATTTGATATGTAATATTTTAAAAAATATTAACAATAAAAATAATTAAGTTTATGCACAATCCAGGGAAATATGGGGCTTGTTTTAACATATTAATATGGAGAATTTGAATTATAAATCAAATATTTCAATGTCAACTACAAATATATTATATCAACCTAGATCCATCTTAACTCCAGATCTACCAAAGGCATCAAATCTCTTTTCACTTTGAAAATTGTTTGTATCTCAACAAAATTTATCCCTCAATAAAATTAAAATAAATTTAAACTAGTTTTAATAAACGTAATATTATAATTTTAATAAAATATAAATAATAATGATAATAGGTTAAGAATGTTATCATCCATTAAACTCCTCACAAGTCACACCAATGACTTTACACATAAAAAAAATTAACAAAAAATGAATTCTAGGTGTTAAACAATGGATAAAGGTGGAAACATTTGGTTAAAGACAAACTAATATTTAATCAAAACAAATTTGAATACGTAATTCCATACTTACAGTAAGTATAATAATAATATGCCACAATTCCTTTTCTCTACATAAATTATAATAATAATAAGAAGTTAAAAAATACTATCAACCATTAAATTCCTCACAAGTCACACCATCTCAACTGTAAACATTTGACTCCTCCTCTTAATGATTAAGTATTGAAAATCAACGAGAAAATCCCTATCGGCTGCATTTCGTCAGGATGAATCATATCATACAAAGGACATGTTTCATTTATGTTGACAAGGGAGCCCAAAAGCCATACAAGATTTTATTGTTTCTTCTTAAATATTATTATTTCACTAATGTCCATTGATAATCAATCAATAAAATAATTTTTTGCTTGAAATCTATTAAGGCAATAATGTCTCACACGATTATTAATTATACTAGATTATGTTGTTTTCTCTTGAATATTATTATTCCACTAATTTATTTTAATCAAATCATTTCTCATACTATTGTTAATTTAATTCACTCAATCATAGAGTAAAGTTGATTGAAAATGAATTTTGGTATCGTTGAAGTATTGTAATTTATTTTAGTATTACTATTTAAGGCAAAATATTTTGATTAATATTTTTTAATAGAAAACAATTCGGCTATTCAATATAATAAGTACAATAACATTAAGAAACATGGCGTTTTTGAAATTTTAAATTGAGAAATTTATAATAAGTAGATTTAATTGAATTGTGTGACATGTTTAAAAAATTTTAATAAGGAAATTTTATTTTAAATTTAATAAGATCTTAATTGATTTGACTTGACACATATATAATAAATAGATAATGCAAGTATTCAAGTAATGAATTAATAATTCAATCAATATTATATATCTCAATGAGAAATTTGATTTTTTTTTTAATGTAGATTAAGATATGTTATTAAATATATATAAATAAAAAGCAAATTAATTAAAGAAAATAGTTAAAAAAACATTTTAAAAAACATGGTTCGAGTTTTCATAATTTAGTACATTTAATAAAATTGTATCTTTAAATATTCTTTATATCTTAGTTGGGGAAATTTTGACAACTCTTCATAATAATAATAATATGGTTAACAAATTTATTAAATTTGTTTTATTCTATGTTTGTTTTCAATATTTATATAAAAATATATTTATATTTTGATAACAAGGATATAATAAAAATATTATCACATATACATCAAAATATATATATATATAATAATAATTTAAATTATAATTTTATAGGTGTAATATTTCTTGGTAATTTTAATTTTTTTGATGTAACCTTTTATTAATTCTGTGATTTTTTTAAGTTAGTTAACTAATTAAATTTTTCATAACATAAATATCACATCATGTAAGGAATCAAAAGTATAAAAATAATATAACAGGAAATCATAACATTAGATACTGATATACTTTGGAAACCTCATAGGGTGAAAACTAGAAAATATTTAATTTTTATTAAATGTATGTGAGGGTGTTCACTCCTCACTCAAAGGATTATAAGGAGTCCATTCCTTAACCATTTTCATAAAATCTTACAAAGAAATTTCATCTTGAATGCAACATAACTAGCTATAATCTATTACAATCATCATGACCTCATTTACCCACAAACCCTTGAGAATTATGTATTTGGGACTTGGTTCTTCCCATTAGTGGATTATTATGCATTATTATGCAGCTGACATTCCTTCACTATGCATAGACTACTAACTTATTGTCTTCCATAATGGTAAACATAATCCATCTTTGCATATGTCGCAATATTTTCCTACAACTCCTACTATTAACAACCTTTGATATCATGATTAGATCAAGTATTAATCAAACCAATAATAAATCCATACTAGTTATGTTTCATCATCTATTCATGTGCATTCATGAAATGTAAAAAAAATATCATGACATGCTTTCTTTAACAACACTGCACATGCATTAATTTTAAGCATGTACCTATCAAAGCATGTCTATAGATAAATATCACATTAACTATTATTCCCTTCACACAAGAACACATTCCTTCAAAAGAAAATCACTACAACTATCCATACATTCCCTTAAGAGAAGCTAAAACATCAGTTATGATCTTCATGCATGTGATGCATAAACTTTATCAAAGGAAACTAGTGCTTCAGCTATTACCATTGGTGCATGCAAATTACTAAAAGAAACCTAACACAATGAATGTTGTTCCTATGCATGAAAATGTATATGTTTTCCAAAAATAAACTTCCCAAAAGAATGCTTAACACAATAGAGCATGTAAAGACATGTTTCATTTTCAAGAAAATCTAGCATAATAGAGCATGTAAAAACATGTTTTCTTTTCTAGAAAACTAATACAACAAATGTCTTCTTTTACAAAATATTAAACCACCACTATCCATATATATATATAGATATTCTAAAGAAACCAACACATTACTATGATTTTTGTGCATGTAGATAACTCTTCTTTCCTTCTTTTTTTTTTTTTCTAATGAAGGCTAATAGAACATGCTATTGTTTCTTGCATGCAAATTTATATTCTTTCCAAAAGAAAGCTAGTACAAATCTTGCATGAAAATTACATGATCTTTTCCTAAAAGTAAACTAACAAGATATATGTTCTTTTTGTATGCAAAACATATTTTTTTCAAAGAAATTAATAGAATAGTAGGTATGTATGCAAGCACATATTCCCTTTTTCAAGAACACTAATACAATGGCTATTCTTTCCATGCCTGCATACACATATTCACATATTACTTTTCCAAATAAACTTTCATAATAACTATCATTATGTGTATGTATATAACACATGCTCTTTTCAGGAAACTAACATCATAACTATTGTTTTGTGCACTTCAAGGGATATTATTTTCCAAAATAAATCATAATAGTTATTATTTCCTGCATGCAAACATATACTTCTATTCAAGAAATTCAAATGCATAGTAGCTAGTTTTTTTCATACAAACTTATATTTTCTTTTCAAGAAATCTATCTCAATAATTATTCCTTTCCATGCATACAAAACACATTTCTTTCTAAGAAATCTACACTATTATTATATGCATAAATATTCTTTTCAAGAACTGTAATTCATCAATCATTCTTTCAATGCAACTGCCTATTCTTTTCCCAACAGAATGTTATTCTTATTAGCTATTGTTTCATATATGCAACCACGTACTCATTTTACAAGAAATATAATAGTAATAATTATTCCTTTCACCATAACTAAACACCAAAAAATGTATTCTTTTTCAAATGATACCACAAGAATTATCTATATTTGCATGCAATACAAAACTTTTTCCCAAGAATAGTTGTCCATTTATGGATAAAAATACAAATTTCTTGCAGTTTTTTTAAAACAACAACATGGGTAACCTATGTTTTCTGTGAGTAGAGATTCATGAGTTCTTTTCAAGAAATTAATCTAATCAATTTTCTTTGGTTCACAACCCATGAAAAAGTATCAAAAATTACCTTGGTTATCGTAGAACCCATGAATGTATTTCCAAAAATTAATTGAAAGAAGTCGAATAAAATATTATTTCTTTTACTATACAAATTTTCTTCCATGAATTCAACACACATCATACTTCACTTTTTCTTCAAGACTACCCTTTGTTCCAATATTTTTTGCCCCCACCTTCATTTCTTTGCCAATTGTGTCTTTGCAAATTCATTTCCACTCTCTCTTATACATAGTGAACCCTTCACCAACTGTAATCCTCATCCTATCATTATTTGAAGAGCTTTCTTGCTTGTTGCAAGATACCCTCCACAAAACATCCAATAATCAATAATACACCAGGCAACTATCTCTTGCTAAATCAAAGATTGGTATTATATCTCTTCAATGGATGTTGTGAATTTTGATTACCCATAACAAAATGGATTTAGTTCATGTTGACAATACAATGCATGTGGATCCTCTATGTCGCCATACGTTTTCTTTCCAAGTTGTGCCATGGTCTTCCCTTTTTTCCATCTCCTTTTTTCGAAAGACCAAGAAGATGTTCCTCTGAATATTGTTCATTAGTCATTTCAGTTTCACCAATGATAAAATTAGTTTGTAACTAATTCTCATTAGAGTAGTTAAACAAATCAATAAAATTCCACCATAATTATTTCAATAATAATTTCAAGTTATTAAAATTATTACGTAAGGGTATTACAATAAGTTTATATTATTATATTATTATAAATTATGGCCTTTGAGATTTATATAGGGAAATAAATTACCAGCCATATAATTTTTTTTAATTTATTTAAAAATTTATATTTCAAAAAATATTCATTTTCATAAAGACTTGATAAATATAAATATAAATATAAATATAAATATATATATATATATATATATATATATATATATATATATATATATATATATATATATATATATATATATATATATATATAATCATATAAATTAATTTTGTTTATTTACATTTTATAAATTGTGAGGTTTAAGTTTTACAAAGTTAAATTACAATCCACTTAAATCTAATTTAAATAATTTGAAAATTTATATTATTAAAATTTATTATTTCTAAATATCTAATTAATGTAAGATTAACATAAATATACTTTTATTAAGTTTATATATATGTATATATATGTTTTAGTTCTCAAGGTATATTTTTAAAAGAAAAGTTGAAAATCATTACAAAGATATTGCTCAATATGAACTCAACATGTGACAAGTGGAAATGGAAACAAGGTAGGGAGAATAGAAATATTTCTCCCAGTCACACATGACACATGTAATTCTCACACACATACACTTTTATTTTCTAATCCTGGAGAGAACATCAATCTCTTTTGTGAAGCAATGCGTATGAATATCTCCTTTTAATGACTCTCAAAGAATCAAAAGGATTTTTATTCCTAACGCTTTCATTTTCAAGTAGCAATAGGTGAGGGATTGAAATTTATGGGATTTTATTTGAAACTAGATCAATATAAAAAATGTTCTAGCAATGGCTAATAATGAAGGTAGATAAAAAAATTAATACATGATGCAATCCATGGCTCTCTAGAGGTGGTCAATTAGACCTTATTAAATCATTCTCAGAAGCAATTCCTATTTGTTCCTGACATGTATTCTGAAAGGAGTGTTTGGACAAATCACATTTTTAAATTTTAAGGCAGTTTGCTCTAGGGGGATAGGAAAGAAATGGAGGTTCTAGCGTCATGGAAAACACTCTTTCTACCAAAATATCAAGGGGGTAGGCCTTAAGAAAATATTATATTTATCAAATTCCCTTGTAGAAAAGGATGTATGCATGTTGAAAGGTTTTATAATCTAGGTGTAGATAGTAAAATATAAGTAAATTTTTATTAAATATATATAAAAATGGTCATGAAGCCAGTTTGACACTCCTAATATGCATCAAGAATAGGGAAATTAATTATTATGTCCTTCCCCTTGATAGGAGATTAGTTTATTTGAAAAAATTCCAGAGGAAACAAAATTGTTTGTCATGGAAAAAAAAGCGAGAGGAAACAAAGTCTAAATTGGCTTGGACCCTTGGATTAGCAACAATGATACATATAGGCTCCCACACATTCTAGTTATATATCTAAAATTTCAAGGATACCATACTCTAAGATATGTAGCTCAAGAAATCAAAACTTTGGGTTGGCCATAATAGTGGCTTTACAGGGAAGAGATTGGATTACAAGAGCATAATAACGACTTATGAAAATGTTATACTCAAAAGATAAAAAATTACTTCATAAATATGAATGATCAAGAAGATATATTCATTTGGTCTTTGAATCATACAGGTGACTGTGATCCTAAGCTAGGATACAAGGCCCTAGCTCTCGAGCATGAAAAATCTTAAACCACCGTGGTAAAGGCCTCTATGGAAATTCAAGTGTTCATTCAAATTAGAATTATTTATGTGGCTATTGTTAAACAACAAAGCCTTAACATGGGACATCCTTCATAAAAGAAGTTTTAAGGAATTAGGTCAATGCTATCTCTACACACCTAACTAAGAAATGAACTCTCACCTTATTATGAAAAGAGTTTATACTCTTGAAGAGTGGCAAGAAACATATAATTTGAATAGTTTGAACAATGCTTTATAGGCACTCAATAGAAGAAGTCCTTAGGAATTAGTATATAAATAAAACAACAATAAGGTGCAAAGCTCTCACTCTAGCATTAGGATGGAGAATCTTCCTAACATCAATTTCTAAGCTATTCGATGATACGGACACCAAGCCTTTGAAATATTCTATTGAAGATCTAAATATCCTCTCTGCATTTCCTTAATTTAAGGAAAGCAATTGTATCACCCACTATGCTAAAAACAAGGATGAAAAATTGTGTGCTACCAACATAATGGTATGATCACCACATTTTTTTTCTTATTTAAATTTCAATTTTTTTAATAAGACAATACATATCTTACTATTAATTAGTTTCTCTCATCATTTATTAGTTAATTTTAATTTACCAATACTAATTACATACATAATAAAATATTTACTTGAATATACATCATAAAATCTTTACTTAAATATGATAATAACATTTACATAGCATAAGGTTATATATATATATATATATATATATATATATATATATATTGCAATCCATAATTTTCCATTTATTCAATATTTCATTACTAAATTGATTAACCAATATATAAATAACTATCACAATTCCATACCTCTTTATATTGATTAGGTTATTCATTCATGTAGATGTAATAAAGTATTAGAATAAATTAATGCTTAAGCTAATGACTCATAAATCTACCATAAGTCATGGGCTCACAGACATGTATCACGTCGTGGATTAACACATCATACACTGTATGAATTCAATGATTATTCTATGAATTTCCACAGTGGAGTATTAATAAACTAAGATTCCTCTTGTGAACATGTCATCCCATTATACTAATGATAATACAATCTTGTAATTACGTTCCAATTTAGTAATGGTAATAAAGCCTTGTAATTCAATTCTAATTTAATATAGGGATATTAAGCCTTCTTCAGACAATGAATTTCATGAGTTGGAAGAAATATTGTCGTATTAACGGTTGACTAGATTTTCAATTGATTTTCCATAACAATGAAGATTGAGGTGTTTACAATATCCTAAATTTTAACTTAGATTGCCATATTACCCTACAACCATATAAGGATTTTAGCTAAAAAAATTGATCTAGGTGGATATTGGTGGCCAGCTGACTATTCCACCTAGATGTCTAGTCGGTTTCATCTGTTTCCTTGATCATAGCAACATTTACTATTTTTAGTATCTTTTTGGGTCTTGAACTTTCGGAGTTTTTCTGACCCCGTAAACAACTTTTTTTTAGGTCCATAGTAAGCCCACGGCCTGTAAAATCCTTTAGTACTCATAGAGATCTCTCCAACAATATATTGTACGCGCCAAACAAAGATCATATGACCAAGTTATGACTCTGGGAAGTTGGCTACCCAACTAACCCCAACGAGGCCCACAAATGCTTGGTGTTCCATCTCCTGGGTTTAGGGTTTTGGTTGTTTATGGTTTTCCCTTATTTTTCAATAATAAAAAGGCCCTTAAGCCTCGTTGTAACATAGTTGAGAGTTATGTAGCTTCCACATCTCTTTTTAGAGAGAAACTACCTTCGCCCGAGCCATTTTATTAGCATTATGCATGCAAGCATATTTAAGTTCTTTGATATTAATAAAATGAAGTTTTATTTTTGTTGCATCCTTGTGTTTATGTTTTTATTTGTATTCTGGTGTGTTCATGTATAAGCCTGGATCAGTGGTATCAGAGCGGTGAGTTCTTTCTCTGTTTTTCTTTGCATGTCACCAAAGAGGTAAGGTTATAAGGATTTAAGATTCGAACTGGTTGAACCTTTGCAAGACTAGCCTTGCAAATCCCAACAACCTCGCATGAGAGAAGAAAATAAATATCAGGGAGTAGGAGTTCCTTTCAAAATATTTCTTGAAGAATCCCTTGAGTGATAAAGGAATGCGATGATGGATAACTTTGCCTAGATCCTTCAGCAACTGGCCATAGGCGACACATCTTCATCCATAAGCCACTCTGGAGGTGCCACTCCCTTTAAGGTACAATTCAACTTTGACATTCCCATATTTGAAGGCCAGATAGATGCAAATGTCATAGATAGATGGTTAAATCTATTGGAAGGATATTTTTCATTTCATGACTTTTACAGTTAGGAAAATATTATTTTTTCACTACTCTAAGCTGCCCCTTAATTCAAGGACTTGTGGGAAACCTATTGTAAATAGAAGGATGAGAAGAAACCCTCACTGTTTTCATCCACACCCACTTGGAATTCTTTCCAAGATGCCATCAAGGAACATTATTACCCCGAAGATAAATACATAAAGTGGACCACACTACGGTAGGGAAGGGATGAAGAAATGTCGGAGTTCACAAATATTTTTTATACCCTTCTCACGAAGTCGAGTATTGAGGATTCTAAGCGGTATTTGGTACTCAAGGACCATGATTGTATACACAAGTAAATATAGGATGAGGTGGTGTTTCTAGACATCTCCTCACTTGGTGTTGCCTATCAATACACTATCAATATTGAGTATAAGTTTAAACTAAAGAAGCAAAACTTTATTTTTGTGAATCCAAAGCAAGGGAAAGGTGCCCCAAAACCATAGAACAAGGGACAAATCCAAGGTGAGGCAACTCAAGACAACCCGCCGAAGCAACAATGAAAGAACAACACCACAAAAATAAAGGACACATGGAAATGGTGTGAGTTCAATAAGAGCCCGACTGACAAGACAAGTGAGTGTTGAGCCAAACAGCCACTATGGCCGAGTTGAAGGCTTCAGAATTAGATGCATGTTCCGACTCTGAGTCAGAACCTGATAAGGAGAATAAAAAATGGAATCCGATTATTATTGCGGAGCCCAATGCTATTGTTTTCACCACCAAGTTCCAAAAGATTGATCCCGACAATCTAGAGGAGGGGGGCTGGCTCTTCCACTCACAAATGTGGGTGAAGGGTTCTCTATTGCAATTCATTTTCGATAGTGGAAGCCAAAAGAACCTCATTTCAGAAGAGGTCATGAAGAGTTTCGGCCTACCAACCACACCACACCCACAACCGTACACCATCTGGTGGCTTCACCAAGGACGAGATATTCACATCATTTAGTAGTGTCTCCTTTCCAATAGAATCAAGACTTTCACAGATGAGGTGTTGAGTGGTGTTGCTCATCTTGATTTTTTGATGTTTTATTAGGTCAAGCATACTTGTGGAAGCATCATGCTATGTATGATTCTAGGCCTTTCACTGTTATTATTTCTTTGGGAAATAAGTTATATAGGACACCAAAGGTAGCACCACCTACCTCCATCTCTTTGATCTCTATGAAGCAATGTAGTAAGATCATTTCCCAGATTGAGAAATTTGTCTTCCTTATGATTCACTCTCAGGGAAAGAAGGATATTGTGGCCACATTCATGGCCTACAAAAAGGTATCCTTCACATGGTAGCAATAGATGGACAAGGTTATGGAGGCGTATAGGGACATATTCACCTCACCCACATGTGTACCCCTACATTATCAGGTCAAACACTCCATCAATTTGACCTAGAGCACGTTGTTACCCAATGGGTCAATTTATCAACACTCTGTTATGGAGAATGATGAAATCAAGAGATATATTCAAGAGTTGTTGCAGAAAGCGAACATCAAGCCAAGTTCATCACCCTATGGGAGCTCGATCATGGTGCTAAAGGAGAAGGATGAGACCTAGAGACTCTATATTGAATATCAGGTGATGAATAAGATCATTGACTAGCTCATGGGGGCAAAATATTTGAATAGCATTGAGTTGAAGTCTGGTTATCACTAGGTAACAATCAAACACTTTGATGTGTGGAAGATTACCTTCAAGTCCAAGGAGGGCCTTTTCGAATGATTTGTCATGATTTTCTGGTTGACAAATACCCCCACAATCTTCATGAGGCTGATGGAAAACATCTTGTGTCCCTTCACCAACTCATTCATGGTAATGTGTTTGGACGACACCCTAATCTTTAGCTAGAGTTGGGAAGAACACCTCCACCATATATTGGAGGTCCTCCAAACCCTGCGACAAAACAAATTTTGTGCCAATTTGGAGAAATGTACTTTTGGTATGACCCAAGTTCAATATCTGAGCTATATCATTGATGAGCGAGGTGTGCATGTGGACCCAGCCAAGATACAAGTTATTTGGGATTGGCCAGCCCCAACAACTCTAACAGAGCATCACAAATTTCTGAGCCTTGTCAATTTCTACCACAGGTTCGTACTGGGGTTCTCTCATATCACTTGGTCTTTGAGTCAAGTCACCAAGGATGGAGCGAAAGAAAATTTATTTTGGTCTGAATTCCAACATAAGACATTTACTGAGCTGAAGCATCACCTCTTCCCTGCACTAGTTCTCACATTATTGGACTTGCAACAACCATATGTGATTGAGATAGATGCCTCTCACTATGGTATTGGGGCATTTCTTACTCACTAGGGGAATCTAGTGTCATATCACAGTGTGACACTTTCAAACATTGTCCGAAAGTATCCCACCTATGACAAAAAGATGTATTCCATTGTGTAGGCATTCTCATAATAAGAGCACTACATTCTAGGGAAGGAAATGGTCATCCACATAGAAAATCGACCCATGAATTCATATATACACAAGGAAATTTGTAGAATGATCACCATTAGAAATAGTCCACATACCCGCAACAGTTCCATTTGAACATTAATTACAAGAAGGGAGCACCAATAATGTTGTAGACTTCCTTAGAAGACTGTCGGTCATGGCGCAAACCACTATTCTCAACTCTTATGGACACGAGACTTCGAGGTGGCCACATATTTACAAGAGTGACCCATAATTTGGAAACACATATCAGATACTCCTGGAAGGCAAGCAAGTTCCTGATTTTCACTTGCAGGGTGAACTGTTATGCCACCTGGGACACCTGTGTGTTTTTCTAGTGAGCATGCCGAGATGACTTGGGAGTCACACTATAGTTAGGTTTTTGGACATTTCAAAAGAGAAAATAGTGGCAATGGTGTAGAAGTATTTTTATTAGCCAAACATTCGACAAGATGTTGGGAAGTACATCATATCTTGCACTGCCTATGCCATTGCCAAATTGACCATTAATAAGTAAGGCCCATATAATCATCTACCTACTCTTATTTGGCCTTGGGAACCCGTTTCCATGGATTACATGTTGGGCCTTCCTTCTACTAAGCATGGAAACAATTGCATTTTCATGGTCGACGACAAATTCTCTAAGATGGCCATTCTAGTGGTTTGCAAGAAGAGTATCTTAACATAAGAAAATGCTAAGCTCTTATTTGAACAAGTGTGTTGGAAATAGTACTGAGAGGGGGGGTGAATCAGTATTATCAAGTCAATTATTTTTCATTTCACAATCATATTTGTATACGCTACTTCAGTTATGGGAAACTGCGTATATATGATACTCTGTCTAAGGTAACCAACGTATATCAGAAAACTTATGATTCATTAAATGTTGATCTTTAATCAGAGCATCAAAACTTCATTAACCATACGAACAGTAAACAGGTGCAGTAAAACAGAATAGATCATCACACACCTGGACACAAGATATAAGGTGTGTTGTGTGTGGAGCATGATTGTTCAGAGGTCTTTGTTTCAGCCGGATGTATACCCCAGGAAGTTTGTACACCCCTCCATGTGGGGGGGGTGCGGGGTGGCCGATCCCCCCTGGCTGGGGGGTCCGAGGGCCAGTGGTCCCTCGACAGGGGCTCTGGGGCAGTGCCCCCCAAGCTAAAAACAAATGTAAAATTGCCTTGTAAAAGTATAGTAATTTCTAGTCAATCTCGGTCGTTCATTAGGAAGATGATCTAACGGTAGAACTTATGTTTAGTTTAGGGTTTTTTTCCCTGGAAGGCAATCCCTCTCTTTGTATGAGGGTATTTTATTGGAGGCTGAGATATAGATGTGTATTCTGTGAGTGAGAAACAGTGAGAGAAAACAAAGGATATTACAGCGGATTTGCTGTAGGTTGTGTCTCTTCATTTTGCTAGATAATAGAAAGGAAGGACTGGCTGTTTGGGGTGGACATAGCCCAAACTGGGTGAACCACGTATATCTGTGTCTCTCTTGTTTTGTGTGTTTTCTGTGTTTATATTTCTGCAATATTTTATGTGTTCCAGTGTTCCGTAATATATAATTTTCTAACAAGGTGGAAACCCAATGTGGGTGAAAACCACCTGCTACAATTCGTCTCTATCTTATTTTAATAAGAAACTTCTTTTTACAATATTTCTGTACTGGTGCAGTCTTATACTAGTACACAGGCTTCTACCTGTAGAAGGCTACAACTTTCACTCATTCTTCAAATTCTCCTGGAAGGGCGCTACAACCCCCTTAGCTCTTGTACTAGCTAATGTACTAGTACGTAGGTGTTGACCTATAGAAGGCTACAACCTTCTCTTTTCTTCCAGGGACCATGTTTCATAAATTTTCAGACTGGATCCATCAATAACAATAATCAAACATCAAATACATCTGCATCAACCAATCTCCTTTGCTGAATCAAACAATTACTTCTCTGAATGTTGTAACTAGAATACATTAACAGTAACCAGAAACCAATCCTGAACCCAGAACACTGCAGCAATAAATAGAAGTAGCTAAAATATATTTCATGAGACGTACGCTACTTAAATATGTAGAACCTACATGCATACGCTTCTGTATTAAGGCCAACCAACGTATACGCTATTTTGACTTACTGAACCATCATGTATACGTGCCTTTGTTGTGCTAAACCTGCGTAGAGATCTATAAAAGATAATTTACCCTTTTCAGTTATTCAGACATCAGTTATACCCAGATTATTAGATTTATAGATCAAGTCATGCACCAAATATAACAGATCAAAATCACACAAAACTACTATTCAAGCCTTAAGATCTTGACCCAACAATAGAACTTATCCTTCTTCTAGTGCTCAAGTTCCTCCTTGGTTCAGATCTAGCTATGCACCATAACCCAATTCTAGATCTTGCTCTTCATAAGATATTCAATGCTTGAGTGAATGCCTTTGCCTAATGATCTCTTCCCCCTTTTATAGTCTAAGGCCTTACTCAATACCATGGTCCAAAACCATAAGGAATCAATACCATGGACCCAATACCTGGGTTCAACACTTCGAATGAGATACCATGGTCCAAAAATAAGTTTTCCCACATGTACGTGCTTTTCCTTTCATGAAAGTGCGCGCATACGTATATGCGACTTTTGATTGGCAATCCTGTGTGTATACGCGACTTTGTAAAGAGGAACTTGCGGATATCTCTTTTTCCTCATTCTGAGATTTGTCATCTGAGAGAGTTGCCATCAAGGACAACACCTGAGTCATAAAACCTATGTCATAATGCCAACAATCTCCCCCTTTGGACTTGATGGCAACCCCAAGTCACTCAAAGTCATTCTCCCCCTTTGTCATCAAGGGCAAAGAGTTATGCTCCCCTTGAGTACATGCCAAAATCTCTGCTCTACTATGTTTTGATTGTAGGCAAGGTCTACAAAAAGATGTTCTTCAAGAAAGAACATGACTCTATACATCATGAATTACCTTCCTATCACCAAAGGTTCATACATACATCCATCTCCCAGCCAAGTGGTGATATACCAATATTGATTAATCCACCCAACCAAGTGGGGATACACCAAAAGCTTACACATGATAAAATAAGAACATTACATCATCCATCCTAGGCATAGTGGGGAAACAAAATAGGTCGTTACATGACCTTGATGATAAAAGATATACATGACATAGAGAAAAAGTATCTAAAACAAGACTATGATAGTCATCAACAGAAACTGTCAATCATCATTCAGACCAACAACCATGTTCTCCCTCTACACTTGTTCTACCTGAAACCAAAAACAATTGTGAACTTGAACCAAGATCTTCTAAGATAATGCCAACAATGCATTATTAGAAGTATATATGCTCCCCCTGAACCTATTCCAGATGGTCTATATCAGACCCATATCAGACTCTTTTCATCCTGAGCCTGGCCCACTATTTGTCTTCAACATATACGCGATTGTATCCATAGAAACCGGTGTATGTATGCGGATACTCCTCATGAAACTCATGTACAACCACTTTTCTCTGAAATAGATAAGTTTCAACAGCAAGATGATGTGTCAACTACTCCCAGCTTCTGTTTGAGGTATTCAAATGTCTCCTTGGGCAGTGGTTTGGTGAGTATATCAGTGACCTGTTCCTTGGAGGGAACATACTCCAATTTGACCTTTTGTTCAAGCACTTGTTCCCGGAGAAAATGATATTTGATAGGTATGTGCTTGGTATTTGAATGGATGACATGATCCTTTGTAATACTGATTGCACTTGTATTATCACATAAAATGGAGATAGGTGGAGTACAAGTGATTTGAAGATCTTGTAAAGTTTGCATCATCCAAAGGAGTTGTGTGTAGCTAGATGTAGCAGCCACATATTCCAGTTCAGCTGTAGATAAAGCATTTGAACTTTGTTTCTTGCTGAACCAAGATACTAATCTAGAACCCATAAAGAATGCACCACCACTAGTGCTTTTTCTGTCATCCACACTTCCTGCCCAATCTACATATGTATATGCATGAAGTGTGAGATCTGTATCTCTAGGATACCATAAGCCATAGTTTTGTGTTCCTTGAAGATATTTGAAAATCCTTTCAACCACTTGAAGGTGTGCTTCTTTTGGATTTTCCTGGAATTTTCCAACTATTCCCACTGCATGCATGATGTCTAGTCGGGTACCTATCAGATAGAGCAGACTACTAATCATGGATCTATAGGTTGGTTGATGTACTACTGTTGTATCATCATTTGCGCTGAGGCTGCATCCTGTTACCATAGGTGTACATACTGGTTCCAAATATTCCATGCCATATTTCTTCAAGATCTGCTTGAGGTACTTGGTTTGTGATAGAAAGATACCATCTTTATTTTGTTGGACTTGTAAACCAAGAAAATATGTCAACTCACCAAGCAGGGACATTTCAAATTCTTTTTGCATCACCAAAGCAAAGTTTTGACTCATGGCTTCTTCATTGCTACCAAAGATGATATCATCAACATACACAACAAGTATTAGAAATTTATCATTATCAATTTTTATATATAGATTGCTATATGGTGATCCTTTTGAAAAACCTTGTTGATGGAGGTATTTGTCTAGACGATAATACTAAGCCCTTGGAGCTTGTTTAGGACCATAGAGTGCCTTCTTAAGTCTGCATACAAGTTTTGGATCATTTCCAAGAATGAACCATCCGGTTGCTCAGTATACACTTCTTCTTCTAAGTCTCCATTTAAAAAGGCAGATATCACATCCATTTGATATAATTTGAACTTCTGAAAGCTAGAAAGAGTAAGGAACATTCTTATGGCTTCAAGCTTGTCAACAGGTGCAAAATTTTCTTCAAAGTCTATACCTTCTTGTTGAGCATACCCTTTACAAACAAGTATTGCCTTGTTTCTAATAACATCTCCATTTTCATTTAACTTGTTTTTGAATATCCATTTGGTCCCTATGACATTCTTATCATTAGGTTTAGGAACCAATTCCCAAGTGTTATTATTTTCAATCTGCTCATGTTCTTCATTCATGGCCTTGACCCAGCATTCATATTTGCATGCTTCACTTACATTTCGTGGTTCAGTGGAGGAGAGAAATGCTAGATATCTTGAAGCTTCTGAAATAGTTCTTCTTGTTTGTACACTTGCCTCTTTCTGCCCCAAAATTTGAGTTTTTGGATGATTCTTCTGAACGTACCTGGATGGAATCTTTTCTTCTACCCTTATCTATTCTTCTGGTGCCTCATAGGTTTCTTCTTCATCATAAGTCTGATTTGATGTTGAAGGATAGTCGTCATCATCTTTGAAATCTTCAGATTTGACCTACCTTGGATTGTTTTGTTCTTCATCAACCACTACATCAATACTTTCAATAATTTTTCCCAGTCTTTTATTGTAACACTTATATCCTTTGCTTTGGGAAGAGTAACCAATGAGAATGCCTTCATCTGCTCTAGGTTCAAACTTGCCAGGGTTTTCATCAGTCCTTTTGATGTAACATTTGCTTCCAAAAATTTTGAAGTATTTTACCATAGGAGTCTTACCATACCAAAGTTCATGAGGAGTTTGAGCGCTATTCACTCGGATGTTTGTCTTGTTGAGAATAGTAAATGCAGCAAATTTAGCTTCACCCCAGAAGATTACGGGAGTTCCAGACTCATCAAGCATAGCACGAGCCATTTGTTGAACCATTCTATTCATCCTTTCCACTACTCCATTTTTCTAAGGAGTCCTTTCAGTAGAGAATTCCCTTCTTATTCCATGTTCTTCACAAAAATTGAAAAATTCATTCGAGGTAAATTCCCCTCCTCGATCAGACTTGAGGCATTTGATTCTGCGATCTGATTCATTTTCAACCAAGACTTTGAATGCTTTGAACTTTTTGAAAGCTTCGTCTTTATGCTTCAGAAGTCCTCTCCAACACATCCTGGAAAAGTCATCAATGAATAATATGAAGTATTCTTCTCCTCGTGGTGACCTTTTCATGGATGGACCACATACATTAGTATGGACAAGTTCAAGTGTCTTACTAGCTGATCCTTCCTTCTCAGGGAAATTAGTTCTAGTTTTCTTGCCAAACTGACATGATTTACGTATCATACTATCTGGAATTCTGATGTTAGGGAAATCGTGAACTGCCTAATATTTGCATGCTTTCCTTATCTGAGAGAAGCTTAGATGCCCCAATCT
The DNA here is from genome assembly GCA_031772625.1 of Pinus tabuliformis. Taxonomy (NCBI): domain Eukaryota; kingdom Viridiplantae; phylum Streptophyta; class Pinopsida; order Pinales; family Pinaceae; genus Pinus; species Pinus tabuliformis. The sequence continues at coordinate 1,082,118,106 of CM062811.1, forward strand.
TCTATGCCATAGCCAGTGTTCATCATTATTGCTTAGATAGCATTTTTGTTGTCCTCCCTTGAGTATGTATAAATTATTTGGGTTCTTATGCCTTTGATCACTGTTTCTCCTATATCAAGCTCACGGACAATACATCCATTTGATCGAAATATTACCTCATTTCCTTGATCACACATTTGATTGACACTGAATAGATTATGTTTTAAGCCATCAACATACATAACATTTCCCGCTTTGACCTTTTGTTTCGAAAGAACAGAACCTTTACCTTTTATGAGTGCAAGGGTGTCATTTCCAAATGAGAGCTTCCTTTCCTTTTCTAAGGCAATATACGACTAAAGTTTTTCTTTATCACCTGTCATATGTTTCAAGCATCCGCTGTCAATGTACCACTAATTTTCCTGTCCTTCCGCATATAAGGCTATACCACATCTTTCTAGTTGTGGTTCTTTCTCTCTCCATGTTTTGGGACTCAATGAAGCTTGCTCCTTCTGAATTGTTTGCCGAAACCTACTCCTGCATTCAGAAGCTTCATGACTAAAGTTGTTACAAATAGAACATTCTATTTCATTTTCAAGAGTAGAGAAGTTATTGTAGGTCCTTTTCATGATCCCAGTCACACTCCTTTGATTTCATTCTTCTCTAGTCATGATGGTCTTCTAGGCTACACATTGAGCAGCTTTGTGTCCAAAGTTATGACAAGAGAAACATTGGCCATTGAAGAAATTCCCGCGATTATCAAACCTACCATCCAGGTGATTGTAGTTTCCATAGGAAAATTGAGAATGATTTACCTGCGGTTGGTTGTAACTTCTATTCATCCTTGAAGTAGATTGCCCCCAATTTACTTGGTGATCTCTATTCATCCTTGAAGTAGATTGACCCTGATTTACCTAGTGATCTGCTTTATGCCTTTGCTATCGATTGTCAACTTGTTCACTTCTCCTTGCTGCATCTAGATAACTTTTGGAGGTGGATGGCTTCTGTGCTTGAGATGCTTCTTCATAATATCCAACACCTGTCTTGATTAGAGGAGAATGCTACACTTTGATAATCTCATCTAAAGTTTCAGATCCTTTAGAAAATCTAAGATTAAGAGCTTTTGTTTTCTCAATATCTTTTCTAAGTCCCACAATTTCACATTCTAACTTTTCATTGTGTTTTTCCCTTTCAGCAAGTTGGAACGTCAGAGTATCTATGATCATACTCTTTTCTTCTAAATAGATTTTAAGTTTATAAATTTCTTCATAGAGATCATCTTCATCTATAGCATCCAAGAAATCATCATCTTCAAAAGCCATCAAAAGTCTATAATCATTACATTGTTCATTTTCATCACTAATTGAAAATCTATCACTTTCTTCATGTGTATAATAGCTCTTCTTACTTACATTCTGTTTTTTGTTCCATCTAACTGGTTCCTTACCTTTGTCAAGCTTATCTTTATGAGGACACTTGGCTGCATAGTGACTGACTCTTCCACAAGCAAAACATTTGAAAGGTAGCTTACCTCTGAATCTTCTAGAACCCCGTTGAAGGTTCTTGACAATGTTTGATTCTTCCTCTCCTTCTGACATATGTCCTGACTCATTGTATTCTCCTTTTCCTAAAGCTTTGAATGTAGCTTATCTCCTATCTGATGGTCCCCTTTTCTCATTTTGAAAGCAGTTAGGATTCCGTGCAGCTGTGACATGGTAATGCTCTGTAGATTCTACTTTTCTTCTATGGTAAGAACTTTTGATTCAAACTTTGAAGACAAAGATCTTAGAACCTTTTCAACCAAAGTAACTTCTTTTATCTCTTCACCCAAGTTTTTCATACGATTAACAATCTCATCTATACGTAAGAAATAGTTAGCCACACTTTCATCATTGTACATTTTGAGATTTTCATATTGAATTCTGAGAGATTGTAGTTTTTCACGTTTTCCTTGATTGTCTTCTTCATAGCTTAGAACGATCTTGTCCCATATTTCTTTTGCGGTTTTGAGCTACATAACCTTGACGAATTCTGATTGAGATAAACTCCCTAATAGAGTATTGACAGCCTTTGCATTTGTTTCATACTGCTTCTTACCAGTCGTATTTGTAGGAGTTGTTGATGGAAATGTGTATCCTGCTTCCACGATATCCCAAACTTCTATTCCAAGAGATTGAAGATAGGTTGTGATTCTTACCTTCCAATAGATGAAGTTTCTCCCATCAAATATTGTTGGCCTGATAGATGCCTCTTTTTCATAGTTGCTCATGATGATAGATCTTCCTTCAAGCGATCAAGCTTCTTCTGAAGTACCTCCTCTGATTCCAATTGTTGGAAATAATACTGAGAGGGGGGGTGAATCAGTATTATCAAATCAATTATTTTTAATTTCACAATTAGATTTGTATATGGTACTTCAGTTACGGGAAACTGTGTATATACGCTACTGTGTCTAAGGCAAGCAGCGTATATAAGAAAAGTTATGATTAATTAAATGTTGATCTTTAATCAGAGCATTAGAACTTCATTAACCATAAACAATGTAAACTTTGAAACGGGAACTGATACTGTTACCCGTTTTGTAGAGGTGGCAAAAAAATGACCCGATTTTCAAAAGTGGTGATGTAGAATACACATGTTTTTTTTAGAACATGGTTTTTGGAACTTTAATTTTTTTCATGTGCATTAAGTTTTAGAATGGTAGTGAATGGTAGTGATTTTCATCCTGATTTTAAAAAGTGAGTATTCTGCATCACACCCTTTTTTTAAAAGACCTATTTTTTGACTTTAAATTTTCTAGTGTGTGAAATGTAAAAAATTATTTTCTAAATTTGATAGTTTTTGAAGTCGTCATTGTATTCATATTTTCTTGTTCTCTATCCTTTTTTTTTTTTTTTTTAGTGGGGTCTTTATTGTTTTGCGTTTTTAAATTAGAAAGTCGATAGTTTGAATTTTAGATAATCTACATATTTAGACATCCTTAATTAATTTTTCAATCCACATGAAATAATTGTTTCTAAAAAACAACATTTTTTAACAATGGACATAAAAAATAACCATTTTTAACATAAATATAACAAAAAAACTAAACGTTTTGATAATTTTTTGCTAGAATTAAGATGTCAAAATCACAATTTTTATACAAAAATATTAACTAAAAATGGTCAAATAATAGTTTTTTTTATGAATTTCATGTCAAAAAGATAATAATAACTACTTTTTTTTTCAAAAAATAATGATTAACTTAAAAATCAATGCAAAAATCACAAATTACAAATATTGAACACATAACAACTTTAATTCATTGATTATTCTTTTCATGAAATGTCAGAGTCAAAACATTGCAAAGCTTTATACATAATTTTTAACTATATTTAATTACAAATTTGAAAGAAATAAATTTAAATGTTACCTAGTTCGATATTTATAAATCTAGAGTTTACATATAGATATAAAAAATAAATATAAAGACTATCCTTCTCTATTTTATTAAATGATAATAAACTTCAATTACTACCGAACCATTCCATTCATAATTGCCTCCTGCTACACACACTAGTAGGCTCCTCCCCATGCATAATTGCCTTGCTATTGTTGTTACTCTTCTTTTTCTCTTTTCCTTCTTTCATTTTGCTGACTTCTCTCCTTCCTTGCAACTCACTACTATTCCCATATTACGGATAGCATCTCTTACAAAGGGCGCCTTGTGTAGCATATGGATTTTTCACTTTAGCACTCACATACACCTACCCACTAGGGAGGCTATGGTGTTACCCTCTTCGATTTCATGTCCATACGTAACCCACCCAGGGATGACACGATATCTCTCTACAGTCATTCTGTGTTGGACTACCTTCCCTTCCTTGAGTCCCCAGACCTTAGCCTAGATATATGACTTATTAGAGATGTCTAGTGTTGGTGGGAAATGGTTTTGCAAATGTGCAAAAAAGCCCTACTTAGATAGTTTTGAAATCTAAGCAACAAATAATGAATCAAAAATTGAAAATAAACTTAGACTCAAAATGACCAAGCCTTTCACTTCATTATTTAATTTTAAAACTTATAAATATTGTTAAATAAACCCAAAATTCATATTATATCAAACATATGTAAAGCACACATATATAAAACAAAAGAAACGCACATATTATGTTGTGTATTATACTCATAAAACCTCATCACACAACTTTAAACATAATGCAATTTTGATATTTGTGCAGAATCGAATTTAATATCTTTATGGTATGTTTGTGCAGGTAATTCGTAGATGTTGTTGGCGTTTTCTCTAAAATCCATAACATTCGGACTTCGGACTTCGTCGTTTTTAAAACAAAGAAAATATTGAATCGATTAGTTATTGAAACTCCATCACATTTTCATGATGCCACTCACGCAAACCTTATCCAGATCAAAATTAATAATTGAGATGGCAAAATTTCTTTGCTGGTCGCATTTTCATACATAACGAACACTAGCATAAAAGAAATTGAGACAGGTCGTGAAAAGGCTTTCTTTCTGTTTTGTGATATAGAAATGACATGATTACATATATAGATTGAAATTGAACTTCATAACAATACAATTCGGAAGTTTTGGGGAATAGATCTATTATCTCATACCATACCTCTAGTGGTGGCGAGCGACTTCGTTATCAAACTAATCTTGGGTGGCTGGCTTTGAAAGCTTGTTGCTTGCTGGCTTTTAGTTCGTGACTGGCTGAACGTTACTTGCTTCGTTACTTGCAAATGAATTACCTTATATTAAATAATATAATGATAGTGTAATAAAAAATACATATTGACTCAATTAAAAAAGCTATAAAAAGTAAAATGTAATAAATATAAAATGTTCTATATAATGAGGTCTGCGCTTTTTTAGGTAGAGTATTTATAAGCATTAAATAACGCGTAGCAGAGGTACTGTAAATACTACTTGGGAGGATGCGTGATGTCAGTCATATGCCAGCGATGACGTTATAATGCCCGGGAAACGAAGGCACCAATCAAATCGGGGATAAATTTAGTATATATCTTGGCGGTGCAGATTGGACTGAAAACCAAACTCCATTTAACTTTATCTGGCCCTATTAATATATTTCCGGCGAGCTTCACGGTTTCAATGTCGGTGGCTCGGTTTCAATTTCGGCGGCTCGTCTTTTGACTTAATCACCAAGGCATGCTATTTCACGAGGAGTTTTCCACTGCCTGGAGATTGGTAAACGCCGGTGGGATTTATTGTATAGCAATCTGTTTATACCTGCTTCATTTGTAGCAACAGGAAATTTCTTTATTGGGAACACTTTGGGAACCATTCTTCTATATTCGGTATTTGGATGTTAGGGCACTCTCTCCGTCTATAATATTCATCACATGTGACTCTGTTAAATAATGCAGGGTGCTCCTCTTGAATCCATGTCAGTGCAGGAGTGATGACCGCATCATGAGAAGGAAAGCAAAATGTGGGGATTAAAATGTGTGCTTCTGAAGAACTTTCAACACATTACGCAGCGGCACCCCCGGGCCGCCCCGCCCCGCCCGATCGGCGGCGGGTCGATTTCGGGAATCGACCCGCCGTTGGTCGGGCGGGGCGGGATGGCCCGGGGGTGGCGCTGCGCACGGTAGCGCCACCCCCGGGCCGCCCCGCCCCACCCGACCGGTGGCGGGTCGATTCCCGGAGTTGACCCGCTGCAGGTCGGGCGGGGCGGGGCGGCCCAGGGGTGGCGTTGCGCGCGCATTGGGCACTTGATATGAACCATATGAATAAACACACTCACATATTGGTTGGTATGCTCGTGATTTGTTGGCGCAGCGCCACCCCCGCGCCGCGCCGCCCCGCCCGACCAGCGGCTGGTCGATTCCCGGAATCGACCCGCCACCGGTCGGGCGGGGTGGGGCGGCCCGGGGGTGGCGCTGCGCACGCTTGAAAATTTGTAGACGATGTGAAAGACCATACCCTACCCGAAAACACAGTGCAATTCTTGAAATAAAATTTGTAGACGATGTGAAAAACCATACCAAGTGTGACTCCTACCAAGCTTGTTCAGCAGACATCTGAGAGAAGATAACTTATTCACAGGCCATCGCCATCGCCATGGTAAAACGAACCAGGCAAACAAAAAAATAAATGTAGCGTGTAACGCAACCAGCAGCTAAGCGAAAGCCAACCTATGTCTCTCTGCTTAAAGTGTATGAGGAGGCACGGAAGCAGAGAGCGTTCTTCGCTCGGTATGATGCCCCGCTTTTGCCTCACAGGCCTTGTTTTTAACCTAAATTTCTCTGACATGGAATTTTTTTAAGTAGCCTTCTTTTTTTCAATCTAAGAAATTATGTCTGAAGCTATTTTCTAGTATACATAATCTTGTTTAAGAATAGATTACAAAATTTGAAAATACCAAACTTCTCCACTTAACCTTTGGACCACAACTTCCCCGGACCACAACCTCCAGACTTCAGCGTCTCTCATAGTTACTTTGACTGGGTTGACAGATGTATTCGTTATTCGTTTTTAGGTTCGCGTCTTATGCTTTATGCTTTATTTAACTCGGCACCTTTCCTGATATAATCAGCATTTCTTATTCACCGCTTTCTGTGGTGAGATCAGACTTTGAAGTCACTTTAACACCTTGACCCTCCAAAGGCCGAGGGCCATTTGAGTGTATCATAGCATAAAGGATCTTCTTTTTAGTGTAATTCAGCCCTGGTTTGTATGATCACAAAGACTTTTATTCCAGATCTAAGCCTTATTTCTTAAAATCAGAGTGTTTCCATTGTTGGGAAAATATATTCTTCCATCGGAATGTTGTGATACAATCCACCATAAAATATAAGATTATATCGCTCTAATGTGATATCATGCTCTGTTACCTGTTGTGAGGCATGTTAGAAAGTCGAAGGTGTGTATAATGCCACGTGTGTTGGAGATTAGAAAGTGTATAAAACTTTGTGGGGGTGGGTTATTTAACCTTTTAATAATAAAATAATTGTTATTATTTGGGTTAAGAGCATCAAAATAAGTCATTGCGGGGCTTATTTAACTTTTTAATATTTTTTTTTGTTATTATTTGGGTTAAGAGTGTCAAAATAATTTATGACTTCTTAGCAATGTTCTTCTCACATGGTATTCTTATGTTGATTTCTAATTGGATTATATAGTTTTTCCTGATAAAATAATAAGTTGTAGTGTATTTTATATTTCATGTAAGTTTGTTCTTTCAATTTAGTATGCTTTGTTGTGTGTCTTTTTCAATATTTATGCCAAGTCAAGCATCATAGATAATGATAATGTATTTACATTGAGTATTATTGTGAGTTATGCGAAAGTGTCCAAGGGCTTTTTTATGAGGATTTCTTTGAAAAAGGCCTAGTGAGCTAGCTTGAGTTGTTGATTGAAATGAGCTTAGTGTAGGAGGCCTTGGAGTCAATTCCTTGGTCTAGCTACCTCTGTTGAGTACCTCACTCAATGACCCTGGTGGGTGAGATGCATAAACAGGACCAATGAGTTTATTATTTGGTATCATCTCTAAAAGCTAGGAAATTTCTCCAAGGATTCCCTTGAATATTTATTTGGCAAGAAAACAAGAATTTTCATATATGTGTGGGTGTAAACTAATGATGGTCTCTCATGATGCCTCACTAGAAATACAAACATGGAAAAAAATAATCTGTTAATTTGAAGGGATAATTTGAGGTACTTTAACAATGAGGAACTCTTCGCTTCAAGACGACAGAGATTCTGAAAAGGTTGTTACCAGAAGGAACAGTGTTGACATGGGAGTCTGCTGAAACCAGTCGTAGATTTAGAAGACTTTTGAAACCTGGAATGTTGGGCATGCATGTGAACTCAGATGGGGCACTAGTTGATGAAAGAGAAGAATATGGAACATCTTCGTCAGCATCCAGTCACTCATTTGAAGATGTGAATTCTGATGGTGTGCAAGAAAATATGAGTGATTTTGAATAATTGTTTAAGATAGTTTATATAACTGATGTATGCATCGTATCTTCAAATAAAATTAAATTTACGTTGTTGGATTATGTCTTAAGTATGATAAATTTTATTGTTTAAATATCTACAATGCAATATCAAATTAGAGATATAATGTCTGTTTTATTCAGTATACAAATAAAGACTTTTGAATTCATTCAGTGATATAATTTGTTCATAATGTCATGTTTTTTTAGTTTTATAGTTGAAAAAATTTCAATTTCTTTTGTATCTAGCATGTTGTGGTTGAAAACATGTTAAATTTATACTTAGGAAAGAAAAATGATATTCTACCAGAAACATTAATGTGTTTTTCCTTAAAATTTAACTTTGTTTGAGACATAAAAAATTGGTTTTATTAGCATTGTTTAAAAAGTATGAAAATTGACCCTAAAAAAAAAATCATTATTCCAGTATCAACACTTTCATTCTGAAGCTATATTTTGCAGGAAAATTTCGTAGAAAATTTCGTAGTCACTGCCATTTTTAAAACAACCGCAAAATTGACACCTAAAAAAAAAAACATCGTTCCAGTATACACACTTTTCGTTTTGAGCACTGTTTTTGTGGTTTTTTTGGGGTTTTTGGGCCAGAGTTCTCGTTTTGAGTTTATAGTTCCCGTTTCAAAGTTTACATTGTTCATATGAACAGTGAACATGTGCAGTAAAACAGAACAAATCATCACACACATGGACACAATATATAAGGTGGAAACCCAATGTGGGTGAAAACCACCTGCTGCAATTCGTCTCTATCTTCTTTTAATAAGAAACTTCTTTTTGCAATATTTCTGTACTCGTGCAGTCTTACACCAGTACGCAGGCTTCTACCTACAGAAGGCTACAACCTTCACTCATTCTCCAACTTCTCCTGGAAGGGAGCTACAACCACCTTAGCTCTTGTACTAGTTGATGTACTAGTACGTAGGTTCTGACCTATAGAAGGCGACAACCTTCTCTTTTTTTTTGAGGGACCACATTTCATAAATTTTCAGACTAGATCCATCAATAACAATAATAAAACATCAAATACATATGCATCAACTAATCTCCTTTGTTGAATCAAACAATTACTTCTCTGAATGTTGTAACCAGAATACATTAACAGTAACCAGAAACCAATCCTGAACCTAGAGCACTGCAGCAATAAATAGAGGTAGCTAAAATATATTTCATGAGATGTACGCTACTTAAATATGTAGAACCTGCATGAATACGCTTCTGTATTAAGGCCAACCAATGTATACACTGTTTTGACTTACTAAACTAGCATATATACGTGCCTCTGTTGTGCTGAACCTGTGTAGAGATCTATAAAAGATAATTTACCCTTTTCACTTATTCAGACATCAATTATACCAAAATTATTAGGTTTATAGATCAAGTCATGCACCAAATATAACATATAAAAATCACACAAAACTACTATTCAAGCCTTAAGACCTTGACCCAACAATAGAACTTATCCTTCTTCTAGTGCTCAAGTTCCTCCTTGGTTCAGATCCAACTATGCACCATAAACCAATTCTAGATCTTGCTCTTCATAAGATATTCAATGCTTGAGTGAATGCCTTTGCCTAATGATCTCTTCCCCCTTTTATAGTCTTAGGCCTTACTCAATACCATGGTCCAAAACCATAGAGAATCTATACCATGGACCCAATACTTGGGTTCAACACTTCGGACAAGATACCATGGTCCAAAAATAAGTTTTCCCACATGTACGCGATTTTCCAAGCATGAGAGTGTGTGCATACGTATACATGACTTTTGATCGGCAATCCCACGTGTATATGTGACTTTGTTAAGAGGAACTTGCGTATATCTATTTTTCCTTCATTCTGAGATCTGTCATATGAGTGAGTTGCCATCAAGGACAAAACCTGAGTCATAAAACCTGTGTCATAATGCCAACAGAGTGTGGGTACACTTTGGGATTCCACAATCCATTATCTTAGATTGGGATATTAGGTTCCTAAGTACATTCTGGTCAAGCCTTTGGTCAAAGCTGGATGCTAAGCGCACTAAGTCTAAGACTTTCCACCCCCAAACTGATCATCAACTAGAGGTTATTAACATGATGATCATGCATGTTTTGTGCATGTAAAACTAGAAGCATCCATGCACATGGGACGAAAGCCTCCCTTATGTCCAACACAGTTACAACAGAGCTCTCCATAACTCAATTGGCCATAGTCCCTTTCAGGTGAGGCTAGGATTCTAGCCAATATGTCACATTTATGTATCCATACCATTTGCAGCTACTAAGGTAGATTAAGTTCATTTGTAGATAGAATCTGATAGGGATAACAACTTTGTTTGGCACATTAAATAGATCCTCCTGAAGGTCCAAGACATATTGGATCGAGCCAATGGTAAGTACAACCAACATCATAATCAACATTGGGTGCCACACAGGTTCTAGGTGGGCGACAAAGTTTGGTTACATTTGCAGAAGGAGCACCTCTATGGGCCCCACCACAAACTTCACCCACTCCGATATGGGACTTACGCCATCACCAAGTCTTTAGGGGACAATTCCTTCGAGATCAAAATTTCACCGTTCCTTAGTCTACACCCAATATTCAACATGGATCGACTACGAATATACTTCCCCCCATTGTGGGACACAATCGATGTTGTTGCGTAGTCAACACCAACATAGCTCAACCCAAGATGCATTAAATAGCCCACAGCTGACATGATCATGGAGACACAGATTAAGAACACTCTCTACTAGAGGATCCAACTATATCAACTTTTCAAAGCAGGCCAACTCCTTCACTAGGGCAAGTGGTTCACTACGAATCAAATTCAACAAAAATTTCCTCACCTCGTGGAGGCTCTACACACAATAGGGGCCATTTCTTCCTAAGGGGGGAGCAATGATCTAGGTGGATATTAGTGGCCACCCACCTATTCCACCTAGACCTCTAGTCGGTTTCATCCATTTCCTTTGTCATAGTAGCATTTACTATTTTTAGCATCTTTTTGGGTCTTGAACTTTCAAATCTATTTTGAACCCCTAAACGAAATTTTTTTAGGTACGCAGTAGGCCCATAGCCATAGGCAGGGGCCTATTGCAAATCTTGTAGTACTTAGAGAGATCTTTCCAACTAGGTATCATACACCCCAAACAAAGATCATATGACCAAATTAATACCCCAAGAAGTTGGTTTCCCTTCTAATCCCAATAGGGCCCACAAAATCTTGGTGTTCCATATCCTGGGGTTAGGGATTTGGTTGTTTAGTGTTTTTCTTTGTTGTCCAATAATAAAAAGGTCCTTGAGCCTCATTGTAACATGGTTCAAAGGCATGTAGTTGCTACATCTCTTCTCAGAGATAAGCTACCATTACTCGAGCAAGTTTATTTGCATTCTATAACTGATTCTTTGATATTAATGAAATAAAGTTTTATTTCTAGTGCATTCCTTTGTTTATGTTTATTTATTTGCATTCTATTGTGTTCATTTATAAGTTCGTATTAGAGCTAGCCCGGACCGTAACCAATTTCAATGAAATATTAAGTAGGATTAGAGAACCCCTACTTTACCAAATATTCAATACATGGGATTGTATGCAAACAGTCAAAAACATAAAAGGTGTTCCTGAATGAAACTATTTGTGGAAGCCTATTTGGAAGAGAAAGCATTCATAGGAACACAGAGAAAAAAAGCACAGGGGAGCCCTAACAAAGAACAAAGGCAAGGGATCGTAAGAAATTAAATCTCAAAAGTACCATCTCCATAGACTGAACCATTAACGGGGTAATCAAAATGCATATGCCATGGAAAGAGGAAGTGGTTGTGCTTGGAGAAAGCATCAACATCAGTTTTTTTTTTTTTATATACATGCTGGGAGGATACATTAGAGAAAGAAGTCTGCAAATTTCGGACCTAGTCCATCCAATTGCATAATGCAGGGACCTCAAGCGAATTTCTCCCTTGAATTCATTAAATTATGGATAATGAGGTGTTGGAAACCAAAATATTATCATTGTCAAGCCACAAGGCACATTGTAGTGCCCTCCATAGTGCCATCATTACATCCCTACATTTACTGCCAAGGCCCCCAAACCAATAATAGTTGTATACAAGGGAGGGAATTATCAGGATAAGAACTCCACAACCACATTGACCACCAAAGGAGGCGCTATCAAAATATATAATAGGGAAAGTATCTGCCAAGTCTACAAAATATATAGAGCGGGAAGCGTCATTGGGGAGCCAAGGTCCTATCTCCTGGAAATATGAAATTATCATAAGGCTGGAGATCTTAAGATCCAGATGTTTTCCCTCAAAAATAACATCATTCCTAGCACTCCATATCCCCCATAGGATATATAAAGGCACAAATCTATATGGTTTCTCTCTATATTCCCAAGAGATGAGGCAAGATGCAATGAAATTAAAAACTAGAGGAACAATAACCCTCGGTAACCTAGAGGCTTCCTCTCAAATGGCATTTGCAAATGAGAAATTTATGAAAATTTCAATACAGTCTTCTGAGTCCAGTCCACAGAGATGGCATCTTCCAAGCCCTAAAAATCCCCTCTTTATCTTGTTGTCCCAGGTAATAATTCGAGTTATACAATATATAATGAGTTATGTGAGAGTTGAAATTAAAATTTTTCGGGGTTGAATTATCAATATTTCCCCAAATTTTTGGCACTCTACTAGTTTTACGCCACTAGTTGGTATTATAAGTTTTCAACATTCTAGGTATATCATACTGATATGCCACCATTCAACAAGGGTTGGAACATGTTGTAGGACTATTATGATGTGTAATACCACCGATTAACAATATTCATTTGTTTGGATATATATATTTTTAAATGGTATATATGATTTCCAGATGGGAATTCTATTGCATATATATTATTTTTGTTATGGCCATCATAGATTCATCTTAAGAATGGATCTAAAATGATCCCAAAGGGATCAAATTTATTTATGTGCAAACTTAGTTTAGAGTGAAAAAAATTGTATAATTTTTTTATTGTTTAAACTGTATTTTTGAATGTTATAGGGATTACATAATATGTGTATTGAGCCATTTCATCAGCGCGCATTAAACTAGTTTTTTTATTATTAATATATTTTTAAGTATAAGTCAATATTAATTCATATTAAAATATTATATTTCATAACTCACATTGGATATTTTATTCTAAAATAATATTAAAATATTTTCTTTTAACATTTTTTTATATATAGATATACATGAATTTGATATATGTTAAAATATTTTTGAAAAATATAAGGTTTAAACATCTTTCTCACATACTTTTTTTTTACTTTTAATTACTTTACATGAAATTATATTAGGTCATATGGATAACTAATTAAATATGCATATATTTTTCTTTTTATTATTTTTTAATTATACTGACATTACTTTTCTATTTAAATAATATTTTATTTTTATTTCAAGGGGGGACGAACATACTTATACAACTCCTTCACACTAGGCTCTAGAATCAGTCTCTCAGTTCAATGAAGAGATAGATTCCTAAATTGAACATTTTTGCTTACTTCCGAGGAGAAAAAAATTCTACCATTTACACTGAAGGGGCTAGTAGTCATATGATAACTAACCTTTTTGGCATATCATAATTAGTGTCATGAAGTGACCTAACACAATTCTCATGAGAAGGAGTTTACTTAAAATGTTTGCTAATAATTTTACAATTATAAATTTCAAAAGGGAGTTGTTCTTCAATATATATAGTTTGGTTTGAGTAGTATTTCGTTTAGGTGATGAATCATATAACATTGCTCAATAATGTTCATTCTTACAATTTCATAGTTAAAAGTATATACATAAAATCACAATGGACCTATTTGAATTCTGGATGAAAATCCTTTTTCTTTTACCGTTCTAGTTTGCCACAAAATTAGAATCATATGAAGTCATTGAGTTTATAAGTTCATACCTACTACCAGCATAGCTCGAAATATGCATCACCAATTTATTGTAATTCCCTTTTCTTTTTTCTTAATAGAATGCTAGGTAACATTGCCTGAACAATTTACATAGATAAACCACACAACGAAAACTACCTTTAATTATGTTTCAATTAAGTAATAAAAAGAAACTCACTCAATATAATGTAACATGTCAGCCCTATTCTAAAAAAATGATATATATATATATATATATATATATATTCTTATATACCCTACACCATGTTCTAGTTGCATCCATTACATAATCTTCCCTACTACAATAATAATCATTCAATATTACAATAGATCCATGACCTTATTCATAATGTTTATATTAAGTAAATAAAATACATTATTCATAAACTATAAAGTATACATATTCAAGATATTCCAATAATTGCATAATAATTCCTATTGAACTATAAAGTCTGTGATGTTATGTTAATACAATAAAAGTGTCTTTCATCCAATGAATAGATTTTGGTAAAATTTGTGCACTTGATGATGCCTTGCAATCTTCAACATATAGTTTTATTTCACCTCTTGCTTAACCAAACAATTGTAATCCACCCGTGACCTCCCTCCCTACTCCTTGGATAATCTCCCTCCTCACAAACCCCTGATCTATAACATGGTTGTGGAAGGAATTAATACTCTAGTAATATGGAGCCGACGTTTAAAAAATCTAATAGGTTCTCACTCTACATAATCTCCATATACACTAAAATCACAGTGAAGATCAACTTAATCATTCATGGAAGTTCTACTTTAGTAAATTGTCCAACATTAGGGTGCATCCAAAAGTGAGGTTTTCTTAGTTTGAAGATAATGGAAACACACTCTAACTCCAGGGCTAGATTTTCTTGTGTGAGTGAGGGCGAGTAAGGGTTAAGGTGTCTACCTTAATGTGTGCCTCTTGGTGAAATCTCAAGAGTTGTTGAATCTGTGGTACAACCCTCATGGAAATTTTCATCTTCAAGGTGAAAGTGCTTAGAACTTTCCAACCTCAGCCATGGATAGAGTGATTGTGGTGCAATCAAGGTCGTTATTCCACACCATACAACCCCATTACACATATGTAAGTCATTATGGAAGCACATACCTTGTGCTTGCATCCATTATACATGTCACTAGTATATATCAAACTGTTCATCACTGATAATTCAAATTCAATATCAAACAATGATACAAAATTAAATCAAAATTACTACTCGATTAACCACCTATGTGACATCGTCGTCACCTACCACACTAAGAAAATCATCTGTAACATCTTATCATAATGATTAGTCATTATTAATTATGGATGAGTAGAATCAAAATAATTTCTATTAACTACTAACATAATATTATATCATCAATATCGTCTGCTAACATAAATATCATTGACATAATCTATCCTGATAAGAAAAAATGCATAAAATGAATCATAATCACATGAAATAATAATTGGATCATCAATAGATGATGTCCTCAAGTAATATAGTTTAAGTAAGTCATAGTATTGGTTTCAAAAGTCAAAATAAAACTAAAAATGTCTATCTCAAGTCAAGCTAGGATGAGGCACTACATAAACCCCCTCCTAATACAAATTTCACCCCGAAGTTTAAAAATAAGAAGGTAAACAATTGACGCATATCCTATGCATCTTCTCAAGTAGTTGAATTGGGACTATAACTACACCACTAGACCTTTACATGGTCCACTAGTTGATGCCTAAGTTAGTGAGTGTGTTGGTTCAATATGAAAATTAGTTTGGCCATCATTGTCCCTTAATATAACACCCACAAGTGATTCCTATCAATAATGTAAGATAGAAACATGAGAGACATTATACATGTGCTCTAATGATGCAAGTAATGTAATCTAATGGATAGAGTGCTAGTGGTGCAACTAGGGTTACTATTCCACCCCCAAAATAAAATCCAATTCGCTCCATACCACCCTATTACCCATATGTGAGTCATTCTGTAAGAACATACTTTGCATGCATCCACTATACATGTCATAGATATTTATAAAATCATTAATCATTGATAATTCAAATTAAATATTAAACAATACTACACAATCAAAACAAAATTACTAATCAGTCACACACGTATGTGCCATCGTCATCTCCTACCACACTGGGGAATCATCAGTAACATATAATCATAATGATTAGTCATCATAAATTATGCAGGATTAATAATATCAAAATAATTTTTGTTAACTAGTTGTAACACCGTCCTCCCACATCCACCCAAGTAACCATGCCAACTGGGGTAAACATGAGATGAGAGGCTACTATGATTAGATTTGACCTCCTGTGTGACCTTAATGAAGTGGAATCGACAGAAACATCACACATAATCATCCAACATCAGCAGCAAAACCCTCAAGAAACATGTTAGCCACTCAGACAGCCTGTCCCTAGGTCCCACTGTTGTTTTTAGGCCATAGTATCTCTCATGCTATGGGCATGGGAGCGACCAAAAACCTAAATTCTCTCTCACGAGCTTGAGTTCCAGTGAGAAGAGACCAAAATTTCCATTTTTGTGCCAATGACCCCAAGATTTAAGCCACCTTTTCAGGCTTGGAGCCCAGACCGCTCCCCATAATGGAGTGATAGCTTGAAATCATTAAAAATACATGGAAACAATGGTGCAAAAGAAATAAGATAAATAAGACCATAAACAGACCCCTACTAGCCATGCCGGGCATTTCATCAAACATATCATCAACATGTAACCTACAGGTGTAAACAACATAATTAAGTGTAGGGATCTCATACTTATCTGAGAATTGCTATGAACTATTGTTCCCTCATGTAATTTGTTTGCATTATCATCTATTAGTCCATAGACACATTATCTATTCATTTACAAGTAAAATCATGCTAAGAGCCATACATAGTTGTTGTCATAAAATGTACATATAACCAACATAATAGGAAAAAAATTACCATAAACATATCAGCTATCAAAATCGACATATACATCAAAACATTTTCACATGGAAATCAAGGGAATGAATTTCTCATTAATGAATGCAATAAAACAACTGGATATGGGACTACTGAATTCCACCCGACCATAGAATGGTTGAGCCAAATCTCTCTTTAGCAATTCACCTCTGTGCTATATCCCAACCATGAATGTGGGACTCAAACCAAAGAACCAACCAGGGCATACCGATGTTAAACCAACTGACCCTCATTAACAGAAACCAAGCTTTACCGTAATCCATCCTATATCATTAGGCCAACACAATGAACACATCATAACAGGATTTACCATGATCTCCACCCGATCACTAAACCATACAAGCATGGATGCCACTGGATTTCTCCAGCTACGCCATGAGGAATTTTCTTGTCTCTTAGTCTGTTGGGACTTATCGCAATCCAAACCCAGATCACTAGGCCCTAAAACGAGACCCACTCCCTAGACTTGACCACATATCCCAACCTCGGATTATTAGGCCCAACAGAGAGAAAGACACCTCTAGGCTTTACTGTATATCCCGCTATTCACCGACAAGGATTCCTAGGCCATCCAAGTCAACACAAAATCTAGCTTTACCACAACCCACAGTTTATCTTAGGGGTTATTAGGCCACGTGTTCTATCATTTTGGAGATCCACCTCAATCAGCTTCAAATCCATCCAAAATTCCATATCAACCAAAACATGAGAACCCCATCACGCTATGGCTATTCGAAAATGGAAGGGCTAGGATGAAAACATTGTTACACCTCACAAAACCCATGTCGTAATAAAAAAGAACCACATGCAATGCCATGCATGCCAAATCTAGCAAAGAAAATAGACATGTAGGTTGATACCTATAATGAAGGCTGATGTAGCTACTTGATCCTGCCTTTCCCTGCTTGATCTTTGCTTCCTCTTGCCTTCTTTTCCTTTCTTTCTCCAATGCCAAAATTCTCCAAGAAAACTCTGTGTCCAAGAGTATGAGAGAGAGAGAGAAGAATGAGAGGATCCAAAACTCAAGTAACAAAAGGTTACCAACTGATCTTGAGAAGAATTTTTATGAATGATGCTGCTATTTTCTTCATTTTCCATTATTTTCCTTCAATTTCCTTCTCACATGCAACCTGTGACCTTTCACCTCTCTTTTCTCCTAATTTCCATTATTTTCATAAATAATTGTGCCAAAAATACAATTTTTCCTTTCCAAAGCCTTAGCCATTGCCTTTGCGAATTTCCTTAGCTATAAACAACCAAATGAACACCCCCTGGGATGTCCTACCCAACATTCAGCTTGGAATAAGTGTCCCATCAATTGTGGTTATTGTTTTTAACTTTTATTACATGGAATTTTCACCAGGGTTGTTACACTAGGAACATCATATTATATCATTTCTATAATCTACTAACATCAAGATCATCTACATAGTCTGTCTTGATATTTAGAAATGAATAACAAGAATCATAATCACATGAAATCATAATTGGATCATCAATAGTTGATGTCCTCAAGTATTATAGTTTAAGTCATAATATTAGTTTCAAAAATAAAAGTAAAAGAAAAAATGTCAATCTCAAGTCAATCTAGGAGGGGGAACTACATACATCCCATCCTAATCTAAATTTCATCCAAAAGTTTCAAAATAAGAAGGGAAATATTCAGTACATATCCTATGCATCCTCCGAAGTACTTGAATTGGGACTATAACTATCCCATTAGACCTTTACATGGTCCACTAGTTGATGCCTAAGCTAGTGAGTGTGTTGGTTCATGCAAATTCATTTGGACATCATTGTCCCCTCATCTAACACCTACAAGTGAATCTAATTAATAATGTAATATAGAAGCATGAGACACATCAAGTATGTGCTATAAGTATGCAAGTAATTTAATTAAATAAGCTATTGGCCTATTATTCTCAAATATTTCTAGTGGTACAACAAACCATCGAGACAACTTTACTCTCTTTCCAAACTTTATTAAACTATTTTAAAGTTTGACTCTCAAGGACACTTTATATCCAATCTCATTACTCTGACCAATTTGATGATCATCAAAATAGCTATTTCAAGGCTTTCTTGAGCTTCCTTCAATTGTGGTTTAATCATAATCTTGTGTTCATCAATTTCTTGTATTACCCCAAGCCCTATCAAAACCGTGTCTTCAAGTCTATCCCAACTCAAAGGCATCATACAAGGACTTAAATATAAGAAATAAAAATGGTGTCATTTTTGTTGAACTTTGGTAGTTGTCCGTGTTTTCAAATCACACCATTAATAAAATATCTTCCCATTGTTTTATTTGATCCATTATGAACATACACAAGAAATATTCTAAAGTTTGGTTAATTTGATAAGTATGTCCATTTTCCTTTTGATCATAAGCCATACCAAAATTTAGTTGAGTTTGAAAAACCTCTTAGAAAATCATCCGAAGAATTCCAGTAAGCACAAACCCCATGTCTGAGATGATTTTCTTTTGGACTCCATGCAATCTTACTTTTTCATCAATAATTAGTCAAGTTATTTCAGGAGCCTTATAAATAGTCTTCAATACGATGAAGTGAGCATTTTTAGTGAAAGTTTCCATAACCTAAATATGGAGTCATGTATCATTACCATCACTATAAGTGCCATGATGAATTCAATTGAAATAAAATACCATTTTTACTCTGGTATTATGTGAAGTTGTGGTAATATTGCTAGTTTTCTATGTTCTACATTCACCTTTCATGCAATTTAAACGCCTTTCCATGAAATTTACTATTTCATTCTTCATCCCTTTCCAAAAGAACAATAGTTTTAGATCTATGTTCATCTTTTCAACACCAATATGTGTCATTGCATTGGTAGGCACTCTATAGCCCATTATAGAGGAGAGGTGTAGTTGTAATATAAGAAAGTAAGAAAGAAAGTATGTCCAAATTCTTTATCATATTTCTAAGTGGGTTAATGTTATAATATTCTTACTTTAATATTTCATAATTTACAAATGTCTTATAGTTAATCTAATTTAACATACATAACACTTATTATCATTAATAATTTATAACCACAGGTTAAGGTTAAAACACTATAAATTCAACCATGAAAGTATATTTCTTAACATATTATTTCATAATTTATATCTATGGTTAATCCAATTTAATATACATAACAATTATTAACATGATTGCGTTGATACATTCCCTACAACTGAACATGAGGGAGATATTCTCATGCAATGTTACATTTAAAATATTAAAAGAGTACTTGCATTAATAAATAAAAAACATAGTAATAACAAAAAAATATGAACTTCGGCTACAAATAAAATACTTCAATTTGTACCCTAATTTTACATCAAATTTATATAGAGATAATGTAATTGAAAATAAAAAACCTTTGATTTATTGTTTCTTAATATAGAGTTATAATATGTAATGCCTTCACTATTTAATATGGAGTTGAAATATGGCATGTAAAAATAATAATATTGATATTACATGTGTAATTCATTACATGCTCTTTTGACATGTTGTGTGTGTGTGTGTGTGTGCGCGTATATATATATATATATATATATATATATATAGAGAGAGAGAGAGAGAGAGAGAGAGATAAATAATTGAATATTATCCATAAATAAAGTAGTTCAATGTCCATATTCAACAATTTCTACAAGAAAACTTAGTCCAAGATGCTCAAATTAGAACTGTCAAGCCAGGAGGTAACTCGTCAAATCAATTGTGCTACTTCATTAAGATTACTCATGGTTATATACATGAGGGAGTGACTCTTGGGTTTCACCTCCTGATGACTCTTCCTTTTCCATTATTTACTATTTACATTATTTACAAGTGTTCACCCAATCCCCATGATTAGGTGTCAACATTCCCCCCCTTAATCTGAATAGATGTTGGTGAGTCCAAGCATCGTTATGAATCTTTCAAGCTTTTCTTTTCCAAGCACTTTGGTGAAGATGTTTACAATCTTCTCATTAGTGGAACAATGGCATAGCTAGATTGTCTTGGCCTCAACATGATGTTGAATTAGATGGTATTTTGTATTGGTGTGCTTCATTCAATCATGGAACTGTGGTTTCTTGGCCAACTTTATTGCAGAGGTGTTGTTAATCATGAGTGGAGTTCAATGCACTTGTTTTACTTGCAAATCTTCCAAACTTTTCCTGAGCCACACAATTTATTTTGTTGCCTCAGGTGCTCCCACATATTCTGCATCTGTTATGGAATCTGCTGGAATTGATTGTTTGCATGATATCTAGGAGAAAACTCTTGATCCAAGGCTCATAGCATAATCATAAGTAGATACCCCAATTTATTTTTCTCCATCGAGGTCTAAATCAGAGTATCCAATCAAGTTGAAGTCGCCCACCTGTGTATACTTGAGTCCAAAGTCTTGAGTTCCCTTCAAGTACTTTAGAATTCTTTTTACAGCAGAAGAATTTCCCTCACAAGGCTTTTGCATAAACCTGGAGAGGATTCCAACTGTAAACTAAATGTTTGGTCTGGTAGTAGTTAGGTAGTTGAAACTTCCTATAATCTTTCTATACATTGTTGAATCCTCAAATTCTTTTCCTTCAATGGATGTGAGATTTAAGTGTTTTTCCATTGGAGTAGTTAGAGGATTGCACTAAGCCATGCCAAACCTATTTAGCCAATCTCCAATGTACTTCTTTTGAGAAATGAATATAGAATTCGGATGTTGAGTTACTTCAATACCAAGGTAGTAATGAACATAGCCCAAGTCAGTGATTTCAAAACCTTTCCTCAATTCCTTCTTTATGGATGTAATGTAGCTCTCATTGTTCCTTGTCATCAAAAGATCATCTACATATAGCACAAGATATACAACTATTTTGCCAAATTTCTTCACAAACAAAGTTTCATCATCAAGATCATAATGTTTGAAGTTGAGTTTCAGAAGATGTTCAATCAACTTTTCATAACAGGGCCACAGTGCTTGCTTGAGGCCATACAAGGATTTCACAAGTTTGCATACTTTATGCTCATGTTCTTTCACAACAAATCCTTCAGGGTGGGACATAAAAAGATTCTCTTTTAGATCTCCATTCAATAAAGATTTCTTTACATCCATTTGATGGAATTGCCAACCGTTCTGACCTGCTAGGGAAAAGAGTGTCTGGATGGTAGCCTATTTTGTTGTGGGGGAAATAGTCTCCTCATAATCGACCCCTTCCTTTTGTGAAAAACCTTTTTCCACAAGCCTGGATTTTTTCTTCTCAAGTGAGCCATGAGATTTATACTTGTTCTTGTAGACCCACTTGCATCCAATTGGTTTGTTTCCTAGTGGAGGATCAACTAGCTTCCAGGTGCAATTATTTATCAAGGCATCATACTCCTTTTGCATTGCTTCTTTTCATTCATCATGAGAAGTGGCTTCTTTGAAGGAAGTTGGTTGAAAATATGTAGACAAATTCAGTTCACAATCATAAGAAACATCCATATCAATAGGTGAGTTAGAATCATCTACGTCACCTCCATTTTACATAGTTGAATTTCTTCTTCTTGTCTTTCCAACCTCATCACGATGAACACTTTCAAGTGTCTTTCACAGCCACTTTGGGTGACCTTTCTGAGATGGTCCAGGTTTCTGAGTTGTTTGGGTTGGGAATGAATCAAGATTGAGTCTCCCAATTCTATCAATCACATCACTCAAAGTATCATCAGTGGTTGGAGTTTCATGTGGGGGAGATAGTGCTTCAAAGGAAGATTCCACATATTGATCCAGTATAGGAATCCCCCCTTCAAGATGTGGAATCTGATTATCAGATTCTTGAACTTATTTTACATGTTAGAATCTATCCAAGAAATCAAGTTTCGCTCAACAATATTGTCAGTTTTGGAAGATTCAAGAAATATTACATCTCTAGATACAATTTTTTTTTTATTAACTTCATCATAGAGATGGTATGCTTTGGAGGTATTTGAATACCCCAAGAATATACACTTACGACTCCTTGCACCAAGTTTGTTTCTATGTACTTTTGGTATCAAGGCATAGCAAGTGCAACCAAAGACCCTGAGATGCTTTACCGAAGGAATGTGGCCATACCACATTTCATAAGGAGTCTCGTTTCTAATAGAATTAGATGGACATCTATTATTTAAATATATATCACATAGAACTGCATTAGCCCAAAACAACAATTTTACATTTTTGAAAAACATCATGGAATGTACCATATTTAAAATTGTCCTATTCATTCTTTTAGCTACTTCGTTCTGTTGGGTATTATTAGAGTCACAGTTTTTTGATGTTTGATCCCATGTTGGTGTTGGGATAGGGTCCCCTAGGGTCGATTTTAGGGTTAAAAGCCCAAGTTTTGGGGCAAAAATCCCAAGTTATTGTATGAAAAGTGTAAAGTCTCCGTAATTTGTGGTCGCAGAGCGCATAGATGTAAAGTGTCATAAAAGGTTTCCGCACTTATTTTATGTAAGCTGTGTTGGCTTAGAAGATCCACGCATGGTCCGAAAACCATGATATTGTATAAAAAGGAGTCTTACGAGAGTCTAAGGTAGTTAAGGCATTGATGAGTCAATAAGAGCTAAGAGTGAAGAGTCTTAGAATAGAAGAGAGGTTATGCAGCTTGTTGGTTGATCAAATGTGTCTTTTAAAACTCCTAATTACCCCACATTAATCATTTACCTGGGTAAGTCCTTTTGTTCCAAGAGTGTACACAATATGTGCATGCTATGAATCAAGAGAGTAATGTTTCTTAAAATGACGTATAAACCTTTAATACAAGAGTAAACGTATGCATGTATAAAACTCAAATTGCATTGTTAAAGGAAATATTACACATAAGCATCAAGACTTAATCCTCTGCTGAAATCGTAATCAAATATCACACAAGCAATTCAATTGACAATAGCATCAACTGAGAGCATAGTAGCAATAACCAATCTCTTCTTAGCTGATTCAATCTAAATCACACTCAATCTCAACTAAGCAATCCAAATGCAAATGATGTCAACCGAAAGTTCAATAGCAATAACCAAACTCTTATAGCTGATTAAATCAATAAGATTCATTGTATTAATGGCTAAATAATTTAATCTACAATAAGAGTAAATAGAATCAAATGACAGTGTTTTAAAACATGTAAAGAAAATGTACTAACTTCAATATAGGAAAGTGGTAAATAGCAAATAAGATAAACTCATAGAAAATGGGAAAACTATCAAACCAATCAAACTTGCGAGAATTAGAAATATATAACACAAGGGAGTAGTTTAATCCACCAGAGGTCAGGCCCTTAGTCACCAGCGAATACTGTTGAGCTACTTCAGAGAATACGAATGAATAGCAACGTCAATTATATATTAATCATTAAACTCAAGTCTCATTACAATACGGTCATGTTCTCCAATAGCACGAGTCTGTAAATTAAAATTACAATTTGAAATAATAGAGATCGATCCCCTTTCCTCCTACAGTCTTTTTCTTTAATAGTCAGAAAGAGGTAAAAGATAAATGTGATCCCTAAGGATCTCCTGATCCTAAGGGATTCACAACTGAATGCTATCTTTTGACACCCTTCATATTTAGCGCTGATCCTCCTGATTCGTCCTCTGACTTGACCGCAACTGACACGCCCCATTCTTCCTTTGTTGGTTTATGTTGTTCCATTGCTAGGGAACAACAATTGTTCCTTTCATCATTTCTCTGCATAAGAAGGAATGAAATTTATTTATGATGGCTAAATCTTAACTGAGAGTATTTCATTCGTTTCTTATCATAATCCATCAATATGTTATCATATCAAGATATGAAAGAGATAAGAAAAGAGGAAAAAGGTGATGGAATTAAGAGTAAATACATACCCATTTCATAACTCAACATACTCCCCTGCTTACCCTGTTTCATGTCCTCATGAAAATTAAATATTTCTTATTCAGTGCAGTTAAAGAGTAGGTTGGAGAGAAGGCATCAAAAATTGGTCTAAAACCATGATGTTGAGCCAGGAGCGCAAAGGTGGGCCCTTCCTTTCCTTCAGGCAATTCGTAGTTAGCCCAATAACCTTCAGGGGGATACCAAATAATGGGGCTCTGAAATAGACATCTTAACCAATAAGGTCCTTCTCTCAAAATAAGACTGCTATAAGTGGCCAAATGGGCCACAGCTACTTTAAAATTTCTATAATTAAATGGTTCCCTATCTTTCACACTACTAGTGGAGACCGTCCATCTGATCTTAGATGAAGTCAAAGATCTTTCTTGAATGGAGAGTAAATATGATACTCCTTTCTGTACAATCTCCTTGTGAATGGGCCCTAAAGTTTTGATCACCCATTCTCATGTCATCAGACTCTTATGGTTGGCAAACATTTGTAAGGGGTGCTTAGGTTCACTTCTCACCCAAAG
The DNA here is from genome assembly GCA_031772625.1 of Pinus tabuliformis. Taxonomy (NCBI): domain Eukaryota; kingdom Viridiplantae; phylum Streptophyta; class Pinopsida; order Pinales; family Pinaceae; genus Pinus; species Pinus tabuliformis. Next base: position 1,082,143,376 of record CM062811.1, read on the forward strand.
ATCCAATCCATGTTCATGTCTTTGAAATGCATTATAAGATTTAAACCATTTGAGTTGGTTAACTGCAAACGAAATAAAAGCCTGGAATTGAACATCTCCCACAAAAGGGTCAGGATTCTTTTCCACCTCGTTCTCTAATATAAAATTGTGCAGATAAAACTCACAAAGAAGCCTTTTGACCTCACACGATGTTTCTTGCAGCAATTTATAAAATCTTAAATTATTCCTAATTCAATTGGTTTACCAGCTCTTATGGCTTTAATTCTCAATAACAGGTACTATTCTAACAAAAACAAGGCATAATTGGTGGTGGGAGACCTACATGCTAGGACATCCGAATACAGTGAGCAGATGGTGTTTTTCTGACTTATGACTCTGTCTAGTTTGAGCTTGATCTTCTCCATTTTTTCTTCTGCCTTTCTGCATCTGTTAAAAGTCTCGCTCTATGTTGTATTAATTTCCCGAAGCTATTTCTATAGCTCTTGATATTTCTGCCAAAAAATGGTTTCTTGTTCAAGTCATTCCAACGCGAGCCGAGCTTGTGCCAATTCTTCCTGAAGATTTAGTAGAATGGGGTCATGGTGTGTCATGATGTCTTTGGCTTGTATGCCTGTCTGAGTGCTTATGCTATAAGAAGGGATATCTTTTGTCTGTATTTCTTTATTGTGGGAGGTCCAAACCTGTGTTTGAGTGCCCATGCTATAAGAGGGTACATCTTCTGTCTGTACTTCTTTGTTGTGGGAGGTCCAAACCTCTGTTTGAGTAGCTACGTCTACTAAATCTGCATGCGGTTCCTCTTGAGTGATGACTATTTGAGTAGGTATGGGCTAAGTTTGAGTTCCTGTAGCCCCATCTTCATATAATTCTATTTGCATGACGACATTTACTACCTCAGTGGTATTGTTTGGAACCTTTCCCGGTGTGATTTCTTGTATTTTTCTTCAGAGCCTCTTGACCATCATGCGAAGCTTCTGTTGTTCTTTTCTTAGCTTCTTCAATTTTTTTCTGGCTCTATACCTTTTCTGAGGAGTAACTGGTCTACTAATAGTTTCATTAATAGCTTTTGTCTATAAAGATCCTGGTTGTTCACCCTAGCTTTATTCCAATAAGACATTGTCTCCAAATTGATTATCATATTCCCAAATAATCTATGTCTTCGCTTCCTCCTCTTGGCCTACGTTTTCTGTATCTAGATACTCATGACTGTTTTCCACTGGGAGCGTGTCACCAGATTGGTTCTATAATTTTTGAATAGCCTTTGTATCTATTTTTGCTTTGCAGTTTGTATCTTTTGAGGGAGACAAAATTCTGGTATAGCCAGAATTCCCTAGAGATTGGGTTTCTCCTAAGTTAATATGAAGTGGTTCTTCAGGTTGCATGTAGACATTCATGTTGGTGAGGACCTGGGCCATCCCTGCCTCGAAATCGTGCAACATATCGTCTTGAGAACTCATATTTGGTGTTGGAGGAGGTCCCACTTCATTTCTTCGTTCATCATTAGAATGCCTTACTCCTTCCTCAGGTTCTAGTTCATGGTTATCTTGTCCTTTTGACTCTAGTTGCAAGTCTTGTTCATTTACCCAGTTGGATAATTCTATGGGTTGAGTAGTGCTGCCTTGAGGATTTTCAGACGCTTCTTGTTTTGACTTCAACCTTGTAGATCATCTGCATTTGTGAGGTATGCTTCATAAAAGGGCAATCCTCTTTCTTTTTGGAACAAGGTTAGGTGCTGGCAGGTCTTCACCTCTTTCGAGGGCCAATATTAGATCATCCCAGGTTGGTTGTTGTTGGGAAAGGTTATGACTAACTATTAACCTGATCATAAAGGATATTGGAGTAATGAAAACAAGGTGTGTAACGAGAATTATCAATAAGTGATAAGATGCCGTGAGGTGATGCGATATAGAAAAAGGACAACATACGTAGGAAATAATACTTTACTGCCGTTATTTCACTTAAAACTATTGTGATTGATTTTAAAAGATTAACACATGCATAAAGGTTCAAGGTAAGTTAGGGACATAATCTCTCCGTAGAAAAAAATAGAAACATAAGAAGAGGGCATTATAATAATTATTGATGTAGAAAATAAAACTTCAATACCAATAGGTGAGCTTTTGTTGCTTGCAGGCATCCATAGCCTCGACAGAGTTTCTTTCTAACCCTTGGGAACCATGGTCCTCTATGTATAATTGGGGAAGTGCATTATGATGTCCATAGTAGAGACCAATGTGCTGGCATGGTAACCAGATGAACACATTGCTATTCACTAGTAAGTAGCGAAAGTGGTCAGGCCAACTCGTGATGAGACCTCCTGTTCCAAGGACGTTGTTTCTTGATGCATCCATTGGATCATATCCCAAGTGTGGTGGCCATAGTGGGAATTCCACTTCGCTCCTTCCTTATGATCATAGTAGGCTAGCTCATGATGAGACCCCCTATCCTCCATCCTGGAAAAATCATAAAATTGTTAGTGAATATATATCTATATATATATATATATTTAAACACTTCCCATTTTATATATAGAGGAACGCTCAGTACTCCTTAATAGTAGGGATGGCGTAAGAAGTTTGAACATATCAATAGAAAAAAATATACCCATAATCTTACTGATAATAAACTATAAGAGTTATTTGGGATGGGGGAGAACCATCATGGTAAAGATAATCAATAAGTTTCATATAGTGGAAATGAGGACAGTGAAGTGATATAGATAATTGTGTCCTTTATTTTTCGATCATCACGAAGCAATCTTGTTAAAGATGATAATATTCAAGACTTTTGCCTGCTTCAGGAGACTCCATACTTTTTGTCTTTAAATATGTATTGTACTTTTATGCCATAAAGAGGATCATAAAGAGTGAATTGGGATGGCCTAGGATTGATCATGCAAGGGGAGAAAGGGTGTTCTAAAAAATACTCACAAGGTGTTGTTCCCTGAGGGGAACAACAAAATAAAATACACACAAAAAGTGTTGTTCCCTATAGGGAACAATAGTTGTTCCCCATAGGGAAAAACAAAGAAAAACACACATGAAAATCATTGTTTCCTATAGGGAACAACAAGGAAAAACACGCAAAAAGTGTTGTTCCCTATAGGGAGCAATAGTTGTTCCCTGTAGGGAACAACAAAGAATAAAAATACACGCAAGAAGTGTTGTTCCTTATAGGGAACATCAGTTGTTCCCTGTAGGGAGCAACAAAGAAAAGTGCATGGAAAAGGTGATATTCCCTATAGGGAACAGTAGTTGTTCCCTGTAGGGAACAACAAAGAGAAAATACACAAAAAAAAATTGTTGTTCCCTCTCGGGCTATCCTCAATGTCTGAATTTCAAATTCTATGGGGAGGATAGGTTCTTTGCCAAACACTAGCTGATATGGGGAGTATCCTGTGCTATTCCTCCAAGTTGTGCGATATGCCCATAGGGCTTCTGGCAATTGGGTAGCCTAGTCACGTCTATGCAAGGTGTCTATCTTTGTTAGAATGGCCTTGATTACTTTGTTGGTACTTTCTACCTGGCTGTTTGCCTGCAGGGGGTATGGAGACGTGATTCTGTGCAAAATGTGATGAGCTTTTAATGTAGCAGCAATCTTATAGCCTACAAATTGTGGCCCTCCATCCATAATTATTTCTCTGGGCAAGCCATACAGAACAAAAATTTGGAAAAGAAAGTGGATTACCGTGTCCTTTGTTGCCCTTGGTAATGCTTCTGCCTCCACCCATTTAGTCACATATTCCATTGCAACTAGTATATATGACTTTTGATTAGATGATGTATTTATTGGGCCAATGAAATCCAATGCCCAGCATTCAAAAGGTTCAATGACTAACTGTGGATGTAGGGGCATCTTGTCAGACTGGCCAAGGTGGCCCATTCTTTGGCAGTTGCCGCATGTCTGGACTGGCCAATAATAACCCATCTGTAAGACTTTATGTCCAGTCCTACGGTCTGCAAAGTGTCCACCGCAAGGTCCATCATGGCAGGCTTTTAGGATATCGTAGATTTTGTCTTCCCTGACACACTTGTAGATATGCATATCGGCTCCTGTGTGAAAGAGGTATCCTCCAATCCAAGAGAATCGAGTGTTGCATTGCACTATTAATTTTATTTCTCTAGGTGTCAGGTGTTTGGGTAATTTTCCCACTGCTAGGTAATTCGCGACATCTGCGTACCATGGTGTTTTCACGGTCACATCAAATAGGTGCTCATTAGGGAACTGGTCTTCTACTGCCACTGCGTCATCTCTTCTTGGCACACGTGAGAGGAAGTCTGCCACTAGATTTTCCTTTCCTACCCAATCCTTGATCGTTATGTCAAATTCCTGCAAAAGGATTAACCATCGTGTCACTCTTCCATTCGTAATCGGTTTATTAGCTAAATATTTGATAGTAGAGTGATCAATGTACAAAACCATAGGGCATCCTGTTATATAGTGTCTGAATTTGTTAATAGCATAGATTACAGCTAGAAACTCTTTCTCGATCACTGTGTAATTCAACTCAGCAGGAGTTAAATTTTTGTTGATGTAGTATATCGCATAGTGTTTCTTGTCTTCCTCTTGGCTTAGAACTGCTCCAATGGCTGTATCTGATGCATTAAATGAAATTTGGAATGGTAAATCCCAATTCGGGCCCCATAGTACTTGGGCTGTTGATACTAGCCATTTTAATTCTACAAAGGCAATGTCACATTTGTCAGTCCATATAAAATCAATATTTCCTGTCAAAGCATATAATGGTGCAACAATTTGGCAAAAGTTTTTTATAAATCTTCGATAATATCCAGAAAATCCCAAAAAATTGCGTACCTCAGTTTGAGTGCAGGGGGTAGGTAGTAAGAGGATTACCTGAATTTTTGCTGGATCTACCTGAATTCTAGCTGCCGAGATGTAATGATCCAGGATGAGGCCTTCGGTCACCATCATGTGGCATTTCCCATGGCTTAAGCAAAGCCTAGTAGAAATGCATCTTTCCAGGACTTTCTCCAGTGTCTGTAATGCCTGCTCGAAGTCATCTCCATAGGGTGTAAAATCGTCCATGTACACCTCTAATCCATTGTTTATCAAGTCTACAAAAATACTAAGTATGGCTTTCTAGAATGTAGTAGGTGCATTGCACAGTCTGAAATGTAATACCTTGTAAGCAAATGTCCCCCAGGGGCAGGTGAAGGTAGTCTTATCTTGGTCTTCAGGGGCAATTTGGATTTGGTTGTAGCCACTAAAGCCATCTAGGAAAGAGAAGAATTTTTTACCTGCCAATGTGTCTAGAACCTGGTCGATAAACAGAAGGGGAAAATGATCTTTTTGCATTGCTTTGTTAAGCTCTCTGTAATCGACACATATACGCCATTTCCCATTCTTTTTAGGAACCACAACTAATGGAGAAACCCATTTGCTATCAGATATAGGATAGATGAAATTTACATCTAACAGTTTCTGTAGTTCGTCTTTAACAACATCCTTTAGGTGAGGGTTTAATATTCGTTGAGGTTGTTGAATGGGTCTCACATATTTTTCAGTGTAGATGTGGTGCATACATAATTGGGGGTCAATCCATTTCCTATCTGGGTAATCCCAAGCAAAAGCCACTTCATAGTTCCTAAGGAGTTGGATAAGCCTATGTTGCTAGTCGTCAGTCAAGTTTTTGTTAATGTTTAGGACTTTCCCTGGTTCAATTTCAATGGGTTTGCTCTTATGAACAGTTGTTGTTGGTAGTGTTTGGTCATTGATATCTTTTAAAGGATCTTCTTCAATTTCGTTATCTAAGGCTGCTTCAATCATGTGACATTTTAGATTAGATACGGTAGTTGGGTGGTTAATGTAAGTGTTAATAATGTCATCTTCTATTTGATTCTTAAATTTAGGAGCATTTGTTACAGTTAGCGGTGATCGAATATTTTCGGTTAATATGTTATAGGTTGCTTCCTAGTTTTTATTATGGTTAGGCTTGGCTAAGCTGGAGGATATAAAGCTAGTTTCTTCACATTATTTCCTCTGGCTATAGTCATACTGTCTATTCGATAGCTTATATAAGCATCTACGGTTGCTAGCCAAGGTCTTCCTAATATTAGAGGATGTCCATCTAGACGGTTTCTAGGATTAATAATCAAGAAATCTGCTAGGTACTGCCAAGAATCTATAGACACCATTACATATTGTAATGTCCCTTCTAGTTTAATAATTGATCGGTTAGCAAGTTCCAGCAAGGTCGTAGTTGAATCTAAGGCTATGATGCCAAGTCTCTGACAGGTTGTTGTTGTGAGAATATTAATGGCTGCCCCTAGATCAACTAACGCATTGGGAAAGGAACATCCATTTATTTGTACTGTGACAATAGGGTTTCCTTGGTCCTCATATTTCACCGGTATCTCTATGCCTAATAATAAATCAAACAAAGTTCTGACTACGTGGACAGTTGGTGTTACTTTTATTTTCCTCGTAGGCTTTTTGGTACACAATACCTTAATGGTTTTTCCATAGATTGGAATGTCTTGTATAGCCTGGAGGAGGGGTATTTTTACACAAAGATTTTTTAATTCTCCTAGGAGATCAAAATCGAGATATTTGATTAGGCAAGCTATAATCAATCTTTTTGGGAATGGAGGAGAAGAGGTAATAGTTTGTTTGTGGCTTTTTTGCTTGACTGTATTCTCCCTTTGAGGTGTTTGGTCTACAGGTTGTGATTCTTCCAATTGTATATTTTTATCATCCCCTGACTCAATTATTTTTCCAGACCTCAATTTGAGTTCATTACACTCTCTCAACTCAGTTTCCTGATCTAGAACTTTTATAATTTGTACCAACTGGACTGGTCTGTTGTTAGGATTTGGGTTGGGTTGGGCTGGGAGTTGTTGTCGTAGATTGGGTTGAGGATTCTGCTGCAACGTGTAAGGTGATGGTAGCATAGGTTGAGGTAGGGGATTGTCCCTCCTGGCTGGTTCGTAGGCCTTTGCCAACTTGATTGCCAGTTTTTGTTTTGTGAAGTTGAGGGGGACCATTGAGATGGATATTGATTGTTTTGCCAGAATGGTGGAAAGTCAGAGGAATTTGGCCAACTATTGTTTGGATTTGACTGATTGGACCAAGGTGGCATAGAAAATTCTTGAGGTGACCAATTAGGAAAAGGTGGCTAGTTCTACCATGTAGCCCCTATGTATTGCTGAGTGTTAGCACTCAGAACGAACCTCAAGGTTGAGAAGAGGCAATTCCGCGGTAAGCATAGACCAAGATTTTGATTTGGAATCTAGCACTACCAGACCAAATAGGGCTCTCTACTTGCCAACAAAATGTGGCCATGATAACTCAATCTTAGGATAGCTATGAAGAATAAGTATTTGGTTGAAAATTGTGGGTTGAAAACAACAAGAGAAGGGACTATCGGGCTATGGATTTGGGACTAGTTTCTGTCGGCAAACTTGGGGCAAAGTAAGCACAATGTATATCAAGGTTAAAGACATAATGAGAGAAGAAAATATTGAAAAGACCATTGCCCTGTAGGCATCAATCAGGGGATGGATCTACAGTGGCAGCTTTAGAAGAAAGAGAAGCACAGGGTTACTCAACAGAGCATCTAATAGAGGATGGATTCTGAAAAGATAACAACTACATCAAGCAACATAATCATTGTGAAAGGAGCATCATGCATGGATGGATTCCTAACACTTCCCTTAGAGAATGTTGTAACCAAATTAGCAGGAAAACCAAAGCATGGAAATGAATTTACAAGAAGAACATGCTGCACATTAAACACCGTGATGAATCCCAAATTTAAAGTGCAGAAAAAGCTTCATTAAAATAATATTCAAGGAAAACTTTACATAGTCCAATGGAAACCTCACTCTACTACAAAAATCCAACCATTACACTCTAAAATTCATCAAATATATACAATTATCTCATCCTTTTACTAAGGGAGTTGAGCTCAACCATCTCTCTCAAAATAGAATCAGTTACATTAAATTTGGACCGAATTTCTGAAAATAGGGCTCAAAGATGAACTCTTATATCTTGAACCATAACACTTGTTGTAAAAAGGAAAGAGCTTTTTGTAGATAAGCTTATGCTTGAGACAAACCTCTCTCAAATATTTGAAATTCATTTCCAGTTGCTCGGAATCTATGCCACAAAATAATCTCTAAACAGGAAATCACTAAATATTTAAATCTGTAAAAATACGCTGTAAAGATCTAGTCAAATATTCCAATTCATGAGACCTGTGAATAAACTGAAAGAGGTTTTTGTTATATGGTTCATGGTTGAAAAAAAATTCATTGGGTTTCGCAAAATTACTTTCCATATGTTGTAAAATGGCGCCACACTAAAATGACTAAAACAGTAAAATAATTGTAAAATTTGTTTCGTTTTAATGTAGGCTTCAAATATCACTGTATATCTCCCACATAGTAACACCTGTGCATAAAATGAAGGAGGGTTTTGTTACTTGGTATGTGATGGACAAAAACCTCTTCCACTTTTGTAAAATTCCTGTCCAAACTGATTTTGTAGTAAACTTGTCCGTATGTGCAGCCACTGACCTCAAAACATGCATAACCAAGAATCAATAATTCATTTCGATCCTATCTTCTGATCCAGAAATATGTAATGGGAGTTTGATATACCATTGGAAATATTTTTCCGAGATGCTTTCGATGGAAATTCTTAGCATAACATTTGCACTGAAGATCATGTGCAAAACATCACTGAAAACTAGACATAGTAAGAGCCCATTTTGATCCCTGGTGATAGGCTATGAATACTAGAACTAACATTGGCCTTATTGGGGATGGAAGCCCCTTGGAGGTGTCAAGAACACTATAGACCAAGTGTCTCATCCATTGCTCAATACAGTCACAAACAACTGCAAACTTGAACAACTTATTCCAACAATAGAAAACACACATACTACAACATGTACATTAGGAAACTAAAACAAATGCCGAAAACTGAAATGCTGCTTTGGGCAACTTATTTATGTACAACCATACCCTAGTTTGCTGAAAATTACCAGATCAACTGATGCTATAATTCCAAATTAACCAATCAAGCAACTGTAGCAATGATGATGCTTGGCAGTGCTTGAAACAGAACATAAATGTAAATGTCGACAACCATACATGCAGAACATGAGTGTGGCCATGTAAAAGGAAATTTGGCTTGTTATTCAAACTGAATTTTTTTTCCATAAATGCCACAACAGGATCAAAGAAACCAGACTCTATTTTCTATCCCAACTCCTTAATACATGCTTCCAGTTGCAAATTATTAATGCAAACATCCAAGGGCAGCCTTACCTTTCCTTCCTTCTGCTGGAAAATGTCCCCAAAGAATGGGACTTGGCAGTCCAGATCCTGGGACTGTATTTGGGTCTCCAATTCAGTTAGATCTTCTTCAATTTTGATGGAAAAATCTTGCAAAAAATTGAGCCTAACTTCATGGCTACATCAACAAGACTTCAAATAAGAAGAAAGAGATGAAGCAAAGTTCTCATCTACCTCATCATCTGCGCACATATCTTCCCATTCTCTAAAGTCTTGAATAGAAGCCGCCTCTATTTTGAATTCTTCCTCTTTCTCCATCCATGTTTCAAGAAAGATATGCCAAAAATCTGTAGATGGCCCTATAGATCTGATAGGAAAACCTTTAATCCATCTTCTACATTTGCTTTGAAACAAATCAAAGAACAATCTGATGAAGACATCTTTCTTTTTTACTCTAAGACCTTTCACAAATGTTTTAAAATTTTCTATATGTTCAAAAGTAAAAGTCAGATCTTCCCCATTGAATTGAGGGCCATTGCTCAAAATATATGCATCCCTCGGTAATTGATTAGGAAAACCAGGAAGATTAGAAAAATTGATACATTAATACCTTGAACAAATAGAAACAACATTTGAGTCCTTCATTTAGCTAGTGGAGCCACCATCAATACTTTGAAACTTGGGATTTCGAACAATGGAGTCATCAGGTAGATGATTTCAGCCTTCATATGTGTTTGAATACTGTCCACCATCAGCAATCAAATCTAAAACTTGAGCGATCTTTCCCAGAGAAGATCTATCACCTCATTCCCCGACAACAATGCCAATATGTTAGCACAAATAATGAACTTCAAGGCTGAGAAGAGGCAATTCCGAGGTAACCACAGACCAAGATTTTGATCTAGCATCTAGCCCTACCAAACCAGAGAGGGCTCTCTCTTTTCCAAAAAAAACGTGGCTGCGATAACTGAATCTTAGGCTAGCTATGAAGAATAAGGATTTGGTTGAAAATTGTGGGTTGAAAACAGCAAGAGAAGGGACTATTGGGCTATGGATCTGGGACTAGTTTCTCTCGGCAAATTTGGGGCAAAATAAACACAATGTATAGCCAAATTAGAGATATAATGAGAGAAGAAAAGAGGGAAAAGGCTGCTTCCCTAGAGGCATCGATCAGGGGATGGATCTACAGTGGAAACTTTAGAAGAAAGAGAAGCATAGCGTTACTCAACAGAGCATCTAACAAAGGATAGATTCTGAAAAGATAATAACTACATCAAACAACATAATCATTGTGAAAGGAGCATCATGCATGGATGGATTCCTAACACTTCCCTTAGAGAATTTTGTAACCAAATTAGTAGAAAAACAAAGCATGGAAATGAATTTACAAGAAAAACATGCTGCACATTAAACACCATGATGAATCCCAAATTTAAAGAGCAGAAAAAGCTTCATTAAAATAATATTCAAGGAAAAATTTACACAGTCTAATGGCAGCCTCACTCTGCTGCAAAAATCCAACCATTACACTCTGAAATTCATCAAATATATACAATTGGCTCATCCTTGTACTAAGGCAGTTGAGCTCAACCATCTCTCTCAAGATAGAATCAGTTACATTAAATTTGGACCAAATTTCTGAAAATAGGGCTCAATGGTGAACTCATATCTCTTGAACCATAACACCTGTTGTAAAAATGAAAGAGACTTTTGTATAAAAGGTCATTTTTGAGAAAAAACTCTCTCAAATTTTGGAAATTCATTTCCAGTTGCTTAGAATCTGTGCCACAAAATAATCTCTAAACAAGAAATCACTAAATATTTAAATTTGTAAAAATAGGCTGTAAAGATCTAGTCAAATATTCCAATTCACGAGACTTGTGAATACAATGAAAGAGGCTTTTTTTATATGGCTTGTGGTTGACAAAAACCTCCTTGGGTTTTGAAAAATTACTTTCCATATGTTGTAAAATGGTGCCGCACTAAAATGACTAAAATAGTAAAATAAATGCAAAATTTGTTTCATTTTAATGTAGGCTTCAAATATCACTACATATCTCCCACATAATAACACCTGTGCATAAACTGAAGGGGGGTTTTTTTATTTGTTATGTGGTGGAAAAAATCCTCTTTCACTTTTGTAAAATTCCTGTCCAAACTGATTTTGTAGTAAACTTGTCCCTGTGTGTAGCAACTGACCTCAAAACATGCATAACCAAGAATCAATCATTCATTTTGATCATATCTTTTGATCCAGAAACAAGTTACGGGAGTGTGATATACTGTTGGAAATATTTTTCCGAGCTACTTCTAATGGACATGCTTAGCATATGATTTGCATTGAATATCATGTGCAAAAATCTCTAAAAATCAGACATAGTGAGAGCCCATTTTGATCCCTAGTGACAGGCTGTGAAGACTAGAACTAACACTGAGAATTATACTGTGAAGGCTGAAAGAATGAATATGGGTTGGTAGGCATACCTGTTTTTCATGCTTGCCTTTGGCAATGCTTATTTAATAGGTATACTAGTTCTGCTTCTTCCTCTGCCTCTTTGAAGACCGCTTTTAATCTTGGGAGCGATGGGCAATTTTTTGTGGCATGCTCTTTAGTGCATATGGCACAGGTCTATACCATATCCAGTGGACATTATTTATGACTATGTTTCTTCCTGCATCGAGCGCAAAAAATAACCAGGTTCTTTTCTGCTTCGACCTGCTTCTGCTTGGCTTGCATGATGTCTAATTATGTTGTCAAGGTTCCCAGGATATCCATTTTGAAATCTTCTAGCAAGTTGCTGATTTTAGTACGAGTAATGCTTTCACCAGAGATTTTGTTGTCCCTGGTGATCATATCACATTTAGCTGGTTTCAATCTTGTACTGCCCCTCGAACACCTGATACACAAATCAATAATGTTAGCATAGTCTTCTTGATAGATATCACCTTTACCCATAATATTTAAAGTCCCTATCCACTGGTCTTTCATCCCCTTAATCATCGTGGTTTTTAGCACATTATCAGGCAGATTTTCATAGGGAGACCTTTGGAGGTTATATTGGAAACGCTACACATATTCTTACAAAGTTTCACTAGGCCTTGCTACCATTTGGAATATCTCGTCTTTTAGTTCTCTAGATCTGCAATAATCTTGATATTTTTTAAGGAACGTAGTTTTCATTTGGTCCCAATAATTTATGGTGCCCCAACCAGTCCCATAAACCAATGCAGGGCTGCTCCCTTTAAAGTGGAAGGAAATAGCTTCAATTTCTAGGGGTCGGTGGTGTAATCATAACCCCGACATAGGACGTCGAATTCAAATAGGAATGCATCTGGATCTTCTGAAGTGAGTCCATGAAAGGTAGGAATATTTTGTAGAGGGATAGCTTTCATGGGGGCGTTGACAACTGTGTCAACAATAGGATACTGTAATGTAAAGGTCTGGGTGTTTGTGGATTATTGGCCATTTGATCAAATATATTCCAGTACCCTTCTGGGATCTCTGGAGCTAGAGAGTTATCCCTAGGATGTCTAGAGGAGGCGGGAATGATCCTAATAGCACTTCCTTGATCTGGGACACTAAGTGTCCTCTGCTCAATTACTACCTCAAGGGATCTTGGTTCCTTGGATTCCCCTGTTTCTCCTTCTCCTTCACAGATGTTGCAAGAATTCCCTTCTTGTGAGGGAATTGGTCGCGAATTTTCAATATCTTGAAAACTTTGCTCAGTCCCTTCAGTTTTACTGTGGACCTCAGCGTAGGCTACAAATGGTGAGCCTGTGGCCCGAAGGGAGACAATAGGTTTTTTAGAAGCAATGGTTTGGGGACCTACTGATGGCTGAGATTTAACTTTTCTTAAGATGTCATCGATAAAAGTTGATTGTCCAAGCGTCACTGGTCACTTATATTTTTCAAGTTTGGGGTGTGGGATTGTATTGTTTTCTGGTCTTTTCTTCTTAGTCATTCATGCAAAAATTCAAATGTTTATTTCTACCTTAAAGTCCTAGCAATTCTGCTAAAAAGCAAGCGGGGGAGCAGGCATTTTACTTGCTCCGTATGTAGGTTCTTACCTTCCATTTTTAATACCTACTTCTCTCTCAACAGACAAACATCAAACACCTACTTCACATTTTTGTAACTCTGTTAAAAGGCAGGCGAAGGAGCAAGCACTTTAATTTCTCATTACGTAGGTTCTTAACTTCCGTTTTCAATACCCAATTCTTTCCCAACAACAATTATTAGATATACATCACTCTTTCTAAAATGGTGACACTCTACCCGACAATGGCGCCAAAATGTTGGTTGATAAAAGGTGTCTTTTAAAACTGCTAATTACCCCACATTAATCATCAACCTGGGTAAGTCATTTTATTCCAAGAGTGTACACAATATGTGCATGCTATGAATCCAGAGAGTAATGTTTCCTAAAGTGAAGTATAAACCTTTGATACAAGAATAAACAGATGCATGTATAAAACTCAAATTTCACTATTAAAGGAAATATTACATCTAAGCATCAAGACTTAATCCTCTACTAAAATCGTAATCAAATCTCACACAAGCAATTCAATTGACAATAGCATCAACCGAGAGCATAGTAGCAATAACCAATCTCTTCTTAGCTGATTCAATCTAAATCACACTCAATCTCAACTAAGCAATCCAAATGCAAATGATGTCAACCGAGAGTTCAATACCGATAACCAAACTATTACAGCTGATTAAATCAATAAGATTCACTGTCTTAATGACTAAATAAGAGTAAATAGAATCAAATGACAGTGTTGTAAAACATGTAAAGAAAATGTATTAACTTCAATATAGGAAAGTTGTAAATAGCAAATAATATAAACTCACAAAAAATGGGAAAACTATCAAACCAATCAAACTTACGAGAATCGGAAATATATAACACAAGGGAGCAGTTTAATCCACTAGAGACCGGGCCCTTAGCCACCAGCAAATACTGTTGAGCTACTTCAGAGAATACCAATGAAAAACAACGTCAATTATATATTAATCATTGAACTCAAGTCTCATTACAATATGGTCATGTTCTCCAACAGCACTAGTCTGTAAATTAAAATTACAATTTGAAATAACAGAGATTGATCCCCTTTCCTCCTACAGCCTTTTTCTTTTATAGTCAGAAAGAGGATTCACAACTGAATGCTATCTTCTGAGACCCTTCATACTTAGCATTGATCCTCCTGATTCATCCTCTGACTTGACCGCAACCAATGCGCCCCATTCTTCCTTTGTTGGTTTATGTTGGTCCATCGCTAGGGAACAACACCCGTTCCTTTCATCGTTTCTCTACATAAAAAGGAATAAAAGTTAGTTATGATGGCTAAATCTTAACTGAGAGTAGTTCATCCGTTTCTTATCATAATCCATCAATATGTTAGCATATTAAGATATGAAATAGATAAGAAAAGAGGAAAAAGGTGATGGAATTAAGAGTAAATACATAACCATTTCGTAACTCAACACAGCTGTGTGTGCAGAGGCTAGGGTAGAAGTCCGCGGCTGAGTGTGCAGGGTATTTAGAGTCTATAAGAAGATCCGAAGTACTAATAAAGAAGATTACTATGTAATTATCTATATTTTGATCTATTTACTTCTGTTATGAATAAATGTGGTTATGTTATGTTGAATAATGGTTTCATGATTTAATGTTGTATTGATGCGCAAATCTATATGTTTTACATTGTTATCTGTATGAAAATAATAGAGTCTAGCTACGCGAAGTACATATTAATGCATGTTAAAGTTATTAGATACTTAAGTCGATCTGGGTAAATACAGAAATAATATTACTTATATAAGCACATAAGTGGCCGATTCGCCTAGTTAGGGTCTGCGCATGACAATTGTAGACCTCTGCAAAGGTCCAGAGGCCAATTAAGAGAAGTATATCGATAAATCCTAAAAGGTTTATCGATCTACACAAAGGCAGAGTTAGGGCATAAAATGACATCACTACCTTCTTTGGGTGCAAAAATGTGGTTCCAACATCCCACCATACTGCTTCGGGTGAGACTTCAGTCTATGCTCCGCAGATTGATATCGAAAGGGCCAGTAGTGTAGGGATTTGTTTGGCTAAAGTAACGTTGAACCTGGGTCAGGGCCCACTAAGCCAACAATTGCTAAAGATAGTTTTCAAATTCATTTGAAGTGTATTCTTTTCCATTATCAGTTTCAATAGAGCCAATATGATATTGTGCATCATTTTCAATCCATGTATGAAATTTCTTGAATGTTTGAAAAGCATCAGATTTGTTCTTCAATAAATAAACCCAACACATTCTGGTGTAGTCATCAATAAATGTCATTATATATGTATTTCCATTTGCAGAAGGAATAGGAATTGAATTACATAAATCTGAATGAATGAGTTCAATTTTTCTATGTGGTCTGGAATGTGAATCATGAAAATATTGTTTGCTATGCTTTCTTAGAATGCAAGCATCACATTGCTTAAGTTTCCTAGGAATTGTAGGAAAATCAGTAACACCATTTTTCTTCAACAAGTGAAGGTTTTCATAGTTAAAGTGTCCAAATCTAGCATGCCATAATAGACTTAATGGAAATGTACCTTCATCATTATTAGAACTATATGAGAAATTTTGTGCATGAGCAAAGGTACATTGCAGCTTGAGAAGCCTTTCTTCTTCTATACCTGTCATGACAACTGAGTGATATGATGATTTTCTCACCTAAACCTTGCCATGAAACATATGAATGGAGTGTCCTTGCTGGTGGATGTGGACCAATGAAAACAAGTTTCTCCTCAACTATGGGAGATATAAAACATCATGTAGAAGAAAGTCTGGAAGGCTAGGAAATTTGTGCCTGATTGTGCCAAGCCCTAATGGCTTGAGTTTTGATTTGTCTGGAAAGTATACTGCTCCATCAACATTGTCAGTAAATTCTTCAAAAAAATATTTCCTAAAATTCACATGGCAAGTTTCTCCTGAATCAAGAAACCAATCATTTTTCCAGGAAACAAGTGAAGTATTAAACAAGTCTTCATTTACTCCAATAATACAATGTGCCAAAACATAGTGGGCAGATTCAGGTGCTTTACCTTTCTCTTTGTCATTGGTTTTACCTTTGGGCTGATTTCTTTCCTACTCAATTCTGTCCCAAGGAAACTTGCATGTGGATGCATCATGTGATCCATCTCTATTGCAACGTATGCAATGCAAATCAGACTTTTCTCCTCGAGAGTGTTTACCCCCCTACCTTGTATGGGAGTTTCAGGAGCCAAGGGAGCTAAGGGAACAACGTATGGGAGCCACAGGAGTAGCGTATGAGAGCCATAGTGCCGCGGGAGCCAAGGGAGCAGTGTATGGGAGCCATAGAGCTGAGACAGACAATGCGTAGAGGTAGTTCAACTGTGCAATGGAGGACCTGAGCCAAGTTATACGTAGGATTAATTGTTGATGATGTTAACCAGAGAGGCCGTAAGTGGTGATAAGTTGTGGGAATAAGTGGGGGCTAGAATGTGCATGAAATGAGCATCTATGCTATACACAGGCACAGTCACACTCTTAAAAAAAAATTGACTCCAGCATATATGTTCTTAAAATAGACTTAACTCTAGCATATACGCTCTTAAAATTTACTAACAACCTTCTCAGGCTCTTAAAATAGACTTACCACACTCCAAACGCCATTGAACGTGAACCATTCAATGTAGAACCTCGCTCCAGTCTCCACATCAATTCAACCTTCTATGTGTTGGACACCTAATCCTCAATGGATTAGTGTGGAAGCGGAATGGAGAAAAGGAGTCCAAGAGACCTTGGTATGTGAAACCCAACGATCACAACATGTACTATAAATGTAAATCATTTGTTAATAAAAATCATACTCTCATGTTTTATCCTTCATATTCTATTGCTGTCCATGTGTGTTTAACATGGTATCAGAGCGGGTGATTGCTGGTCCTGCTCCAACTTGAGCCACTAATTTTTTGTGGTCATTTTCTGTGAGTTTGTTTCAAAACCTCAACGTTATCTAGACTCTCTAAAATCTGCAACTGTTATAACACAGGACCTAAATTGGGCTCTTTGCCCCACTAAATCTTGATATTAATCATTCGCCTGTCGCTGCACCTTATTATAGCCTGCCCCAGGTAATGTCATATACGTTTTTGATATTGTCTGCACCCTCTGTCAAGCCTACGCCCTCTGTCAAGAGACCACCTGCAAACGTTGTCTCACTGCGTCAGTGTCATAGACATTTTATATTCTCTGGTCCGACCTGCCGGATACGAACCAGAGATTCAATATTGTTCAAGCTAAACTCAAACTTCTGTGAAATGAGATTCAAATGCTCCACTGCTCCATTAAAGCCATCTCATAATCCTGACTGTGTCATAGTTCTACCACTACTCCGTTAGAAACCAGAACGCAGCACATATTTAATTGATCACTGCCCCATCCATCGAATGGCCTGGGCAGGAGTTCAGGGAACTCATTCTTGAGCTTGCTGGCATCCATCTCGTTATTGCTTCTGGCAGCCACGATGACCTTGGCCTGCTCCTCCAGGGTGAAATTCTTCCAAGTATAGCTCGGATCGATGTAGTCCCTGTACATCTCTAGGATCTCGTTGTGGCTAACAACCCCGGGGTTCGTGAAATTCCAAATTCCTGTCAAATTCCTCTTTGCCATCTCTATGGAAATCGGCAGAAGCTCGTCGAGAATGGTCATGGAATTGGGGATGTTGACAACCTTTTCATAGTGGGAGATCTTGGTAATGAAGTTGCGAGGGTTCGACAGATCTGAAGAAATGGGCATCCTCACTCGCAGAGTGCACACGTTCTCGAAGTTCTTCAACAGATCTTCAACCATAGCCTTCGTCTTAGA
This sequence comes from Pinus tabuliformis, assembly GCA_031772625.1. Taxonomy (NCBI): domain Eukaryota; kingdom Viridiplantae; phylum Streptophyta; class Pinopsida; order Pinales; family Pinaceae; genus Pinus; species Pinus tabuliformis. The sequence goes on from CM062811.1 coordinate 1,082,161,510, forward strand.
ATAGTAAGATCCCATGAAATTGGGCGTGTCCTCTGGATCTAGATGTATTAGCCTTAGGTTTAATATCCAGACATTGAGCTCTTATCTCTGATCTATGTTGATTCAAAGATACAGATCTATTGCTGTTGCGATTATTGTATCTTCTTTCATTTTTCAATGGAAAAAAAATCTTGAATGTAAGCCTCAAAAAGAACAAAAAAAAAAAAACTTTGATGCATGAGTTTCTCAAGTAGGAATGTAGGGAATGTAGGCAATGCTGGGCAACCATGATGACAGTTCGAATGTCCCCAAGCACAATGTTTTGAATAGCCTTCATAACTTCCTTCCCTGAAGGAATGTTCAGCATTGCGTCAATAAGGAAAGATTCGCACTGTGTTCCCCGCAAGATATGCAGATGCAAAAGATGCACGAATCCAGTTCTTATTTTTTTCTATTTTCAACATGCCGGAGCTCCAGATGATCTCCTCCACCTGTACGAAAATCTCTGCGAATTTTAGGCATCCTGAAAAGACTTTTGAGCAGCATTGGTTTCGTCCAGTGCTTTCTTGTTGTGACTTTTTGCAAGGGTGGAAAATGTGTTCCTGTATATCTCGTGTGGAAAATGTCCATGTTCCATGTTAAAAAGGTTGCTCCAGCTGCAGGTCAGAGATATGTGCTCCACCATTTGAGTTGAATTGGAATTATTCTCCATGTATGTGAATCGAGAAGGGTAAGAGGCATCCTGTACTATGGTAGTTGCACTTGAAGGAATGCTAAGTTCTTCTAACTTTTTATCATAAAGATACTCCTTTGGCTTAGTTGTAATATTTTTTGACACCAAGCCCACCAGTATTATTTCCAACAATTCTCTTTGCTACTAGTTGTTTTTTAACTGTACTTGCAATCGCTAGAGGTGGAAGACCTACTTCAGCTTTAGAATGAACTGCTTGAGGTGCATCAATTTCATCGTTGAAAAAAAATAAAAATATAAAAAAATCAATTGCTAAAGTTGAACTCTTCCCAACATTGTTTTGAGTTATTTTGGATATAACTGCAAACAAGTTGTATGATTGTTTGGTTCTTTTTCAGAGACATTGCTGTAGTTTTTTGATATTCTATAAGACTTATATTCAAGAGATAGTTTTGATGAGCTAATGAAATTGGGTGCCAAAACTTGGTCTATTATAGATGCTATCACTAAGATTATATGACTATATCAGGTGTTGAGATATAAAATTTTTCAATAAGAACCAATCTGCATTATCTAGTTTGTTGACTCCTTGCAAATTTTGAGAAAGAAAGAATTATAGTGCTGAATAAATACTTAAGTTGCTTCCTGGTATGCTTCAAGACTCTCTTGGACTACTGTAAAGCAATTCAAGTTGATCCGGTTGCAGCATCTTCAAATTCTACCTGTTGTTTCTTGTTGCACACTAATCATTTGCTGCACATTTATAAGGATATTGTTGTGTACTATGAGTGGGTATTAATTTTCTGCATTGAGAAGTAGTTGTGATCAGTTTTGAAGGTGTAAATCTGACACTAAAGAAAAAATGGCTAGAATCAATGAAGTATTAGAGTTCCTCAAAACTCTGATATTGTCTACTAATCATGATACATTAAAAGTCAGCAAAGTTTCTCTCACAAACATTCAGGTTTGTCTACAAAATACACAAGAAAAAATTGATTTTTTGCTGCTCGAAACTCAGCTACAGCAAGAAGAATTAAAACAGAGGAGTCATCATTCTGAACCTGTTTCTGTTCAGAAGATTGAAACAGACTCCAATAAAGCAGCAAGGTTACATGCAGATGCAGAAACTCAGTCTGCACTTCCCAAGCCCATCATTAGACCTTGGGAACAACTTATCCACAACAAGCACATAACTGGTCTTGGATATGACAAGGATTTGTCCTTTCATATTCCAGACTACTCAAAGCACATTCAATTTCAGAGTGTTGGATTCATTCATGACAGTTCACTGCCAACTATTCTAGATTCTGCCCCTCTTCCACAGCAACAACAACAACAACAGATTGTGAAATGCCAACACTATGACCAAGTTGGCCATCTGAAAGATCACTGTTTTGATCTTCATCCATGTAAGAACTATCATAAAACCACACATTCTTCACATAGATGCTTTAGAAACAAACGTCCTGCAAGAACAAAGATTCATCTTCGATGGATCGCTTCTTGGCAATGGGCATCAACAACCAAGAAGTTATTCCAAATACATGTCAGAACTTGTTCCAGAGTATTGAACAATCTTGCAGTTGAGTTTTTTCCATCATCTCACCTTGTATCTGACATAAGGGGAAATGATGGTCATCTACAAGCTTCAAAGCCACATCAAGCGAGCCTGAGCCACAACCTACCACACCAGTTTCAGAGTTGTATCTAGAGACAAAGAAGCCCCTGAGCATGCCTTCAGTTGGTAATCTAGGACACTTCCTCTAGTAGAAGACTTCAGCTTCTTGCCAGTTTCGGAAGATTTCTAGGAACAAAATTGAGAACACTTCCTCTAGCGGAAGACTCCAGCTTCTTGCTAGTTTTGGAAGAGTTCCAGGAATTGCATTAAGCATTCCAGAGTTGTTGGTCATCCTTAAACCATCACAGGTTGAGACTTCCCTTTTCAGGTTGAAGTTCTCCCTTTTATGTGAGGTGAGACCTCCCTTTATTGGTTGAAGGTTTCCCTCTTCAAAACAATAGGAGCACTTCCTCTAGTAGAAGACTTCAGCTTCCTGCCAGTTTTGGAAGAGTTTCGGGAACTGCACTAAGCGTTCCAGTGTTGGTGGTCATCCTTAAACCACCACCCTTTATACCAACATTTCAGAGAGCACATTCATCCTAGTGCTGCCATGCATTTTTGCACATTTTGTATTACAGCTCTCTTCTTGGACTCATACATAACCCTTCAGATTAAGGGGGGGAATGTTGGACACCTAATCCTCAATGGGTTTTTGTGGAAGCCGAATGGACAAAAGGAGTCCAAGATACCTTGGGATGTGAAACCCAACGATCACAACATGTACTATAAATGTAAATCATTTTTTAATAAAAATCGTACTCTCATGTTTTATCCTTCATATTCTATTTCTGTCCATGTGTGTTTAACACTATGCACCATGTAGAAAAGTGATGCCTTAATGTAGCAATGCAACCCTTTCAACAGTAGGAATATGACATGCGGTCTCGACCAATGCGTTCAACAACAATGCACGAGATTTTGTAGGAATATGACAGAGGTGTCAGTCTGGAGAAACGCAGATCAAAGGTAGGAAGGAGTTACAAAGGTAGGAAGGATGCCAAAAATGGGGCTGGTTTTGATACTGTGTCAGGCCAGGAGGTAACTCCTCAAATCAATTGTGCTACTTCATTAAGATTACTCATGGTTATATACATGAGGGAGTGACTCTTTGGTTTCACCTCCTGATGGCTCTTCCTTTTCCATTATTTATTATTTACATTATTTACAAGTGTACACCCAATCCCCATGATTACGTGTCAACAAGAACTTATGCTCTGGGAAAAATTGCATAAAAAATTCTAGCATACATTTTTCAATGCCAATTAGTAGTGGTCAATAGAAAAATTTAATTCTATATTTTTGCTTCGGAAGGAAGGAATAAATTGAGATGTGAAGTGGATAAATTAATTGCTTGTTTAGCCACAAGAACTTTAATAAATTATAGTGGGTAGAAACCATTTTTAAGTCTACACATTTATAGTTTTACTCCTACATAAGTGCTAATAAAGACATAAATAATGGTTGAAGTAATTGCTAGTAATTATATTTATTTACATCTTATTCCTATCCATTTTTTATGCAAAGAATTGCTTAAATGATGGTAAATATGTTATTTACTTGACTATGAGCTATTTTCCTAGATTTTATTTTTGGATAGCTTTCCTACAAAACATAAGAATAAAAATCACTGTACAAATATATAAAAATTATGCATGTGTATTTTAACCATATCCATAAATTATGGTAGAAAATATGAGAGCTATTTATTCACATGACATTATATTGTGCAATGGCTACAATAAAACTTTCAAGCTATGGTCCAATCAAATATTTGAATATTTTTTTAATAACATTGAAAAATAAATATCTATTTTTCAAATATGAGGGGCATGTATTAACATTTTAATGTGTAGAACATGAATCATAAATAAAATATTTCAATGCTATAATACAAAACGAGTGAAAATAATGAAAAAAACATCATATACCCATTTTAACTCTGGATCTACCAATATCCAAAAGCAATCAAATTTTATTAATTGCAAACTTTCTTTAAAATTTTCACTCATAAAAAGGGTTTTCATATTGAGATATTTGATCCCTCTCGGTTATTAGTAGATCCATAGTTAATATGGATCTATGTCGATATGTACAACTCAATGAGTTTCTCTTACAATTAGTGTACTTATTCATTCAACGATTCATAAATCTGTTCGTGGAATTATAACAAACCATAATTGTGCATTATATATACCTCATAATTTTGTATCTTGATTTCATTTTCCTCTAATTATAGTTTTACTTCTTTATACCATTCATCTTCAACTTGTAATTTAATCATCTTCTCTCTTAATTTTCATCTTTAGAGGGATAACAAAGAATAAGTGCCACCTTTGGCTTAAGGAATTTGACACTTTTTTCAATATTCCTTTCATATATTTAATATCAAAGTCATATTAACTAATTAATTTTGAGCATCTTCCTTGTCATGCATTTATATTATATTGCATGAAAATGTGTTGCAACTCACAGTAATCATTTTCTAATTCAAATTTTCTTCCAAGCGAGTAATGTCTCCAAAATATGTAATGCACAAAAAATAAACACCATTTCTAGATCATTCATTACATAATTATCCTCATGTAGTCAAGGCTTCATTTGTGGATAATCCATCACTCTTCCCTCTTATATAAGTAAAATTCTTAAACCTTCCTTTGATATATCACTACATACAAAAAGTTGTTGTTCCATGTTTTGTACTTTTAATATAGGTGCAATTATTAACAATTCCTTTAGCTTCTAAGAAGTCTCTTCACACTTCTCAAAAAAAAAACTTCAATTTAAGTTTAGTAATGGGATTTTCTATCTTAAATAACTCCTTGATGAACCTATGATAATATGTTTCCATACCCATAAAACTATGTATTTTATGTACAATAATCACTACTATGAAGATCATAATGGCTTCAATCTTTGTAAGATACATCGCAATACTTTCTCCAGAATAATGTGTTCCAGATAATGAATCTTGGACACATAAAATTAACACTTGAACAATTTACCATATAATTGATTTTCAGTAAGAAATTGTAAGATGGATCTCAAATGTTCATTATGGTCCTCTAAAGATACGAAAAATTGTTGTTCCTTGTTTGGTAATTTTCATATAGGTGCAAATATTAGCAATTCCTTTATCTTCTGAGAAGTCTCTTCACACTTCTCCATCCAAAAAAAAATAAAAGTCATGTTTTTAAGTTTAGTAATGAGATTTTCAATCTTAGGGAATCCCTTGATGAGCCTATGATAATACGTTTGCATACGCATAAAACTATGCATTTGATGTACATTATCACTACTAGGTAGTTCATAATGGCTTCAATCTTTGCAAGATCCGTTACAATACCCTCTCCAGAATAATGTGTTCAAGATAATGAATCTTGGACACATAAAAATGAACACTTAGACAATTTACCATATAATTGTTTTTCACTAAGACATTGTAATATGGCCCTCAAATGTTCATTATGGCCCTCTAAATATTGGGAATAAATCAAAATATAATTAGTAAAAACCTCTATGTGATTGCCTAAATAGTCTTGAAATATTTTTTTTATCAAACTCATGGAAACACCAAGAGAATTAGTGACTCCAAATGTTAATACTATGAACTTATCATGCCCAATTATCATTTTGAAAGTTGTGTTAAGAATATCCTATTCTTTAATTCTTAATTGAAGATACCCAAATCTCATATTTATCTTTGAAAACTTTATTTCTCCTTTAATTTGATGAAATAAATCATCCATCCTTGGTAGAGGATATTGAATTTTTATCATCATCGCATTCATTTGACAATAATATATTCATAACCTGTTGAATACAACCCTCTTTTTAACAAAAATCACTGGTACTCTTTGTGGAGATGCATTACGTTATACGAATCCCAAATCTAACAACTCCTTCATTTGAATATGTTGTTACTTTAATTCAGGAGTTGGCATATGATAAGGTGTTTTAGCGATAGGTTATGTGTTAGATTTAAGTTAAATAGTAAAATTTATCTCCCTTTTTTGGGGTATTATAAGTAACTACTATAAAAACATATCATTAAGTTATGGGAGTATTAGACATTTTTCTAAGTTCTTTGAAACATTTTTTCAATTCAAAGGTGTAATGGCATATGAATTACTCCCCTTTCATATACATCTCATTAATTGCATCGAAGAGATGAATCTTAATAGCACACCTCTACTCTTACCTAATAATGATTTCTTTTAATGGTGCTCGTGAGTGAAGTATAATAGTTTATCCTTGCAATATAGAACCGCCTCATGCTACTCTAACTAGTCCACTCTAATGAAAATATCATAGGATCCTAGGAACATTACACATAAAACAACCCTCGTCATAAAAATGATCAACTTTATTTCACAATCCTTTACTAACTTTCCCACATTTTGTATCATAATAGATGTCATTTATGCATATCTCAAATCATGTTATTTTAGTGCTTCGTTTTTACTTTTTGTTAATATAGTATGTAAAATGAAGGACTCATTATCACTAGGATCTACCGATATCACACAACATACCCCATAAATTTTACTTGAAGCCTTCAAAATAGTGGACCAATACTAAGCATGAAGGTTTCACCATTGCATGTATTCATTATATTATGCTTGTAGCTAAGGAAAATCTCTCTCACAATGTGGAACTCCACATGTCCAAGACCGTCTCTTAGGAGCTTCGATTCTACAACTAGTTGAACTGAAAGTTGGTCTAGAAATCTACTAGTATGGTCTAGACTATTCTATTAAACAATACTAATCAATGTCATGAATCTGTTGCCTAGGGTGAAGTTGTTGCGTTTAAAACATGTTTTTTCATGGTGGATTGTGAATACTACATTGGTGGTCAATATGGTGGCCTCTAATTCCCTATTGATTCTCTTTGGTTATTAAATATTAGTCCATTTAGATGGTTCTTATGATTTATGCTAGTACCAATAGTTATTTTAGTCATAAATACTCTAGGATCTCCTAATCTTGTAGTCCTTGGTAGCTTACTCTGACCACTGCTCATCATTCATTGAATCACTTCATGCAAGGTGCAAGAGATCAAAATCCTCACATTTTCCCAAATATGGCATTTCAAGTCATACACAAAAAATTTCCATTATCTTTTCTATGTTCAAATATGGGGCATATATGAGTAAATCCATAAATTGAGCCGCACAGTCAAGTATAGACAAAATTCCCTATCTCAAAGTAGTTAAATAAATCAATTAGATTTCGATAAACTCCTTTAATGGATAATGTTCTTTGAACTTTTCTTCAAATAATCCTCAAGCCACTTCTAAAATGTTCATGCCTAATTGTGTCAAAAGTGTCTTCTCACATGATAATCAATTTCACTTCAGCTAACATTGATCCAAGAGGCTCCACCTAACCTCAAAAATAAAGGTGCTCAAAATCTGATGTAGATAGTTCCATGTCGAAGAGCTATGAAGTTTTGATGAAATAGGAAAAATTTTGATAGGTTGCCACAAGGAAACACAAGAAGTGCCATGTGGCACTATAGGATCTAATTTAGGAAGGATATAATTCACACTTGGTAGGTGTGGCTGAGTGGACATATGATTGGGTGCTAATGCAGTGGTTGGGAAACTAATGGGATGTTTCCACATGGCTCAATCAAAAGGCACCATGTGGCACCTCGTGGGACACCAAAACACATTGGAATAAACATCAAGTGTAGGCTACAGGGATTGAACTCCAATATATGTGGAGACAAATGAGTGCCCAACCATTACGCTATACACAATGCTTATGAAAAGGTGGCATAAATTTATATTTATATTTATTATAATGTGGTCGTTTTTCACATTAACCATACAAATTTCCATATTAGTTATGGTTACCCACACATTAACTATTTGTGGTGTTTTAAACATTGGACTGGATATGCATGACCACAAAGAACCCACAGTCAAATGTAAATAGTTGGATTTGCAAGCCGTCGAGGATTATAGTTCATGGGTGGTAATATATTAATATTATACACCAAATGGAACAGAAAGTGCTTGAACGAGGCATGTGATTTGATTATCAAATAAAATTGGATTGGTGTACACCTCAATGGACTATCGTATTATGGTTAATGCTTGTTGGGTTTCGATATGGTTTAAACAGATACACCAGATATAATAAAATTTTAATATATAACATATAGATATATTATCTAGTTATCTTATATTCTAATGGGCTTAGCTGTAAAATATGTCCACTTAAATTTATTTAAACCAAGGCTATTCATGTGCTAGAGGAGAGGGACCGACATACCTAGCAACAAGCATGTATTTAGAGGAAAGGTTAATGGGCCTATAAACATGCATGGTTTTCAAGATAATATGCATTAATTGTAGATCATTTTAATCTACGTGGCGCGAATTTCAAGGAAGATGAGCATAGAGGAGCCTTTAAGTGATGATAGCATAAAGATATGGCATTGAAAGTCATTCTTTATGAATTTTTGAGCCAGGTGTACTGTTGTAGACAAAATTTGGATATGAGAAATGGATTTGAGGGCTCATGGTTAAATACCATATGTGTTGAAACTACTAAGCAGCGTTCATGGCAGCTAGGGTTTAGGACTAATCTGCAACGTGTTATAGACATTTTTGGGCCCTACAACCCCAAGCATGAAATGTCCATAAATCAAGGGCTCCTAAGTCCCTAAAAGTGTTGTTCTAACCCCTAAAAGAACAAGGTCAACAGATTACAGCTTCTCCCAGAAGTTATCCATGAAAAAATGCTCAGAATTGGTCAAAACAGGATCATTTCAGCTACTCCACTGGCTAAGTGCATTGCATCTCACCTAAATACACTATGTGGGTGCGTTGCATTTCAAAAATCCCTTCTGTGGGGTGCGATGGGCAAGAAATGAGAAATGGCAGTGTCATTCCGCGAGGTGGAGAGGCAATGGAAGCTTCCAGAAACTTCTCCTACGACACTTGCCTCATTGAATTCGACCAAGGATGAGTAAGAGATCATCAATCTCCAAGTGGAAGCAAGAACTATCAGAGGGAAGACACTAATCAAATCATGAGCTGACTCATCTCCATTACAGACATCTATATATGGATCCCTCATCCCAGAGATCCAAAGGCTGGAATTTTGCATATTGTAAGGAATTGCTGTTGGTTTCTTGAGACAAACATCAGATTGTTGGGTGATCTAAGCTTTGTTTGAGGTGAAGAGGGGCTTCTTTACTGGGAGGTTGATGCTGGGTCAGAACAACTGGTTGTAACTCCTCTTGGCTCTTTTCTTCTTTATCAATAAAAGCTATTCAAGTTTTCCTCCATGCGCTTGTGTCATTGATGCTTGCTACATTTGTATGGTCAATTTACATCTGATCCTAGATTGTTTATGATTATAGATCCATGTCTTTGTATAGTGCTATGCTTCTGTGATCTTACAAGTATTTTGTGAAGCTGGGCGTACAAGGGAGCAGGTAGCTAAAGACTATCAAAGAAGAGAGGAATCAAATCAGGAGATTAGCGCAAGACAGAGATTGGTCTTTCTGTTCCTCTCTATCTATAATTCATAAAGGAAAAACGAAAGTAGCTTTTCTCTGTTTGTTTCTAAGGCAGCTGTCACACCTTAGTGGGATAGAGTAGTTCTATATAGACACTTTTCCCTATAACAAAATGGCGACTCCGCTAGGGAAGAATTAGTTTGTTTGTTTATCATTCTTTGTTGTCTATTTCATAAACTTACAGGTAATATTCGAACTGCATTTGCCATAGCAAATGCAAAGTAGATAACTGCTTTTTCAATCCATCTACTGGATCTGTTTATGATTTAAACAACTGAAAAACAAACTATATGATTTCCCTTGTGACAGCTCTTAGATCCTCCTTATATCTACCCCTGATCACTGCATTACTGATTGCTTTTTGCTTGGCCAAAACCCAAGAATTGAACTGCAAACTGTGACACGGAATCCAAACAGAGTCTCGTTTCTAGCCCAATGCAGGTACTGTTCAGAGAATCTAAACTTCAGCACACTTCCCGAGTGGACAAGCTACACTGCATTTCAAATTCTCTCTGTTACAGGTGCGCTGATCAGGCTAGCTTTATGTAGTTTTGGCTTCTGTGATTCATTCTTTCTAGTTCTATTCCTGAATTTTGCTGCCTGTGATCAGTATATGTCTGTTTGAAACCCCTTTTCCTTGTTGTTATTCCACCTCCTTTGTACAAAAGAACTGTAGATGTTTTTGTGTGTTTGTTGAGTCATTTTCAGTTCTCCTTTGCAAAAGTAGCATAATCGTATTGTCGTCCTTTGATTTGAAACTGTCGCAAGTGTCGATTTCAATCGTAGGAAAGAGTTTGATTGCTGTTGATGGTCGATTATCCTGTTACTATTGATTTTGGTCTGAATTTGTAATTTTCTAGTGTCAAGAACAAGTATTCATTTCAAAATCGTAAGGTGTTGTGATCGTCTCCATTTTTTATTTTGAAAAGAAACTTGTTGATATTTGTCGCTTGAAAAGAAATTCAGATTTGTGCATCAACTTTCTTTTTAGCATTCATATACTAAGAAAGTCGAAAACAAATACATGCATGTGAATTTGCATATAGACAGTCTGATTGGCTTGATTTAGGAAAGTGCATTTAGAGTGTGCTCTTTGCTCTTTGTGAAAAGATTCTGTCTTTCTTTTCCTTAGTAGCTAGGATTTTCATTGCACAAAGAAGATAAAAAGTTTGTTTATCATCTTAGATTGCATTTTAGGAATTACATCTACATCTCGCGGTGAACCTGAAAGGCAAACTTCATAAACAAGATCAACTTAAAATAAATTCAATGAATCTAACAACGCTTTGGAACTTAACGCACAACATTTAGAAGTCTAGGCTAGAGACGTATTCTGGCGTCGTAAAGCCTGGTAACTGTTGTTCTCATTGATGGTTGGATGATTCCTCCACTTTGAGACGATAAGTGCCAGTATAGACTTGTGCTCCCACGTACCGTCGAGTATATTTTTGGAGACCCCAATAGGCTTAATCCTTTATCCATAGGAAGCCATGTCTACTGCCCTATCGATCACAATGCACTGAACACAGCATTCGGGAAGATTGACTGCCGTACCGTAAAACGTTTTCTGCAGTTTTGCGATTGGTTTGGTAATCCTTCTACCTAGATTTCCAGAGCATTCCCTTTCATTCCTTTTCAGAATCCTTAACAGAAAAGGTCCATCTGAGCACTTGTCACTTTAGGCTCATTAAAAATCGAAGGAGACTAGAGTCATCTTTTGTTTTTTCTCGACTCTTAAAAACTGAAAAAACAAGTTGTGTCAAAGCATCTAAAATTCATTTAATTCGGAAACATACTTCCCCTTTATTTTAGTTGATCGAGTAATCTGCAATCATGGAAGAAAGTCAATTGAAACCCCGTCGTTTGCGGAGGCTTACGAGTCAACCGTCTTTGTCTCCAGAATCGAAGCTAGTACGGACAAAGTGAACTCGTTTAACCGGTTCCAAATCTCCTGTTAAAGTTAGAACAAGTGTTCCAACAACATCAGAGACTCTGGTTACTCCAAACATTTATGGAATCCATACCTCTACAGAAGAAGTTCAGCAGCCACAGAAGGACAGTAGTACTGATCCTAGTCTGAGAGTAAACACTTGCGTTACCGAACTAGTTCCATCTACAACTGGTTCGGAGAGTCTTGCTCTTCAAACATCTATCGCTGCCGATTCCATACCTTCTTTAGCACCAGAAATATTCTACGAACCTGACGGTCTTCCCCTTCCACCTGGTCTAATTGCCATAGATGAAATTGTGGAAGATCCTCCAACTAGTACTCCATCGCAATTTGGAGTTGGGATCACTCTATATCCTTCTTCATCAGAAGTTAGTCTACCGCCAGGGGAAGCTCCTGTAGAATCTCTAGGTAATCTTTTGGATAGACTAGAAATGTCCGAACAACCGTCAACATCTAGGACTGTGTCGTCTGACACAGCGACGGCAGAACTCCCTGCTATCACTCCAACAATGTTCGCTGGTATACCATCTGTCCCGACTAGCTCTCAACCGCTAGAAGGAGCCCACTTAGGGGCATTTCGACAGTATGGTCTGTTCCTGTTTGTTCATTCGGAATAATATCCAGAAACTCTTATGTTGAGTCTCAACAAATTGATCCATTTGGAGGTCAATTTGGGTAGTCTGGCCCTCAAGGATAAACCATTCCCTTGAGTTCTGGATTACCACCGTATGGAGCAGTATACCCTTTCATTATCCCCTCCGGGAGGATATCCATACGGGAGTTCACAACAACATTCGGGTTATACTGGAATTACCTCAAGCGGTTGGGTACCGATACTACCTCAACAACTAAGAGTTGTATATTCTATGCAACAATGCTTACCTATGTCAAATATACCAACTACGCCAGCTATTGTGACAGTGTCGCAAGTTCAAGCTCTGCCTGTTGTATGCCAACCTCAGGTCTCTCAGGTTGTAATGCAATAGCCCCTTGACCCTACAACTCAACCACAATCGCCGACTGGTGGAATGACACAGGTTCAGATGGGTACGATTACCCCTCATCTTGGTCAAACTGTTAGTATCGGACAACAGCACATGGCTTCACAACCATGGCTAGTGCAATACCTACAACCGCAATTCCAACAAGTATACCAAGGTTCTAAGCAACAAATCTTTGCCAATAGTGGACAGCCGTATATTCAAAACGGTCAAAATCAACCATTTTACAATGGTCATGCCCACCAACCTTACCAAGGTTACCAGCATCAAATGCATTATGCCGGTATGCAAAGACCAACTGCTCAGGCAATCCCATCTTATCCTAGGTATGCTGCACCTAACTTGAATCAGCAGTTACCCTTTGTGGCAACTTTAGAGTTACCTGATTTAAATAAGTTAACAAACGATCCAATTGCTTACGCCCCTTGGTGGCCAACGATTCCGCATAAACTTCCATCAGATATTCCTAAATTTAATGGAAATCCAGGTGAAGATCCATCGAATCATGTGATGACCTTTCATCTATGGTGTTCATCAAACACCCTAAATGATGATTCGATAAGACTTCGCCTCTTTCAGAGGATGTTAACGGGTCCAGCAGTAAAATGGTACATCGAATTGCCTAGAGCTTCATTCGACAACTTCAGTACCTTAGCCATAACCTTTTTAACCCATTTTCAATTACCAATAAGGTACGAAATGGGAACGGAACTCCTTACCAACTTCAAACAGATGACGGCCACCCACATATCTGATCATATACATGAGTGACGACGTCGTCGTAGAATGGTAGAAACGTATGTTCCCAATCAGCTCTTAGTTGAATGGTTTATCAAGTCATTACTACCTTCCATCACGGAAGATGTGGCAAAGGGGGGAGTCGTAACAGAAGAGCAAGTTATCGCTCGTGCGCAATATTTGGAATTGATTTACACTCAGTCCGGCACGCTCTACGATAAAATACCTGATGCCCCTGGTCCGGAATTCTCAATTCCCCCTCCTCCTAAATCAAACAATGACTCTCATGCCGATGATGGCGTGATTGGCACAACAGACACGAAATCGACAAAGGCTACATCCAAAAAGGCCCGTAAGATTTCAGGTCAAAATGCAAAAGATGAACTTCTTGCCTCGGAAGTAAATGCCGTATCGACAGATAAAGGCAAAGAAACCAAACAACCAGGGGGCAAGAAGAAAGGCAAAGGGAAGAAGAAGAAACAGGAAGAATCATCACCTGAAAAATCTTCTGCAAACCCTCCTGGAGATAGGAAACCAAAAAATCCATGCCTTATATGTGATGAGGATCATTGGATCGCAAATTGTCCACATAGAGCTGAGCTTAAAAAATTCTTCAAGAATTCAAAAACCTCCGCAGTGTTAACTGATCCGTTTCCAAATCTAGGAACAAATCTGGTTGAAAGTGGAAATGCTTCACCGTCTCAAGTGCCGATGTTGTCGGTTTCAAAATAGAAAAATGATGCTTTGATATCGACAAGGAACAAAGATTATGGGAATCCACAACTGTCGAACAACAAGGATAAAGATCAACCTAGTAGTTCGACAACAACTTCGACAGAAGTTGCGCCGCCCATCATTTCTGAATTGACAATAAAACTGCCAAAGGGAGTAGTACACAAGTCGACGTTTAATCCCCACGCTAGAGCGGCACAGCATTATAATATAGTGGAAGGTTTAGCCCAATCACCATCCACTATGTCAACTCTTGAAGTACTACAAAATTGCCCATCCCAAAAGCAGGCTTTATTGTCAGCCATTGGTGGGATAGACCCAAAGGATTCCAATCTTGTATCCTTCGATCACAAAGGATACGATCCTCAATTACCAGCTCAACTAGCTTTCCTTGTTCAAGTGAAAGCCCTTAACAAAACTGTTCATCGAACAATTATTGATGAGGGAGCATCTACATGCATTATGTCGATGAGTTGTTGGAAAACTTTAGGATCTCCAACTTTGTCGCGATCTTCAACGACACTAAAAGCATTCGATGGAAGGACATATACCCCATATGGTATTCTAAGTAACTTGAAAGTTGAACGAGGAAGAAAGACAGTAGAAATAGATGTTGAAGTAATCGATGGGAATCTTGATTACAACATCCTACTAGGAAGACCATGGATATATGCTATGGCTGCTGTTGTGTCGACCTATTTTAGGAAGATTGCATTTCCTTTTCAAGGAGGGATTACAATCGTCGATCAACAAAACTTCCTCCCCAATGGTTCTCAAGTTACAGGAAGCATTCCTATGATCCATGGAAGCCCACATTCGCTTCAAAATATCGGAGTAGGCCTACTAAAAGACCCTATATTAATGGGAACTTTCGCCCTTCCACCTCCAATCGATCTGGCGGAAGTAGCGTCGATAGGAACCTGCAATATGATATCTTCTAAAAAGATCTCAGAAAACGATATCGACATGGATCATGCAATGGTTTTGCCTCCAAGCCCAACAGAAATATTGTAGCAATCAATGTTCCTAGCATGGGAGGCAAACCCAAATCAACGCTCAACAAGCGTTTGGATAGATAGGTCTAAAGAATATGGTACCCCTTAAGATCCTTGGTCGCGAGTGCATGTCACCGACGAAGGAATTGTCCAATCAATGGTAATTGAAGGGGCACCATGGAATGATTCCCACCATCATTCCCTTCTTCCAGATTGTGGAGAAGATACTCAAGATGACCTTTATCATCCTTCAGTTTTTGATTTTCTATCAAATACTATAAACACGGTGGATTCCAAGCGAAACTTGTCCAACATTGAAGAAACTATCGCCATAAATATCTCGACCAAGACAGATGTTGTAGAGAATATTTATGTTGGAAAATGTTGTTCTCCTTCAGAACTGGAAATATATGACGCTCTTTTTTGTGAATTCAGAGATGTCTTTGCTTGGTCATATAGTGAAATGCCAGGCATTGACTCGAGTATCGTTGAACAAGAAATTAAGATGTATCCAGATGTTAAACCAATACGACAATGGCTACGGCAGGTGCACCCCAAGAAAGCCGCTGCCATTAAGGCAAAAGTTGAGAAACTTCTCCATGTTGGTTTCATCTACTCGGTTCCTCTAACTGATTGGGTATCGAATATTGTCCCTGTTATGGAAAAACAAGGAATAATTAGAGTGTGCGTCGATTATAGGGATGTAAATCAAGCTTGTCCAAAATACAACTACCCTACACCCTTTATCGACTAGATAATTGACGAATGCGCCGGATGCGAAATCTTTTCATTCATGGATGGATTCTCTGGGTATAATCAAATAAATATCCGCCCACAGGACTAGTCAAAGACTGCATTTATTTGTCCGTGGGGCACATTCGCATATCGAAAATTACCCTTTGGATTAAAGAACGCAGGGGCGACCTTTCAGAGGGCAATGAATTATGCCTTCCATGACATCAAAAACATCGCTCAACCATACCTCGATGACCTTCTGGCTCATTCGCGAAAGCGGACTGATCACCCGCAGCATTTGAGAGCGATATTTCTACGTTGCCAACACTACAAGATACGACTCAATCCACACAAATGTGTATTTTGCGTCAGTTCTGGTCGTTTTCTTGGCTTTGTAGTCTCAAAGGACGGGATTTGTCTCGACCCATGTAAGGTCCAGGCAATCATAAATTTGCCTCCACCTTTGAATTTTCTTCAAATTCAGAAACTCCAAGGGAAAGCGAACTTTCTGAGGAGGTTCATTCCAAATTACGCCAAACTTGCTAAAGGTTATACACGTCTTTTGAAAAAAGAAGTACCCTTTGTTTGGGATCAGGTTGCGCAAGCTTCCTTTGATGCTTTAAAAGAATCCCTAATGAAAGCATCATTAATGTATGCTCCTGATTATCAAAAAGACTTTAACTTGTATCTCGATGCAGCGGATACGACCATCGCAATGGTTTTAGTTCAAGAAGTCAATGGTTGAACATCCTATATATTATTTAAGTAAAAACTTAAATGATACAGAAAGCAAATATTCTTAGGTTGAAAATCTAGCACTCGCAGCTGTTCAAGCGATACAGAGATTTCGACACTATGCCTCTTTTGAAAAACTACCATTCTGTCAGATTGCAACCCCATGAATTATATATTGTCGTGACAGTTGCTGGGCGGCAAATATTCAAAATGGATAGCAATCATGCAAGAGTTTGATCTGGAATTTGTAAAATCAAAGTCAAAGAAAGCTCTAGTTTTCGCAGAATTATTATGCGATCTCCCATCGTCATCCAACGATGAAACATCCGATGAAACAATCGTGGACGAAATTTTGTTTCTGATATCTTCAAGTAATGAGTGGTATGGGGATATAATCATTTATCTCCAAACCCAAAAATATAAGCCAAACACCTCCCGCTCTGAACAAAAACGTATTCAATACCAAGCAAAAGACTACATGATCGTCGGTGATACACTTTACCATCGCGGTATCGATACAGTTCTGAGAAGGTGCCTCACCCATGAGGAGGCTGAAAAAGTCCTAAATGATTGTCATTCAGGTGCATGTGGGGGGCATCAATCCGGTTATGCTACAGTGCAAAAAATCTCACGAGCAGGATACTTCTGGCCAACAATGTTCAAAGATTGCATAACCACAGTCAGAAGTTGCCATGCTTGTCAAATTTTCGATAACAAAACCAGAAGACCACCCGCACCTCTACAGCCAATAATTGTTGTTGGGCCATTCGCCAAATGGGGCATCGATTTCATGACATGTAACCCCACCTCGACCGGGGGGCATGGGTATATCATAGTCGCAGTTGACTATTTTACCAAATGGGCCGAGGCGATGCCTACATTAGATAATACTGGTGAAACAGCTGCCCTCTTCTTTTTCAATCATGTAGTCGCTAGATTCGGCGTACCACAAGCTATAGTCACAGATCATGGATCGCATTTTCGCAATCACATGATGGTGGAATTAGCTGCCAAACTAGGGTTGTCTCACGACAGCTCTACTCCATATTATCCGCAAGCCAACGGACAAGTTGAAGCAATCAACAAAGTCCTGAAGCGCATGCTACAAAGGATGATTGGAGTTCACAAGAGAAGATGGCACCTAATCCTGTACTCAGCTTTGTGGGCTTACCGAACATTGGTAAGGAATGCAACCGGGTTTACACCTTTCCAACTGGTATATGGCCTGGAAGCAGTCTTACCAATCCAGTGCGAAATCTTGTCTCTCAAACTCGCAATTGATCTCCTCCCTGGAACTTCAGAAGAAGAAGCTCGTTTCATGGAAATAATCCAATTGGATGAAACCCATCATGATGCCGCTTTGGCTAACGAAGCCCATAAGAAACAAGTCAAGGTGCAGTTCGACAAAAATGTCAAACCTCGTGTCTTCTCAGAAGGTGACTTGGTCTTGCTTTACGACCAAGAATCCGATAAATTGGGATCAGGTAAATTTAAGTCTTTATGGATGGGCCCCTATATTGTTAAATGAGTGTTAGCAAAAGGAGCCTACGAGTTAAGGGATTATGACGGAATTCCATTGGCGCAACCTCATAATGGGTTGTACCTCAAGCGTTACTATGCATAATTGTAACTTGTATGTTTTTGTTATGTTTTTGTTTTCGCTACAGTGTTTATTTTGGTCAAGTAATCCACATTTTACATTTATTGCAGATGTCAAACCTATTAGATTCATGTGTTGGGTATGCCGACGGAACGAGTCGTAGTTCGTGGAACCTATCTTCCGCGGCTTGGGCCATTTTTTATCCAAGCGGTGAGTTAGTAAGTTTTAGAGGGGTATGTATTGGTCGATCAAAAAATAACATCGCTGAATATAGCGCATTGATAGAACTTCTCTCTGATGCCATCACACATGGTATACGCCAACTGATCGTCAAGCTAGACTCACAACTCGTCATACTACAACTCACTGGTAACTACTCTGTCCGAAATCCAGCTATTTATCGCATGTTCCTAAGGGTTAAGATTTTGGAAAGACAATTTGATTTTATTCAATATCAACATATTTCCAGAAACTTAAACACATTAACTGACTCATTGGCAAATTATGTGCTAGATAGACATTTGCAACATTTATAAAAAGAAACAGACCATCAATGTTTGCATTTGGATCATGTAACTTAACAAAAATAAAACTCCGAAAATAAAAAATATATATAACTATTTGTGGTTTACACATAATATTCTATAACCAAGACAAAATCGGTCAAATGACCAAAAAACTCAAAATGCTAGGGGGCACCCTAGTCTAATGATGCTCGTGATAGCAAGTCACAGCCTGTGCGATCATGCGTAAGAGACGAGTCCATCGTCTTGGCACACCAGTAGTATGCTGCTGTAACCTCAAAGGTAGCTCGTCAGTCCTCACATCTGGAATACCAAGAGTGAGGCCCTCAACCTACTCCTGTAATGCTGTGAGAGTCTCGGCCACATCAAGGTCGTGAAGGATAGCCCTTCCCATAGCCTCTCTTGCTGGGGCAGCAGCTGGTACTCTCAGGCGAGCTACTGGACGAACATGACCAACATTTGCATGTACACATGAGTTTGATTAAAGTCTTGATATAATAAAGCACAAGGACATTATAAATGAAAAACGATAAACAAGAATATGGTCAAAGGTTTTACCAATGGCGCCCCACTGTTCGCCATCCGGCAGTACTAAATCTGGATCACCCCGGAAGTCCATGCCAGCATATGGATACTCGGAATAAACCATCTCCTGACGATCAAACCACCTGAAGAAGGTATCAAAAAATGAAATCTGAGACTGACCAGCATGCCTAGACATATGGTCGACCCATCTCTGCATACATGGTTCAGTAGGTGAAGGTAAATCGAGTGCAATATATTGTGGTTGCATCAGTGGTATCTTCTCCAAGGCAAAGGCGGTCAAAATAGAACCATACCCAAAATTCTTCAACCTCCCTCTCTTTATCATGGTCAACTGTTCTTTCATCACAAGAAGTACTGCATCGCACCAGTTGAACACCTTCAGTTGGAGGCATTCCAAGGCATACTGCATATAAGATCGGTTGGCTACATGAAGAGCCGCACCACCAGCCATCCTACCAAAAGTAAATAGAATAGTCCTGAGGGACCTGTCAGTGACATCACGGATGATGATCTTGCCATCTTTACTCAGTTGAGATCCCTCTCTGCAGTACCGGTAAACATAATCTCTCACAGAGTCACCTCCTCGAGCCGAACCTGATAAAGAGATGGGGGCACCCCACCTCGACAAGCCAGTCAATTCTACTATAGTCAAGGGGATAGATTTGCCCTTGATCTGGAAAACCTGGTTGGTAGGATCCCAAGCATCGAGCAAATACTGCAGTAATTTGATCTGTTGTCTCATGCTAGAAATGCGAAAAAACTTTAGCAAGCCACAATTCCGCAGTTCGTTTACTGTAACCGGATCATGTAGGGCAAGCATGTCCTCTTCTTCATGCTCACATTCTCGCCATGTAATGGTCATCTTACTCCAAAGATCTCTGAAAAACAAACAAGAGAAGAGTTAGATCCTGATTTTGGTAAGAAACAGGAAAAATTTCCTTCAAAAATTATGCACAGAATTCCTTCTCTGCGCCCATCACACCTACAGTAGTGCTCTGGGTGTGTTGCATGTCAGATGGCCTTTAGATAGGCCAACATTCAACACACCTTTAGATACACAGAGGGTGTGCTGAAGGCAGAACGCGTTTTTCAAACCCCAGAGGCTCAGAAAAACTAGGAATCAAGCTCAGAATGTAAAATGGAAAACATGAAATGAAAGAGCTCAGGTTTAGCTCCTACCTAGTCCAGACGGCACCGAGAATCGTCCACAGAATCTCCCGAAATCAACTGATGAAAATCAAAGGGGGAAAGCACCTCCAAAGCTCCAACAAACCAAAGTTCAAATGAAATGGTAAAATGAGAGGTAAAAACACTTTTTCATTACTTTTTACGTAGTTCAAAGTAAAATATTAGTGTTCTAACTCGTTTTCAAGCATATATTGTTCATTTCTGACTAGTTTGATGAAGAATTTGAAAATACAGTACAATCTTTGAAAGAACAAAGCTATTTATGGTAAAGTCAAAAAGGGACCATTCAATCGAGCAGTTTTAGCACATAGTTCAAGCTCGTTAAAAAATAAACATAAGCCATGAGCAAATGTTTCCTCCCGCGTTTAAGCTCGTTAAAAAATGAACTATTCCCCGGTAAATAACCATCTTGGATGTAGTACTTCAGCCATTAAAGCCTTGGTCGTGTTTGCACTGTCACCTCCACTTTTGCATTGGCCGATCATTCACCCCCATCTGATTGTTTACCCATTTTGAGGAACAGCTGCGAAGAGTGATCTCACTAGCCATCCTTGTAACACTTCCGTGATTGGAGAATTCCAAACCTTACTTGGAATCAGTTGCTATCCATTTTATCACTTGTTCCTCAAAAGACGAGTCTCCTTTAAGCTCTTTTCAACTGACTCGTAAAATATGAAAAGATTACAGAGCCATTGGCCTCTCCAGCTCATTAAAGGGGCAAGAAGTGATATCCCTCCTCTAAATTTTAATCTTTTTGGACCTGAGGGATCATTACACAAAAAGATCGAGCACTTGTTTTGTTCAGCTCGTTAAAAGTATCGAAAATTCATCCCTTTTGTATTGTTTTATACTTTTTCGGACTTAAGGGATTAGATGACGAAAAAGGAATTTTGGAGTTACCTTTACGTTCCTTTTCAGACTCTCTAAAATTGAAAAGGACCGCGTTATCTTTGTCGTTAAACTCATTAAAATTTTAATAGAGACAAACTTGTCTATAGACGAGAACGAGTTTCACTATCGCTAGGCTTGTTAAAACATAGCGATGGGTTTGCCCGAAGGGAAAATTATAGAACAAGCATATGTTATCCTCCTCAAGCTTGACAAAAATAAAGAGGTACTGGTCAGCAATGACTGGGGAAAATTGGGAAGAAAACTTGAAGAAACTTTGTTGGTAGCAAGTCGCTCTTGAACATGACACTTCCACTCCATGTCCGAGTCGGGTTGAGTTGTTTCATTCACCGGTCACATCACCATGGTCCCATAATACCATCCACATTTGGGGTTAGTGCTACCAATCCATCACATCAATGTCGCCGATATGTTCAAGAGAAGTCATTCAGAGAATTCACCTGTGTCTCACCCACTACCATACATTTATACTCCATTCTTTCATGACCGCCACCCTGAACCTTATATCACCAGATTGTTTTCACCTCCATAAAAAATCATTTGCTCCGTTCCATGTCATTGATGTGGGATTCATTAAGGCCCTCCTGTGATGGATCACTTCTTGTCGACATCAGCTCATTATCCAAGAAGTTGATCTAGGAACACCCCATTCATTACTTTGAAGCTTGCATGCCTCAATGGCAAGTTTCTCACTTCCGGTGACAGGTTTACATCAATGGCCTTCGACAGAAAGATTTTGCATGGTGTTCGACACCAAGTCCTTTATTCACACCACGTGAATTGTACTGCAGTACCTTGAGGGTCATTATCATTATCGGCGATTCCTCTCACGCTTGTTAACAGTTTACATCATTGGCTGGTAATCAAGCGATGTCTTTCCATGTTCGACTTTAGAACATTTCTCACATGGATCGACTTGTACTTCGAGTGAAGATTGAATGAGATTGAAGACCCCGGATCTAGTTTCATCCATCTGGGCTGCGATATATATTTAGGGAAATAAAAAAATCAAATGTACATCATTGCCGCACAGATAATCATCCAATCAAAAGGATGATGGTTCTATCAAAATCATCAGTCTACACTCAGACGATTTTCTGTCCTATGTACATGAAAATGAATTTATAAAGCTGAGCATGGGAATGCCCGCCTCAGCTAGATCACGAAAATATTATGAAGATAATGTATTGTATTGTATCTTATTACAGGTCTCCTCCTAGCTTGAAAGAACTTCGAATCCTCATAATAAAGCATTTCACCCGACATCAAAAGATTAACGACCTCATGCTTTAGGGGGGCAACTGTTATAGACATTTTTGGGCCCTACAACCCCAAGCATGAAATGTCCATAAATCAAAGGCTCCTAAGTCCCTAAAAGTGTTGTTTTAACCCCTAAAAGAACAAGGTCAATAGATTACAGCTTCTCCCAGAAGTTCTCCATGAAAAATTGCTCAGAATTGGTCAAAACAGGATCATTTCAGCTGCTCCACTGGCTAAGTGTGTTGCATCTCACCTAAATACACTATGTGGGTGCATTGCATTTCAAAAATCCCTTCTGTGGGGTGCGATGGGTGAGAAATGAGGAATGGTAGTGTCATTCCGCGAGGTGGAGAGGCAATGGAAGCTTCCAGAAACTTCTCCTACGACACTTGCCTCACTGAATTCGACCAAGGATGAGTAAGAGATCATCAATCTCCAAGTGGAAGCAAGAACTATCAGAGGAAAGACACTAATCAAATCATGAGCTGACTCATCTCCATTACAGACATCTATATATGGATCCCTCATCCCAGAGATCCAGAGGCTGGAATTTTGCATATTGTAAGGAATTGATGTTGGTTTCTTGAGACAAACATTAGATTGTTGGGTGATCTAAGCTTTGTTTGAGGTAAAGAGGGGCTTCTTTGCTGGGAGGTTGATGCTGGGTCAGAACAACTGGTTGTAACTCCTCTTGGCTCTTTTCTTGTTTATCAATAAAAGCTATTCAAGTTTTCCTCCATGCTCTTGTGTCATTGATGCTTGCTATATTTGTATGGTCAATTTACATCTGATCCTAGATTGTTTACGATTATAGATCCATGTCTTTGTATAGTGCTATGCTTCTGCGATCTTACAGGTACTTTGTGAAGCTGGGCGTACAAGGGAGCAGGTAGTTGAAGACTATCAAAGAAGAGAGGAATCAAATCAGGAGATTAGCGCAAGACAGAGGTTGGTCTTTTTGTTCCTCTCTATCTATAATTCATAAAGGAAAAACGAAAGTAGCTTTTCTCTGTTCGTTTCTAAGGTAGCTGTCACACCTTAGTGGGATAGAGAAGTTCTATATAGACACTTTTCCTTATAACACAACGTCAGGCCCCAGGGTTTGCAGTAAACCCTGCCAACTCTTATAGCTACAAGAAAAACTACTAACAGACAAAGGAGGTGAGCGAATCATGGGTAAACCTCAGGGGGAGGGCATAGAGCCTCCCCCAAATGACAACAAACAGGTTCCAATGTGGGAGGAAGCCTGCAAACAAACAGTCCACGAGGAAATAGAAGAAGGACAAGATTATGAAGGAGATAAAGAAATAGTTAACGAGGTTTCCAAAGCGACCTCCACCACATGCAAGCCATTTGCAGCCACGAGACCAAAGATTGAGCTACCCAACTGTAGGATCAACACACAAATCCAATATATGAAGGATCATGCCTTGATAGGAAAGTTTATTGGCTTTTGGCCCACAGAAAAAGTGCTGCAGGGATGGATCGCAGCCAAATGGAAGCCGAAAGGTTACATTACCCTGTAGTTAGGCCCCAAAGGATTCTTCACAGCGGTTTTCAACTGTCTGGAGGATAGAAATAGAATCATTGATGGAGGGCTGTATTTCTTTAACACCGCTAGCCTGTACCTCAGAGATTGGGTTGAGAGATTTAACCCAGATAAACAGGATCTCAGTTGGGCTCCGGTCTAGATCCGCCTCTACTCCCTCCCTTTGGAGTATTGGGATGAGGCATCATTACAAGATATTAGCAATGGTCTTGGCGAGTTCGTCAAAGTTGCAGAGGAAACTAGGCTTAGAAGATACGCCTCATATGCACGTATATGTGTTTATATGCACCTCAACAATGCCCTACCGAATGTGGTAAGTCTCTTTCATGACGATTTTAAATGGATGCAATCTATTGACTATGAACATGTTCCATTCCGCTGTAGGAAATGTCATGCTCTTCGTCATCTATTTTGAGATTTACCATCTAACTTGAAAACCTCAGCCCCTCCTCCTTCCAGAAAATCAGATGCTGATTGATTCACCAAAGTCTCCCATCGCAGAAAGAATCTCAAAAAATCTGGATCTCATCCCAAGACCACTGCTGATAACCCCCCCAAATCGAGTACCAAGAACAACTTTGAGTCCCTGGCTCAGCCAGATCAAAACAATCTTGAAACACTGGCTCCCCCTAAGGAGAAGCCCAAGTCAAAAGCTCACTCAGCCTCCACCAACACAGTGATTCCTTAGAAATCAAAGCAAACTGTTGACCTTAGTTCTCCATCTCCCAGCAATTTTCTTGTCTGGCTCACTCAAAGTATGGAGGTAGATAATGAGCAGACTGCTCTAAAGGATACAAAAGGAAATACAGAAGAAAGGAATGAAACCCAAAATATGGAAGAGGAACCAGAAAGCATAGATATAGGAGACCTGGATATTCTAGGCTTAGAGCAAGCCTGTAAAACAAAAAGTTATGAAAAAATTCCAGAGAGACAGTTGGACAATCTGGTAATAATTTTATCAAGAGCACAGAGACAGTGAACCCTTGGAATACAGCCTAGAAGCCAATGGGATGGAAAGATCCTCAACAAAGACAACAAGCAAAGAGGAAGGAAAATAGATCTTCAACGAATCATTCACATCAGGGAAATGCTAGTGGAATCCAGAAGATACTCCAAGCTCATGAAGTACTATACTACCCTCTCTAATACCTCATCATGAAGCTCATCTCATGGAACATTAGAGGGCTTAACAGCCCCGGGAAGTACAGATTGATACAAGAAACCAAGGGTAACTAAGCAACTCTAGAAAAAACCATGGCCAAAGCTTGGCCAGGTTGTACTGCAATTGCAGTAGATGCATTAGGGGCATCAGGAGGTCTTGCAATCATCTGGAATGCACAGACAATCACGCTCTCCAACTTACAAGCGAACAAGCACTTCATTCAGGCTTCATTCCATATAACAGGGACAAATATCCATAGGCATTTAACAAATGTTTACTTTCCCTAGGAATCTACTCAAAAGATAGACATACTGATCACTCTATCAATAATCAACACTGAAAGGACCACCCACTCTGGATCACGGGGGGGACTTCAATGGAGAAGGTGGTGATCCTTCTAGTTATGTTCCACAATTTCTTTCAGTCATTTATGCTCTCTCTTGTATCCTAGACCTATAGGTTGCCTTGATGCAAAATTTTTGACAGAATGTCAGTCTTGGTTGGGGATGTTGAAGCATAGTTTTGCGGTTGATTTTGATTTGTTTATCTTATCATCATTCCTTTGATGGATTCTAAAGGTTGTAACAAGTTTTGGTTAGAGGTCAGGATTCTGGGCTATAAAAGTTTCTCAAACCTTGGGGACATTGGCACAGGTCTACTAAAAATAGTCTAGGGATGCTGGAAAATAGGCTTGTGAGAGTGACTTTGGCTTCTGGATGTTGTCTTACATATAACATGAGAGTGACTAGGGGTTAAAATGCTTAAATCATTAGTGAGACTTAGGGACAGGATGTCTGAGCGGCTCACATGTATCCTAAGGGTGTTGTTGCTAATGTGGATGGGTTTGTTTGATATATTCTGACAATTCCATTTCCTTAAGGTCACCGAGGATGTTGTATCCCTCATAGTGACCTCTCCCTTCACATTTTTACCCTGGGTGGTGAGTTTCTTGGGTGGACCTAGAAGGAGGGGGTGTTAAAACTGATTATGACATTCCCAAGGTCCATATCACCTTACCTGAGTCAGCCAAGAAAAACAGATCTTTATGCACAAATCACCCATGTGCTCTCTCTGATAATGACAGTGACTATTCTCATCGCTTTCCTCGTCTTGAATATTTTTGTGATACACTTCAAGTACTTCAAGAATTAGGGGTCACTTGTAGTGAATCAACCTCTCCTCTACTTGTGGATTCTAGTCCCACTCTGACACTGGAATAGGAGATCTCTTAAACACCCATTTTGATCCCCCCCCCTGATGTTGAGATGACAAATAGTAACGCTCTTATTCTCTACCTATTGTCATCCATGAGATCAATGCATTGGAACTCCCTTGATGTATCTTATTGTGATTCTATTGAACCTTGCTCGATGAACACCCTGTTCTCAACATCGGTAGATATTCCATCCACTTTCCATATTTCTGGAAACCTTTGACAATGTGTATGTGAACCTTGTCTCTCATGAAGATTCTGCAGGTAGCTCTTCTCCATCATGTGGTCCTTCTTCCTCCAGTCCACCCATCTTCCATTCTGATGAGGACATAATGGAAGCTATGACCACCCCTAATTATCCTTGGGATGATATGCACCATCGTGCATACTTCCTTTCGCAGCAAACCCATGACCAATATGTTGTGCAGTCCAAAGACTCCATGCATGGTGAATTTGATTGTTTTAAAAATCCTATTCCTGCATCAGATGATTTTGAAGAAGGAAATATGGCTAACATTTCCCCCACCATTAAAATTAACATTTTGAATAAATCAAGGATTAAAGAAAATATTGTCTTGGGGGCACAATGCACCCCCGAAGAAATTGATGCTTACCCAAGTTATTCAAGGAACTTTGTGATGATTTTTCCTGGTATTATTCCTAGATGCCTGGACTAGATCCTATCATTTTTTAACATCATATCAACACTTGGGCTGATGCCATACCCATCCACCAAAAAAAAAGCCTATCC
Organism: Pinus tabuliformis; assembly: GCA_031772625.1. NCBI lineage: Eukaryota > Viridiplantae > Streptophyta > Pinopsida > Pinales > Pinaceae > Pinus > Pinus tabuliformis. The sequence goes on from CM062811.1 coordinate 1,082,188,923, forward strand.
TCCTTCCAAAAGTGAAGCTATTAAAGATGAAATCGATAAGATCAAGTAGCATGGTTTCATCTATCCCATTGAATACACCACATGGGTGTCCAATCCTATTCCTGTTCTCAAGAAACAAGGCACCATATGTGTTTGCACTAACTTTCACGATCTAAACAAAGCTTCTCCAAAAGACAGCTTTCCCACACCCTTCATAAACCAATTCATTAATGAGCATGCGGGGCAAGAGGTTCTATCCTTTATGGATGTATTCTCCATATATAACCAGATACATATCCATTATGCCGATAAAATAACTTTCACTAGTCCATGGGGATCTTTCGCTTACAAGGTCATGCCTTTCGGTTTAAATAATGTTCGGTCCACTTTTCAGCATGCCATGTCCTACTTCTTTCACAACTTAGCCCATATTATCCTTGCATATCTCGATAATCTCACCAATCCTTCCAAACTTTGGTCACAACACCTTCATGATTTTCATACCATGTTTTGCCATGTCGCAAGTATAACAGTCACCTCAATCCCCTTAAGCGTGTATTTTCATTCTTGTCGGCTGAATTTTAGGCTTCATTTTGTCCAAATATGGTATCACTCTTGACCCGCTCAAAGTTCAAGCCATCCTTGAACTTCCTCCTCCTCGTACCCTTCACTAGTTACAAAGCCCCCAAGGCAAAGCTAACTTTCTTCGCCAGTTTGTTCCTCACTATGCTACCATGCCTCATGCGTTCCTTAGAATCCTCCGATCTTCAATTCCATTTGTTTGGGATGACCAAGCTAAACAGTATTTTTATGCCCTCAAACGTGCTCTCACTTTGGCTCGGTTTCTTAGTCCACCAAATTTTGAAAGGGATTTCAACTTGTACATATATACATCCACCCATTTGGTCATTGGGGTCTTGTTGTACTATTCAAAAACCCCCATTTTAATATATTATAAATTTCCTATGAAATTTATTACATTAAAATAGGGCCCTTTAGTTTTAAAAATCCTTTTATTTTATTTTTTTTAAAGCAAAAAATTAAAAGTCAACATAAAAAAAAATGTTAATAAAGTCCCATAACCAATGTTAATACTTAGGATTTTTAATTAAAACCCAAGTATTAAATCTTGATTATCAAAAAAACAAATTTTAAATAGCCCCCAAGACCAAGACTATACTTTTTAAAAAACCCTAAAGTATTAAACAATATGGGTTATTTTAAAAATAATAATAATCTGAGGTTAAATTCTTTATAACCCCAACCAATAGTCCCTGCATTGAAAATTGCATAAAATCATGGTTAAAAACCCTTGCCGCATAGCACATTACAATTGCTATTGCGATCATTCCAGACTTGACAGGAAAGTTAATGTTAGCCCATAAAATCCTGAATCCGTAGACTATCACAAATGAAAATAAGTCAAAAACCCCTCCACTAATTCCATTGTGATTGTGATATAAACACCAGACCAACGATAAAGTTAATGCAATTTTATTATCCCCCGCATCCGCATATCGCAATGACCGTAAGATTAAGTCTCAACCTTAACCCAATTGTGATACCCTGGACCCAAGTGGTCATACACTCCATTTAAAAAACCCACGTGTCTATGCAATCACAAAATTCTAAAGGTTTTACACAGCTACACACCACCGATTGTGATTGGGATATAAGCCCCCAACCCAATAGGTTTATACATGCCAATTCATAAATTCCCCTGCATCCGCAGCTATGCAAATACAAAAGGATCATGCATCCTTCATCCTGCGTCCTTCCTCATGCTGATTCCAATTGTGATATGATCCACGCCACCTACGATGTCATCCCGAAGATTGCAAATCGCCAAAGCCATAGAACTTAAACCACATTCCTCCTCTGCCTCATTCCAATTGTGATTTGGTCTTGATTGATATATTTGGATTTTCGTATATTTCGATAGGGATTCTCCCTGCTCAAAATATGATGATAATTTATCCCCTCCTGATTCTCAAGTGATTACGATTTGGATTTTTGTTAAAATGCTCCCATTTATTTAATATAATTTCCTGATTGCAAAACTGATTGTGATTTAATCAAAATGGCCTACTTGTTTATTTAATTTTATCTAAGAAATAATAGTCTTTATTTAAGGTATACTTATCCATGGATTATCTTTCCAGGTATACAAAGAGCTCAACAGCGAGGAGGAGAAAGACGTGCAGAGAAGGAAGTAGATCAGTTCCACAAAATCTGTAGAAAGCATGGATATTTAGATCAAAAGTCAGGGATAATAAGCCAAAAATGGAAAACTATTTTTATTATTCATGATTCAAGGAACTTCATTTAAATTTTGTAGTGTTGTGCGTAGACCTACTATTTTTAAACAATTTGTATTATTTTTTAAGCCCACATGATGGATAGATTCAAAGATCCTGAATTTGACAAAGAAATCCTAAGGAAGAATTCACATTTCTATATTTCTTCTTGAATAAAACTTTTGGATCATAGCCTCTTTTGTTTTTGCAAAAAAGCTTGAGAGTTGTTGCATTTCTGTATTACTTTAAAGCATTGGAGCAAAGGAGAAAAGGTCGAGACTGCTAATTTCTTAAAAGAAAGCAATTTTTTGGATACGTGTATTTGTAGTAGTATTTTAAAGCAATTCTATTTTTCTTTTATTATTTGCAGTTTCTCTTTGTTTTATGTTATATGCATTTCTGTAAAACAACATTAGCATAGATTCCTTTCTGAAAATGTTTAAGTGTTGCAATATTTTAATGGCATGTATTTAAAACAGTTAAAAATATTTTGATTGTCATATGAGATTATAATATTTATTTTAATTAATTTCTTAATAAAAGAATCTATTTAATTCATTTTTCAATTCTGAAGTAAATGATTAATTTCTTACTCATCTACTAAGGAGAATTATTCTAGATCATAATCAAAGTATTATACCCAGGTAATAAATAGATTATTTTCATACATTTTGTCTTTTAGTCATAAACCATTCCAAATCCATATTTTCCATCCCGTCATAATCATTTTTTATCCATTATATTACCTCTCATTTGGAAACTGGTCCCATTATATCTAGTCAGAGCCACTACCCGAAACAAAAAAGGAGTTGTTTAATGTCTAGACCAGGTGGTTATCACCCATGTTGGTGCAATGAATTTCAAGGCATCAACATTTTGGCGCTAGAAGGAGGGCCATGACTATGAATGGAAAAAAGAACTCAATCTAAAATAACAAGCCATTCCAAGAGTCACTCCCCCTCACGATCACCTCCAACTTCTCGATCCTCATCTAAAACTCCTACTTCTAGATCATAAGTTGAGCAGTCACTCCAAAAATCTCCTAGAACATTACCCCCATCGATTGATTCATCTTCTTCTCATCAGGAATCAGACGTTTAAACTTTAATCCAAAAATTAGAAAGTATTTCTATCTCCGGTAAAAAACTTCAATGATCAGAAACATCTGAAGGTAGTGTATCTTCATCTTTTCAACCCACTTGAATTCTAAATCGTTCTCAAAGTGAGAATCTTGGGGTTCCTCCATTTGAATTTTCTCTTACTACTTTTCAAAAGAAAACTAAGAAATCTGAGGTACATATATCAACTAGTGAGATTTTATCAAATTCCTTTCCAAAAACACCTTCACTCCCTCCATTCATTCCAACTTCTTCTTCTCAAAGTACTAGTGCTAGAACTCAACCTATATCTACTTCCACTCAAATGCCCACTCAAACTCCCATTCAAACTGTAATAATGGTAGGACAACAACCAACTAGACCATGGGATAATCCTTGTGTTGTGCAAATGCCATCACCTCTCCATGCTCTACCTAAAAATCCTAAAATATGGCTACCAAAATTCAATCCCAATGATGGATTGCTTGCTGAGGAACATCTCCATAATTATATGTTAGCTATCAATATTAATGGAGTATCTGAAGAGGATTGTGTAGTAATATTATTTCCCTACACTCTTCAAGGATTAGCAGTATCCTAGTACTTTTCATTGCTAGTTGGATCCATTATTAGCTGGGATATATTGAAGAACAATTCTTAACCAAGTTTGGTGATGATCACACTACTGCCACTTTGATTAATGATATCTCCAATCTTAAAGCAAGTCCTAGTGAAAAAATCAAGGATTTTAATTCTAGATTTATTAAACTCTTAAATAAAATCCCAGATACATCTAAACCTGGTGTTGATGTATAGAATGAGTGGTATATATCTTCCTTACCTTCAGAGCTCAACAACAAGGAGTAGAAATTTGTGTAGAGAAAGAAGCAGGTCAATTCTATAGAATATGCAAAAAGGGAGGATATTTAGATCGAAAGTTAGGGATAATAAGCCAGAAATGGAAAACTGTTTTTCTTTTTCATGATTCAAGGAACTTCATTTAATTTTTTCAGTGTTGTGCACAGGCCTGCTATTTTTAAACAATTTGTATTATTATTTAAGAAGACATGATGGATCTATTCAAAGGTCTAGAATTTGACAAAGAAACCCTAAGGAAGAATTCACATTTCTATATTTCTTCTTGAATATTTGTTTGAAAGAAAAATTTGGATCGTAGCCTCCTTTATTTTTACAAAATATCTTGAGAGTTGTTGCATTTTTATATTACTTTAATGTGTTGGAGGAAAGGAGAAAAGGTTGAGACTGCTAATTTCTTGAAAGAAAGCAATTTTTTGGATACCTGTATTTCTATCAATATTTTAAAGTGATTCTGTTTTTCTTTTATCATTTGCAATTTATGTATGTTTTATGTTATGTGCATTTCTATAAAACAACATTAACATAAATTCATTTACGAAAATTTTTGAGTGTTGCAATATTTTAATGGCATGTATCGAAAATAGTTAAAAATATTTTGATTGTGATATAAGCTTATCATAGTTCATTCAATTAATTTCTTAATTAAAACAATTAATTAAATCGTTTTTCAATTCTAAAGTAAATGATTAATTTCTTACTCATCTACTAAGGAAAATTATTCTAGATCAAAATAAAACTATTAAACTTGGGTAATAAATAGATTGTTTTCATACATTTTATCTTTTAGTCGTAAACCATTCTAAATCCATATTTTCCATCCCATTATAAGCCTTTTTTATCCATTTTATTACCTCTCATTGGGAAACTGGTCCCATTATATCGAGTCAGAGCCACTACCCCAAACGGAAAGGAAGCAGTTTAAGGTTCAGACCAAGTGATTATCCCCCATGTTGGTGCAGTGAATTTTGGGGCATCAACAGATGCGCATACAAGCATATTCTTCAGGTATTAATCATGTCATATACTACGTCAGTAAGAACCTTAATGGTCCCCCTCTGTATTAATCCCATGAAGAAAAGCTACCATTGGATGTCATATTCTCTATTCAAAATTTTCGTCATTATATCCTTACACGTACCACTAAAGTTGTGACCAATTCCAACCCCATGGCTTTCCTGTTGATTTGAAGGATCATTAGCGGGAAGTATGCCCGTTGGATCATTATCCTTCAAGAATTCAATCTCAAATTTGTCACACCCAAGAATAAGAAAGATTTAGCCCTTTCTAAACTCATTTTTGAATTTCCCACTAGTGCACTTGATCCATCGATAAATGACGATCTCCTAGATGAACACTTGTTCACCATTACCTCGGATGATCCTTGGTATGGTGACATCCTTACCTATCTTCTAACCCAAAAATTCACCAACCACCTCACTCATGATGATTGATGATGTATTCGACATTAAGCCCCACACTACCTCCTCATCGATGATGACCTTTATTGTCACAATGACAATATTATCCTTCATCATTGTCTCACCCATGCTGAAGCTGAGAAAGTGCTTAATTCCTGTCACGATAGCGCTTTTGGTGGTAACCTCTCCGAAATGGCCAAATCCCAAGAAAACATGAGTTGTGGGTACTTTTTTCCTTTTATCTTTAGCGATTGTATTGAGGTTGTCAAACATTGTCCCAATTTCCAATTATATGCCCCTACGGAATGAGATCCACTAGCTCCCCTCCATCCCATTGTCACAACCAGTCCTTTCTATAAATGGATTATTGACTTCATGGAGTGTCGACCCCCATCTACTAATCACCACAATTATATTATCATGGCCATCATCTATTTTACCGAATGGGTTGAAGCCATGCTAACGTTCAATAATACTGTGACCACTACAACCCTCTTCTTCCTTAACCATGTTATCACTTGATTTGGGGTTCTGAAACAATTGGTCTCTAACCATGGATGACACTTTGAAGATGAGATATGGCATGAGTTATCATCTTTGTTGGGCTTTGAACATCAATATCCGTCATCTTGTAAGCCCCAAGGAAATGGCCAAGTTGAAGTTGTCAACAAGATCCTTAAGACTATGCTTCAACAGACGATGAATAAATACAAGACCAACTGGAATTTAATGCTCTTCCCTGCTTTTTGGGCCTATATAACTTATGTCAAGACCACCACTAGGTTCACTCCTTTCCACCTTTTTTTTTGAAGAGGACGCAATTTTACCAATCGAGTACGAAATACCTTCCCTTCACCTTGTCATCGTACTCCTCCCGGACACCTAACCGTTAGAGCAAGGACTCATCCTTCTTGAGCATGCCACTGAAGACTATAATTTTGCATTGAAAACCATTGAAGTGGCTAAAGAGTACACCAAAGCTCAGTTTGAATGCAAATTCCACCCTCGTACCTTCCATGGGGACCTTGTTCTTATGTATGACCAAGCTCATGATGTCTTGGGACATGGGAAGTTTGAACCATTATGGAGACGACCTTATATCATCCATAAGTTTTTGGGCAAGGGGGAATACCTGTTAGAGGTATTATCACCACAAGAAACTCTTCTAGGTTGTATCTCAGAGATGCTCGGGAACATTACAAACTCAACAAAATGTTGGAAATGGATTAATGGAAGGCATGATGCATATTCAAGCCAGATAACCACTTCTACTATGCTTAACTCCAGACATGGGTGAACACCCCCAAACTACAAGGCTTTAGACCACCAATTACTCACAGTTTGAGGATTAGATGAACATGGAGAATATTGACAACACCAGCAGATGCACAAGACCATGTGATGGCCGGCTGCAACCAGTAAAGAGGTCTACAAATCTATTTCCTAATGCACAGACAGGATGACAGCTCTCTGGCACTAAGTAAATAGAAACCTATAAGCACATTCAATGATACATACTAGATTCTAACACAGAGGTGGGATGGCAGCCCCTCTAATGCTAAACATGAAGAGCACATGAAAAATACATAATAGGCACAGCCTAGAATAGAGTAGAAATGGAAAGTGAGCAATTAACAACAAAAGAATCTTGTATTAGCTGAAAATGAAGACCAGACGCTGCAAGTATCATAGTAGTTACAGTCTCCATAAGTTGAACCTTACATCAAAACTACAACCATCGACCCTAATTACATCGTGTTTTTGGGTATATATAGAATTTGTTTACAAAAATATCTTGTTGTGCTATGCGTTGAGGGTCATAATTGGCCACCAACCACTTTAAATATCTAAAATGGGCCTCTATTACGACCTGCTACTTCAATGAATGAATTTGACATTCTCTAGTACTCTGGTGTCCTTCTTGAGTAGGTGGAGTGCAATATGGAAGACATTCCATAACTAATAAATGCGTTTAATTGCTCAAGTCTGTCCTTTTATTCTCGGCCATTCTTCCTGGTTAATTGCAGTTGTTGAGGAGTAACTACTCGGGTACATAACTGCAGGCCACCTTCATCCTTTGAGAGTCTGGAATGGCTATGGAAGAGGACCGTGTGGGTGAACTGAGGGGGAAGATAGGCCATTGGATCACGCAGATCAACGGTGGGAAGTAGTCAGCAGAGGATATCGGGTGGAAGTGGGGCAGATGATCATGAGCCGTCGGATCGTGGGCAGACAGATCCAACGGTGATCAGGTGGAAGACGTGCACGAGGGTTAACACGCGGGGATAGGTGAGAAGGCAGTAAGTGGTATTCCTTGCACCGCTATTGGGGTTGTGTGGTAAACGTACATAGCTAAGTGATCACAATAGGAGGATGACGCGTGGTGGATGTGACAACCCAGAAACCACTTTTCCTGCTGGTTAACGTGCGCGCAACTTATGGGTGTGAGAGGTGCGAATGTCGTCCGATCGCGGCAGGGTAGATCAGACGGTACGGAGGAAATGGGAAAGTTTTATTGCAGTGGGGATCGTTGGATCAGGTGATGGGTGATCGAATAGTAGGAACTTAATTGTATGGTTTTGACTGATGTGACGAAAAGGGCTTGTGAACAGTGCACGGTTATGGGATCATGGTTACATAACAGTTCAAACTTAGTGCCCGGGAGCTAAGGAAATATAGGTTTATGCTAAATGTTGGACTAAAACAGGGATAGCGGGGGTTATGGAGTTATAATGAAAATGAAGGAGAAGAGGAAACAAACTTCTGTGAGCCCCTTGTAAGCATAACCAGCACTGCCAGACCTGCCTTTTGTCCATCAAATGTCGCAGAATGTAGTAGAGCTAACACTGGTTCCTTCTGGGGATGAGATCCTCCTTGTGAGGTCTCAAGAGCCTACAGATCAATGCCTTCCTGATGAAAACAAATTAGCAAAATTTCCTATTGTTCCATTGGGCATGGAGTCGGACTGAACTTACACTAAGACTGATAAAATCCAATATTTACAGTTTTAAGGCCAAAAGACCTTAAATTAAATAAATTTTCAGAAAATGCCCATTAACTAGGCCATCAAAAACTACTTCTCCTCCCATACTTTTCAGTATGAAGTTGTTGTTCCCTTGAATATGAGAAATGATAAAAGGCCCTGTCCAGAAAGCATCAAACTTCCCATGATTACCTTTATTTTCCTTCAATGCATCCCACTTCAGAACCAAGACTCCAACATGAAAATTATCTATCTTTGTCTTCCTGTCAAAAGCTTCCTTGATCTTTTTCTGATGTGCTGCATCCTTTTCAACCATCTATTCTCGGATTTGATGTACCTCTGCTAAATCAATGATCCTTTTTGCCATGTCTTCTTCCTCATTCTATTCTGATTGCAGGAACTTTGCCACAGGGAGAATTAACTAAATTGGGAATATAGCCTCGGTGCCATACACCAGCTTGAAAGGAGAATTCCCTGTGGATTTCTTAATGGTCACTCTGTCAGCCCACAGTGCATACTTGAGCTTAGAATCCCAATTCTTTTTGTTGTCCTCCAACAAATTTTTGATTATCCTTATCAGACTTTTGTTAGAAGATTCTGCTAGACCATTGCCTTGAGGATAGTAGGAGCTGGAATGAACAGGTTTAATACCCATTGAATTGCACATATCCACCAATTCTTTCGCTCTGAAGGCTGCTGCATTATCTGTGACTAATTTATGTGGACAACTAAATCTGGTAAAGATATTTTCAATTAAAAACTTCATGACCACATTATGATCAGCCTCCTTGGTAGGGATTGCTTCAATCCACTTAGTAAAATAATCAGTGGCTATCAATATCCATCTGTGTTGGCCACTATAATGTGGATTGATCTCTCCAATGAAATCCAAGCCCCACTGCTGAAAAGGTCCTTTTTCATGTATTGGTTTTAAGGGCAGGGACTTCAACTATTACTTTCCTTCAAATCTTTGGCACCTGTCACAAGATTTGACAAATGAAAATACACGAGAAAATAAGGAGGGCCAATAATATCCAACTCTAAGGATTTTGTGGGTTGTAGTCTTCCAATAATGGTGCCCTCCACACATGTTGGAATGAAACTGCTGCATGAATTCTATTGACTGTTCTTTGTCCAAACACCTCAAAAGCACTCCAGATGGATCCCTCCAGTAGAGCAGATTTTCATGGATACAATATTTTGTTGCCCTAAGCTTTATAGTTCTGGCTTGACTTTGAGTAAAGCTTGGAGAGATTTCTAGCTTTAGTAAGAATTTAACTATTGCAGAATACCAATCACAAGAAGCTATATTTTTGGCCACTGACTGCTTTCTCTCTGGTTCAGCTGCTTCCCCTTCTTCATCTGTCTGACCAATTTTTGTAATTGTGCACAGGAAATCTATATCCAATGATCTTCAATTTTCTTCAGCCAATAACTTGGCAAGACCCTTACCTCTAACAAGCTTGGTGGGCTTCAATTCTATATTAAATTTAATCATCTTTGCAATCCAATTAGCCCTTCTTCCATCAACATCAGGTTGTGTTAAGGCATCCTTTATTGAAGCAGAGGGTACATATGCAATTATCTTGGAATGCAGAATGTAAACTCTGAAAGCTCTAAAGAATTTGATAAGAGCATATTCTTGTTTTTCAATAATGTCATACCTCAGTTCAGCATCCCTTAATGTTTTGTTGAAAAATGCCACTGAATGCTCTGAACCTTCTTCATCTACTTACAATAAAACTGCTGCAATGGTGTCTTTAGAGGCAAATGAAAATATATGGAACTCCTTGCTGTAATCTAGACTGATTAAAGTGGGAGCCTCCATAATTTCCTTCTTAATGGACTGAAAGGATTTTCTTGCTGAATCAGTCCACTTAATCTCTAACCCCTTCTTCAACATGGAGGTAATATGCTTCACATGTTCAGCAAAATTCGGGATAAACCTCCTTACAACGTTTATTTTTCCCAGAAAGGACTGAATATCCTTCTTTGATCTCGGGACAGATAGGATCTGTATCGCTTTTACTCTTTCTGGGTCAATTTGGACACCTGCAGTAGAAACAACATGTCCTAACAGCTTGCCTTCTTCTAAAGAAAATTGTGATCTTTTAGGATTGACTGAAATCCCAAACCTCTTGCACTTCAGGAACACCTTTTTTAAATGTTGTAAATGGTCTTGATGACTGCTAGAGTATACTGTTATATCATCAAGGTAGATAAGGACAAGTTTATCCTTCTCTCCCACAAATGCTATATCCATAGCTCTCTGAAAGGTAGCTCCAGCATTCATCAACCCAAAAGGCATCTTGGCATACATAAAAGTGCCCTAAGGAGTGGTGAATGCAGTCTTCTCTTGGTCATCTGGATGCACAACAATCTGATTAAACCCTGAAAAACCATCCAAGAAAGACATTACTTTGGCTCCTGAGACTTTTTGCAGCAAATGCTCCATCTTGGGTAGAGGATAGTTGTCTTTCTTAGAGCATTTGTTTAAATTTTTGAAATCAACACACAGTCTGATTTCTCCACTTTTCTTCCTCACTACCACCAAGTTGGCTACCCATTTTGAATATCTGAGAGGGACTATGATTTTGGCAGCCAACAACTTTTTAATTTCTTTTTTAATTAGAGGAAGCAGCAAAGGTTTTATTGATCTCAGCTTCTGTTTGAAAGGTATGGTGTCTTTCTCTAGAGGGATTTTATGCTGAATAATGTTTTTATCATAATTTTCAGGTCACTATATTCCCAGGAAAACACGTCAGCAAATTTCTTCATTAAATTGCAGTATTCAACATTTTGGGCAACAGACAGATGGGTGGACAGATTTATATATCTAGGCTAACCTGGACTCCCTATATCATTCTTACAGACTGCAGATTGGTCTTCTTTTTGGGAAGCCTTGTAAGGCACATCATTATGGTCAAACAGTCTTTCTAGAGGAATTAAACCCTTAAGTATATGATTGCTGGGAAGCTGGACAATGCTATCTTTGCCAATTTTGTTTCTAAGTTGGGATTGAGGGCTTTCTTCCAAGGCTTCACTTTCTTGGTCAATTTGCATTTCAAAGAATTCATCAATGACTTGAAGAAACCTACTTATTTCATCATCATCTTCAAAAACTTTCCAATGTTGGACATTATCCAGCAAGGATGGTTTGTATTTCATTTGGACTTCATAAACTAGTCTAGGAGGCATGGGAGGGATAAACAGGCTAGCAGACACAGCAAGGGAATCATCAAGCTAATTTTTGGCTCTAGGGATATATGAAATATAGAAATTGTCAAAGGAATCTTTGAGTCTCCATACCTCATCTTTGTATGCTTTCAGTGTTGGGTGCTTTGCCCAAAATGTTTTTTTTACTTGCTGAATGATAAGATCAGCATCTCCAAACACCTTTATGTTCCTAATTCCTCTGTCTTTAGATGCATTAAGGCCCAATAGCAGAGCCTCATACTCTTCCATATTGTTCGTGACTTGAAAATTCAACTTGAAAGATAGATGTGCGATTTCTTTTTGGAGACACCAGCACCACTCCTGCTCCTACAGTCTCCCTGGAACATGCTCCATCAAAGAACATCTCCCAAACCTGAATTCCTTACTCTTCCTTAGCTTGATTCACTGGTTTCCTGATCTGCATTGAGGCCTTCTGAGACTCTTCTATTTGGAGGATACATGCTCCAAAATCAATGTCCACAACATATATCGGATGATTAGTAGGATTCTTCTCATCACTAATGATGTATGCCAACTGTGCTTCTCTGTATAATCTCCTACTTTCTCCTCCAAAAACTGGGATAGTGGCATAAGATAGATCATTCTGTAATGTCCCACTTAGTCTCTTAATCCATCCTCTGGACAGCAGCATGCCAAACTTGGGAGGGACATCTGCTACCACAATATCTATCATAATACTCTTCATGGGCAGCTGAGTTAGGGTAATGGCTAGATCTTTGATTAGTCCTAGGCATTTCAATTTCCTTGAATCAAAAGAGAATAAATCATGATATGGTCTAGTGATATCAAGGCCTAACTCTTCCATGACAACTTTAGGCATCAGATTGTGGCTAGCCCTTGTGTCTAGCAGGCAGTTGTCAAGGATTTTGTCATGAATGGTTAAGGAGACATAAGATGATGGAGAATTATTATCAGCAGGTTCAATCATGGGGCTAAGCACAACAGCATGCTTATCATCTTGCAAATTGACAGAGTCAGTGGAGGTTTGTGTGGTTTCCAGCTCAAGAGCTTCAAGGATAGGCTTTCTAAATACTTCACTCTTTACCAACTCTACCAGAGGCACAAATATTTTTAATTTCTGGACTTCTGACTCAAAGATGAAAGAGGAAGGTAACTTATGAGAACCTCTTACCTATTGAACTGGGGCTTTGAGGATGACTGAATCAACTGCTGGTCTTCTCTTCCTGATATTCTATGACTCTGTTTGGACAACAGCTTTTTGGGCAAGATTCTCCTTGACATTTTTTGCATTCGACCTCAGGTTATATCTTTGATGTTCCTCAGTTTGTAGAACAGCTTCTCTATTCCACGCCTGACTATCTTGTTCCTGCAGCAATGATTCTTCATATGCAGCCAATGTCGAAAAGGTAGCACTACCTTTATCTTCCATGCAATGAATTTCATCCTCATCTTCAAACTATTCCTCCTCCATGACTACATTCTGGAAGGGAGCTTTCATCTTTTGTTCTTTATTTGTTTCTTTACCCGTCTGAATGATTTGCAACTATTCATTTTCTCTTTTGAATGGATTTGGATTCCTTGGAGCAAATGTGATCTGTTGCCTTGTCGTTCCTGAATTCTGCTCAACCTTTAGCTTAGATATCTCTACAGCCAATGACTCTATCATTCTAGTCATTTTATCTAATTTAAGCTCTGAAGATGAAGCAGAGGAAGAAGAAGCCTCACCTCTCTGCCTCCTTCTATCAGCATGACTCTTTAGCTTTTCTGCAGCCATAATATTGGATTCCACCTCTAGTGTTGCATCCTGCATGTCAGCTAGAGTGGCACATCTTCTCTCTCTCAATAACATGCAGAAATCAGAGTCAAAAGCATTGGCATAAGTGAGTTTGGCAGAGGTGGGGGTAGGCTTTATCTCAGCTAGTATCTTACTATACATACGATTGAATCTTTTATTAAAATCAGGCAATGATTCCCCATTTTCCCTCTTCAGGTTACCAAACTCAGTATGATAATATAGCAAATATTTTTTATCTCCCCAATGCCCAGTGCTTCAGGAATGGATCATCCAATGCTTCAATGTCTATTGTGGACCTATGGGGTAATTCTCTGAACCACTTCCTAGCCTCTCCATCAAGGCTCTAGATAAAAACTATCATCCACACATCATTTTCACTTATATCTAAGTTATCAGCATAACTATAAAAAGCCTCAAGGTGTTCTTCAGTTGTTACTCCCTTTGTGCCAGTGAACTTAGGAATATATTTTTGATATTCTCCTGCTGGCATAGCATTTAAAGGAACAGGCAGGACCAGGGGTCCATACCTAGCAGCTACAATTCTTTCTATCTTTGTGAGGGCTTGTTGACCTGCCATGATAAGGGTATATCAAAGGCTACTGGTAGATTGAGCAGTATGAAACAATGAAATGGATGACAGAGACAAAGGAATATTCTATACTATATGGGAAGCTTTCTTTGGACTGAGATTCAAAGTGGAACTAGATGGATAAGGAGCTCTATTAATCTCTGAAAGAATTTCTTTACTAATAGTGCTGGGCTCTAAATATTCAAACTGTATATTCTCAGCTATAACCTTATCTTTCATAGATGCATAAGTTTTCTTAGGCTTACCTGATCCTGATGCTCCTTTCTATGATTTTTTCCTCTGCTTAACGTTCTTCTCAGGGTCAGGCACTAGTTCAGCTGGTGATTTCTAAGGATTTCTTCGAGTATGTCTAACAAACTGAGCCAAGACTATACTGTGGAGTCGCCAAAGGTTGGTCTTCCTCCAGTGCAGTCACCAGATAGATGATTACAACCAGAAATGTGCCCAGACCTTGTCTATCATCAAAATATGGAACTATGTCATTTTGCCAGGGAAGCTGAGCTTCAATCTCCTCTTCCCAGCAATGGCGCCAATTAATGTTATCACCCCAAGAAACTCTCCTAGGTTGTATCTCAGAGATGCCCGGGAACATTACAAACTCCAAAAAATGTTGGAAATGGATGAATGGAAGGTGTGATGCATATTCAAGCCAGATAACCACTTCTACTATGCTTAACTCCAGACATGGGTGAGCACCCCCAGACTACAAGGCTTTAAACCACCAATTACTCACAATTTGAGGATTAGATGAACATGGAGAATACTGACCACACCAACAGATGCACAAGACCATGTGATGGCCGGTTGCAACCAGTAAAAAGGTCTGCAAATCTATTTCCTAAAGCACAGACAGGATGACATCTCTCTAGAACTAAGTAAATAGAAACTTGCATAGCACATTTAATGATACATACTCGATTCTAACAAAGAGGTGGGATGACATCCCCTCTAATGCTAAACATGAAGAGCACATGAAAAATACATAACAGGCACAGCCTAGAACAGAGTAGAAATGGAAAGTGAGCAATTAACAGCAAAAGAAGCTTGTATTAGCTGAAAATGAAGACCAAACACTGCAAGTATCATAATAGTTACAGTCTCCAGAAGTTGAACCTTACATCAAAACTACAACCATCAACCCTGATTACATCGTGTTTTTGGCTATATATAGAGTTTTTTTACAAAAATATCCTATTGTGCTATGCGTGCAGGGTCATAATTGGCCACCAACCACTTTAACTGTCTAAAATGGGCCTCTGCTATGACCTGTTTCTTCAATGAATGAATTTGAAATTATCCGGTACTCTATTGTCCTTCTTGAGCAGGTGGAGTGCAATATGGAGGACATTCCATAATTGATAAATGCATTTAACTGCTCAAGGTTGTCCTTTTCTTCTCGGCCATTCTTCCTGGTTAATTGCAGTTGTTGAGGAGTAACTACTCGGGTACATAACTACAGGCCACCTTTGTACTTCAAGAGTCTGGAATGGCTATGGAAGAGGACTGTGTGGGCGAAATGTGGGGGAAGATAGGCCGTTGGATTGCGCAGATCAACGACGGGAAATAGTTGGCGCAGGATATCAGGCGGAAGTGCGGCAGATGCTCATGAGCCATCGGATCATGGGCGGACAGATCCAATGGTGATCGGGTGCTAGACGTGCATGGGGGTTAACACACTGGGACAAGCAAGAAGGTGGTAAGTGGTATTCCCCGCACTGCTATCAGGGTCGGGCGGTAAACATACACAGCTGAGCGATCACAATAGGAGGACAATGCGTGGTGGATGGGACAGAAAAAAAAACCACTTTTCTCGATGGTTAATGTGCGGGCAACTTATGGGCGCAGGAGGTGCGAATGCCATCTGATCGCGGCAGGGTAGATCAGATGGTATGGAGGAAATAGGCAAGTTTTGTTGCGGCAAGGACCGTTAGATCGGCCGATGGGTGATCGAACGGTAGGAACTTAATTATATTGTTTTGAGTGATGTGACGAAAAGGGCTTGTGAACAGCACATGGTTATGGGATCATGGTTACATAACAGTTCAAACTTAATGCCCAAGAGCTAAGGAAATACAAGTTTATGCTAAATGTTGGAGTAAAATAGGGATAGCAGGGGTTATGGAGTTATAAGGAAAATGAAGGAGAAGAGGAAACAAACTACTGCGAGCCCCTTGTAAGCATAACCAGCAGTGCTAGACCTATTTTTTATCCATCAAATGTCACAGAATGTAGCAGAGCTAATAAGAGGATCCAAAAGGAGAAATCCTTCCCAATCCTCAGAGTGCACTCTACCTCAATATATTTTACCCATAACATTTCCCATTGAAATGCATGTATCTCTTTCTTTCTTCTTGCATTTAGGTAGTTTTCATCCCCCACATTCTTACACATTGCCTTATTGTGTCTTTCATATGGATCCATCATCCACACCATATATCAGTTTTGTCGATGGTGCGAGTCACTTCACTAGGAATCTTGCCTCATTGGCTTGGGCCTTTTTCACCCCCTTGCATTTGTTAGTCCACTCTAACGACTTTTGCATTGGATCTGTCACTAATAACCATGCCGAATATAATTTGTGATATTTTTGTTAGTCGATGCCCTTGACCGTCGCATCTTGCAACTTCATGTTTATCTTGATTCCTTGCTACTTTTGATGCAATTGAATGTCATTTATCATGTGCATCATATTGTCCTATTTAGAAAATATTTACGAGTTAATATTTTGGCACGTAAATTTGAATCCATTTCATTCAATCATGTTCCTAGAGCCTAGAACCACTATGTAGATACCATTGCTAATAACGTTCTAAATTGGAATTTATCACATGTAACAAGACATCCATAAACAAATGGAGAACCATAATCGCCACAAAAAAATGCATAATCATAAATATGTATTGTAATACAGTGTTTTGAGTCCACTATTCTAAATACATCCAACATGCTCATTCACATGTTATCATAGAACAAAAATGGGGACCCACATGTCCCTATGCCTAATCACTATCATCTGGAGGCTCCCGAGCCAATGGCTACATTCTCCTAGCCCATAGATCATGTACTACCTGACAAGCCATCATAATGCGGCGCATGATTCCTCGCCACTCTGAGGGAAGACTCATGTGCTCCTTTGTATATCGACCATCTAGCTCATGCCATCCACACTCTATCACCCCAGTCAGTAATATGTCACATTTGTGTCAGAGATCCTCTATTAGAGCATCACCACTTGGTCTCTGTTGTGATGAGGTACCACCTTGATCTACAGCCCCTGGCATTATGGCTCATCCCGTGTTTCCTACTGACCTCACCGGTGCTATATCTATATACCAAAAAGTTTAGAAATCAATAGCACACACATATATTTCTTAAACTATAAATTCATCAAAGATATAACAAATTTCACTTGCCATCTGGGTCCCATGCTTGTCCTGGTGGAAGTGGTAAGTTAGGATGCCCTTAATAGTTCATGCCATTGTATGGATAGTCATATATGTATAGTGGCATATCGTCCCAATGAGAAAAAAACTTAGGTCAGAACACTCGTCTGACTCCCCCTCCTCCACCTCATCTCAGTAGCTACCCTTAGTGGCACATCCTAGGATCTTGTGGGCCCCCATCTTGGATCTAAACATGAGGTTGAATGGTTGGGTTCATCTCAAAGAAGAGTGAGCATAAAACTATCCCAAATGAAAATTTATCATTGGTTCTCCATCTGCATAATTTCAACATTCGTTTCAACAACAAAAACATCATTTGAGCCCACACATAGTAGGTCCCTCCCATCACACTCTCCCCCGGCATCATCTTCCCTCCAGTGATATGGTGGAAGTCATGACTACCACAAATGCATAGCACCACTATGACTATAGCTCATGTCTCTAGCCTCTCCATGTCATTGATCTATATGGTTGTTCCCTTTGCACAACTCCCTGGTACATAGTGATGATCAACAAACTCATCTATATGCCTCCCACAAGGAAACATAGGATGTATCTCCCCTACCACCCCCAAGGGGAGAAATCCAGTTAGAAAATATATGTCTTGTATCGTGATCTCAATCTTGTGCCCTTGTACTACAAAGGCCTCTCGATCTATCTCCAAGTAACTCAAATATCCTTGACAGCAAGGGCTCACCAACTCACCAATGCAGCATATTGTGCCAACACCCCCGTCACTACTTGATTCCCCTAAATCTCAGCATGGAGGGACTTCAAATCATGTTCTCACCATGATACCTTTAGCTTTGCCATACTTGAAAAATACCATTATGTTTTGTTAGTTAAGATTCAAGGCATGCATGTCTAATACTTAGCTTCAACTTCTAGCACACCACTAGTCATGCCCATCCTCTCAACCCAAAGCGCAGTTTTTTCCCTAAAAATTGTGTTGGATGCACTTGTGGGCCCCATTCCTGTGTTCTAGAGCACAAATTGGGCCCTCAAAAGTGTGTTGTAGCCTAGAGTATAAGCAAGGGTCCCTTGCAGAGAACTGAAGCCCTAATATGACAATCTAATCCACCAAAAATGATGAGTAAGGTTAGGCCACCTACCTCCAACTTGCATATCCTAATTCTAATAGTCGGTTTGTTCACTACAATCTCCATAATATTTAAAGCCTTCTCCTCCTCTCCAAATTCTTCATAACTCACTATGCAAATGAATTGTATTTGGGGTAAAAAAGCCCTTTTATAGGAAAAAACATAGTTTTTATGTCACCCATTGTGACCAAACCATAGCTCCATTTCACAAACCATCAACACCATTGGAAATCTCTCACCATGTTCTATAATGGATCTCTATTTGATTTTTTTTATCTGACACTTCACTGGGAAGCCATTTTTCCATGAGATCTCACTTTGTCACCTCTTCAAACTGAATTTATTAATTTGAGCCACTCGTACTCTAGTGCCACTTTACCTTTGCACTGGTTGAATCACATGTTGATTTTCATCATGAGTAACCATCATTTATTCATGTTTCCATGGTCCCCTCCGGGCCTCCCCCATGTGACAGGATCATCGAGTCATCCTTGTTCAAAGCATCAGAGATGAGTCACCCTTGCGTCCCATTACAGTGTTTCATACATCGTCGTATCACATCCCTCCCATTTTACTCATATTTGGCCTCCAGTTGTACTGCTCCATCTTTTTCAAACCCCTATTTGATTCATTGACCATTGCCTATAAAATCGAGTCAGATGCTACGAGGTCAACCATCCTTATTATGCTATGATAAGGGAATTCACTAGTCTTCCACCCATTTTCTTTCTTCCATCATCATCCCTGGTGTTATTCCATCAATTAGTTTACTATGTTCCCCCA
The DNA here is from genome assembly GCA_031772625.1 of Pinus tabuliformis. Lineage (NCBI taxonomy): Eukaryota > Viridiplantae > Streptophyta > Pinopsida > Pinales > Pinaceae > Pinus > Pinus tabuliformis. The sequence goes on from CM062811.1 coordinate 1,082,208,484, forward strand.
TGCCTTTGTTAAGGATTATTTATTTCCTTACTCTGGTGGGCCCTCTTCTCTCGACCTCACCACATTTATTCCAAATGAGTGGTCTAAAGGGTGGTGTAACTTTGTTCAATCTTCCATCTTGTTAGGTAAAATTGACTTGGGGGTTTGAGTCAAGGTTGACCTAGTTAAATAGTAGTGGTTTTGGGTACATGGTATAGTGTACCCATGGTATTATGGTCCGTAGTATTGCATAAAATGGAGTGTATAAAAGGTTGGGAATACTTCAATGTAAGAAAGTCCTGGAGGTGAGTGGTGAAGGCTCACTTGGCCGGATTGGCCAGGGTTTTGGCCAATGCTAATGAGATCTCATTGGGTTGGGTTTTCCTAGGATTTGGGGTTTTCCTGGATAAATATGATGCGTATAATATTTATGTGTATTTTTGTTGGTAATTTTATTATTCCTCTCTGTAAATCTTGGTAAATCTCAATAATAAGTTATCTCTCCACTGTAGATTTCTTAACAACTTGTATCAAAGCTAAGTTGGCTTCAGAAGGACAAAATTTTTTTTTGCCAATGGTTTGTATTGGCATGGAAAATGAAGGAGATATGGTTTTCTGCACTGATGGATTGAATTTGGATCAGAAACGAATTGATTTTTTTGTATCTATGGTTTCATTGTTGTGGTGTTTAATTGTTGATAGATCTACATATGAAGGGAATAGAACAATATAGATCTAGTTAGTTTTGCATGTCAAGAAGGAAGATATCATATATCTGGTGCAAAAAGATGGATCTCGTGCACAAAATGATGGAAGAATCACTCGAATGAAGAGTCAAGCATGGAAGAACTACCCGTAGACTCAAAGTGGTGAATAAGTGCTAGAAATGGTGTTATTTCATGAATTGGGGCTTGTGTCACTGGACTTTCAAGGTGTGGTGCCTCTTGGACTTCAAGTGCATGGAGTGCACAAGAGCCCATGAAAACACCATCAATAACATATCATGGTTATTTTCCTCTACATATGCCCCTACATGACCTCCGCAGACGATCCTATGAAGGTGTGGTCGAAACTCGCAAGATCAGAGTCCAACAGAATGGTGGCCAGGATGGCGAGCCACTCGACATTCGCTAATGCACTCGTGGTGTCCATGGAATCAGGGCTTGTGTACTTAGGAGGCTCCAATGGGGCCATTGTTGCTTGGCACAAGGAGCTCAGTGCTTCCAGGTTCGAGGTGGCTAAGGGGCAAGCATTTTGGTGTTGTGTTGTGCCTGTGCACCATGGGTGAATTACTTTGCAATGGCTCCACTGATAAAATGATTAGGGAGATCTCGACCAATGAAGTAGCAAGAAGAGGTTTGCATGGAAACCAAGTATGGAAAGCAATATTGATACGTTTTGGATGGCATTTCAAAAGACTTCAAAATTTATGAAGTGGTTGGCTTGCTGAAAAAAACTACTCGGCGTGAAGAGGAGAGACCTACTTAGGAGGAGACATAGTTTAGGGCATTGAAGATAGAAGATTAACGTAGATCTCTAATGTACAATGTTATTATGTAGGATAGTTTTTAATAAGAGCGGACAATGGCAGAGTAGCCATGGGGAAACCAAAAAGTTGAGCTAGAATGAATGGTTTGTCATCCTAGAAAGTCATGTTGGAAGTAAAAAGAAGCACGATCGCAACTAGAGTAAAAGGCGTTGAGAATTTCAATATGTTGGTTACAAGCATGGGGTAGATCGACATTCACCTAGTTGATACGTGTTCCAAGGGGGCAATCAATGTGGTAAATCTGTGGTCATGGAAAACATGGAAGCTCTGCTGGAGGAAAGAGGATGTATGGTGGCTGGATACATCGGCCTATGGAGGTTAATGCAGATACTTTCTCGGAAGGCAGGATTAGTCACAAGAAAGAGATATCTAAGAAATTCAATGAAATGATGGACATGAGCATCAATGGAAATGACGATGATGTCTTGGTCTTACTCTGTTTTATAGTCAGATCTGAGGGAGCATATGCCAAGGCCCATAAAAGAGATGATTGAATGTGGATCATGAGAGATGAGAGGATATGTGCACATGGATTAATTAATTGATGAACCATGTACCTGAAAAGAATGCCTAGATAATTGGCAGTTACAGTGGCTGGTGACCCATGTAATCTAGTAGATGGTTTCTTTTATATGGACATTGATGTCATATGTACAAAGACAGCAACAATGGAAAACAAAATATAATGGAGTCAATTTTTATTGCATGTAAATGGGAATTCTATTGTAAGACCTGGTAAGGCATGCGTACCCCTGGGAAACTACCAGTAAAGTATGGGTTAGACCTAGGTAATAGGGGATGTCAAGTTCACAAATCCCCAGTAAAAACTTTGAAGGGGGTAAGAACTAGAGTGAGCGTTATTGTCTCAGTTAACAAGTTTTGGCTGGATTTATTCAAGGAACCCCAAGTCAAGTTTAAGGGGGGAATTTTTAGGTAAAATTGACTCAAGGGTTTGAGTCAAGGTTGACCTAGTTAAATAGTAGTGGTTTTGGGCACATGGTATAGTATACCCATGGTATTATGGTTTGTGGTATTGCATGAAATGGAGCCCATAAAAGGTTGGGAATACTTCAAAGGCTTGGAAGTGAGTGGTGAAGGCTCACTTGGCTGGATTGGCCAAGGTTTTGGCCAATGCTAATGAGATCTCATTGGGTTGGGTTTTTCCAGGATAAATATTATGTGTATAATATTTATGTGTATTGTTGTTGGTTATTTTATTATTCCTCTCTGTAAATCTCAGTAAATCTCAGTAATAATTTATCTCTCTATCGTAAATTTCTTAACACATATTTGTTTGTTGCCTCAGATAAAGAATAGGGACTCATCATTTCCCATTGAATTGGTTTTTTTCTCACGTTCTCAACATCAGCTCCTTATCGCACGATTGAGATTCATATACTTGATAGTTTGGTGACCCACACGATTATCCTAGGGATTCTCGGGTGTTTGTGAGATATTCCATATCTCATGAGTGGGTTTCCCTTTAGATAGCCCCCCACATGCCTATATGACCACAGATGTTGATCCAACCTCAAATACATTTCCCTAGATGTGATGGGTTCGGTTTCAGTCATTTGCAGTGCCCATAGAATGAATGTCTCCTTCAGACGATCCATTTAGATCTTCAAAGCCCTTTCCTGTTTAGCAAGGCTTCTTTGGTTGTGAACCCCCCTCACCATGTCATCTTCAAGGGCATTATGTCTCATCTACTCAGATGTTATTGTATTCAGTCATGGCCTATGTTTTTCCAGGTGCATTATGTATATGGGATCCAATGTATTATTTTCTGGCCCATTGATGGTGATGTATCATGTATCATGTACTATGTATCTCAGTCTCATATTCTTGGGCTTATCATTATTCTCTGTACACAGCTATCTCAGTGGGTATGAGTATTCCTCCCTCGCCTCATTTGAGATCATGTACTCCCACATAGATGGAGACTTCTATCAGTTTAGTATGTCTCGCCCCCTCCATTATTTGTCTATCCTTGACTTGCTTCAATTATTTCTCTCTCTCTTTGACTCCCCTTTTGGTGTCTCTTGGAAGTGTAACCTATAACATATTTTGGTCATATGATTTTCTCCTAACATTCATACGTGTGGGGGCAATCTATTATCACCAAAAATGATCACCTAGTCATTTCTAACTAGCTAGATCGAAATACACCATGTAGATTACCATAGTAAAATCACTTTCCCTGTGGAAAATAGTTTAGTAAACAACCTTTATTAAATTATTTTCTGATTTAAATAAAAAAGCCCATGAGAATAATTAGATAAATCATTATTTATTTAATTTTATCTAGGAATAATTATTAAATCGTTATTTAAATTATTATTCTTTGTCACATTTGACTAAATCCCTTAGGAATAATTAAATAAATCATTATTTATTTAATTTTCCTTATTTTTGTTATTGGAATAATTTTTAAATCACTATTTAATAGTTATTTCAATTTCACACCATTCTTATTTCTCGCGAAATAATTAATAACTCATTTTATTTGTTAATTATTTCTAAATAAATATATTTAACCATTTTAAATATCTCCTCCCTCTCCAATGAATATAATAAAGTATTCCAAGCGGTTAGATCTTGATTTGGTTAATATTGTTTTATTGTTCTCCATTTTCGAGATTAATTCAATACTTCATTATAAATAGGAGGGTTTTTCATTCATTCTTCACCATGATCATAATCATCATCACCATTATCAACCTTTTTATTTTGAGGTCCCATTCGAGTTCTCCACATTTTGTCTAGGATTTTCATATATTGAGAGAGAAGATCATTTTCTGAAGCATCAAGGACATTAAAGCACCCATCCCATAGAGGGGGACTTACAGACCCATCTGTAGATCTCCTTCACTAGGTGTTTTTAATAAAATATTTGTTCAATTAAAGTCTTTCCATCCATTTTATTACATTGTATATTTTTACTGCTGCTTTTTATTATGGATCATTTATACTTTTTGTTGCATGTTTCCATTTTAATTGCACATCTGAACTGCAAGAAACCATCAACTTGCTGTTAGGGTCACTTGTCACCTAGTGACTTAAGTGAGGTGGATTTTGTACACCTTCAAATAAATTTCACACTGACAGTAATGTTGATTTTAATGTTGAATCCTTTATTTGTGAAAAAATATCTGGATGGATTTATTTAGGCCTGCTGAGGGAAGATTGTTATAAACATTTTTGGGCACCGCAACCCCAATCATAAATGTCCATAAACCAAGGGCTCTTAAGTCCCTAAAAGTGTTGTTCCAACCCCTAAAAGAACAAGGTTAGTTGATTACATCATCTCCCAGAAGTTCTCCATGAAAAACTACTCAGAACTGGTCAAAATTGGACCATCTCACCTGCTCCATGGTCAAAGTGCGCTGCATCCCACCTAAATGCACATGGGAAGTGCGATCCATACTGAAAATCCCTTCTATGGGGTGCGATGGGCGAGAGTGGAAAAATGGCAGGGTCAATCTGTGAGGTGGAGGATCATGGAATCTTCCAGAAACTTCTCCTGTGACACTTGCCTCTCTGCATTCGCCCAGGGATGAGTAAGAGATCATCAATCTCCAAGTGGAATCAAGAACTATCAGAGAGAGGACACTAATCAAATCTAAAAAGCTGACTCACCCCCTTGCAAACATCTATATATGGATCCCTCATCCCAGAGATCCAGAGGCTGGAATTTTGTATCTTGTCAGGAAGTGTTGTTGGTTTCTTGGTGTAACATCATAGTGTTGGGTGATCTAAGCTTTTCATGAGGTGAATAAGGGCTTTCTCGCTGAGAGGATGATGCTGGGTCAGCACAATTAGTTGTAATACTCTTTGCTATTCTTGATTATTAATAAAGCTATTCAAGTTTTCCTCCACATTCTTGTATGATTGATGATATATGCATTTGTGTGGTCAATATATATCTGGTCCTATATTGTTTATGATAGTAGATCTGTGTTCTTGGATAGTGTTATGATGCTTTGATTCCACAGGTGCTCTTTGAAGCTGGGTAGACGAGGAAGCGAGTGGAAAAGATCTATCAGAAGGGAGAGGAATCAAGCAAGGAACCAAGCGCAAGACAGAGGTTGGTCTCCTTTGTTCCCCTCTTATCTACTTCTCATAAAGGAGAACGAAAGTGGTTTTAGTTTATTTGTTTCTATGGTAGCTACCAGCCTTAGTGGGACTAGCAGCTCTGCATAGACACTAGATTTCCTGATAACAAAATGGTGAATCCACTGGGGAGTGAATAGATTGCTTGTTTGTCTATATTTGTTTGCTTTATAAACTTACAGACGGAGCCTGAAGTCAAGCCAGCTAGCCTTCGAACTGCATTTGCTATGCAAGTGCAAAGTAGATCAATGTTGCTTCAGTCTATCTCCAAGTTTTTTTTATGAACTGAATAATCGATTTACAATCTCTATAATCGCCCTTGTGGTGGCTCTAGTAACCTCCTTAGATCTACCCCTGTGATTTATTCACTGATTAACACTTGCTCAGCCTAAATCCCTGAACTGTGCTGCAAACTGTGATCAAGACCTGGATCAAAAGTCTCGCACTGTACCATTGCACCCTCTCTTCAAGGATATCAGTATGCATCACACTTCCCATGTGCTATAGGTGGGATGCATACTGGAATCCCTATGTAACAGGTGCGCTGATCAGAAAGGGCTAACTTTGCCTCCAGACTTTGGTTTTTTTCACTCTTTTCAGCTCTATTCAGGAGTTTTGTTGTCTGTAGTCAATATACCTCTATTGGAAACCCCCTTCCTTGCCATTATTCCACCTCCATTGTGCAAAGAACTGTAAATGTTTTTATGTATTGTGAGCCATTTTCATTTTTCTTTTACAAAGAAGTAGTCTAATTGAACTGTCATTTCTTGATCTGGAAGTGTCGCAAGTGTCGTTTTCAGTCATAGAAGAGAATCCGATTGTTCTTGATAGTCGATTACACTGTTACTCTTGTATTTGATTTGAATTAGTAGTTTTTCAAGTGTCGAAAGCAAATTTCCAATTCCAAATCGCAACGTGTCGTCATTGTCTTCATTTTGTCTTGAAAAGAAACTTGTTAGTAATGTCGCTTTGAAAAATAATTCGGATTTGCGCTTAGCTTTATTTTTATCATTCACACATTAAGAAGGCTGAAAACAAATACATGCATGTGCATTTGCATTTAGACTGTTTGTTAGTTTGATTTAGGATAGTGCATATAGTGTGTGCTCTCTGCTCTATGTTGAAAGAATATCGTCTCTCTTTCCTTAGTAGCTAGGATTTTCATTGCAAAAAGAAGATTAAACGATTGTTTATCATCTTAGATTGCATTTTAGGAATTGTATATCTACATCACACGATGAACCTGAAAGGAAAATTTCTTAAGCAAGATCAACTGTAAAATAAATTTAATGAATCTAAAAACGCTTTGGAACCTAATGCACAACATTTAGAAGTCTAGGCTAGAGACATATTCTGGCGTCGTAAAGCCTGGTAACTGTTGTTTTCATTGCTGGTTGGGTAATTCCTCCACTTTGAGACGATAAGTGCCAGTACGAACTTGTGCTCCCATGTACCGTCGAGTATATATTGGGAGACCACAATAGGCTTTATCCTTTATCCATAGGAAGCCGTGTTTGCCGCCCTATCGATCGCAATGCACTGAACACAACATTCGGGAAGATTGACTGCTGTATCATAAAAAGTATTCTGCAGTTTTGCGATTGGTTTGGTAATCCCTCTGTCTAGATTTCCAGAGTAGTCTCTTTCATTCCTTTTCAAACTCCTTAAAGGAAAAGGTCCATCTGAGCACTTGTCACTTCAAGCTCATTAAAAATCAAAGGTGACTAGAGTCATCTTTTGTTTTTTCTCGACTCTTAAAAATTAAAAAAACAAGTTGTGTCAAAGCGTCTAAAATTTATTTTAATCGGAATAAACATCACCTTTCCTACGTTGGTCTTAGGTTGAGAAAAATGGAGTCCACCAACCAAGGATTCCCCCTTGGAGGAAATCCTAGTCCTTTCTCCTCTTGGGGAGATGTTGGTGCACCCCATATGGCCACATTGTCACTTCCAGGGTTGACAATCGGCTTGCCTGTATGGCTCTTCTCGACCTCTGTCGTTCAGAACACCGTGACTCCTGAACACTCAAGTCAACAACTAAATGATACCGGAGTTACCCCCCAACCTTATACTTCATCCAATTCTCCCTCTCCTCCTTCCTCTTCACTTGATGAAGCTGGTAAAATCAAGTAACTGAGAAGAAAAATGAGAAGAAGAAGAAGGAGCCAAAGGCGAAAAGGGGCAACCAGGCATCGTCTAGTGAAAATCCACACACTGCACTGTCCAGGCCTAAATCGCCATGCGTCATTTGCAAAGGAGACCACTATCATCGAGATTGTCCTTGCATCCCTCGGATCTTAAGGGACTGGTCTCCTCGTTTGCACAATCCGGTGTCATCAACCTCTAATGATCATGTTGAGAATACACCGTCAACTAGTGAAAGTGAAGCCCCTGGACAAAAAGGAAAATGTAAATTTCCTTGTAAATTGTGTGAAGGCGATCACGCCATCCACCATTGTCCCTTCTTAGACGAGGCTAAAATAGTTTTGGACGACCGTCCAGTTTCACCATTACGGCTTCCTCCTCGATATAAGAAACTCTTGCCAAGTCCACCGCTAGTTGAAAATATGACTGACACACCATTATGGTCGGTCGAAGCGTCTATCATTAAAGATAAACCATCTGAATCCACACCAGACGAAATTCAAAAGGTCGAGGCGGCAGTTGACCCGGTCTTGCCTTCAGAAGTTCCATCTTCAGATGATACAGTCACCAGAGAGAACAAGAACGACACCGTTCAAATTCTCTTCATAAGCACAGACTCCGATGAACATGGGGGCAGTCTACCCATTCCTTTACCGCAGGAAGGAAGTTCGTCAGAGTCATATATGGCCGTCTATTCGGTCCCACCTCCAAGCAACCTAGTTGTTTCCTTCGATTGGAACCTACTAGGAAGACCCCATTTACTAGCTAGTGTACCATTTCGAATCGTTCCCCAAATATATAGAATTGTCATGGCCGATACAATCATAGATGAAGGGGCTTCTGTGAGTATGCTTTCCTGAACTTCTTAGAAAGCGCTTGGTTCACCATTGCTTTTTCTTGAAATGAGAAATCTAACAAGCTTTGACAAAGGAACCAGTCGACCGTTAGGGATCCTTCCCAATGTACCGATAATATTGAGAAGGAAAACTGTTCACATGAACTAGTCCAAGGACCCTTGGATTATAATCTACTCCTTGGACGCGACTATATTTATTGCACGGGAGCCATTGTCTCCTCACTCTTTAGAGTAATGTGTTTTCCGCATGAAGGAAGAGTGGTCCAGCTCATAGACCAGCTTTCATTCCCTGGTTCACACATAGAAAATAGTCAAATACCATCCCTGAATGGTCTTTTCGCATAAGGAATGTCTCATCAATCCCAAATCCGTCCACCTGATGAGTGTGAGTGATTCGGAGGACATGACTGAAACCCAGGGGGCATGCACCCTGGTCTGTTTCGACAAGAAAACCTTGGGTATAGGGTAGGTTTCCACGAAGGATATATGACTGGTTTATGATATTAGACTAGAATAAGATTCCTTCGTCAAAGTTATGTGAGTGGAGACAGTTGCGCCACTCACCTTTTTTTATTTCGGTAGACATCGCCGAGGAAGTGTTTTGTCCGCAGTGCAGATAGAACAATCTTTGGTAACTTGGAAATTTTTCGCTATACCTGGGGGCATGCAAACCTTTTAGCGTGCAAGTGAAGAGCAACCATTTATTTTTTAAATTTGTAGGTCCTCTAACCCTTTAACCTCGTAGGATTGGTCGATTCCTAACTTGCATAAAGAAAGGATGTGGGGCAAAGCTTTGAAAAAATGCCATTTTAAATGAGACATCCTTATTATACGACTGAATCGAGCAGTTTTAACGTGGAATTCAAGCTCATTAAAAAATAAACATAAACATTGAGCAAACGTTCCCCCAGAGTTTAAGCTCATTAAAAAATGAACCAATTTCTGGTAAATAACCATTGTGAATGTATTATCATCAGCCTTTGAAGCCTTGGTCGTGTTCTCATCATCACCTCCACTCTATATTGGCTGACCATTCACCTCCATTTGATTGTTTACCCTTTTTGAGGAATAGCTGCGAAGAGTGATCCTGTTAGCCATCCTTGTGACACCGCCGTGATTGGAAAATTCCAAACCTTACCTGGAATTAGCTGCTACCCGAATTTATCACTCGTTCCTCGAAAAACGAGTCTCCTTTAAGCTCTTTTCATCTGACTCGTAAAATATGAAAAGATTGCTGAGCAATTGGCCTCTCCAGCTCGTTAAAGTTACCGGAAGTGCTATCCCTCCTTTAGATTTTAATATTTTTTGACCTGAGGGATTATTACACGAAAAGATCGAGTGCTTGTTCTGTTCGGCTCGTTAAAATTACCGAAAATTCATCCCTTTTGTATTGTTTTATACTTTTTCGGACTCAAGGGATTATATGACGAAAAAGGATTATTGGAGTTTTCTTTATGACCCTTTTCAGACTCTCTAAAATTGAAAAGGACAGAGTTATCTTTGTCGTTAAACTCGTTAAAACTGAATAGCGACAAACTTGTCCATACAGACAAGAATGAGTTTCACTATCGCTAAGCTCATTAAAACATAGCAATGGGTTTGCCCGAAGGGTAAATTATAGAACAAGCATATGTTATCCTCCTCAAGCTTGACAAAAATAAAGAGGTACTGTTCAGCAATGACTGGGGAAAAATTGGGAAGAAAACTTGAAGAAACTTTATTGGTAGCAAGTCGCTCTTGAACATGACACTTTCACTCTGCATCTGAGTCAGGTTGGGTTGTTCCGTTCACTGGTCATATCACCATGGTTCCATCACACCATCCACATTTGGGGTTAACGCTACCAATCCATCATGTCAGTGTCGCCAATATGTCCAAGAGAAGTCACTCAAAGAATTCACCTGTGTCTCATCCACTGCAATACATTTATGCTCCATTCTTTCATGACCGCCACCTTGAACCTTATATCATCAGATCATTTTCACCTCCATTAAAATCATTTGCTCCATTCTGTGTCATTGATGTGGGATTCACTAAGGCCCTCCTATGACGGATCGCTTCCTGTCGACGTCAGCTCATTATCCAGGAAGTCGATCTAGGAACAACCCTTTCAGTACTTTGAAGCTTGCATGCCTCAATGTCAAGTTTCTCACTTTCGGTGATAGGTTTACATCAATGGCCTTCGACTGAAAGATTTTGCGTGGTGTTTGACGCCAAGTCCCTTATTCACACCATGTGAATTGTACTGTAGTACCTTGAGGGTCATCATCATTATCGGTGATTCCTCTCGTGCCTGTTAATAGCTTACATCATTGGTTGGTAATCGGGCACTGTCTTTCCATGTTCGACTCCAGAACATCTCTCACATAGATTGAATTGTACTTTGAGTGAAGATCGAACGAGATTGAAGACCCCGGATCTAGTTTCATCCATCCGGGCTGCGATATATATTCAGGAAAATAAAGACATCAAATGTACATCATTACTGCATAGATAATCATCCAACCTAAGGGATGATGGCTCTACCAGTCTGCACACAGATGATTGTCTATCTTATGTACATGAAAATGAATTTATAAAGCTGAACATGGGAATGCCTGCCTCAGCTAGATCATGAAAATATTATGAAGATAATGTGTTGTACTGTATCTTATTATAGGTCAACTTCCAACTCGAAGAAACTTCAGATCCTCATGATAAAGCATTTCACCCAACATCAAAAGATTAACGACCTCATGCTTTAGGGGGAAACCGTTATAGACATTTTTGGGCACTGCAACCCCAATCATAAATGTCCATAAACCAAGGGCTCTTAACTCCCTAAAATTTTTGTTCCAACCCCTAAAAGAACAAGGTCAGCTGATTACATCATCTCCTAGAAGTTATCCATGAAAAACTACTCAAAACTGGTCAAATTTGGACCATCTCACCTGCTACATGGTCAAAGTGCACTTCATCCCACCTAAATGCACACGGGAAGTGTGATGCATACTAAAAATCCCTTCTATGGGGTGCGATGGGCGAGAGTGGACAAATGGCAGGGTCAATCTGTGAGGTGGAGGATCATGGAATCTTCCAGAAACTTCTCCTGTGACACTTGCCTCTCTGCATTCGCCCAGGGATGAGTAAGAGATCATCAATCTCCAAGCGGAATCAAGAACTATCAGAGAGAGGACACTAATCAAATCTCAAAAGCTGACTCACCCCCGTTGCAAACATCTATATATGGATCCCTCATCCTAGAGATCCAGAGGCTGGAATTTTGTATCTTGTTAGGAAGTGCTGCTGGTTTCTTGGTGTAACATCATAGTGTTGGGTGATCTAAGATTTTCATGAGGTGAAGAAGGGATTTCTTGCTGAGAGGATGACGCTGGGTCAGAACAATTGGTTTTTATCCTCTTTGCTATTCTTGATTATTAATAAAGCTATTCAAGTTTTCCTCCACATTCTTTTACGATTGATGATATATGCATTTGTGTGGTCAATATATATATGGTCCTATATTGGTTATGATAGTAGATCTGTTGTTACTGGGAATCATGCAAGGAACCAAGCGCAAGATAGAGGTTGGTCTCCTTTGTTCCCCTCTTATATACTTCTCATAAAGGAAAATGAAAGTGGTTTTAGTTTGTTTGTTTCTAAGGTAGCTAGCAGCCTTAGTGGGACTAGCAGCTTTGCATAGACACTAGATTTCCTGATAACAAAGATCTATGGATATCTTCCAACACTAATGCACACATAGTATGGTGAAAGATCCTTAAGGAACTATGGCATGAAGAAAGTAGCATGGCATGAAAGAAGACTAGAGATGGACTAATGGATCACTTTCCAATGATGAAATTACTAACTCGTAGATGAAAGTGATGGATGGTCTGTACCCTAAGAAGAAGTCCCAAAATATGAAGACTCATGAATGATGAAGAGAAGTTCATAACATCGTGAGGACGAGTTCTTCAAGAAGTTGTTTTTCCCATCATCTCCACCTAAGGAGCTACTGTAGGTCCCTAATTGAGAGGGATCTTGGAAAATGTTTCTTACCTGGAAGAAACTTGAAAATTCCTAAGTCAAGAGGAAGCTTAGGTCCATTCCATCTATAGGAATGAGTACATTCCTTTATTGGAATAGATATTTCCTCCCTAATTAAGAGGGAGAGATAGACACATCATTCTTGTATTCACTTGGGAAGACAGAATGGAGGCTGGCATCCGATGATCTTTGAGGATGTATTAGTGCATCCAAGATAAGATTAGCCTTTGAGGATTGATATTCTCTGAGGACTGGGAATCCGAGATAAGAATAGTCTGAGTGGAACACACCCTAAGAACTTAGGTGGTGTGTGTTCCAAGAGAGACAATGATGAGGGTGTCTATACATCATTACTCTCACGTGGGTCTCACCAGCATTGAGCTCATATCTCATGGAGAGATAGATGTGTGATCCAAGGCCTTGTTATGTAACAATGCTGGTTGATATGATGTTATACAAATGGGTTACCAATCTGAATCTTGTTATGAGAAATTCTTCAAATTGAGAATGACCAAGTACCATTATGAATACCTCCCTAGTTAAGAGGGAGTGTTGAAAATTGTAACTAGGTTTAGTCTTGATAATGACACGTGTAATTGTGATTTTATGTAATTAATGCTTGCCTCATGGGTTTTGTTAGGGTCCTATGATTCATAGGATCAAATGATGATTGAATATTTTCTTTCAGTATATCAAATTGTAAATAATATTGCATGTTGCAAATGATTTCCAAAAAGTAAAAAATAAAAATAAAAAATAAAAAATGAAAAGAGGGTACATAAAAGGAAAAATAGAATAAAAGAATAAAAAAAAAATGAAAAGAACCCCATGAAAAGAAAAAGAGTGAAAGTGATGCAAATTCAAATGCCACTAGGAGAAAAATAGTTTTGTTTTGAAAAATAAATTAGGAATTGTGTGCATCTTGTTTTAAATGCCACAATCATAGATCTTTGTTTCAATCATACAGTATAATAACAGTCAAACACATTTGAATTTATATTGTTAGACTAGAGAATAATTTAACCAAACTGTTTAAACTTGGTTAAAATTAGGTAGATAGGTGAAGAAATTGATCCAATTGTTTAAGCTGGATTAATAATTTAAAGTTTGTAGGTTAGAACTTAGATTAGGATAAATCTCTCCTTCAAAGGAAAATAAGAAGGGTCTGCACATTTAAATGCACCCTTGGTTTGTAGAAGATAGGCCTTGCTTTCAAAATTAGGATGAAAAACATTAAAATTGTATTATGCATGCTTTAAAGTGATATAGTCTTTGTCCTAAGTTTTGGCGCTTATAAACAAAAGTGGAAAATGATAATATGTTTTTTCATGTAGTGGATAAGTGGTGAGACCAATCTACACTATGATTCACTGGGAATGGTAATCAATGGTATGCGATGCTTTTCAGCCCCCCTACCCTTCCTACAATTATCGATGGAGGGTGGTTTGAAAAGGTGGTTTCACTTCCTCGACCCCACCTTACGTATCACTCCTAGATTCTTTCGCACCCCCCCCCTCTCAATACTGCATACCACCCTCCCCCCTCCAAAAACTTCTTAACCCTCTCCTTCCTACCAACGATTCCCCACGCCTACACCACTAATCCCTCCGCGACACCTATCTGAGCATTTCCCCTACTCGTTGCACATTAAATCTTCCTCTGAATTATCATTAAACCTACCAATGGTCCTGTGCCCTTAACGAACGATTCCTCAAACCTAAAGATCCCATCATCCATTCCTGTTACACCCTTTGGTGAATCTAATCCCATAGATTTTCTTTTGCATTTTCTAAATTTTAATTCATACAGTTAAATTGTCCTGACTTTGACTAGAAAATTAGGGTGCAGACGCAACAACCTCACCATCATCACCAACCTCCATTGTGAAACCTTTCTTGGGTAAATTTCTCAACTCTTCAGCCTTTTCCAAATTGCTTCAAAATTCCCAATATGGCTCCCAAGAGAAAAACCAATGTTAATAATGAAAATCCTATGATTCCCCCATCAGTTGACCTTGATCACATCCCCCTGGCTGACAGAGACTATAAAATCTCAGAGCCGAAGTGTGAATTCGATTTATTCGAATTACACAACTGGCTCAAAGACATCTTCCTTAACCAAAGCGATGAAATTGGCCTCTGGGAATCCAATTTACCCCTCTACATGTTTCCCCAAACCCATCACTTCCACTAATTTGTCGTCAAATGCCAAGCTTGTTACATTCCAAACTAGAGAGCAATTGTGGCCCACAATGGTGATATTATATTCACAATCACCCCTCAGTCAATTAACCAAATGTTGCAGATCCCTCAGAATGATTCCACTATTCCTTTCTCAGTGGAAGCCTTGAATGAATTATATCATAAGTTGACCTTTTCCGAGAGATCCAAGATTTTCAAAATCTTCCTACTTGAAGATGTCCAACTCCCCAAAAAGAATCCACCATATCCCTCCTCCATTTTTCTAGACAAAGCTAAGAAAATCATTTCAATACTCTCATGCTTGTTGTGGTATTATTCAGATGAATGGGTAGATGAACCTATTTTAGGTTTTTTGTCCATTTTGTCCATTGAAGAAAAGCCCTCAGTAATTTTTTATATTTAGCCAGCTCGTTGTTGAAAGCATTCATAAACAATTCCTTAAGCTTTAAACTGAAGGAATGATAAAATATGCCTCTATTCTTATGTGTATGTTTCTATTTTATCAACCAGACAAGTTCCCATTTGCAGTACAAAAACTGAATGAACAGGGGGAGCCACACTCAATCATTTTTTGGAATTCCATGCCAAGAAGGAATTCAGAAGAATATAACTTCAAATACTTTATTGATCAATTTATTCATCTAGTTACATGTTTGTTGAGCAGTGAGACAGAACCTAGGGTCAGTTCAGATATTCAGAAGATTTTACACCTAAGTGAGCAGGTCAGAACAGGTGACTGGTATTTATACTGAAATTACACTGAACTAAGAGTGTATGGGTGTGAGTTTCCACCTTATAAACTGCATAGGTATCTCCCAATGAGAATTTTTTCTTTAGAATAGACCAGGAAAATGATATACTTAGATGAGGTCCATTTTGTGTTAGCTAAGAAGAAATCACAATTCAGAATACAGGCTCAGATAGGACCATTTATTTGCAACAATAGGTGATCTAGGTGGATATTGGTGGCCACCCACTAATTCCACTTGGATCCCCTCCAGTGCTTCTTTCAGTTTTTTCAGTTTCCTTAATTATAGCACAGTTTACTATTTTTAGCAATTTTTCAGGTCCTAAAATTCTGGAGCCGTTTTGAGGCCCTGACCGACGTTTTTTGGGAAATCTAAAAATCGTATTTTCCGTCATAGTCCTCGGAGAGATCTTTCCAATGGGCTATCATTCACATCGAACGGAGACAATATGACCAATTCGCGACCCGGGGAAGTTGACTGTCCAGCTCACCCCAATGGGGCCCACAAACTCTTGGTGTTACATCTCCTCGGGTTAGGGTTTTGGTTGTTTATGGTTTTCTCCTATTGTTCAATAATAAAAAGGCCCTTGAGCCTTATTTTAAGACAGTTCAGAGGCATGTAGCCACCACATCTCTTCTAAGAGATAAGCTACCATTGCCCTAGCCGGTTTATTTCCATCACTGTTTATAAGCATATTTCAGTATTTTACATTAATGAAATGAGTATTATTTCCATTGCATATATATGTGTTTATGGTTATCTCTATAATTTGTTGTGTTCTTGTTTAAGTTTGGATCAGTGGTATCAGAGCGGTTTGCTTTTTCTTTGTTTTTCTTTGCATGTCCCCAACGAGGTCGGGATATAAGGAGTTAGGGATTGAACTAGTCGAACCTTTGCAAGAACAGCCTCGCAAATCTTGATGGCCTCCCATGGCGGATGAGAAGAAAGATGAGGGGGTAGGAGATCCTATCAAAATCTTGCTCGAAGAAGCCCTCGAGTGACAACGGAACGCGATGATGGACAACTTTGCCTAGATCCTTCAGCGGCTACCGAGAAGCGAAGCATCGGCTTCCAGTAGCTGCTCTGGAAATGTCACGCCCTTTAAGGTACAAGTTAATTTTGAAATCCCCATATTCTAGGGGCAAGTAGACGTAGATGTCGTAGATAAATGGTTAAATCTACTAGAGGGTTATTTTTCTGTTCATGAATTTTTGAGTTGGGAAACGATTGTTTTCGCTCTTCTCAAAGCAGCCCCCCACGTCAATGACTAGTGGGAAACCTACTCCAAGCAGAAGGATTAAAATACTAGGTCACTATTTTCAGCCACACCCACCTGGAATTCATTCCGGGATGCCATTAAGGAGCAGTACTACCCTATTGGAAGCTATGAGGATGAATACGTAAAGTGGACCATGCTGCGGCAGGGAAAAGACCAAGATGTGCTAGAGTTCACCAATCTTTTCCATACCTTTCGCACGAAGTTGGGCATCAAGGATTCGGAGCAACATTTGATACTCAAATACCGTGGTTTCCTACCCAAATACATCTAGGAAGAAATAGAATTCCTGAACATCTCCTCGCTCGGCACAGCATACCGATATGCTGTCAAGATCGAGCAGAAATTTAAACAAAAGAAGCGAGACTTTGGATCTACGAATCTGAAGCAAGGGAAAGGTGCCCCTAAACCACAGAACAAAGGACCATTTATTTGAAACAATAGGTGATCCAGGTGGATATTGGTGGCCACCTGCTAATTCCACTTGGATCCCCTATAGTGCTTCTTTCAGTCTTTTTAGTTTCCTTAATTATAGCATAGTTTACTATTTTTAGTAGTTTTTCGGGTCCTAAACTTCTGGAGCCATTTTGAGGCCCTAAACGACGCTTTTTTGGGAAATCTAAAAATTGTCTTTTCCGTCGTAGTCCTCGGAGAGATCTTTCCAATGGGCTATCATGCGCATCAAACGGAGATAATATTACCAATTCGCGACCCCGGGAAGTTGACTGTCCAACTCACCCCAACAGGGCCCACAAACTCTTGGTGTTACATCTCCTTGGGTTAGGGTTTTGGTTGTTTAGGGTTTTCTCTTATTGTTCAATAATAAAAAGGCCCTTGATCCTCATTGTAAGATAGTTCAGAGGCATGTAGCCACCACATCTCTTCTCAGAGATAAGCTACCATCGCCCTAGCTAGTTTATTTCCATCACTGTTTGTAAGCATATTTTAGTATTTTACATTAATGAAATGAAGTATTATTTCCGTTGCATATCTGTGTTTATGGTTATCTCTGTAATTTGTTGTGTTCCTGTTTAAGTTCAGATCAATAGGATATCAGGAGAGTAGGTAGATATCCTCCTAAAACAGATGAATTTTCCCTTGAGCTTAACTCGGCCATATGACCCATTTGGTATGATCTCGAAACTAAGAGTGAATCAAAAAACCACTCCATATGTTCACACTTAGAGGCTTGAAATTGAGAAATACAAGAACCAAGATGAGTGGGAAGTGTTAGTGTTAGTATATGCATACTTCCATTAGGGATCAAATCTTCTCTTTGCATTCTCATTTTAGGTGTCTCATACTGAATTTTTAATCATTCTATGAGGTCATGTTAAAATGGTCCATTGAGGGTTGTCCATTGACCTCCTGTGTCAATTGTTGTTCAATTGTTGTTCAACCAACCTCCTGTGTCAATTGTTGTTCAATTGCTGTTCAATTGACCTCCTACGTCAATTGATGTTCAATTGACCTCTTGCATCAATTGTTGTTCAATTGACCTCCTATGTCAATTACTGTTCAATTGACCTCCTATGTCAATTTCTATTTAATTGACCTCTTACTTCATTTGTTGTTCAATTGTTGTTCAATTGACCTCCTTGTAAATAAAGGGAAGCAAAGGTATGAGGATGACCAATAAACAAAGAGTAATTGTCAATAAGTCATAATGATTGTATAAAGATCTTTTGTCACTAATGTAATTTTCATCTCAAAAACATGTTTTTGAGATGAAAACAGAGTATTTTAGTTTGCTTATATTTTTTGATGTAATTTAAGTCATTATATGTAATAAATGTTCCCAATGTTGCCCAAGCATGTCTCCTTGCTACAAGAAATGAAACCATTGAAGAAATCAATTCAATCAAAGCATCATCAACTTGTCAAGAGCAAAAAAGGGTCAGAAAGTCAAAAAGGGCATTAAAGTGAAAATTTGAAAAATGACAAAGAACTTTAGAAAGTGGATATGCAAACTCATAAATTAAATTCAATTCAAGTATAAAGCCTCTCAAGACACTCATGAAAGCCTCATTTGCACTCTAGCACTCTCACAACTCCTTAGCAAAAGAAAATTGGCGATTTTAAGGTGAAGTTGGGCAAACCAGAGCGAGAGGATGTGTTCAGCAGGTTCGTTGCATGTTTAGCCTAGTCGTTGC
The DNA here is from genome assembly GCA_031772625.1 of Pinus tabuliformis. Classification (NCBI taxonomy): domain Eukaryota; kingdom Viridiplantae; phylum Streptophyta; class Pinopsida; order Pinales; family Pinaceae; genus Pinus; species Pinus tabuliformis. The sequence goes on from CM062811.1 coordinate 1,082,227,530, forward strand.
GCTCCTGTAAAGGTCATTGCGCATTTGCTAGAGATCCCGATGTTATTTACAACAGTGCTATGCTCCTATAGAGGTCACTCCGTGTTTGCTTGTAAGGAGCTCAAATGTGCTAGAAACCCTCCATTTCCACCAAGTTTCCAAGTTGGTTATCATATACTTCAGCAAATTAGGCTATTGGGAAATTTACTCACTCCTTCCCTCGATTGTTCACCTACATAGGGTTTACATTTTTTGTTGTTATTCCTAAGATCAAACCATAGTCATACATTCCCACCATCTCAAAACACATTTCCTTGCTTTCATCAGTATTCCCCCTTCACTTAACAACTATCCCCTATCACCTCCCTCATTCTCACACATCCCCATCTCCTCACATCATTCCACATTTCCCATACCCATGGTCCATTCCACCATTTCCCTAGGGTTTTGATAGCAACAAATCATGGCAGAAGAAGAACACCAAAGTTAGAGTGAGGAAGAGACACAAAAGAGGAGGAAAAATTATCACATATGATCCAACTGACACTAGAGAACTCATGGCATCTCCCATCACTGTCACAAGCTTCGAACATATGGGTTGTTTTGAGTTTTGTGAGAAGGTGGAAAGGACACAACATCATTCTAAGTTGACCAGATAGTTCATCATCAACCTCCATGACAACCAAGAAAACTTTCTCGGTGTCACCTTTACCATATCTTCTGCTATCATATCACCTGCTACTAGGATCCCAGATGTTGGGGAAAAATGGTTTAAATAGGTAGATTTAGATTACTGCTACTATGAGCCATATCTTAAACCTATCCACAAGAATGAAAGAAGGAGGATTTTTCGTTTCTCTTACCTCCTAGATAGATATGCTCCTATGATGAAAATCATCATGAAGTACTTTACATGTGAGGGAAGGTTTTCTAGGCTCTATTCATATCATATTCAGTTACTAATGCATCTCACAAGAGTCAGAATGCTCAATCTGCCCTACTATCTTTACCGGGATATTGATAAGATGTCATACATTGCCCGAAGGAAAGATCGTGATCATCAAATGCATAGCATATTCTACCATTCTCTCATCAAGATGATAGTCCTACACCGCCTTGATCAGCTTAACTTTGCATGGGACACTTTCATATCCAATGAGATTTTAACAGTCCCACCTAGTCAGCATGGACAAGAAGCCCCTTCATCCTCTCATCCACACACCTCCATTCCTCCACCTCAGCCTATACATCATTCATATTCATCTCATGATTCAGCCACATCATCACATCGATCATCACCTCTTCATCAGCCTATTCATTCACCTGGTAGACATAAAGGAACTAAGCAGGAGCATATTGAGCATGGTGAGAGCAGCAAGCCCAAAAGCGCTGGTTTAGGTACCTTAGCACATACCTTTTAGAGAGAGCATAGGTCAGTGTTTGCCCCACTGATTGTGGGAGGGGCCTTGCCTTCTTCATTGACAAAGAAGGTATGGAAGGGTAATGAAAAAGTTGTAAAGGCAAAGGTCCAGCAGTAGGAGGAAGACCTCCATGAGATAGAGCATGATTTTCGATTAGTTGAATCCGATGAACATAATGATATCAAAAGCACAACTATTGTCATCAAGGAGAAGAATTAACTCATAGGAGAGCTCGAGGTCAACCTCCAAAGGGCCAAATGGATCATTTCCTACTATGAGCAGGAAAATAGGTAGTTTGACATAAAAAATGAACTCAAGGAGATTCAGTTCAGAAAGGAAAAGAGAGAGGCTAAAAAGGAAAAGGCCTTACTTGATGAGGCATTTGGACAGTATCGTGAGCCACTTGATGAACAGGTGCCAAGAAGAATGCCAAGGACTAGAGGCCTAAAAAGAGCCTTGGAGCAAGAAAGGAAAAGGGAGGAAGAAATGGCCAATCATCTCACCTTAAATGAGCAATTTTCCAAGATGGTAAATGACAACTGAGAATATTTGGCTTGAGAAGGTAAATGATCATATGGAGAACCTCCTAGGCAAGGCCAAGAAGGACAATGATATTCAAAGAAGGATGGCGAAGCACTATGCTATGAGAGACAAAATTGCAAGAGCCAAGCTCAAAAGAGCTCATGCAAAGATTGAGGCTTTGACCAAGCAAGAGGAGAAAAAGAGGTTGGATATCCTCGCTGAGGCATCACTCCATGCCTCAAACATATAGCCATCTATCAACCCACCAATTTTGGCCATTTTTGAACAATTTAAGCAAGATATGTTTTGCTATGTTTTTTGAAGAAATTTTGGCATAGTCAGCATGGTCAAACACGCAACACCTAGGATGTTGCGCTTTTGTTTAGGGCATCCAATGAGAAAATGGTCAGCATTTTTGGATTCATAATGATGAGGACATGCACCCTGTACTTTTTTTAAGAATTTGGAGCAAAAATGGTCAGCCAAAAGGGTCAAAAACTACCCAAAAATCACCTATCTGCCTCTTTTCTAGCCTGGTCGCTGCGTGTTTGAGTAGTCTTAGGAGATTACAATTTTGGAGGGGTAAATGAAGCCAATTTTGAAAACCAAGGGAATTTTTGGAAACTTGATAGGACACTATTTCCAATGAGCTATCCTAGGCTAGATTTGGACATTGGGAAGGCTGTCAAAAGTCAGCTTGAAGAGGACGTTGCATGTTTGACCAAGGTCACTGTGCGTTTACTAGGGTCGTTGCGCGTTTGACAAATTGTCCATTTTTTCACTGTTTTGTCCTAGTTATCACTTTCACCATGGAAAATCATGATTTTATCTTTGTAATTGATCATTTAAAAGTAATTATGATTCTTCTAGATCTTACTAGGGTAGATTCATCAGGTAAAACAAGTTGATGAGGTGTAATGTATCAGTTTGTTTGGGTTAGGGATGAGTCATTTTGACCACCCTATTTTCTTGTTTGCAATTCAGATCTTGTTAGAAACAACTCCTCTTCTCATGGATTTGACCCCTTTATATTAGGATGATTTTGGGGTCTATATGATGCTTTTGCTCAGTCATTGTATGGGTTGGACTTAGTGGGATGCTTATGCTTTGAAAAGACATCATTTTGTATTAGTTTTAGTAAGAGATTAATGAAAAGTTGTAGCTATTTCTTTGTGATCCATGTGGTATGATGTTCATTCCATTTTTTATTATGTTTTCATGTGTTATAATGTATTGTTGACTCCATTTCATCACTTCATTGTCTTTATGTGAATGTATACAAGTATGAGAGGAAGAATCCATATCGTTATGCTCTGTTTTGGGTAGAAATTTCATAGTCTATCTTTTCTTTAGTTTAGGAAGAATCCATGTTGCTCACATGATCTTTCTAGCTCCTCACCTATCTTGAATCACCTCACCCTTCAAACCCTAGAGTGTTGAGACTTGTGCCTACCTTGGCCCATCGAAACCCTGCAATTTTGACCTAATTTCCTTGCACAAACTGTTCGGCTCCTCTTGATCTAGCAAAACCCCTTAAAATCAAATCAAATGTTGTGCTACTATGCCTAGGCTAATATCATTTCCTAATCCAGTCATCTCGATTGAGATCCTTATGGAGAGTGCCCTCTCCTGGCATAGTAGGGCTAGCTACTTGGCTAAGCATGGTTTGTGGTTACCCTAGCATTGCCTTCCTTCAGCATGAGGTTCAATCTAGGTGATAACATAGTGGTGACCATACTGGGGAATGAAATATTAATCACCCCAGTAATATGAAATCACCCCAATAAGATGTTTCATTTGAATTCTTAAGCTTGTGGACGATGAGTTTTAGAATTTGCTAGGCTGAATTGGAAAGTTGTAAAGCAATATATAAAACTTCAAAATTAGACATACTGGCTTCTCAAAAGTACACCAGATCCAATTCATATATGAGTCCTCCAATATTGTCAGTGATCCTCATAAAATTGGGCAAAATTCTAAGAAAGCTGCAGACAAACTGAGTTTAATCGAAGAACCATCAAGTGAGGATTTCATTCCTCGTGTTAATTCACTCCCGGGAAGGTTAGACACTTTGCAAGACATTGAATTTGATGTTAATTTTTAGAAAATTTTATTTCACAGTAAATCTTTAAGTTGGATTGATCAAATAGTTGTTGATTCCTCTATATCTTTTGATAACCTTGTTGAATACTTGTTTCCACAAAGTAAATCAGGGTCACAACTTATTCATACTCTCGATCAGTTGCAGAACCTTTCTTCAAACTTAAACACTTGGGTGAAAAATAAGACTCATAGGCCATCTTTCAATTTTTGAAATATCTCCTTTACATCTACTACCATCCAAACAATCTCTTACCCACTACCTTCATCTTTACAGAATTTTCACACTACTTAAGCTATCATTAATCCCCCTTTTAGTATACCAAGTACCCCAATCCTTGCTTTAAATCCACCACCTCTCCCACCTCCGTTCATGGCTGCCCGATATGCACCCCTTGTTTTACCTCAAAATCCTAGTGCCATTCCCACTGATTATCAAACCAAAATACCTTTTTTTGATGGTGCCCAAACCATTACAGCTCAACAGCACGTAGACAAGATGAATGATTTATTTGACCTCCATGAAGTTGAAATTGAAGATCTGACGATGAGGCTATTTGTACAAAGTTTTGGAGGAGAATTTTGGAAATGGTTCAGAGCCCTACCAAAATGTTCTATCACTACTTTACCCATCCTCCATAGGCAGTTACTAGATTGGTGGGAGGCGAAGAAAAATTCCCTTCAAATTCTGTCCGAATATGAGAACATTAAAAGAAATGTTGGCAAGAGTGTGCAAGATTATTGTGTAATATTTAATGCAGTGTACAATGTTATCCCTGCAAACATCAAACCACCAGAGGGATTGGATTTTCTTAAGTTCCAAATGGATTTGATGCCAATATGGCATATCAGTTACGTGAACTTGATCTTACAACTCTAGAAGACATGCAAAAGAATGCTATGAGCATAGAAGCGAACTTGCTGGCTAAACGAGTGAGGATGAGATCAGAGAAAAGAGTGACCATAAAAGAAGAAGCATCTACTTCAGATGTTAAAATGGATACATTGATTCAAATAATGGAAAGGATGGTTGACCAGTTGTCCATCACAGATAAACCTGAACCTTAGATCCAGAATCCAAACTTTAGAGGGCAAAAGCAGCCCTAATTCCGAATCAAGCAAAGAGAACAAAAAGCTCCAGAACAACCAGCAGAACAACAAGAGAAAATCAGAACTCCCTTACAGCAAAATTATGTTCAAGGAGTGGAAGAAGAAGACGAGGAAGATCTGGTAATTGAAAAAAATCACTTTCTCACTGCTAATGGTATGCCTATATATCTGATCAAAGATGAAGAGTATGTGGAAATTTCTAACATTCAAAAGGATAAAGTCTACATCTTGGAAAATAATGTTGCTTTGGAGGTCGAATCTGATGATTATCAACGTGGTTACATGAATGCTTTGAGTGCATAGAAGAGGAAATATCCTTTGAGGAGAAAAGATGTATCGGTCAATTCTATTCAGAAGAGGAAGGATGTTCAATTGAAAAATGATACCCCAAACAATCAGAAAAAGGGAAAGAAGCTTGTCGATCATAATTCTAAAAATGTAAATGAACCATCAACAAGTACAGCTGCAAAAGAGAAATACAATCAGCACAAGGATAGTGTAATGAAGGATCAAACAAATAAGAGAGACATCAGTGTCAAAGAGGTAGAAAAAGTCACGTCTTTTAATTTAGAAAGTGAAATTGCTAAATTGAAAGTGTACATTCCTTTGATTGAGCTTGTTAAGAATAGCCATTACAAACATCACATATCTATAATACTGCAAATTGATCCTTTGTCTGACATGGTGAATGTTGAGGATGGTCACCCTGAACTTATTTTTGGTCAAGCTATACAAGGTCAGCTAGAAGATAGTGAGGTCCTACCCTTTTATCTGAGTCTTAGACTGCATGAGTATATTTTTCATAATGTTATGCTTGATTCTAGAGCTTCCCACAATTTGATGCCCAAGGCCATCATGGAAAGTCTGGGCTTGGATATCACCCGAAAATATCATGATTTGTATTCACTTGATTCTGGTAGAGTTCGCTGCATTGGTCTCATCAAAGATTTGGTGGTTTCTTTAAATCAAATCCAAGCCAAAAATGTCTTGATGGATGTGGTAGTAGCTAATATACCACCTTGATTTGGTATGTTGTTGTCTAGATCGTGGGGAGCCAAGCTTAAAGTCACTTTACAACTTGACTTCTCTTATGATACAATCCCTTTTTTCGGTCAATTGAGAAAGTTGTACTGGGAAAAGAAGATGAAGTATATGATCACTAGTAAAGAGAAGCCCATAAATCATCTGATAAATGTTGTACATATTGATTTAGAGTCTTTTGTTTTGTACACTGATAGTGGATCGAATGATGTAGATATTCAGCTTGTGGAAGTAGATGATGTACCATAAATTTTTGAGAGTTTTAAAGCAGTTCTTAATCAAGGAAAGGAAAAAATGGCAATTCCTTCTGACCAGCCTCCATAGGAGCAGAAAGTCAGTGAAGAGTAGAAAAGTGAAGTAACCATCCAAGATAAGATCAAAACTAAAGTAGAATTCCAACATCTAGAAGATGAAGCTGGCCTTTGGAGCATGGACTTCGATGGTGCTTTGGGTAAAGATGTTGCAGGTATTGGAATTTGGATTCGAAGTCCTACTTTTTAGCTAGACAAAATCCCAAGTAATGCTAGAGTGTGTTCCTATAAATTAGCTTTTGATTGCTCTGATAATGAAGCGAAGTACGATGCATTGATTACGGGTCTAAAAATTTTGAAGAAGCTATGTGTGAAAAGGATTTCTATTTATGGTGATTCAGAGCTACTGATTAAACAAGTAAAAGGAGAATATCAAGAAAAGAATCCACACATGAGATCCTATAGGAACGTAGTCCTAGACATATTCAAAATGTTTCCAGAATACACCTTGACAGCAGTGCCAAGAATTCAAAATATCATTGATGATTCACTTGCTACAGAAGCAACAATTTGAAAATTCCAGTGAATTCTAGCAATAAATTTGAAATTCATGTCAAACATAGGCCTACTGTTCTTGATAATTTGAGATATCGGCAAGTTATATGGGATGACAATGAAATTAATTCCTTTTTACATAATGAAGGGAAGTTTAAGAATGCTTTCATTGATGATGTTTGTGATTTTGATGAACAAGACTCTGAGGTAAATCATATGGAGGTTTACAGCTGAAGGATAATGTTATTCCTAGAGGTATTATACCTTTAGAGGAGTTGTTTGATCAAGATGATGTGACGAGAAAACCAACCTTGGTTCCTACTGACAAGGGAGTTGAAGATGTAAACCTTCAGAAAACAGACATGCCCAAGCTTGTAAAGTTATAAAAAACATTGTCTCATGAATCAAAGGCTAAGTATGTTAAGTTGCTTTCTGAACTTTCCGATGTTTTTGCTTGGGATTACTCAGATTTGAAAGTATATGGCAAGAACATCATTCAGCATACTATTCCTATCAAGCCAGATCAAAAACCTTTTAGACAAAAGTTGAGGAGAATCAATCCAAAGCTACTACCATCCATTGGGAAAGAGGTAAATAGATTGTTTAAAGCTAGTATGATTGTTCCAATCAGATTCTCTGATTGGATTTCAAATTTGGTCCTGGTATGGGAAAAGACCAAAGAGATAAGGTTGTGCACTGATTTCTAGAACCTGAATAAAGTGTCCTTGAAAGATAATTACCCTCTTCCTAAGATGGATCATATTCTGTAAAGAGTAGTTAGAGCATCACGGATGTCACTACTAGATGGCTACTCAAGTTACAATCAGATCTTGGTGCACGAAAGAGAGCAGGAAAAACTGCCTTCACAACACCATGGGGAACTTTTCAGTATGCCAAGATGCCATTTGGGCTGAAGAATGTCAGAGCCACTTTTCAATGGGCAATGGATATATCTTTCGCTAATGAGAAGGATGTTTTCTTGGTAGTTTATTTAGATGACTTGATAGTATTTTTTGGTTCTGATGATGAGCATTTACACCACCTAAGGATTGTTTTTCAGAAATGCAAGAAGTTCAAGATTTCTTTAAATCCAAAGAAGAGTATTTTTGGCATGGAGTAAGGTAAACTCCTCGATCATATAATTTCTAAAGATGGTATTCACATTGATCCTTCAAGGGTGGATGCAATCCAACAAATAGATTTTCCGTGCAACAAAAAGGAGATTCAAGCTTTTAATGGTAAGATGAACTTCTTACGCAGATTTATACCAAATTTGGCTAAGCATTTGCATGTGTTAAGTAATATGTTGAAGAAGGACAGCACTGTGAAATGGACCAAGGATGCCATGAAATATTTCAATTTGGTAAAGCTTGCTTTGACCACAGCCATAGTTTTGATCAGTCCCGATTATACTCATGATTTTATTATATTTTCATTTGCATCTGAGGGCAATTTGGCTGCGGTATTGATGCAAAAGAAGGATCAGTTGGAGTAGCCCATTTCATTTTTTAGTCAGACTATCAGAGATGATACTTTGTGCTATAACATCATTGAGAAACAAGCTTTGGCTCTTATAAAGGCGTTGAAGGATTTCTGAGTGTACATTTTGCATTCACATACCATATCATATGTTCCTAACACAGTTGTAAAAAATGTCCTCATGCAAACTAATCCAGAGGGAAGAAGAGGTAAGTGGATAGCAGCATTGTTAGAGTACGATATTGAGGTTAAGCCTACCAAACTGATCAAAGGTCAAGGCTTGGCAAAACTCATGGCTAAGTTGAATCTTCATGCTCTAGGCATAAATCTCATTGCAGCAATGTTAGATGATGAAGATGGTGGCACACTCATTTAGGTACCAAAGATTTTTCTCAACTCACCTTGGTATTCTGATATAGTATATATTCTTCAGCATCTTTCTCCTCCTCCCGGAATGTCAAGAAGTAAAGGTAGATCACTAAAACTAAAGTCTACAAAATTATGCATTTTGGATAGTGCTCTCTATTAGAAAGATCCGGTAGGGGTTCTCCTTAATTGTTTGGTTGAAAATGAAGCTCAGTAGGTAATGAATGATTTCCATAGAGGAGATTGTGGTAGTCATTTGTTTTGGAAAACAACAGCTAATAAAATTTTGAGAGCATGATATTATTGGCCATCTTTGTTTTCAGATTTATATAAGATAGTCATGATCTGCCACGAATGTCAAGTTTTTCAAGGAAAAAGGAATTTTCTTCCTCTTCCTTTGAAGCCAATTGTAGTTAATGCACCTTTCGAGCAGTGGGGGCTTGATTTCATAGGAGAAATTCATGCTACATCATCAGCACAACATAGATGGATTTTGACTGCTACCGATTACTTCACCAAGTGGATTGAGGCCATTCCAACAAGGCAAGCTACGAACATGGTAATCATTCAGTTTTTAGAGTCCAATATCTTGTCTCGTTTTGGTTTCCCTCACAAGATTATTACAAATAATGTAGCAACATTTAAGTCAAATAGAATGGTTGAGTTTTGCGATAAATACAATATCACATTGGGTCATTCCATGGCATACTTCCCGCAAGGAAATGGACTAGCTGAGTCCTCAAATAAATCCTTGGTAAACATTATTAAGAAGATGTTGGAAGCAAACAAAAAGAATTGTCATCGGAAGCTTGTCAATGCTTTATGGGCCAACAGAGTGAGCAGTAAGAAAGCAATAGTTATGTCGCCTTTTGAGTTAGTATATAGTACTAATACAATGTTTCCCACATCCCTTGTAGTCCCGGTCATGAGATTATTGCAGGAAGTTGGCAGTGAACAAGATGATATTCAGTGTCAGATTAATCAAATGATTCACCTTCAACAAACAAGAGAAGAGGTTTCTCAAAACACTTTCTGGCTGCAAGAGAAGATAAAGAAGATTTATGACTACAAAACCAAGGCAGAAAAGTTTCAGCTGGAAGATGTAGTGCTGCAATGGGATGCACGAAATGAATAAAAAGGAAAGCATGTTAAGTTTGACAATCTATGGAAAGGACCCTATAAAATCTCAGCCTATCGAGGACAGAATGCATTTTTATTAAAGGAAATCGATGGTCAAGGATTCTCAGGAAGACCAGTGAATGGTAGTCTCCTAAAACACTACTATTTCTAATGTAGTTTGTTGAAGATTCTTCACTATCATTGTAAATGCCAGTTTTGTTTCCTTACATGTTTTTAAGTACAATTTCATTTGAGCTTGGGGCCTGAAGTGAAGGCTATAAAGCTTAAGTGATTTGTGCTGAGTTTATTTGGTTTTTGAGTTAGTTGTGAGTCAATTTTCAGTTTGTATCGAGACATCATTCTTCAAAATTTTCAAATGAATTTTCATTCTTTCATTTGTTTGGCCTTATTGGCCCAATCAACTAGGCACTTGGTCTATGGTGTTCTTGACACCTCCAAGGAGCTGACATCCCCAATAAGGCCAATGTTAGTGTCAGTATATGCATACATCCATTAGGGATCAAATCTAATCTTTGTATTTTCATTTTATGTGTCTCATACTGAATTTTTAATCATTCCATTAGGTCATGTTAAAATGGTCCACTGATGGTTTTCCATTGACCTCCTGCATCAATTTTTGTTCAATTGTTGTTCAATTGCTGTTCAATTGACCTCCTGCGTCATTTGTTGTTCAATTGACCTACTGCGTCATTTGTTGTTAAATTGACCTCCTTGTAAATAAAGGGCAGCAAAGGTATGAGGATGACCAATAAAAAAAGAGTAATTGTCAATAAGTCATAATGATTGTATAAAGATCTTTGTCACTGATGTAATTTTCATCTCAAAAACATGTTTTTGAGATGAAAACAGAGTATTTTAGTTTGCTTATATTTTTTGATGTAATTTAAGTCATTATATGTAATAAATGTTTGCAATGCTACCCAATCATGTCTCCTTCCTGCAAGAAATGAAACCATTGAAGAAATCAATTCAATCAAAGCATCATCCACCTGTTAGGAACAAAAAAGGGTCAGAAAGTAAAAAAGGCATTAAAGTGAGAATTTGAAAAATGAAAAAGAACTTTAGAAAGTGGGTATGCAAACTCATAAACTAAAGTCAATTCAAGTATAAAGCCTCTCAAGACACTCATGAAAGCCTCATTTGCACTCTAGAACTCTCACAACACCTTACCAAAAGAAAATTGGCGATTTTAAGGTGAAGATGAGCAAAACAGAGCGAGAGGACGCATTCAGCAGGGTCGTTGCGTGTTTGGCCTAGTCGCTGCGCTCCTGTAAAGGTTATTGCACATTTTCCAGAGATCCAAGTGTTTTTTACAACGGCACTACACTCCTATATAGGTCACTCCACGTTCACCTGGAAGGAGCTAAAACGTGCTAGAAACCCTCCATCGCTACCAAGTTTCCAAGTTGGTTATCATATACTTCAACAAATCAGGTTGGTGGCAAATTTACTCACTCCTTCCCTCCATTGTTCACCTACATAGGGTTTACATTGTTTGTTATTATTCCTAATATCAAACCCTAGTCATACATTCCCACCATCTCAAAACACATTTCCTAGCTTTCATCACTATTCCCCCTTCACTTAACAACTATCCCCTATCACCTCCCTCATTCCACACATCCCCATCTCCTTCTCGTCATCTCTCCTCACATCATTCCAAATTTCCCATACCCATGGTCCATTCTACCATTTCCGTAGGGTTTTGATAGCAAAAAATCATGGCAAAAGAAGAACACCAAAGTCAGAGTGAGGAAGAAACAAAACTGAGGAGGAAATATAAGAAAGGAGGGAAAATTATTAGATATGAGCCAACGAACACTAGAGAACTCATGGCATCTCCCATAACTATCACAAGCTTCAAACATATGGGTTGTTTTGAGTTTTTTGAGAAGGTGGAAAGGACACAACAACATTCTGAATTGACCAAACAGTTCATCTTCAACCTCCATGACAACCAAGCAACCCTTGTCGGTGTCACCTTTACCATATATTCTGCTATCATATCCGCTACTACTGGGATCCTAGATGTTGGGGAAAATGGCTTAAATAGGTAGATTTGGATTACTACTACTATGAGCCATATCTTAAACCCAACCACAAGAATGAAAGAAGGAGGATTTTTCCTTTCTCTTACCTCCTAGACAAATATGTTCCTATGATGAAAATCATCATGAAGTACTTCGATTGTGAGGGTAGGTTTTCTAGGCTCTATTCCTATCATATTCGGTTACTCATGCATTTCACAAGAGACAGAATGCTCAATCTGCCTTACTATCTTTACCAGGATATTGATAAGATGTCATACATTACCCAAAGGAAGATCGTGATCATCAAATGCATAGCATATTTCACCATTCTCTAATCAAGATGATAGTCCTACACCACCTTGATCAACTTAACATTGCATGGGACACTTTCATATCCAATGAGATTTTTACAGTCCCACCTAGTTAGCATGGGTAAGAAGCCCCTTCATCCTCTCATCCACACACCTCCATTCCTCCACCTCATCCTGTACATCATTCATCTTCATCTCATGATTCAGCCACACCAGCACCTCCATCATCACCTTTTCATCAGCCTATTCATTCACTCGACAGAGATAATGGAACTGAGCAGGAGCATATTGAGCATGGTGAGAGCAGCAAGCCCAAAAGGGCTCATTTGGGTACCTTGAAACATACCTTTTAGAGAAGGCATAGGCCAGTGTTTGCCCCACTAATTTTTGGAGGGGCCTTGCCTTCTTTTTCGACAAAGCAGGTATGGAAGGGTAAGGAAAAAGTTGTAGAGGCAAAGGTCCAACAGCAGGAGGAATACCTCCATGAGATAGAGCATGATTTTCAATTAGTTGAATCTGATGAACATGATGACAGTAAAAGCTAGCTATTTTCATCAAGGAGAAGAATTCACTCATAGAAGAGCTCGAGGTCAACTTGCAAAGGGCCAAATGGATCATTTCCTACTATGAGCAGGAAAATAGGCAGTTTGAGGTAAAAAATGAACTCACGAAGATTCAACTTAGAAAGGAAAAGGGAGAGGCTGAAAAGGAAAAGGCCTTACTCAATGAGGCATATGGATAGTGTGGTGAGAAACTTGATGAATAGGTGCCAAGAAGAATTCCAAGGACTAGAGGCCTAAAAAGAGTCTTGGAGTAGGAAAGGAAAAGGGAGGAAGAAATGGCCAATCAGCTCAACTTGAATGAGCAATTTGCCAAGATGGTAAATGAAAACTGAGAATATTTGGCTTGAGAAGGTAAATGATCATCTGGAGAACCTCCTAGGCAAGGCCAAGAAGGACAATGATATTCAAAGAAGGATGGCAAAGCACTATGCTATGAGAGACAAAATTGCAAGAGCCAAGCTCAAAAGAGCTCATGCAAAGATTGAGGCTTTGACCAAGAAAGAGGAGAAAAAGAGGTTTGATATCCTTGCCGAGGCATCATTCCATGCCTCAAAAATATAGCCATCTGTCAGCCCACCAATTTTGGCCATTTTTGAACAATTATAGCAAGATATGTTTTGCTGAGTTTTTTGAAGAAATTTTGGCAAAGTCAGCACGGTCAAACGCGCAGCACCTAGGACACTGCACTTTCGCTTGGGGCATCCAATGAGAAAATGGTCAGCATTTTTGGATTCATAATGATGAGGACATGCACCTTGTATTTTTTCTAAGAATTTGGACAAAACTGGTCAGCCAAAAGGGTCAAGAACTACCAAAAAACCACCTTTTCTGCCTCGTTTCTAGCCTGGTTGCTACGCGTTTGAGGAGTCTTGGTAGATTTCAATTTTGGAGTAGTAAATGAAGCCCATTTCGAAAGCTAAGGGAAGTTATGGAAACTAGATAGGATAAACTTTCCAATGAGCTATCTTGGGCTAGATTCAGACGTTAGGAAGGCAGTCAAAAGTCAGCTTTAATAGGATGCTACGTGTTTGACCAGGGTCGCTGCTCGTTTACCAAGGTCACACACATTTCACAAATTGTCCAATTTTTCATGAGTTTTTTGGGGTCTTTATGATTCTTTTCCTCAGTCATTATATGGGTTGGACTTAGTGGGATGTTTATGCTTTGAAAAGACATCATTTTGTATCAGTTTTAGTAGGAGATTAATGAAAAGTTGTAGCTATTTCTTTGGGATCCATGTGGTATGATGTTCAGTTCAATTTTTCATATGTTTTCATGTGTTATAATGTATTGTTGACTCCATTTCATCATTTCATTGTCCTTATGTGAATGTATACAAGTCCGAGAGGCAAAATCCATATTATGCTCAATTTTGGGTAGACATTTCACAGTCTATGTTTTCTTCAGTTTAGAAAGAATCCATGTTGCTCGCATACTCTTTCTAGTTCCTCACCTGTCTTGGATCACCTCACCCATTAAACCCTAGAGTCCTGAGCCTTGTGCCTACCTTTCCCCATCGAAACCCTGCAATTTTGACCTAATTTCCTTGCCCAAACTATCTGGCTCCTCCTGATCTAGAAAAACCCCTTCAAATCAAATCAAACCTTGTGCTACTATACCTAGCCTAATATCATTTCTTCATCCAGTGATATTGACTGAGATCCTTACAGAGAGAGCCCTCTCCTAACCTATTAGGGCTAGCTACTTAGCTAAGTGTGGTTTGTGGTTACCCTGGCATTGCCTTCCTTCAGCATGAGGTTCAATCGAGGTGATAACAGGAAGAAAAAACTGTACAGGAAGAAGAGGAGTAATTTTTGTCTACCACTACTTCAAAAACTCCCACACCTTAGGAAAAATAAGAGAAAAGGCCATGGGAAGAAGACTCTCCTTTAGACACAAAGGTTCCAACCAAAGAATTCAAAATTTACACCAAGAAAGCAAGGACAAATCCTAAGATAGATTTTTTAAAAGAAGTAGGGCAAGCTCCTATAGTACTCAAGGCTCCACATTTTCCAGCAAGGGATAACATCTTTACATGATCTCCATTCTCTTTAGTCTCACAAGAGAATCTAGATACAACTCAAACATCAAAATTAATCCAAGGTCAAATGGAAACAAGCATCTTTGACAAGTATAAGGAGATAAAACGTAGAAATGAGCTTCTCAAAGTCAACACTTATGATCAATTTTGGAAACAAAATTCCTCTTCCAAGCATAAGCTCTTGTCAGCCTTTGACACCAAGAAAGGAAGAATGTAGATGGAATTATTGTAGGCACAGGTCCTCCACCCTAAATCTATAGCAGATTACAAGAAAACTACATTTGAGTTTGATGCAAAGGATGTCCATCCTGTTGATCAGATGGATGTGCACACGCATAATGGGGAGATGATCTATTCTACATTGACAAGTATTGTAATGACTGCTTCCAAATTATATGTATCCCTCACTAATATTCAATCCCAATTAAAACTTGAAAAGGCTTCTTCTTTGGCAAAAGATAATAAGATAAAATCCTTGGAGGACTTGGTCATTAAGATAGGATATGAACCAATAAATGTTAAGGCAATAGAAGAAATAGTGAAGAAGAAGAATGCTGACATAGCAGCACTTAAAAAACAATTGAAAATGTCAGCAACTGAGGATCCACAAGAAAAATGAGTAAGGAGACAAAAAGCCAAAAATAAGGCATGCTCAAATTAATTATGGAAAAAAATGTGCATATAAGGAACATAGAAGCAGAAATAGACAAGCTAATCAAGGAGAAAGAACATAATTCACATTTAGCTATAATCCCACTTGACGCAGTACCTCTTGCAACAATAGTGCAAACATGAGCTTCTACATCAACTACACAACAACTGCTACAACAACTACAATAGGAGTTTCTACATCTACAACACCCCCTACACCAACTTCAGATGACTCAAGTAAACTGGTAAAAGCCATGGAAGACATGTCTTTACAAGGGGAGGAAATCAAGAAACTACAAGGACAGGTGAGGACTCTACAAGAACAGAAAGAGAGAATTGAGAATTCTCAATTGACAGAGGTACAAAAATCCCAAAGACTGATGCAAAGGATACAACAATTGGAAAAGGAAGTTGTCATGGCTCATACCTTAGCTCAGGCTAAGTGTTGGGCATGGGATCCCCCATAGTAGGTTTTGGGGTTTAAAGCCTGAGTTTTGGTCAATTTAATGTAAAGACTCTGTGAAGTACAGACGTGGAGCATGGAAGTCTAGGAATTGTAAAATAATGTAAAGTCGTGTCGACCTACCCATGGTTCACAGACCATGGGATTGTATAAATAGAGATAGGCTCTAAGTGTAAAGATATTTTTGAGTAAGCAAGTAATAGATAGATGCGAAGGCATGGTCAGAGAATAGTTGAAGAGTTGAAGTGTATTGGGTCATAGTAGTAGGAAGAGGCTCTGTAGCTGAGTGCGCAAAGGCCTAGTAGAGTCTGCAGCTGAGTGCGCAGACCCCTGCAGCTAAGTGCGCAGGGCGGAGTCAGGCCTGTAAGTGGGATTGTACTTGGATTTGAAAAGCTAATAAAGAGAAGGTTATTCTGCACATCTATTCTTGAATCTATATGTTGATGTTATTCGTTACTTTACTCTGTTATTTATTGCCCGCATTTGGTAATTACATGTATGATTACTTATATGTGAATTTAATCTAAGTAGTCGGCTAACGGAGACTAATTAAGGAATACTTGGGTAAATAACATGGGTCATGCTGTGACTAGAACTGCGCAAAGACAGTATCATCAGCCACGGGGTGCTCGCAGGTGCGCGTAGCACAACAAGTATGAAGGATGGACCACGTACCAATCACCACATATCAGACACCCCCTGTGTGTGGAAACCTAGTTCTAGAACCCTCCCATACTACTTCAGGTGAGACCTCAGTCCGCGCTCCATGGACTGTTGCCAAAAGGGCCAGTAGTATCGGGATTTGCTTGGCTAAATCACTTCCAAACCTGGGTTAGGCCCCACTAAGCCAACACTATGGAGAATATATGGATAGATATCAACAAATCAATGATATAGGTCTGGCCATTAATATCGATTATTTTTTAGCAAAATGAGATGATTCAGAAATCCATAGGAGCCATTCAAGAAATTAGGGAAATGTTGGGGGACAAGCCAATTGAAGCCACAAACCTCATCAAATTTCTAAATTCTAAAAACAGATACGAGTTGGAAGAACTAGAAATAGAATATAAAACCAAGACCATATTAGAAATCAAGAAAGTATTGACCAAGAGAAATCTTATGTTGCACCTAGAGAAAAAGTGTCAAGTTCTGAAGAATGGTGTCCAAAGATTCTTCAACAAGTTTGAGGTCCTCAATAAAAATGGACTTCCAGGTTTTCTAGTGTTGAATGAGAAATTAGTGGCATTGTCCGAGTACAGCCAGAAATTGATGGCCATTGTGAGAGACAGTGCCAAATTTGCAAGAGTACATGGGAGTACAATAAGGAAAGGCTTCCTAGAGGCATTGGAATTTGGTTTAGATATCCAGCATGAAATAAAATACATTTTTATCACTAAGCCCACCTTTTCCAAATATACAGAGGTAGATGAAATTTACAGGAACTTACCCAAATTGTGAATCCCATGTGAAGACAAGTGGGATAAATTATGCGACTTACTTGAGTAAAAATTCAATTCTTCTTCAACAACAGGACAAACAACACAACAAAAGTAAAGGGCCATATTAGCAACAATCTCCATAAAAATAGTGTTAGCAATTAAAGCAGTTAAATTTTTCGTATATTTTTGTAAATTAGAGATATAATTAGTTTACAAATTCCTAAATTACATCCTGATCGGTTATGACAAGATATTTTTTAAATAAACTTATAAATACTTCTCCTTTCGAAGTATGAAGGGTTGGTTTTTACATCTAAGAAATACATTGTACATTTTCAAGATTCAGTGGACTTATCTGCAATACAGAAAGCTCTTTCACATGATTATTGTGTCAAATTGTTGGTGAAGTGCATCTATCATTTTATGTGTTTTCATAATCTGAATTATTCCATAGAAAGTTGAAGAATAGAATTTGTTTTGATGTACACTCTGATTCTGGCTTTGAATAATTTTAATGTTTTCGACTAATATTAGGTAAACGAATTCTTAATTTCTCTTTACTTAATGGAAATCCTTCCTCTTCTTCTTATTCACTTCATTTAAAATTAAAGAATCTAATTAGTTTGGCTACCTTTCCTTGAAAATACTGAAACATATCTGTCTTTTAAGTCATAGACTCCATAGCCCAATGGTAATCCACACATCAATCAACCATACAATTCAAACCAATTCATAAACCAAACCTTGAACTTTTATAACTAGCCTAATATTTGAAACCAAACAAATCCAAATCTTATAGAGAGATCCCTCTCTCAAGCTGGCAGGGTTAGATCCCAGCATCCAAAATGGTTTTGTGGTTACCTTTGTAATTTCTCTAACAACCCCAGAAATTGTAGAGTGGTAACATAGTGGAGACCATATTGGGGACATGAACAAACTTTCATTTCTAAAGATTCATTTCCCTAGTTCAAAAAACTTTATTTCAGGAAAAGTAATGGTTCAAATTTTAGAAATAAATGTTCAAAGGTTGTAAATTGTGTAAATAATTTAGTTGTGTGCTTAATATTAAAGCTCTGGCTCAAAAAAGAGTTTGAACCAGATCACATCCTGATCTAGAACCCCCCAAGATCTTAGATGACCCTGAAAAATTGATTAGAAAAAAAGTCTTAGCTGAAAGTCAAGGAAGTAATAGTCCCTACCGAGGGAAAATTCTCTCCCAGAGAAATTTGTCGCTATACAGGATATTAAGTTTGACTTACCATTTGAACATAGTTGTTGGGCATGGAAACCCCCCACACATCATGTTTTGGGGCTCAAATCCCAAGTTCTAAGTAATATTATTGTAAAGCCCTGCGAATTGCGGGTGCGGAGCACAAATTGTATGTTAGAGTCATAGGGTTATCTGCCCTAAGTTTTGAATGTAGTGTCGGCCTACCCATGGTCCGTGGACCATGGGATTGTATAAATAGAGCAAGGCTCTAAGTTGTAAAGTAACTAAGAAATAGAATTGATGGAATCTGATAGATAGAATAAGATAGCGAGCATAGAGCAAGAGTCTAAGGATCTTGGGTCATAGTAGTAGGAAGAGGCTCTGCAGCTGAGTGCGCAGAGGCCTAGTAGAGTCCGCAGCTGAGTGCGTGGACCCCTGCAGTTGAGTGCACAGGGTGGAGTCGAGTCTGTAACCAAGGAAGAAGAATAATAAAGAGAAGTTTTATTTGAATTCCGTGTATCTATTCTTGTGTTATTACCTATTTGATATCAATTGCAATTATACTGTTTATTTACTGCGCGCTTTTGTATGAATGGTGAATATTGTTAAGTATAAATGAAAGCATACAGATAAGCTAAGTTAATCAACTAATATCAGGTTACTAGTAAGGATTTGGGTAATAACACTATTCGGGCCCTGAGTAGGGCTGCGTAAAGGCAGCATCCCAGGCTGCGAGGTACTGATAAGTGCGCATAGCGATGAACACGCAGGGTCAAACCGCGGACCACTTAGAACCCATCATACATCCCCAGGGTGCGGAAACCAGGTTCTAGTACCCTCCCATACTATTTCGGGTGAGACCTCAATTCGCACTCTGCAGACTGTTGCTGAAAGGGCCAGTAGTACCAGGATTTGTTTGGCTAAATCATCTCCGAACCTGGGTCAGGGCCCAACAAGCCAACAATAGTCTACTTATGGTTAAGTTTGAAATTTTTGTGCAGGAAATATTAATTGATCAATCCGTGCTACAACCATATATATCTGAGGGTTAATCTATTGAATGAGATTTTGATCAGCAAACCCTCCAAAAATTCAACAAGTTACAAGATCTAGTATCAAAACTTGATCAAGTTGTACGTGAAGCCTATGTTCAACAATCTGTTGAACTTTCTGCCCTGACTATTGCAACATCTTCTATTTCCTCTCAATCTGTCCATCCTGCATCAATTAGTCCCACTTCTTCTATAATCTCCACTACTTCTCCAATAGTATCACAGACAGTGACCCAACCTATTTTAGGAACTCCTACATATATACCTCCCATAAGCTCATCTATTATTCAACCCCAAATGGCAGCTCATTATGCTCCCTTGGTCTTACCCGGGCAATTGCATCCTATGCCCCAAGATTATCAAAGTAGAATTCCTCAATTTGATGGCACTGGTACCATCACTACACAACAACATGTAGATAAAATGACTGATTACTTTGATCTTCAGGAAGTGGATGAAAGCGATGTAAATATGAGACTTTTTGCCCAAAGTTTGGGTGGAGAGGTAAGAAAATGGTTCAAAAATTTAACAACAACTAGTATAGCTGATCTTGATGCCTTTCATCAGGATTTCCTAAATAGGTGGGAAACCAAAAAGAATCCCCTTCAGATTTTGAATGAGTATAAAAACTTAAAAAGAGGACCTAATGAAACTGTGGAAGAATATTGTGATAGGTTTAATAAAGTTTATAATGCAATTCCAACTGCTATTAAACCTCCACCAAGCTTGGCCCTTATCCATTTCCCTAAAGGATTTGATGTGGATATGGCATACCAACTGAGAGAGAGAGACCCTACTACATTAGAGGAAATGCAAGCTAATGCCCTTAAAGTTGAGGCTAATTTATTAGCCAAAAAAGAGAAACTAAAAATTGAACGAAGGGTTACTATCAAGGAGGAACCTTCCTCCTCTTCTTCATCTGATTATAAAATAGATAATCTGGTCAGAATGATGGAGAGGATAAGTATAGCTGATAGGGCTCCTCCTAGAGAAAACCAACCTACTCCCCAAATCAGAAATCCTAATTTTAGGAGAAATCCACCCCAAATCAAACAAAGGGAACAAAAAGGTCCAGATCAGCAGATCAGACCTCGATTTCAAGAAACCTATATAGAAGAGGAGGGATAATTAGTTGAAGACCTTTATGATGCTTATATGAATTTTATGGGAATAAATGATAATGACTCTACATTCCTTACTCAAGAAGAACAAGACCTTTTCCTACTTTCACAAGATGAAGTAAATCCTGAGGAATCAAAAGATTACAAGCAAGGTTTTGAAAATGAAATTATGGAAGTCCATAGGCAATATAACCTAAGGAGTAGGAAAATAGTTGATAATCCTACTAAAAAGAATGTTGATACTCCCAATAAAAAGGAAGCTGACACCCCTGCTAAGAAAAATCTTGACATTCTTGCTAAAAAGAATGCAGATGTTCCAACTGAAAAGATATCTCATACTGTCTTCAAAGCAACTCAAATTGATAGTCCCTCTACTAGCCAACAAAAAGATATTTCCCAAAAGGATGTTGTTGAAAAAGATGCCCTCAATCTAAACAAAACTCAAACATCATTTAGTATAGAACATGAATTGGCAAAACTTGAAATATCCATTCCTCTAACGAAACTTATGAATAAAACCACCATAGAAAATTTTAGGGGATAATATTCACAGGTGGGCTAATTTTCCATGATTTTTCCAAAAACAAAAGATTTGTCAATTTCCATTTTTCATAGAAATGATTTGCCCAAATTTTACAATATAAAATTATTTTACCTTAAAAATCGGTAACATTATATAGAGAGTATATATAAAATAGTTATAAAGTTGAATAATTTTACAAATACATCAATAAATATTTTATAGTTTCAATATTAGGGACTAATGAGATTTGCCAATGTTTTTAAACTTCAAGATAATTTCCAATCCTTAAAATTTTCCCTAAAAACCAAATACGGATCACAAGTGATGAACGATTTGAATATAGAGGAAGGTACAAATACAATGAATGTATATGATGATCAACCAGAAATATTGTTTGGGCCTGAAGTTGATGAAAAACCCCAAGAAGGAGATGTACCTCCATTTTACATCATTATAAACATTCATGATAAAAAAATTCACGATCCAATGCTTGACTCAGGGGCTTCTCACAATCTCATGCCTAAGGTTGTCATGGAAAAATTGGGACTGGATATCACTAGAAAATACAAAGATCTGTATTCTTTTGATTCAAGTAAAGTAAAATTCCTAGGTCTCATTAAGGATTTATGTGTCAATTTAGCACAAATACCAGCCAAGAGCTTAGTAATGGACATAGTTGTTGGTGACATACCTCCTAAATATGGCATGTTACTATCTCGCTCATGGGGAGATAAACTGCAAGGAACCCTTCAAATGGATATGACCTATGCTACCATTCCAATGTTTGGTCAGTAGAGGAGACTATATAGGGAAAAACTAATGAAATTTATGGTTAGAGGACAGGATAAACCCCACAATTATCCCTCATATTCAATCCATTCAGACATTGGTTCTTTCATTTTGTACAATGATGGAAACATTAATGAACAAAGCGCCAATTTAGAAACTGATTTGTGAAGTATTGAGGAATGGAAAACAGATATGGTGGAACATGATACACAAAATGAACCTCTATGGAATTTGGATTTCGATGAGGCTGTTAGTAAAGAGGGATCAAGGGTAGGTGTATGGGTTTCAAATTCACAAATCCATCACTCAGAAGACCATTCATATGAGCTAAATTTTCAATGTACTAACAACATCGTTGAATATGAAGTCTTACTTCTAGGGTTACAACTTTTAAAGAAGTTAGGTGCCAAGATAATTTCAATTCTTAGGGACCACAAACTAATAATAAAAGATATCAAAGGGGAATATTATGCCAAACACCCATGGTTAAGGGCCTATAGTAATCTTGTTTTGGATTTTATTTAA
The DNA here is from genome assembly GCA_031772625.1 of Pinus tabuliformis. Lineage (NCBI taxonomy): Eukaryota > Viridiplantae > Streptophyta > Pinopsida > Pinales > Pinaceae > Pinus > Pinus tabuliformis. The sequence goes on from CM062811.1 coordinate 1,082,250,215, forward strand.
TGTTTCATTGAGTATGACTTGTCTGTACTCCCCAGAGGTCAAAACATCCTTGCGGATGGTATGGCTACTTCTGCTAGTACCTGCAAAATGCCATATCATCCTAGTCACCAATACACTGTCGAAGTAAAAAACAGACCAACTGTACCAGACAGATACTGGCAAGTCTTTGGAAACAATGAACAAATTGAAAGTTTTTTACAATCAAAGGATGAGTTTGAGTGTGCTAATATAGATGTAGATTTTGACATAGAAGATAGTGTACATAAGAGTGTGACCAAATTAGAATTGAAAGAAATAGATCAAGAAAAAGAAGAATTAGAAATATTACAATTGAAAGAAAATGTTTTTCCTAGAGGGTTAGTCCCCTTATTGGATTTTTTTTATTTTAATGATGTAGCCAAAAAGACTAAAATTGAACCTACTAGAGCTGAAGTTGAAGACTGTAACACAGGAACTAAACAAGAACCCAAGATGGTTAAATTGTTCAAATCTTTACCCCCAGCTGAAAGGAAAAAGTACATAAGCTTGTCCAAGGAATTCATAGATGTGTTTTCATGGAGTTATGAAGATTTGAAATCTTATGACGCTGACATTATACAACATAAGATTCCCATAAAAGAAGACCAAAAGCCTTTTAAACAAAAACTTAGGAGGATCAACCCAATGTTGATGCCTCTAATTAAAAAGGAGGTCAAAAAGATGTATGATTCCAAGATCATTATACCATTAAGATATTCTAAGTGGGTGTCAAACTTAGTTCCAACTAGGAAAAAGATTGGAAAAAATAGACTTTGTATTGATTTCCTAAATCTTAATAAAGACTCCATGAAAGATAACTACCCTTTGCCTAAAATGGATCACATTTTGTAGAAGGTTATTGGATCCAGTAGAATTTCTTTATCAGATGGTTTTTCTAGTTACAATCAAGTCCTACTGCATCTCAAAGACCAAGAAAAGACAACATTTACTACACCTTGGGGCACTTTCATGTATGTGAAGATGCATTTTGACTTAATGAATGTTGGCACTATATTTCATAGAGAAATGGAATTTACCTTTACATATGAAATAGGCAGATTCATCCCCAAATGCGTGTGCTTAAACATGTTTCAATACAGATGGGACAGGGGTGGCACAAGGCGAGACAACACTTGCCCACCGAGTACAATATGTTAACTCGGTTCATGAATGGAGGCTCTCGGAATTTGGAATATGCAGTGTTCATTTGGTTCATGTTACACAACTTTGAATCCCCCATCCTGTCCGGCGCTCTGCTTCATGCTCTCGCACGCTTCGGCTCGTCTTAGACCTCAGCTCTATTCATTGCTGTAATTATGATGGATGTCTTTCGAGGCCTAAAGGAGGTTGATACTTTATGGCTTAGCTATAAGCCTGTGGTGGAGTAGGGTCTGTCGATTCATTCGCAGTATTATCCTACTTTAGGTCGCAGTACTAGCTACTAGGTTTATCAGGTGGGCTCCGTCATATCTGCTGCCTCTTGTAGATTGAAAGGGGAGGCTACTTTGAAGCCTTGCTCTAGTCTGTCAGTGGATCTGCCTTCATTTTTCTCCAAGGCTTTAAGCCTTTGCGTGGTCATTTTTCAGATATCCTCTAGACTTGTCTTTGCTGCTGCCCCACCTCACTACCCGTCAGCCCTTCAGTCTTCCCAATGCCTCGCCGTCACCATAGAATGAGGTCTCGCAGAGGTCAGCCTCGACGCATGCCTTTTAGCCCTTCCATCGAGTCGCCTTCCCTTTCAAGTGATTTCTCTGTCGGCCGCTATCCTCGTACTTGAAGTGGGAGAGGCATCCCTCATTTGGCTCTACGCTCTTCACTTTTAGCAGCTCTCTGAACCACCCTAGGATCACCGCTCATGTCTCGGAGGTCTTCCATGAGGAAGCCCAGGAGGGAGAGTCTTACTCTCATCAGGAAGGCCTGGGCTCTGTTACTATTCAGTCTTTGAACTTATAGATGGGGATTGGCAATGCATCCATGCAGATACATATGCCCAAGCTTGAAGTGCTCAGGTAGGGGAGGAGGCACCGGCTGATCCTGGTCCTTCCAACTCCATAATAGCTCTTGAAGAGGACATGTCTAATACAAGTTGGTGCCGGATTGTAGAAGAACCTCCAGACGATTAGTGTGCTCTTTGTTGCCTTGACAGTGTGCCATGCGGCCCATACTATTGGGAAAGTTTTTGTTCAGAATGTTATATGGAATTTCAATTAATTTTTGTATTTTTGTAAACTTAGTAAATGACTCAAGACTGAGCTCCCTGGTGTAGTCTCATTCCATGCTTATCTTGACAACCTTGCCTCTCTTCAGGGAAGTTTTTTGACTTCGGTCACGTTGTAATTTACTCCCTTATTGTTAATAGATTACTATTATTTAGAAAAAAAAAGAAATAGGCAGATTCATAGTTATATATCTTGATGATATCACTATTTTTTCAAAAATAGATGAAGAACATTTGCTTCACCTAAGAAGGGTCTTTGAAAAATGTAGGAGATTTGGTATTTCCATGAACCCAAAGAAAACGTTGTTTGGCTTAGAAGAAGGAAAACTTCTAGGACATATCATTTCAAAATATGGGATCAAAATAGATCCAAGCAAAATTGAAGCTATTTTAAAAATAAATCCCCCTAGAAATGTAAAGGAAATCCAATCCTTCATTGGCCAAATTAATTTTATAAGGATATTTATTCCTAATTTAGTAGAACTTCTAAGAAATATAACAAATATGTTGAGAAAAGACACTGAGGTAAAGTGGAACAGAGAGGAAAAACAATCATTTGATCAAGTAAAACAAGCCTTAACCCAAGCTCCTGTGTTAATCAGCCCTGATTTCACAAAATATTTTCTCATTTTCTCATTTGCATCTGAGCATACTATTGTAGCAATTCTCTTGCAGAAAAATAATGAAGGAAATGAACAACCTATTTCTTTATTTATCAAAGCCTTAATAGATTCTGCATTGAAATACACATCATGGAAAAACAAGCATTTTCTTTAGTGAAAGAAATTGAAGATTTTAGAGTTTATATTCTCCATTCAATTGCTTTTGTTCGAAACACTATGGTAAAAGACATACTGACCCAAAATGATCTTAAGGGGAAAAGGGGTAAATGGATTACCATTATACTTGAATATAACATTGAAATCAAACCTACCAAACTCATTAAGGGTCAGGGGTTAGCTAAATTGATGGATGAATCAATTTTACATGCTTTGGATATAAATTTTCTAGTTATACTTGACGAACAAGGAGAGTAGGTGATTCCACAAGTAACAGATGATTTTGCAACCTCTCCTTGGTATGTAGATCTTATTTTAGTTTTGGATCATTTACAAGCTCCTCCTAGTTTGACCAAGACCAAAGCTAGATTTCTTAAACTCAAGCTATGCAATTTTGTATTCTAGACAAGAAGTTGTATTGGAAAGATGCTGGAGGAATTTTACTAAATTTCTTGTTGAAAAATGAAGTAGATAAAGTAATGCGGAAATTTCATGAAGGGGATTGTGGAGGAAACTTGTACTGGAAGACCACTACCAACAAGATCCTAAGAGCTGGCTTTTACTAGCCAACCGTATTTGCAGATGTCGATAAAAAAGTCACCTCATGTCATGAATGTCATATATTTGAAGGAAAAAGGAAACTCTTGCCTTTACCCTTGAAGCCCATGTCAGCTGAAACTCCTTTTCAAGAGTGGGGTTTGGATTTCAGTGGAGAAATTCATCCCTCTTCCTCTGTCCCACACAAATGGATTCTTATAGTTGTTATCACTCTGTAATTTTATAAGGTTGTGACAAAAAATCGCAAAGATAACCAAAAACCTACTTTGGACGCTGGGATATAGCCCTGCTAGCTTCAGAGATGGATCTCTCTATAAGATTTAGCTTTTTTGTATTTAATATTAGGCTAGTTATGAAGTTTAAGGTTTGATTTGTATTTGAATGGTTGTTGATACCTAGATTACCATTGGGCTATGGAGTCTATTTCATAAAGTACAGATCGGTTTCAGTGTTTATAGATAGATATCTTAGGACAGGGTAGCCAAAATGATTGGATTCTTTTAGTTTATGAGATGGGGAAGGAATAACAGATTAAGGTTCACTTTAGATATAGAGAATTATTACCTGAATTCTATATTTAAAGTTCAGTAGAAAATATGGAAATTATTCAAAGCAGAGTGCAGAGTGTAGATTTAAAAAAAAATTATCCTTTAATTATCTATTCAATAATTCAGATTAAGAAACAAATATGTGTGATAAAGAGGGAAATATAAACACATAGAAAGATAGATGCACTTCACCAATAACTTGACACAAGAACCCTATGAAATAGCTTCCTGTATTACTAGTAAATCCGCTAATGCTTCAACAATGTACAATAGTGTTCTTCTGTATAAAGACCAACCCTTGATACTTCTAATATGAAGTATTTATAACTTATTTACAAAAATATATTGTGAAAACCGACTAGGATGTATCCAAGAATTATTGAATTGAATCTATATAACTTATTAAAAAAATTTCAGGGAAATTCAAACTATTTGAATTGTTGGCACTAAATTGGTGGAACAACTAGCTATCTAGCCCTCGAATTCTGTTTTGTTGTTGATGTTGAGCTGTGTAGCCAAACCTTTTGTTTACTCTAGTAATTCACATAGTTTATCCTATCGTTGTTCACTCGGATAGTCATCTTTAGTAACTTTTTGTAAACTCTGTCAACTTTAGTATATTTAGCAAATATCGACTTAGAAATGAATATGTGTTTAATTTCATATTCAATGTCTAGGTCATATGCCAAAACTTTTAAGAATGCCTTTCCTGTCATATTGAATCTTCTCATTGCAACCTTTGAATTGTCTCTTGCCTTGGTCATTAATTCCTCACTATAATAAGAACATGTGCTAAGATTATAATTAATAACTAAATTTGGAAGTCCTTTCTTGTAGAGGGGTTCCAGCTTGGTGAAGAATCTTTGTACACCAATGTCCATAATCTAACATTTTTCTTCAAGCTATCTCATTAGATTTCTCTTAGTCAACACCTTCTTAACTTCCAATATTGTTTTTGTTCTATCTTCAATCTCTAACTCTTCTAATTCCTGTTTGTTTTTGGAGTTAAGGAATTTTATGAGCTTAGTGGCTTCACTGGGTTTTTCACCCAACTACTTTCTGACTTCTTCGATGGCTTCATTGGACTTTAGAATTAGTTCCTATTTTTCAAAAATGATTTGCATTGAAGGAAAAATTTCTATCATCTTTTCATTGATCGGCTTCCAAATATTCTCTTTTACCTGTGCCAATGCATTACCCATGGCACAATATTTTTCCATCTTCTAAAATCTTTGGGACAATGTTTGGGATTTATGTATTTCTATTAGGAGGGAACTCTCCAATATTTTTTCTACCCCTGTAGGACTTTCACCTCCTATCTTAGTTTCTTTATCTTTTCTCCCTGTATAGACATGTTTTCCATGGATTCAACCAACTTAATTTAATCATCTGCAGCTGATGTGGGAAGTACTTTAGAAGAGGACATTCATGTTGTTGTGGCTGCTGTAGGGATACCTATTTGAAGTAGAGATGAAATTGGTACTACATCAAGAGGAACTACTGCTAGTTGTCAACTCTGTTCATTTTCTTTGATCAGCTTGTCCATCTCTGCTTCCATCTCCTTGATGTGTGCATTATACTCCACTAGGAGCTTCAACATCTCTTATTTTTGTAACTCTGTCTCTCCTAGCTCCTTTGCCTGGGGATATTCAGTCACAGGTAGCTTCAATTTCTTCTTCAGGGCTTCTATGTCAACATTCTTCTTCTTAATTATCTCCTCCATGGCCTTTGAGTTACTAGGATCAAAACCTGCTTTGATCACCATTTCCTCCAAATGTTTGATTTTGTTGTCTTTAGAAAGGGAGGACACTTTCTCCAGTTTAAGCTAAGACTGAACATTGTTTAAAGAAGGTTGTAGTTTAGAAGCTGCAAGATAGTTTATGTAAAGGTTGAGTAGACCATCTCTCTAGTCTTCTTGTGCATATCCATTTGATCCAAAGGATGAACATCCTTTGCCTCAAACTCAAATGTAGTTTGTTTGAAGTCTGTTGTTGATTTTGGTTGTGGAACCTGGGCCTGCAAGAATGCCATATACATTCTTCCCTTTTTTGTGTCATAGGTTGAAATGAGCAGAGATGTTGCCATGAATGGATTCATTCCTCTGTTTAATATCTTTATATCTCTAGAAAATATCCATTTGCCTCTCTTCTGTAGATGACTCTGGTGTGTAGGTTATTGTAGTTGGAATCTCTTTAATAGTTGAGGATGATGGAGAATCGGTAGTACTGTTAACACCCAGGTTGTTCCCTATGACTCCCAAGGGAATACGGTCGGGGTAACCACTAACCAAGCTTTGGATTATAGGTCCTAGCCTACCTGTAATCAGAGAGGGCTCTCTCTTTAAGTTTTAGCTCTGTTTTGTGAAGATTTTAGGTTAGTTATAAGTTTCAGTTTTTTGTTGGAAGTTTTGGTTGTGAACTGTTGTTGTGAGAAGGGCATGAAAGGTTTGGAAGATGTTAGTCCATTGGGCATTTGGAGTCAGAAATCTGACACAGTCCTGGTACCTGTGATGGAGAAAGTTTTACTGCAAGGCTAGATGACTATTCTTAATATAATTTCTGATTAGTGAGTGAAACAGTGGGAGATAGAATTACAAACAGTGTGGTAACAATTTGAGCAGCAATTTCTACTTAGTAGCATACATGAATTACTAAATAGGAACTGCGAAAGGTTCAGGGTTTATTGGAGCAGTTAAGAATTCCAATTAAACAGCTGAGCCTGTAGAAAACATTTATAGTAAAGAAAGATTGAAATCAGGGTGTCTCCATGGACAAATCCTGAGCTATTCTTTTTCTTTCTTCCTAAATTTAGAACAACATATGAGAGATATGAGTTAAACAGGTAATAAAACATTAACAGAGATAGAGAAAACTTATTATATTAAGCCATAGCACTAGAATCCTGTAGCATTCAATGGTTCCAAGACAGCATGCATCAGTAAGACCAAATTTCTGTAAACTCCAAGCTTTCTTTGTATTATTCCTCCAGAAATTACAGCCGAGTTCTCCTTTTTTAACAAGAAACAACAACCCCTGAATCAACTGCGTGGGGGAGATTTTATACAAAAATATCAAGTAAAATATCTAGAATGAAAGTTATTGAGCAATAACTATCTCTACCAACTTTGTACAGTGAAGTTATTACAAAATTTAAAGCCTGTAGTAAAGGCACATAACAGTTGTTTGTTGTTTGTCAGTTGATGATGACTTTTGGGCCCAAGGGCCGGCTGCATTAATTCTTGGACGGCTTCTGCTGACAACGGCTGTTGTAGATGACACGTTGTGGCTCTGATGCTTTTGGGATGCTGACCTGTAATCTTTGACCTGTGGCTGCTGATCTGTGACTTCTTTATTGATTCTCTGCTTGCTGTAAAATGCATTTGATTAAATTATTTTATCAAATCACAGCAAAGTCCTTATCATATCTGTCCACCATTGATCAGGGGGCATCTGATGCCTTCGCATCTTGAGGAGTGTCTCATCTGCATCTGTATATTTGTAGTAATTAGGGGGGACTTCAAACAGATGATTGATTTCATGTTCTATATAAAACAGATTTTCTAGTTTATCATACAGCTCTTGTCCTGTGGGCGGCCCAGTTCCTTCCGAAGTACTAGATGAAGTAGTCAACTGATCAGTGATGTAATTGTTGACTCTTTTTGCATATTGTTCATGAGAAGATAGCCTTCCTGCGCTGTTTAGTAAACTGGGGAGTCCCCTGTCATGTAATGCTGTGATCTTGGCACCAAAAGCATTTACCTCTGCTTGAATATCCTGACATTTTCTTTCTAGTGCCTGTACATAATTTCTGAGGGTGAGTACCCTTTTGATCGTCAAAATTGTATCAGTTCTATCTCTGATACCCATGTTTGCTAACTGTATGCCAGTTTTGTTGTTCAACACATTGATCATTCTAGTAGCTATATCTGGCATACTTCCTAGAGAAGCTCTGGCTTTTTGACTTTCTGCATAAGCCTTGCCCAGCAAATCCATTTGCTCATGGATGGTCTCTATATATTGCCATTGGTCTGTGATTGATTGACCAATCTTTAACCATATGATTTTCTTAAGCTCTATTATTGCTTTTCCCATGTTCATCTATTTCTCCAGCTCTTTGATTTTCCTTTCCAAGGTCCTTACTTCCCTTGTCTTTTCTGCCACCTGTTTCTTGGATTTATCATGTTTCTCATTAAGTGTGACCAATTTGTCCTTAGCTTCATTCAGCTCTGCCATCTGGGCTTCTAGGACTTTAATTTCACTCATCAACTTCTGCATATCAAGGCTTGGAGCCTGCTCTGATGTTGGTGCTGGTGCTGATGTTGATGGAGCTGTCTCAACTGTCTGCACTGTAGGAGGAGTGACAATTTGAGGGGGTTCCTCAAGGTCGATTACTTGCTGAGGGGGCTGAGATGTTTGGCCTCCTTCTTTCTGTTGTAGGGCTGCCTGCAGTGCAGCCTCTGTTTCTACCAATTTTCCCTCTGTCTGGGCAAGTTGTTTATGGAGTGATACCAGCATGGCTGCTACATCTTGGTCCTGCCTTTGCTGGGCAACCTCTTCTGTTTGAGGGTGAAGGGTTGCTGGGATCTTTATCGTCTTTTTTAAGGCTACAATGTCTGAATCCTTTATCTTTAGTAGCTCCTTTATAGCTTTAGGGTCCTTTGGATCATGCCCAAGCTCTATGATTATATCCTCTAAAGACCTTATCCTGTTGTCTTTAGCCTGGGAGGATGCCTTTTCTAACTCCAATTGTGCAGTGGTATTATTCAAAGAATTCTGCAATCTATAATTTATCAATGTTTTGTCTGCTAGGGTAGCATACACCATCTCACCCGTCTGTTTATGTAATTCAATTTGGTCCATTGGGTGGATGTCCTTGGACAAGATTTCCAAGTTTGTTCTTATATAATCAGCTGCAGACTGTGGCTGCAGCGCTGTGGGCATGAAATGGCTCATTATCATTTTGCCCTCTTGCACATCATATGCAGACATCAACCTCTGCTGGTTTGTGGGAGCCATTTTCAACAAGAGATTGTACAGCTGTAACCGCACCGGTTCATTTTTGGTCTTAATGTCTATGAATTGTTTCTTTATGCTGGATTCACCCTTTCTTTGTTGCTCTGAGGAGCTGACCTCTCCTCCAAGTATTCTTTGCTGCTCTTGCTGTAATGAGCTAGCTGATACCTCTGTGCTGGGGGGACCCATCTGTGCTTGACCAAAAGGCATCTCCTCCTCTGAAAAAGGATCGAGCCTTTGTCTCTTTTCCCCTTGCTGTGATGTTGTGGTACTAAGGGGAGTCTGTTCCTCTCTATTTCTCTTCTTACCCCTCTCTTCATTGATAGGGGTTTGGAGCACCGAAGTCTCCACTGTAACATTCTGTACTGGGGCCTCCTTTTCTTGCATTTGCTCATCATTAGGACCAGGAGCCTCTACCATTCCTTCCTGCTGTTCAGGATAGTTTTCAGGCTATTCTTCTTGGTCTTCTGGCTCTTTTTCTTGGGCTGATCGCTGCTCTTCAGGGGCCTTTTGCTGTTCTGTTTCCATGCCTGTATCCTTAGCTGCAGTCTCTGCTGTAATTGGGGCTTGGAATGCCTTTTGTGGAGCTGTGGATGATGAGGCAGCTGCTCCCACTCGAGTGCCTGAAAGAGAAAATACCTGTGAACAGAGCTCTAAGTCAGCCAACTTTTGGAGATTTCTTATTCCTCTTTGAGCTAATTCTTCTTGTGTAGTAGCCTCTTCTAAGGTGCCTTCCTTCCATTCTAGTTGATTTGCATATTTTTCTATGTGAGGCAACCTTATGTGATCATAACTGGCCAGCCTATATCTGACCCTTCTTAAGCTTATGAAATGATTGGGGTCGTATGGTTTCCAAAGGAAACTGGTCTGTAAGCCAAGGCCTTCTAGCATTCTATCTGCCTCTTGCCAACCTTCCTCCCTTTTATTGTAGATGAAGTGGCCTAATTGGTTTCTAACTTTAAGCTGTGCTTTCTTGCCCCTGCTTGAAAAATGGAGTACATCAGCATTCCCAAATTGCCTGAAATACTCCAGGGCAAACAATCTCATAGGCACATATCTGGGCAATCTGTATGGGGCCAACTCACACCCATATATTCTGATAACTGTGTGGTTTTGGTAAAAATACCAATCCCCAATGCTGTGTATCTTGGACAACTGAAGAAATCTCTGCATCTCATCAGTTAGTCTTGGAGGAGGTGAGCTCAGAAGCAGAGACATGGCTGGGTGGATGAAGAGGTCTATAAACTCACAATAAGTGTAAGGGGAATGAGACCTACAGTGGAAAACAGAGGACCAATAGACCACTGACCTTGGATTGCCTTATGCATCCATTCTTTTCACAGGAAAAGGAAATTTCTCATGCTGATAGTATAGGATTAAATGATAGATATAGGAGGTGTATCCGAACACCCTTTCTCTTTCCAAGTCTATCAATTGCTCATGTATTTTATTGGAGATGTAAGTGGCATAGTCATAACAGATTGGGGGCTTACCAGGGGTAAACATGGCCATTATCGCCAGCACAGTTTCATCAACAATTTCTATTGAATTATAGCCCAATATGGGACTAATCATATCTGCAAGGTCTCTGCCCAATTGATTCAGGTATACATGATGAATGGGAGGGTACTTCATGGTCTCAGAGGTTGAATTAATGAACAAATGATTTATCTTGGTGATTTGAGCATCTGTCAGTTTAGCTCCTTGTTTTATCAGATCCATCAATGATAAAGGAACTAATTTCTTAGCGGTATTGAAGTTTAGCATCTCTCTGATGGCTGCAGGGGTGACATAAAAAACAACTGAGCCTGAAGGGTCAAGCACAGCCCTCTGAGTGGGGTCATAGCAGTCAGCACATCGGTGGATTAGGTCAGGGAACTGGTTGACCTGAGGGAGCTTGAAGATGGGGAGGAAAGAGTCCCAAATGCCCAATATATCCATTCCACTATCATGCTTGAGTTTCAATTCATTTAGCAAGTGAATGTGATACTTGCTATGCATTAGCATTTCCTCTGATATTTGGTAATCTTGATCTGCTAATGCTTTCCACTCCAACTCTCTCTGAGGGGCATTCAATGGAGCAACATTCAGGGCAACAGGTGCTACTGGTGTATCCATGTTTTACAAGTGAATTTGGGTTGAATTTCGATTATTCTGGGAGAAATACCGTCCTGCACGGTAGGTGAAGTAATTTGCTGAATTACAGCCCGTTTCAGAGCAACAGGGGTGTAATCGGGCACAATTGGCCGGTTAAAAACTGAATTAACTTAGTTCCAAGGTGTAGCAGGCCTATTTCTCAGGTGAAAATGGTCAATTTCCTGGTTTTTAATCAATGCAGGACGTAACAGAGTGCGCAGTCGGAGAATTGGTAAATACCTGGTCTTATAGCGATGGAGGAGCTTGGTTGCAGTCGAATGCTGAGCAGCAGCAGCTCTGGAATGGTCTTGGTAGGTTGGCGGCAGCAAAGGACGTGAAGATACATGCAGGAGGCAGAGCAGAAAAACACGGAAAAAGTGCGCAAAAATGGCAAAATTCGGCCAAATATGGACTTTTTGGCGTTGGCACGAAAATTTGGATGACGTCAGCATGACATCATCAGGTGGGGTCAGGGTCGGGTGACGTCAGCATGATGTCATCGGGTGACGTGGTGGCCTGTGAGTGGTCCACGGGGACTGCATAGGTGGTGTGACAGCTCGGAGCGATGGCGGGCGGGGGCGCTGATGCGGCGGTGAAGTGGCGTGACGTTGGCATGACCGGTCAGCGGAAAACCGGGAGTGGTAAGCGGTATGATATCGCACCGCTATTCATACGGAAGCGGGATTGTCAGAGGCTGGCCCGATCCAGTAATATGGAGATGCGTGCCCCCGTGTGTACGTCAGCGGACGTCATTTTTCGGAGGCTAACGGCAGTACATCGGGGCCGCTCCGAAATTGATAAGGGCCGTCGGATGGGAAAGCCCAGATCCGACGGCTGGCGGGAGGGCAAGTTGTCAGGGCAATACGGCAGCGGGCGGGGAATATTTTAATATATTTTTTGAAATGCGCGCCCGGGCGGAACTTTGGGTTTTGGCGGATTTGCGGGTTTTTTCACTGTTTTTTCTGTGGAAATGCGCATGGCAACAAAACTTTGGATAAAGCGGAAAAATGGGTTTTTTAGTGTATTTTGCAAAATAGCGCGGGTTAGGGGTAATAGTGGGTTTTTACAAGGCCTTTTGCAAGTAAAATAGGTAAATCTTTTCAGAGGGTTGTGAAGGGAAAAAGGGGTAGGGCTTAGGTTATTAGACCGACCAGAGGTCAATTTAATCCCTGTTTTTGGGCATATGGCTATAATTGCCAGGGGGAGGGAATATTTATACATTGCTTGGGGTTTATACACCATAGTGTTTATAATAGTAGGGGAAAAGGGGAACTTAGGGGATTTAGATAATAAGAAGTTAGGAGTTAATATGAGTGGAGAAGGTGAATGAGGGGGGATATACACTAAGTTTTATGTGAAATTGACTTAGTTTAGGAAGTAGATCAAAATGAAAAGAATTTTACACAAGAAATGTGGCTTTTAAAGAAACAAGAACCAACAAAGACTTTGACTTCTTCCATGAACATAGGTAGTATTGGGATGTTAGTAATGAGTATAATGGGGGGGTAATCAGAGAGTTAGACATGCTTCATTGTACTGTTGCAAAACTGCTGAATAAGAGACCTGCACTGGCACCATGTTTTTCCTTTGCTTGAGCCAGTGACAAAGGAATCATGCTTCTGCAACCCCATCTACCTACCCATCTACTGCCTAGCATTTTTTGTTACTCCAAGGAGGGTGCACTTAGACTTGCAAACCCTTATGTGCCTTTTCTTTTCCTTTGGCTTTTTTCTTTTGATTTTTCTATCTAAGGCTAGCCTTATTGCTTCCAAGGCCCCAGATTAAACAGTTGGGAACCTTCATTCTCTACCTAACTACTTTATCTGCCAAGATTGAACTGTTTGGACAGATTTCTTTCTCTAATCTACAACAGAAAATTGAAACATGGCATGACCCAGCTTAGACTGTTGGACCACCCATTCAGAAGTGGGGCAGTACCCACCAACTGTAAACATGTGCCTTCCACACAAATATGAGATCTTTGCATCACCAAAGTAGATCATATTGGCACTTCCTCTGCCAATCATGAAAAATGAAACCTATTGGTATAGGTAGCTAACAAGTACTACTATCAAACTTAACAGTTTGAAAGCCTGAGAGTAGAATGGTACCCTATGTTTCCTTCAGCGGTGGGAAGTCTATCTTAGAGCCTGTCTTAACCTTCTTTGTATATATCTTGAACTCTTTGGCTGAGACTTTTGTAATTGAACAAGAGTATTCCTCTCTTGGTCCCTTCTCGGTCTTTTATCTAGGTATAGGAGTCTCTACAGTTGTTCTAGAATGTACCTATTCTTCAGCCTCTTGCAATGTGTTTTGTACCCAAATGTGTTGGTTGATGTACTTCTCTATTTCTGGCGTTTGGGTATGCACATAAGGAGTTGCCTTCTTTTCCACTCTTAACTTAGAAATTACCCCAAAGGGGTCATAGGACCAAGTGAAACTAAGAGGGAAATTCATTTTTTTCAGCAGGAGGTTTGCTTCCTCTCCTATTTCTCTACTGTTGCAGATGAAAGGTCCTATCTGTGTCTTAATTTAGAACTGAGACTTCTTCTTGGCTGCCACGAAATGGATGTTGTCTGAGTGAATTATTTTCCTGATGTACTCCAAGGAAAATATTCTCATTGGAAGGTACTTAGGAAGCTTATATGGTGGTAGCTCTGAGCCATAAACTCTGATCTCTATAAATGACTGGTATAGGTACCAATCTCCTGTCTTCACCTGTTCACTGAGTTGTAACATTTTCTGAATATCCTCATTTATCCTTGGAATCTGCTATCCACTCAAAAAATAATTTGTTGGATACACAAAATGATCAATAAACTCTGTAAACCTGAATTCCTATGATTCTCTTTTGATCATGGAGGTCCAGAAGATAATGGACTAAGGCTCCCCTTACTGATCAAGCTTCTAAAATGTAAAGGGAAACCTATCTGTCTGAAAGAAAATGAACATATACATAAGAATAAAAGAATATCGAAATAATCCTTCAGTTAGAAACTAAAGGAATTATTCATGAATTACATTCTCCAAGAAGTGACCATAGTCAAATGTGACTAATAGTCCTTTTCTGTGGAAAGGGTGGATAGGAAGCCTAAAATAGGCTCATCTACCCATTCATCCAAATAGTAACCAAGAAGGTAACACTGGAAAGAGATAATCTATCTAGTTCTTTGAGGGAAAATAGAAGATGGATGAGGGGAATTCTTCTTGGGGAGTTGAGAATCTTCTGGCAGGAAGACCTAAAAAATTCTAGCTCTCTGAGGAAAGGTGAGTTTTTGGAATATTTCTTTGACAGCTTCAAGGGAAAAAGGAGTGAGGGTATCACTGTAGGGGACCTGGAACATTTGGTTTATGCTCTAAAAAGTAATGGTGAAAAGGATTTCACCATTGGGGAATATGATAGCCCTCTTACTTGAAAGGTAAGAGGCATCACGCTTTAGGACAAATTCATGTAATAAATAAGACCGGGGGAAAATAAACAGGGGTAATCTGAATGGCCAAAGGCTGATTTAATCAAATTGGTCAAGGTAATTATCACAAAACCAACAACTTAATTCGAAGAGGTCGAATTCACACTATGTCTAGGCTATCCTATAGTCTCTGTCAGCAAGAGGGATGTCATATAAATCCACAGGGGGAGTGAGCATGGGATTCACCATAGTGGCAATTTTGGGGACCATCGTGGTAATAGAATGAACACGAGAAAGATTTACAGAGGGAATTTGCAGAAGATCTCAGTAATTCTTGAGAAAAGGCTAGGTGGGAGTTCCTTTCTAAACAATTTGAGATAGGAAATTTTTCTGTGAATAGTTATTGATAGGCGCGAAATAGAGGACAGGAGCAATGTATAATAGGAAAAAGGAGAAAAGGATCTAATCACAAGAGAAAATGGAGCTTTATAGTTCACAGACGAAGTGGAACCATTGGATCAATGGTTGTGAGCCAAATTTACTCTACAACAAAACATACGAAACATGAGGAAATTGCAATGGTCGTCGACGTGGAAGATTAGGATAGGTGGATGAAGGCATGGGATCATTGACGGGAAGTGACGGGAGGAGGGATATGTGGTGATAGTGGAATGGAGGTTGAGTAGGGACATGGCAAGTGAACATTGGCGAGAAGGCAGGTTGCGGTGGGATGGCGGAAACCACTTTCAGAGGGGGGGGTTCAAAAGTACGGGGAGAGGACACTTAGTAGTAGGGAAGCCACTTTTTGAACCCCCCCAGCTGCTGTTAAAGAGAATCACTGTGAAGGGGGGGGGGGGGGGGGGGTTCTAAAAAGACTTAAGGGCCATCAGATCGAAATAGGATGGTGATCAGGGAAGGTGATGTGTGCGGAGTTTAGCGCCGGTGGTCCCATAACACATTTTGGACAAATAACGTTTACACCAAGGTCCAAGTTTTGGACAAATGACCCAATTCACCAATTACATAATAAATCAATATTTTTCCTATGCTAATGTAACTTTAAACCAATGAGGGTGAATTTAAACGTGCAAACCCTATTTACTTTTTCATTCTTAAAGGTCACATAATATTTATTTCAAACTACTAAACTAATCTAACAACTACATTAATCCAGATTAAACTGTTGGATTAACTTATTCACCTATTCTACCTATCTAATCTCAGCCAAGATTACACTGTTTGGCTAAGTTATTTACTCTAATCTAATTAACATAAATTGAAACTTGCTTGAACATGATTAAACTGTATGTTTCAAGCACAAAGGTATTGTGGCATTTAGACAAGCTGCACACAATTTCATGAATTTATTCTTTGCAAAACTAGCAGACTATTAGTGGCACTTCAACTAGCATCACTTTCACATTTATTCATTTTTTTTTGTGGGGTTATTTTATCATTTCTTTTCTTTTTCCTTTTTCTATTTTTGTATTTATACCCTCTTTTCATTTTTATTTTCATTTTTCTATCTTTTTTGGAAATCATTTGCAGTAAGAAATATTATTTACAATCTGAAATACTGAAAGCAATTATTCAATCATCATTTGATCCTATAAATTATAGGACCCTAACAACAGCCACTGATTATTTTACTAAATGGATTGGAGGTATACCTACCACGCAAGATTTTGATGCAGTGATTATTAAATTCTTAAAAATAATATTCTTTCAAGATTTGGATGTCCGAGGAAAATCATTACATATAATGCAACAACATTCAAATCAAAGAATATGGTGGAGTTTTACAACAAATGTAAAATAACCTTAGGACACTCTACTACCTATTAATCCCAGGGAAATGGATTAGCAAAGCCTTCCAACAACAGTCTGGTTAATATCATCAAGAAATTGTTGTAGGATAACAAGAAATCATGGTATAACGAATTGGTAAATGCATTATGGGCTGACAAACTCACCACTAAGAAATCAATTGGAATTTCTCCATACCAAATGGTTTATGGAGTGGACGTTGTTTTTACAACTTCATTAGGTATCCCTATTTGAAAATGATGCAGGAATTGTAAGGGGAATCCAATTACCTTCAAAGAAGAATAAATCAAACAATTCAACTACAACAATCAAGAGAAGAAGTTTACAATAGAACCTAATTGGTCCAAGAAAAAATAAAGAAGATTTATGACAAAAGAACCAAAGTCGACGATTTTCAGATAGGGGACAATGTCTTGAAATTTGATTCAAGAAGAGAATAAAAAGGTAAGCATGGAAAATTTGATAATTTATGGATGATAAATCCATGCTTACAGGGCCAATAATGCATTTTTCTAAAGGACATTGATGGAGCAGAGTTGCTTGGTGGACCTGTCAATGGAAGAAGGTTAAAACATTATGTTTTCCAAGAATATAAGCATTTCTTAGTAAAAAAAAATTAAATTTCATTTTCTTTGTATAGTTGTGATTGGGTAGCACGTGTTAGAAAGATGAAGCTCGAAGAGAAGGCCCTAAGCTTTTGGTCATGTTTTCCACCATAACTACAACAACAAAAAAACAAATCAAATGCAGAAAAAATACTGAAGGAAATTATTCAAGGCTACTGGTCAACAATTCTTGGCACCTCGTAGGGAGAGTGCCATCCACAACTAGAGCCACTGTTAGGGTCCTATGATTCATAGGATCAAATGATGATTGAATATTTTCTTTCAGTATATAAAATTGTAATAATATTGCATGTTGCAAATGATTTCCAAAAATAAAAGATAGAAATAAAAATAAAAAATGAAAAGAGGGTATATCAAAAGAAAAATATAATAAAAGAATAAATAAATAAAAATATGAAAAGAACCACGTGAAAAGAAAAAGAATTAAAGTGATGCAAATTAAAATGGCATTAGTAGAAAAATAGTTTTGTTTGGAAAAATCAATTAGGAATTGTGTGCGGCCTGTTGTAAATGACACAATCACATATCTTTGTTTGAATCACATAGTATAATCATAGTCAAACACAATTGAATTTCTATTGTTAAACTATATAATAATTTAAACAAACTGTTTAAACTTAGTTAAAATTAGGTGGATAGGTGAATAAATTGATCCAATTGTTTAAGCTAGATTAATAATTTAAATTTTGTAGGTTAGAACTTAGATTAGGATAAATCTCTCCTTCAAAGGAAAATAAGAAGGGTCTACACATTTAAATGCACCCTTGGTTTGTAGAAGATAGGCCTTTCTTTCAAAATTAGGATGAAAAACATTAAAATTGTATTATGCATGCTTTAAAGCGATATAGTTTTTATCCTAAGTTTTTGCACTTATAAACAAAAGTGGAAAACGACAATATGTTTTGTCGTGTAGTGGATAAGTGGCAGTCCCGATCTACATTGTAATTCATTGGAAATGGTAATCAATGGTCCGCAATTCTTCCCCGCCCGCCCCCACCCCCCCCCCGCCCTTCCTTCCTTTATTGGGGGAGGGGGCATCCGAAAAGGTGGTTTCACTTTCCTAACCTAACCTTACATGTCACTCTCATGTTCTTTCAAAACCCCCCCTCTCAATACTGCATACCACCCACCCCCCCCGCCCACTCCGGAAACTACCTAACCTTCTCCTTCCCACTAATAGTTCCCTGTGCCTACACCACTAATCCCTCCATGACACTTGTCTGACTATTTTCCCTACCCATTGTGCATTAAATATTCCTCTGAATTATCGTTAACCAACCAATAGTACCGTGCCCTTAATAGACGATTCCTCAAACATAAATATTTTTTCATCCATTACTGTTACACCCTTTGCTGAATCTGATCCCACAGATGTTCTTTTGCATTTTCTCAATTTCAATTCATACACTTAAATTGTCCTGACATTGAGAAGAAAACCAGGGCACAGTATCACCAGCTTCACCATCATCGCCAAACTCCATTGTCAAACTCTACCCGGGTAAATTGATCAATTCTTCAGCCTTTTCAAAATTTCTTCAACATTCCCAATATGGCTCCCAAGAGCAAAAAAAAGGTTGATAATGAAAATCCTATGATTTCCCAATCAATTCATCCCCCTAGCTGACAGAGACTATAGAATCTTAGAGCCAAAGTGTGAATTCGATTTATTCAAATTACATAACTGGCTCAAAGACACCTTCCTTGGCCAGAGCAATGAAATTGGCCTCTGGGAATCCATTTTACACCTTTACATGTTTCCCCAAACCCATCACTTCCCTGAATTTGTCCTAAAATTCCAATCTTGTTACTTGCCAAACTAGAGAGCCATTGTGGCCCACAATGGTGAAATTATGTTCACAACCAGTTGTCAGCCAATTAACCAAATGTTGTAGATCCCTAAGAATGATTCCACTATTCCTTTCTCAGTGGAAGCCCTAAATGAATTATATCATAAGTTGACCTTTTCCCAAAGATCCAATATTTTCAAAATATTCCTACCTGAATATGTCCAGCTCCCAAAAAAGAATCCACCATATAGCTCCTCTATTTTTCCAGACAAAGCTAAGAAAATCATTTCCATACTCTCATGTTTGCTGGGGTATTATTCAGATGAATGGGTAGATGAACCTATTTTAGGTTTTCTGTCCATTTTCTCCATTGAAGAAAAACCCTTAGTAATTTTCAATTTTAGCTAGTTCCTTGCTAACAACATTCATGAACAATTCCTTAAGCTTCAAATTGAAGGAATGTTCAAATATGCCTCTATTCTTGTCTACATGTTTCTATTTTATCAAGCATACAAGTTCCCATTTGCATTACAAAAACTAAATGAACTGGGGGAGCCACACTCCATGCCAAGAACAAATTCATAAGAATATAGCTTCAAAGACTTTATTGATCAATTTATTCATCTAGCAACATGTTTGTTGAGCAGTGAGACAGAACCCAGAGTCAGTGCAGATATTTAGAAGATTTTACACCTAAGGGAGCAGGTCAGAACATGTGACTAGTATTTATATCATAATTACACCGAAATAATAGTGTATGGGTGTGAGTTGCCATCTTATAAAAGACCCAGGTATCTCCCAATGAGAATTTTTCTTTGGAATAGATCAGGAAAATGATATACTTAGATGAGGTCCATTTTGTGTTAGCTACGAAGAAATCCCAATTTAGAATAAAGGCTCAGATAGGACCATTTATTTGCTACAATAGGATAGTAGGAGAGGAGGCATATATCCTCCTAAAATAGATGAATTTTCCCTTGATATTCGCTTGGTCATATGACCCATTTGGTATGATCTCTAAACTAAGAGTGGAACAAAAAACCACTCCATATGTTCACACTCAGAGGCCTGAAATCAAGAAATACATGAACCAAGATGAGTGGGAAGAAAATACTCTACAAGAAGCAGAGGAGCAGCTGTTGTCTACCGCTACTTCACAAACTCCCACACCTCAGGAAAAAATAGAGAAAAGGCCACAAGAAGAAGACTCTCCTTCAGTCATAGAGGTTTCAGCCAAAGAATTCAAAATTTACACCAAGAAAGCAAGGACAAATCCTAAGATAGTTTTTTTTAAAGAAAGAATAGGGAAAGCTCTTATAGTACTCAAGGCTCCACATTTTCCATCAAGGGATAGCATCTTTACAGGATCTCCATTCTCTTCAGTCTCACAAGAGAATCCAGATACAACTTAGACATCATAATTAATCCAAGGTCAAATGGAAACAAGCATCTTTGACAAGTATAAGGAGATAAAACGTAGAAATGAGCTTCTCAAAGTTAGCACTTATGATCAATTTTGGAAACAAACTTCCTCTACCTAGCATAAGCTCTTGTTAGCCTTCGACACTAAGAAAGGAAGAATGCAGATGGCATTCTTGCAAGCATAGGTCCTCCACCCTAAATCTGCAACATATTACAAGAAAACTACATTTGAGTTTGATGCAAAGGATGTGCATCATGTTGATCAGATGGACATGCACATGAAGACTGGGGATATGATCTATTCTACATTGAAAAGTACTCCAATGACTACTTCCAAATTGTAGGTATCCCTTACTAATATTCAATCCCAATTAAAACTTGAAAAGATTTCTTCTTTAGCAAAAGATAATAAGATAAAATCCTTGGAAGACTTGGTCATTAAGATAGGATATGACCCAAGCAATGTTAAGGCAACAAAAGAAATAGTTAAGAAGAAGAATGCTAACATAGCAGCACTCAGAAAATAGTTGAAAATGTTAGTAACCAAGGATCCACAAGAAAAATAAGTAAGGGAGATAGAGAGCCAAAAAGAAGACATGCTCAGATTAATTATGGAGAAAAATGCACAAATAAGGGACATGGAAGCAGAAATGGACAAGCTAATCAAGGAGAAAGAATAGAATGCACAACTAGCTATAATCCCACTTGATGCAGTACCTCTTGCAACAATAGTGCAAACATGAGCTTCTACATCAACTACAACAACAATGGCTACAACAACTACAGCAAGAGTTTCTACATCTATAATACCCCTCACACAAAATTTAGATGACTCAAGTAAACTGGTAAAAGCCATGGAAGACATGTCTTTACAAGGGGAGGAAATCAAGAAACTACAAGGATGGGTGAGGACTCTATAGGAACAGAAAGAGAGAATTGAGAATTCTCAATTGACAGAGGTACAAAAATCCCAAATACATGCAAAGAATATAGCAATTGGAAAGGAAGTTGCCATGACTCATACCTTAGCTCAGACTAAGGCAAATATATGGATATATATCATCAAATCAATGACAGAGATATGGGTATTAATACAAATTATTATTTAGGAGAATGAGCTAATTCAAAAATCCAAAGGATCCATTCAAGAAATTAGGGAAATATTGGGGGACAAGCCAACTGAAGCCACAAACCTCATCAAATTTCTAAATTCTAAAAACAAATATGAGTTGGAAGAACTGGAAATAGAAGACAAAACCAAGACCATATTAGAAATCAAGAAATTATTGACCAAGAGAAATATTATGTTGCAGCTGGACAAAAAGAGTCAAGGTTTGGAGAATGGTGTCCAGAGATTCTTCAAGAAGTTTGAGGTCCTCAGTAAAAAGGGACCTCTAGTTTTTCTAGTGTTGAATGAAAAATTAATGACATTTCCCGAGTACAGTGCCAAATTTGTGGGAGTACATGGGAGTATAACAAGGAAATCCTTCCTAAAGGCATTGGAATTTGATTTAAATATCCAACATGAAATCAAATACCAATTTATCACTAAGCCCACTTTTGCAAAATATACAAAGGTAGATGAAATTTACAGGAAGTTACTCGAATTGTCAATCCCAAGTGAAGATAGGTGCGATAAATTATGTGGTTTACTTGAGTAACAAGTCAATTCTTCTTCTGCAGTAGGAAAAACAACATAGAAAAAGTCAAGGGCTAGATCAGCGACAGTCTCCACAAAATAGTGCCAACAATCCAAGCAGTTAAAGTTTTCCTATATTTTGTAAATTAGAGATATAATTAGTTTAGAAATTCATAAATTGCATCCTAATCAATTATGACATGATATTTTGTAAATAAACTTATAAATACTTCTCCTTTCAAAATATGAAGGGTTGGCTTTTACATCTAAGAAAGCTATTGTACATTTTTGAGCTTCAGTGGACTTATTAGTAATACAGAAAGCTCTTTCACAGGATTCTTGTGTCAAATTGTTGGTGAAGTGAATCTATCGTTTTATGTGTTTATTATTATTTGTTTACCATACTCATGTGTTTTCATACTCTAAATTATTCCATAGAAATTTGAAGAACAAAATTTGTTTTGATGTACACTCTAATTTTAGATTTGAATAATTTTAATGTTTTCGACTAATATTAAGTAAATGAATTCATAATTTCTCTTTAATTAATGGAAATCCTTTCTCTTATTCTTATTCCATTCATTTAAATTTGAAAAATCCAATTAGTTTGGCTGCCATCAATCTACGAAATATTGAAACAGATTCATATTTTAAGTCACAAACTCCATAGCCCAATGGTAGTCCAGACATAAATCGACCATACAATTCAAACCAATTCATAAACCAAACCTTGAAAATTTATAACTAGTCTAATATATGAAACCAAACAAATTTGAAATATATGACAGAGAGATCCCTCTCTCAAGCTGGAAGGGCTAGATCCCAGCTTCCAAAGTGGTTTTGTGGTTACCTTTGTAATTTCTCTAGCAACCTCAGAAATTATAGAGTGATAATAGGTTTCATAAGAAAGGAGTTTTATTTTTAGTATGACTCCTATTGTGAGTCCTTAGGATTTGTCATAAAGTCAAATTGAGTCAAATTCATGTATGAAGGACACTTGTTGGGCATATTACAATTGTATATGAGTCAATGAATATGTCAAGTAGCCCTCCAATACCAAGAACAATAATTAACCACAATTCGGATTCAAAGTGGAATTAATTGTCTCGTCCAACAATCACGTCGACGCACCTACATGTCAGGTCAGATAATTAACTTGGGAAACTACTATAAATAGGAGTGTCTCACATCATTTCAGAGGCATAATTTTCGAGATCATAGTCTGAAGTGAAAGGGTCATCAAGGGAGAAGAGTCTAGTGAGGAAGGAAGAAAGAGAAGTGAGGTATTTTGTGCTGATTCAGGACTGTTTTATGGGCCATATTACCTCCACACACACAAAAATGAAGACCTATATATTGCAGCAGTGAAGGCTGAGGAAAGGTGAAAGTCGATGGAAGTAGTAAAGGCCAAGAAGAGGAGAAGTTTATTATAGCAGTGAAGGTCAAAATATGTTGCAGTATTGATGCAAACCTCCTAAGGAGATGAAGTGGAAGAAGGTTGAAAATATAAATCAAGCCAAGGTTGAAGAAGAATTCAAGAAGGAGGAAGGAGCAGAAGGTGGACTATCATTGAAAAAGGAGCTTTGTGTCTTGATCTTGGAGAGGCGGATAGGTCAAGGTTCTTGGTCTTGGTGTTTTTCAATTGGAATCTATATAAGAAGAATTTGTTCGAGTTTTCCTCTCAAAGAGTGAGATGTTTTGGCCTTGGTTGATAGCCTATCTTATGTGTATCTTGTCTCTTTATGGTTTATGAATTGGTATTTATTTGATGGAGAAGAACACTAATAACCTAAGTAAAAGAAGATCCTAATATAAAGAAGAAAAAATCGCTCACAAATACTTACTAATAAAAGAGAAATAACTTAATCTTTTTGCTCTATATTACTCAACAGATCCTACTGTAGAGAGGGGAATCTTTGTAGGATACACAAAGACACCTCATATTTACTTGGTGTATATGCCTTCACTGAGGATGATTGTAACGAGGAGAGATGTCATATTTGATGAGGAAATGACCATGAGAAGATCTTTAGAGTGAGAGATGTGAATTCTGTTTGGACGAGAAAAAGGTATGTTTTCTCTATGTAAATAGCTTTATTTAGCATTAGTATTCACATGTCTAACTTAATTTTATGGATAAAAGTAGAGGAAACATACTTGAAGTTGGGTAAAAATAATCAGTAACAAATTATATGAATCTAAGCAGGAAAATATGACTTTTACTATCTTTATGTGCATAAGACGCAAATTGGACGATGGTTGTTTAATCAACAGAATAACAGCATCTCATAATGGAAAAAGGCAATGTCAGAGGCAAAGTAGGACAACGGAAGACCAGGCAGACCAATGCTATTTAATGATGAAATCAAATTGAGTATTGTGAAATCCTTAGTATCCCCTGATCCTGAGGATTCACTTTTATCTATTTACTTTTCTAAATGTTATATATAAGGCTGAAAGGAAAACTGCACAGCTATTTCAGAATTCATGGTTTGTAATTACTCTTTTGGACATATAATACTGTTACCTTGGTGATGTTGTAACTTTGTTACCTTTTTTAATGAAGAAGAATAAATTTAATTTATAATCATCTTCTGAGTATCTCATAGAAGAGACTTCTGGCGACTCTGGGCCCAGTAAAGAGAAGATCCACTACTTCACTTGTGTTATAATCTTTTCTATTCTTTATTTACTGTTTGTTAATGTTAAGTTAATATCATTTTGATTATAGTGAGGATTGACAATTCCAATTTTCTTTTTCTATTTATTCAAGATTCAGATGTAGCCGTGTGTTATATAGGTGTAATGCTTTTGATTGAATTGGTTATGTTAGTTTCAACATTAGACCACTGTTCATTCCAAGTAATGTTATCATATATTTGAGAGATAGAATTGGTCACTTTTTGTAATATGCTCATATAGTCATTTATTGTTCTATTATCATTTGTTATTGAATTATCAATTGTTGTTCAATTAGGATTTGTTGTTCAATTATCATTTTTTGTTCAATTGTTGCAATTTTCTCTCATTATTGAGTGAGTTAGTTTCAATTCCATTCAAGATTTCCAAGTGTGATTCTTTACAGTTGTATTCAAATTCATCTTCTTTCATAATAGGTTAAGTAGAATTGCAAAGTGTGTTATGAATTTCTTACAGAGTTACCTCCTTCACAATGGTTTGGATTGAGTTTGAAGAAATAGTCATTAGCAATTACAATGATTTATTATTAGTTAACCTCTGAATTCACTGCATATATAGTGCTGACGCCCTTGAAATAAAAAGACTTACGTTGGGTTGCCAATTAATGTAGGAATTAAGATTGCCTGTAAAATGACATCTTAGTAAACCAAAATTTTGGTGTCATTACCGGGAAGAGTGTTTCAAAGTGATTTCCTTTTTATCTTGCCACAAAATAATTTGGTTTTAAAAATAGGAGGTAAGAACCTGCGTACCTAGCAATTAAAGTGCTTTCTTACCAGCTTGCTTTTAAGAAAAATCTTACAGGTTAAATAGGAATAGGTTTCTTATGAATGACTAGGAATAGAAAGATAGAAAAATATTGGAACCCTCCACCTAAATACACAAAACCCAAGGGATCAATGAACCATGACGGAACAACCTTTATAGACGAAATCATAAGAAAAGTAGAGTCTCAAGTATCAATAGGATTCCAGGCTATATTTGGAGAAAGTCTTATTGTAATCCCTCAGGCATTAGGCTCACCATATATAGCTGACACTGAGATTCAAAGCCAAATTGGAAGATTTGAACAGAGTCTTAAGGTTACAACAAATTTACATTCTGATCCTCTACAAGAGGGAAAATCATGTAACTTAAGAGAAGGAGAGGGAGAAACCAGTGGAACTACTAAGGCAGGACCTCAACATTCTAAACAAGGATATCTTGTGATCCCAGATCTAGGAAGTGCTGCAAAACCAACTCGGATTGCTAATACCTCGCTTACTAAAATAGCACCTCCTGAAATCCTTGAAGGATATTGGCACATCTTTGACCAAATGACGAATCAACCATCTCAAGGTTAAACCTCGACATTGGAATATCCCATAGTCGACCAAGTGGCCAATGCCCCTATGAAGGATATTCCGTTGTAGGGCATCCCAACTTTTCATGGGATGATCATAGAGGATCTAGATGCCTTCTTGTTCGATTTTGATGTCATCTGTAGAGGGTATGACTACACCACTGACCCTCAAAAGCTAAAACTATTCCCTTCTACTTTGAAAGGAGCAGCTTTAAGATGGTTCATGGGTCTGGGTGGACGTACTATTAACTCTTGGGATGATCTGAAAAATTCCTTCCTCACAAAACAACAAGACTTTTACAAGACTATGAAGCTAAAAGATTAAATATTTAAGATGGCTAAAAAGGATAATGAAACTCTTGAAGAACATGCCAAATGGTTTCATTATAATTTGTAGAGATCTACACACACCACCTTACCAAAAGAAGTCCTATGAGATATCTTAATTAAAGGAATGAAAGAAGAATGGATAGAAACTATAAACTTAATGGGGAAAGGGGATATTTCTGAATAATATTATGGTGAAATCATTTGCTTGTGTATAAAGTGTTCACGAGGAAGCACACGCACAGGGACAGGAAGTCGAGATCCTATGAGTAGGGGAAGCAAACCACACAGTGGAGGCATAACATGAATCGAAATCAGTAACCTCCTGGAATATTTCAAGGCGGACATTCTGGGTACCCTCACAATGCAATTGGATGTCTTGCAGGCTAAACAAAAGAAAGCCTTAGCAGAACAAAACTTGGTTGTTTTCTTCCCACACTGCTGAAAGAAGCACAACTAACGGGAGTGTCCATTGGATATGCTTCAAACATGTGTTATTTGTACTAAAGATCACACCACTGAACAATGTCCATCACTTCCAAGGCTGAAAGTAGTCCTCAAGGAAGCGGAAGAAGATACAGATCTAGTGTATCTAATGAACCAACATCGACAGTGGTAGGTAAAACCTACAGGTATGTCACAAGATGCATCCCAATTCTTTCCTTCTTCACGGTTTAACTAGCAACAGAACCATGGGGCAGCATGGAAAGGCCAATCACCTTATTTGAATTGGAAATCTCATCCATTCCCTATGACATCGTGGCCAACTCAATCCTTTCTGGGTAATGACTGGCCAAATTCTCCTTTTCTCCTGTTTGGCAAGGTAATCCCTATCCATCCTAGTGGCCTGCCTCCACTTCTCAAAATCTAAACTGGTCTACAAATTGGCAGTGACCTTTGGGAATATCCAATACTCCTATGGGGACAAGTCCTCAGCCTCAACCTACATTATCAACTCCTTATCCATTACAACAAAATCCTCAGCCTCTTTTGCGCCCTCAATTGCCAGCTCAACCGAATCTGAATCCCAATAATAGACCGATTCAGCTAGTTCAGATTGTCAAAAGCTCAGACAATGGGATTGAACAAAAAGAATGTAATGAATTGAGATTGAGGTCATGACATCTCATCACCCCTGAGGAAAATAGGAAACAACCATCAATTGAGATCGAAACTCCACCTATACATATACCACCACCTGTAATTGATATTGAAATAAAACAAGGAGAAGAGACAAATCAACATAAAGATCCCGAGGAACTCATAATCACTTGTCCCCCATTCCTCAAAAGGTTAACGATACCTAAGCTGATTGTTTACCCAGATTTTGATCTTGTAGGGGAACTAAAAAATATTTGCATAAAAATTCCTCTCCTCCAGGCCATCCAAGATATTCCCATCTATCTTAAAACAATTAAAGAGTTGTGTAAAGAAGCATGTGAGGAAAGAGTTGTAGGAACCTTATCTAATTACTCTTGGGAGGGGAAACTTTGGTAAAGTATGAAGGTCCTGGGAACCCCATAGTTATAGTTTAGATATATGGCGATTCCTTTCCCAATACATTAGTTGATCTAGGTGCAACCATTAACATTTTAACAACAAAAACTTGTCAAGCACTTGGTATTATAGCTCTCGAACCAACCACCACTTTACTAAAACTTTTTGATCATTCGGTGGAAAGGCAAAAAGGAAATTTACAAGATATTACAGTTTCTTTTGATTCATGGGAGTATCCAGTAGTTTTTCTTGTAATAAACCCAAAGATTCACTTGGATGGCCACCCTTTGATTCTGGGCCAACCTTGGTTGGTGACAGTTGATGCTTATATAGGTTGTCGATAGGGCAGCATGACTATTGCTAAGGGGGGTGTTGTAAAAAATCTTGTTTTATATCCTCTTGCCAAACCATGTCTGCCCATTGTAAAATATGTAAACAACCAACAACATACTTGGAAGAAAGCATCCATTCACCACTCATAGTAGGAGAGGAACTTGAATTCAAAGATGAGACTGAAGATGATGTTATCAATAATTTTATCAATCAACCAGCTAATGTGAGCAATGTAAAATGTCAAATTCTAAGAGAAATTCTTGATAATGAAGCCTTGGAAGATCCTTTGAAGGATATCAATGATCAGCACATCTAGACAAGTGTTGTCCATAACAACAAGCCTATGGAAATTGAACTAGGAAAAGTTTTAAACATTAACGATAGTCTAGATAGTGATCAACAACAAAAGCTCATTCAAGTCTTGAAAAAGTATAAAGGGGATTTTTCCTGGGATTATCCTGACATAAAGGGTATAGACCCACGGTTGTGCACACATCACATCTATACGAAAAAGGATGCTCATCCTATCTAGCAGCCTCAGCAAAGATTTAATCTGCATCTCAAGGACATTATAAAAGAAGAATTACAGAAGCTGTTGGATGTGAATTTCATTTATCCTATTTCGGATAGGAAATGGGTCTCTCCAATGATAGTCATCCCCAAGAAAAATGGGAAGTGGCGTATCTATGTGGATTACCAGGAATTGAATAAGGCAACCCAAAAAGATCACTTCCCTCTTCCCTTTATTGATCAAGTCCTTGATACTTTGGTAGGGAAGCAATTCTTTTCCTTTCTAGACAGCTTCCATGGCTACAATCAGATTCAAATCTCTCCTAAATACCAACACAAAACAACCTTCACCTGCCCTTGGGGTACATTTACTTATAGAGTGTTACTATTTGGCTTATGCAATGCCCCATCCATGTTTCAAATAGCCATACTTAGCATTTTTGCTGCTCTGATAAACAAAGGACTTGAAGTTTATATGGATGACTTTACTCCATATGGGGATGACTTTGATCAAGCACTTTAAACATTAGAAAAGTTGTTAGAAGGATGCACGGCTACTAGGTTATGTTTAAGAAATCTCAAGTGTCACATGATGATGACTGAAGGTGTAATATTGGGACATTACATTTCTGTAGCAGGGATACAGGTAGATCAAACAAAAATATAGGTAATTCTTTTACTACCTACACCCTGTACTTAGACAGAGGTACATAGCTTCCTGGGATCTGCAGGCTATTATCGCAGGTTAATAAAAAAAAATTTCACAAATTGCTATGCCTTTATATGATTTAACTGGAA
The DNA here is from genome assembly GCA_031772625.1 of Pinus tabuliformis. NCBI lineage: Eukaryota > Viridiplantae > Streptophyta > Pinopsida > Pinales > Pinaceae > Pinus > Pinus tabuliformis. The sequence goes on from CM062811.1 coordinate 1,082,279,702, forward strand.
ATGTTGATTTTAAATGGTCTGACAAATGTGACACAACTTTTACAGGCTTAAAGAAACTAGTCTCGAAGACACCAGTATTACGTGGACCAAACTGGGAGGTACCTTTTCACATATCCATGGACACATCAGATGCAGCAATAAGCACTGACCTCAGCCAAGAGGAGGAAAGAAAACCTTATGCTATATATTACATTAGAAAAAATCTTACTGTTGTAGAGCTTAATTATACAGTAACATAAAAAGAATTCTTAGTTGTCGTTTATTACATAAACAAATTTAAACATTATATAACTGGCTACCAATTTTTTCTGTATATTGATCACTCCACAATTAAGTATTTAGCTAACAAACCAATCACAAATAGTCGAGTGACTCGCTGGCTATTTCTTTTGCAGAAGTTTAACATCACTATCAAGGATCGTCTGAGGAAGGAAAACACAGTCGCTGATTTCCTGTCTTGAGTCCAAAAGGTAAATGATGCACTGCAATGCACAACCAATTTCTAGATGAACATTTGTTTTCCGTAGCAATCAAGATGCCAGGGTACGCAGATGTAGAAAATTATCTGGCAGTGGGGAAGCTACCCAGGCATTTGACAGCAAGGGAAAGGAAACATATTGTCCAGTGCAGCACCCGATTCTCTTGGATTGGCGGATATCGTTCTCACATAGGGTTCAATATGTGTATACATAGATGCATTCACGAGGATGAGATTTATGACATCCTGAAGGCTTGCCATGACAAGACCGGCAGGGGACACTTCTCAGATTGAAGGACGGGGCATACGGTACTATAGATGGGCTTTTATTGGCCCACTATTTTAAAAGATGCTAAGAAATATGCCCAGGCTTGTGATAGCTGCCAAAGGATGGGCCGGCCTGGCCAATCTAATGAAATGCCGTTGCAGCCCCAATTAGTCATAGAACCTTTTGAATGATGGGCATTGGACATTTTTGGCCCATTCGATCCACCATCAAATCAAAATGCCTACATATGGGTTACCACATATTATGTGACGAAATGGGTGGAAACAATAGATTTTCCAAGAGCCACTAAGGAAATTGTGATTAACTTCCTTTTTGGGCTACTTGTGCAGTATGGTTTACCGTGAGAAGTGATAACAGATGGGGGAGGACAATTTGTAGGATACAAGATTACAACCACTCGTAGGAACCATCACATTATGCACAAGATCACTTCCCTGTATCACCCATAGGTGAACGGGCAGGTTGAAAGCACCAAGAAGGTCATTGAAGCAATTCTAACCAAGACAGTCTCAACAAATCGGTGATACTAGGTTGCTAGACTACTAGAGGCCTTGTGGGCGTATCGTATGACTTGGAGGAATACTACTGGATACTATCTGTATGAAATCGTGTTTGGAAAAGAACCTATTTTTCTGATTGAATTCGAAATAAAGACTCTAAGAACAGCTCGGGAAGTGGGACTGGATTTAACAGAAGCCCAAACCAAGAAACTTCAACAAATCAATGAACTAGATGAGGCTTGACTGCTCACTCTACAATAGACTAAAATTATTCAATAGCAAAGGGAAAAGTGGCACGATAGCCTTATCAAAAAGCAGACATTTTAAAAAGGCGATTGGGCACTCCTCTATGACTCTATATTCCAAGATTTTTGGGCCAAGTTACAAACAAGATGGCTCGGCCCTTATGAAATCCAAGAAGTACATAAAAATGGTACTCTCACTTTCACTACCATTGATGGGTCTAGCCATTCTTTTAAGGTGAATGGGCATCAGGTGCATCTCTATCACAAACCACTCACTAAGGAGTCTTTCTACCAATAGCTACACAAGGACCCCTCCATGCAAATCTTAGCTGCGGGGAGTGATGACCCAACAACTTTTATTTTGTAAAATTGTGATTTTCTTTAACTGTAAATAATGTATATATTCCTTTTCACAATTCATTTTAATTCATTTAGGCATCACCATGTAGATATGAGGATTTTTCTTGTTTTGGGTGTTTGATAAGTGTTGTTTAATTGATTGAATGATTGTTGTTCAATCAATTGAACAACACTTATTTTTTCTATTTACGTTGTTGTTCAATCGATTGAATGATTTCTATTCAATCAATTGAACACCACTTATTTTTCTGTTTATATTACTACTCAATCGATTGAATGATTGTTGTTGAATCAATTGAAAAACACCTTGTGTGTTTTTCTGTTCAATCGGCTGAATGATTTCTATTCAATGAATTGAAAAAAACTTTTAGCATATTTTGATTTTTTCTGTTCAACGAATTGAACAACACTTTTCTATTTTTTTATTTTTGTTATTCAATCGATTGAACTCGCTGAACGATTGTTGTTTAATCAATTGAACAACATTTTTTGCGTTTTCCGATTTTTGTTGTTCAATCAATTGAACAACACGCTTTTTTTCTGATTTTTTTGTTCAATCAATAGAGTAACATGTTTTTCCTTTTACGATTTTTTATTTTTTTTCAATCAATTGAACAACACCTTTGGTGATTTTTTTATTTTTCTATTCAATCGATTGAATGATTTCCATTCAATGCATTGAAAAACGCTTTTTCATTTTGCCCTTTCAATTTTGTTGTTCAAACGACTAAACGATTGATGTTCAATCAATTGAACAACACTTTTGTGTCTTTTTCTTTTTTTATTTTGTTGTTAAAATGATTGAATGATTGCAGTTCAATCAATTGAACAATGCCTGTGTGTTTTTCTTTTAGATTTCGTTGTTCAATCGATTGAATGATTGATGTTCAATCAATTGAATAACATTTTTTTTTGAGTGAATGATGTTCAATCAATTGAATAAGCCCTGATTTTTCTTTTTGTGTGTAATCAGTAGAATAAACAATTGTGATTTCTCTTTGTTGTTTCATCGTCGGTCACTCTTTTTGCTATTTTTCTTTCTCTTTTATGTTTCGAATGAAAACCATATGGTTAATTTTGTGCCTAAGATAAAGAAAAATAGTAAGGTTAAGATCATTATGACCTATAAAACCTTTTGATGGTCATCTTTATTTAACAACTAACATGGTGCATCTTTGTAATGACTACCTGTATATCTTTTCTTTGGACACATCATAAAATGATTTATTATTTTAATACCATGCTGGTTTATCTTTCACACTTTCAAATGGATAAATCCCTTTGATATGATGACATGGGGGTAAAAGTATAAACTTTCATTGGAATTTTTCATACTTCTTACACCATCTCCGACTCTTAAGGAGGAAATGAGCCTCCCTATTTTTACAATAAGATAATGAAAATACAAAAATACGAAAATAAAGAAATATGAAAATGCAACAAAAGAGGATAGGGGGCCTCATAAGAATCCAACCTACCATGATCATAAGGATGTAAGATGTGACATTCCATTTTGGCCACCAAACAAAGGTAATGACCTTATTGATAATTAAAAGTGTCACAAGGATGGGGGAGTCACCATGAGCCAGCCTGATCAGTTTGTTATATCCTAGTGAATGGCACTATGATTATCTAGTCAACATGCTAGCATAGCGGTCTCTTTATCATAAGAAAAGAAAGAATCGTCTACATACTAAAAGGAGGACTTTGGCTCATTTGTGGGGTTAAAAAGAAACCATGTTGAGGCTATGAACACCTGTTGGTAGCAGTGGCTCTGCTTGTGGTATTCTAGTACCATCTGACACTACCAAATGATCTATATTCTATTACCACCTATGGATTCATTTCTAAAGGAAATTTCCCATTTCAACAACACTTCTAAAAATCCAACATACATTGTAACTTATGTCACATATTCATCATATCATATTTGTCCAATTACTTTATGACATTCATTAATACCTACCACCAGTTATGCATTGTTACTAATACCACTTAAGATAAAAAAAATTGATATAATTACTTAAATATCTATTTTAATTTACGGCCATTGCAAATCTGATGACATGTATTGCTGAATTGCCCTGTCATGTATTACGCAACTTTTTATTGATTGGTTGCCTGCGTTTATCTATTATTGGTGCTTTCTCCTATTTTTCCCATTCTTGGCGGATGTGGACACCGTTTTCCCATTGGAGGGGGGATGGTCTGTGTATGAACAACATGCGTGATAGTTTACAGATAATTGTGTGATAATTATTAAACCAATTTCTAGGTTAAGGAGGACATGATGGTTGTGTATGTGTAATTATTATCAAAGTATTTCTGATTGGACGAAGGATGGAAACCATTATGGATTGCATGTAGATCGATTATGAGCCTGCATAAATATTACTGATGAGACAAATGACTTGACTGTATATGATGTTAATTCCCAAAACAACATCATTTTCATGTTAATTGCTTTAACGTTCTTTTCTTCTATTCTAAACTACGAAAGTGCAAGAGAAGTGCATGCAAGTGAACCAGTCACGGGAAAATAGTAGCCATGGGAGGTAGATCCATCCAAAATGAACCCATAGTGCTCATGGTATCAGACCAGGCTCATGCAATTCTCGAGCATGCTGGCTGGCTACAATATTTGAATAAATTGCGGGGATTTCATGAAGAGATGACACTTGAATTCCTGCAGAATTTGTAGAATGCTAGCACCACCGTAAGAGGCAGGGACATAAAGGTCTCTGAAGTAGTCATAGCGAAGTCATTGGACTTCCAACTGAGGGAACAAAATGGACAAACAAACAACTAGTCCTTATGTACAATGTGGTAGCAATATTCTAGGATCTAGGTGAGAAATTAGTGCGAATAGGGAAAGGGATTCACGCTTCAGCGTTAAGACAGCCATGGCAGGAATTGGTAGTCATTATGCAAAGGTACATCACATGTGATGGTTGACAGGATGTGGTAAAGCCCCACCAACTCAAACTGTTAGCCATCGTAAAGCATAAAATTTCAATTAATTTTCTATTTTATTTGAATTCCCTATTGCATGATGTCACTCATCGAGTTAGGAAAGCAAAGGACCCACACACAACCATCAATCATCATGGGCTAATCAAATTGATTATCATGCATGGAATGGCCCAGAAGCAGCTAAGTTGGGACAATATTTTAAAACCTACTCTTGCCCCACCTACAGAAAACCTAGCAATAGAACAACAAGGGCCAAGAACCCTAGGTCTGAGAAGGACAATGAAAAGGAAGAATTCCTCTTTGCCGTTGAACCCAGCAAAATGAATGTTCCTTGTGCGGTTGAAGTCACAGTGACATACCCCAATTCAAACAAATGAGGCTAGTCCATTTCACACACCACCTCAAAGTCCACAAAATGCCCCTTTACAAGACTATGAGGAATAGGTGGCTAGGGTATTGGAAAACATGGGGATATTTGGTGAGGGAAGAGAACAATCTGAGAATGTGTAAGGACACAATTCTGCCCCCAACGAGTCTGCCTTTGCTGACAACCCTGGTTATGAGCAAACCCTATCGTTTACTAATTCTTTGGAAGAATAGAGGGAACCAGTCCCTTCTATGGAAAAACCCTTGGAAGCAGAAGTGCACGAAGAAGAAACCATTAGAGAGGAAGATTAATCAGAAGCTACCAGTCGATTGGACCCCCCAACTGAAGAAAATTCTACAGATGAAACCGTGGGAGATGAAAATCAACTAGGAAATGCTAGTTTTATGAAGTCCCCTAAGGATGAGGCCCACCTAGAAGAAATCCTAGAGAACGGTAATTGCTCAGGAGACACCATTCCATTGGGGTCTCCTGAGAGAGAAATTCAAGATAAAAAATAACTGGGAGGTGAAACTCCATCGGGATATACAATTCCAATGGAAACCCTCCCTGATGCTGACACAATTCCACTTGAGCATGAACCTGAGGTAAATGTAGTTGCACCACCACTATTTGGAAGTCTCACAACAAAGAAAACCTACAAGGACAGGCTCAGAAAAAAGCTTAAAAGGTATAGAAAACAAAAGAGAATAATCAGGAAACTAAGACAATGATTAAAAGAAGTAGTGAGAGTCAAAAGGTTGAAAGTGGAAATGGAGACTACAGGTTGACAGACAAAAAATTGTTATGGAAAATATGTTGAAACCCAAATTGAGATTCTTTTGGTTTATTCAAAGGAAACTTAGACAGAGCCATGTCTTGTAAAAGACAATGAAATGCAAACTGAAGACCCCTATGTTTGCCCATAGGAGACCCAAATGAACTTCCCTACTGTGAAGGCTACCATTCAAACTGATGCTGAAGAAAGCATCCCAGTTGATTATTGCATGATTCAAGAAGTAGTTGAGGTTGTTGTCTAGACTGAGCGTATGGAGACACAAGATAATGAGGCCCAAATAAAGGAGACACCTACTTACATTCTGCAAGTAAGGGAAGCAGTCATTAAAAATTATAGGATGAACTAACTATGGTCCAACGGGAATTATCTCAACACAAAGAGGAAGTAGTGCCCCTACATGTACGTCAAGAATTAAGGAAGAATTTTGAGGCACTCATAGCCCTTTAGGATGTGACCTGCACCTAGTACAAGGCTGAGCAAAAAAAGGTTGAGAAAGCATAAGACAAATTACAAAAGGCTAAAGAGCAGTTGGAGACTGTCTGCTCTCTTTATTCAGACACCCTGTCATGTAGAGCTCCTGCTACAAACTATGCATTATTCCTCCTGGAAAGGTACCTCTTGCTAAAAATCAAAGTTTTTAAGGCTAGCAAGTCTGTGGAAATCAAGACTACCCCGAACGTTGTCAAGTGCTTTAGAGAGAAGAATGACTAGGCACATCGCCTCCTGTGTGAAATTTAAATGCGTAATTTCTTTCTAGAAGATGACAGAGATAGAAACACTGGCCCCATAATACTTTCAGAAAACAAGAATATGGCATTGACCTATGGTTTACGGGGGAACCTATAAAACCCTTCCATCTCTCTATCTGGCACAAGCAATTTATGAAGAAAGCTGGTGTTGTGGGAAAATTAGGGCCATTCCACATAGACATTTTACAAGTTGGGAAGGAGTACTTCCAGGAGATCAAGGAAGAAGCCTTGTCTGAAGCTAGATAGAGGTGGGAAGTATCCAACAATACTGTCAGGAATAGAGAACCATTCGGATGCCAGAATTTTAAAGTTTCCTCCTCTCGCTTCCATAAATATAGTAACATGGTATTAACCATGTGTCCTAAATGGATAGGATTTCAATATAGCAGCCCATCATATGGTATCCCCCAGACATGTACTTATGTGATTATAACCTGGCAGATCAAGAGGTGAACCAGGCTTTCGTTGTGCTTAAGAAGAAAAACGGTTTCAGAGTTTATAAGGAGGAGGTATATCCTACCTATGTCCTAACTGTGCTACTCCTAAACCATTTAATTTCATGAGGACACGCAATAAGGTAAGCTAGGAAGTATGTTGGGATGAGGAAAAGGTATGTTTTCTCCTTCTAAATATCTTTATTTAGCATTCAGCTTCACATGTCTAACTTCGTTTTATGGATAAAAGTAGAGGAAACACAACTGAAGTTAGGTAAAAATAATCATTAACAAATTAGATGAATCTAAGCAGAGAAAACTAATTTTTACTATCTTTATGTGCAGAAGACGTGAATTGGACAATGGTTGTTCAATCGACAGAATAACAGCATCTCATAAAGGAAAAAGACAGTGTCAGAGGCAAAGCAGAACAACGGAAGACTAGGCATAGCAATGATATTTTATGACGAAATCAGATCGAGTATTGGGAAATCCTCAAGATCCCCTAATCTTGAGGATTCTCTTTTATCTATTTACTTTTCTAAATGTTATATATAACGCCGAATTTAAAACTGCATGACTAGTTCAGAATTCACAGTTTGTAATTATTCTTTTGGACATATAATATTGTTACCTTGGTGATGTTGGAACTCTATTACTTTTTTTAATGAAGAAGACTGCATTTAATTTATAATAATCTTCTGAGTATTTCATAGTGAAGACTTTTGGCGACTTTGGGCCCAATCAAGAGAAGATCTATGGCTTCACCTATGTTATAATCTTTTCTATTCATTCTTTATTGTTTGTTAATGTTAAGTTAATATCATTTCGATTATCATGAGGATTGACGATTCCGATTTGATTTTTCTATTTATTCAAGATTCAGATTTAGCCATGTGTTATATAGGCGTAATGCTTTTGATTGAATTGGTTATGTTAGTTTCAACATTAGATCGTTGTTCATTCCAAGTAATTTTATCATAGATTTGAGAGATAGAATTGGTCATTTTCTGTAATATGCTCATATAGTCATTTGTGGTTCTATTATCATGTGCTGTTCAATTATCATTTATTTTTCAATTGTCAGAGTTCAGTTTCATGATTGAGTGAGTTAGTTTCAATTCCATTTAAGATTTCCAAGTGTGATTCTTTATAGTTGTATTTAGATTCATCTACTTTCATAATAGGTTAAGTAGAATTGCAAAGTGTGTTATGAATTTATTTCAGAGTTACTTCTTTCAGAATTGTTTGGATTGAGTTTGAAGAGATAGTCATTAGCAATTGCAATGATTTATTATTAGTTAACTTTTGAATTCACTGCATATATATTTCTGACACTCTTGAAATAAAAAGACTTACCTTGGGTTGACAATTAATATAGGAATTAAGATTGTCTGTAAAAATACATCTTAGTACACCAACATTTTGGTGCAATTTTTGGGGAGAGTGTTTCAAAGTGATTTCCTTTTTATTCTGCTCCAAAAGAATTGGGTTTTAAAAATGGGAGGTAAGAACCTGCGTACTTAGCAAGTAAAGTTCTTTCTTACCAGCTTGCTTTTCAGCAAAATTTTAGAGGTTAAATAGGAATAGTTTTTTCATGAATGACTAGGAATAGCAAGATATAAAAGGATCAAAATCCCCCACCTAAATCCACAAAACCCAAGCGATTGGTGAACCTTGGGAGAATGAACTTTTAGATGAAATCATTAGAAAAGAAGAGTCTCAAGCATGAGTAGGATTTTGGGTTGTATGTGGAAAAAGTCCTACCGTAATCCTTCAGGCAGCAGACTCATCATTTGTAGCTTATGCTAAGAATCAAAGCCAAATTGGAGGATCTATATAGATTCTTCAGGTTACAGCAAATTGACATTCTCATCCTCTACAAGAGGGAAAATCGTGTAACTTAAGAGAAGGAGAGGGAGAAACTAGTGGAACTGCTAAGGCAGAACCTCAGCTATCTGAGCAAGGACCTTCTGTGATCCCAAATCTAGGTAGTGTTGTAAAACCAACCTGGTTTGCTAATCCTCTGCTTACTCAAATAGCACCTTCTAAAATCCCTAAAGGATATTGGCACATATTCGACCAAATGGTGAATTAACCACCTCAAGGTCAAACCTCGACATTAGAATATCCCATAGTCGACCAAGTGGCCAATGCCCCTATGAAGGCTATTCCGTTGTAGACCATCCCAACTTTTCATAGGATGATCACATAGGATCCAGATGCCTTCCTGTTCGAGTTTGACATCCTCTATAGATGGTATGGCTACACCACTGACCCTAAAAAGCTAAAACTGTTTCCTTCTACTTTGAAAGGAGAAGCTTTAAGATGGTTCATGGGTGTGGGTGGAAATAATATTAACTCTTGGGATGATATGAAAAATTCCTTCCTCACAAGTTACCATGACTTTACCAAGACTAGGGAGATAAAAGATGAAATCCTTAAGATGGTTGCAAAGGATAATGAAACTCTAGAAGAATATGTCAAATGGTTTCATTATAATTTGCTGAGATCTCCACACACAACCTTACCAAAAGAATTCCTACGAGCTACCTTAATTAAATGAATGAAATAGGAATGGATAAAAACTCTAAACTTAATGGGGAAAGGGGATATTTCTCAAGAAGATTATGATGAAATCATTCGCTTGTGTATCAGGTGTTCATGAGGAAGAACACGCATAGGGATAGGAAGCTGAGATCCCATGAGTAGGAGAAGAAAACCACATAGTGGAGGTGTAACAAGAATGGAAATCGGTAACCTCCTCAAAGATTTCAAGACAAACATTCTGAGTACCCTCACAATGTAGTGGGATGTCCTATAGGCTAAACAAAAACAAGCTTGAGCAGAACAAAACTTGGTCATTTTCTGCCCATGCTGTCGAAAGAAGCACAACCAATGGTATTGTCCATTGGATATGGTTTAGACATGTGTTATATGTACAAAGGATCACACCACTGAGCAATGTCCATCACTTCCAGGGCTGAAAGCAGTCTTCAAGGAAGCAGAAGAAGAGACAGAGCGAATGTATTTAATGAACTGACATCGACAGTGGCAGGTCAAACCTACAAGTATGTCATAAGATGCATCCTAGTTTTTTTCTTCTTCGTAGTTTAATCAGCAACAAAACCCTGGGGCAACATGGCAAGGCCAATCACCTTATTTGAATTGGCAATCTCATCCATTACCTATAACACGTTGGCCAACTCAATCCTTTCTGGGTAATGGCTGGCCAAATTCTCCTTTTGCTCCTGTTTGGCAGGGTAATCCCTATCCATCTTAATGGCTTGCCTCCAGTTCTCAAAATCCGAACTGGTCTACAGATTGGCAGCGACCTTTGGGAATATCCAATACTCCAATGGGGACAGGTCCTTAGCCTTAACCTACATTATCAGCTCCTTATCCATTACAAAAAAATCCTTAGCCTCTTCTGCACCCTAAATTGCCAAATCAACCAAATCTAAATCCCAATAAGAGACTGGTTCAGCTGGTGTAGATTGTCGAAAGCTTAGACTATGAGATTGAACAAAAACAATATAATGAACTAAGATTGAGGTCAAGACGTATTATCACCCCTAAGGAAAACAAGGACCAACCATCAATTGAGATTGAGACCTCACCTGTACATATACCACCACCTGTAATTGATACTGAAATAAAACAAGGAGAAGAGACAAATCAGCGTAAAGATCCTGAGGAACTCATAATCATTTCTCCCTCATTCCCTAGAAGGTTAACAATACCTAAGCTGATTGTTTACTCAAATTTTGATCTTGTAGGGGAACTAAAAAATATTTGTATTAAAATTACTCTCCTCTAGGCCATCCAATATATTCCCATCTATGGTAAAACAATTAAAGAGCTATGGGTTAAGAAGCCTATGAGGAAAGCAAATACTTCACCCATCATTCACTTTGTAGGAATCTTATTTGATTTACTCTTGGGAGGGGAAAATCTGGTAAAGTATGAAGATCTTGGGAACCCCATAGTTACAGTTCAGATATATGGTCTTTCCTTTCCCAATACACTAGTTGATCTGGGTGTAGCCATTAACATTTTAACAACAGAAACTTTTCAAGCACTTGGTATTACAACTCTAGAACCAACCAACACTTTACTAGAACTAGTTGATCATTCGGTGGTAAGGCCAGAAGGAAATTTACTAGATATTAGGATTTTTGTTGATTCATGGGAGTATCCAGCATATTTTCTTGTTATAAAATGAAAGAGTCGATTGGATGGGAACCCTCTGATTCTGGGCTGACCTTGGCTAGTGACAACTGATGCTTATATAGGTTGCCGAGAGGGAAACATGACTATTGCTAAGGGGGATGCTGTAAAAATTCTCGTTTTATATCTTCCTGCCAAACCAAGTCTACCCATTATAAAAATATGTAAACAACCACCAGCATACTTGGAAGAAAGAATCCATTCACCACTCACAGTAGCAGACACACTTGAAGTCAAAGGTCAAACTTAAGATGATGTTATCAGCAATTTTATCAATCAACCAGCTAATGTGAGCAATGTCAAATGTCAAATGATAGAAGCAATTCTTGATAATGAACCCTTGGAAGATCCTTTTTAAGGATATCAATGATCAACACATCCATACAACTACTATCCATAACAGAAAGCCTAAGGAAATTGAACCAGGAAAAGTTTTAAATATTAATGGTAGTCTGGACAATGATCAACAACAAAAGCTCATTCAGGTCCTACAAAAATATAAAGGGGATTTTTCTTGAGATTATCTTGACATGAAGGGTATAGACCCACAGTTGTGCACACATCACATCTATATCGAAAAGGATGCTCATCCTATCTGGCAACCTTAGTGGAGATTGAATCTGCATCTCAAGGACATTGTAAAAGAAGAATTACAAAAGCTGTTGGACATGAATTTCATTTATCCTATTTAGGATAGAAAATAGGTCTCTCCATTGGTAGTTTTCCCAAAGAAAAATGGGAAGTGGCGTATCTGTGTGGATTACCAGGAATTGAATAAGGCAACCCAGAAATATCACTTCTCTCTTCCCTTTATTGATCAAGTCCTTGATACTTTGGCAGGGAATCAGTGCTTTTCCTTTCTAGACAACTTCAGTGACTAATCAAATTCAAATTGCCCCTAAAGACCAAGACAAAAAAACCTTCACCTACCTTTGGGGTACATTCACTTATAGAGTGTTACCATTTGGCTTATGCAACACCCCAACTACATTTTAAAGAGCCATACTCAGCATTTTTGCTGATCTAATAACTGAAGGAATTGAAGTTTATATGGATGATTTTACTCCATATGGGGATGAATTTGATCAAGCACTTCAAAAATTAGAAAAGGTTTTAGAATGATGCATTGCTACCAGGTTATGTTTAAGCAATGTCAAGTGTCACATGATGATGACTGAAGGCATAATATTGGGACATTACATCTCTGCAACAAGGATACAGGTAGATCGAACAAAAATACAGGTAATTCTTTTACTACCTACACCCTGTACTCATACAGAGGTACATCACTTCCTGGGATATGTAGGCTATTATCGCAGGTTTATAAAAAAAAATTCACAAATTGTTGCGCCTTTATATGCTTTAACTGGAAATGTTGATTTTAAATGGTCTGACAAATGTGACACAACTTTTACAGGTTTAAAGAAACTAGTCTTGACGGCACCAGTATTACGTGGACCAAACTGGGAGCTGCCTTTCCACATATCCACGGACACATCAAATGTAGCAATAGGCTCTGTGCTCAGCTAGGAAGAGGACGAAAAATCTTGTGCTATATATTAAATTAGCAAAAATATTAATTTTATAGAGCTTAATTATATAGTAACATAAAAATAATTATTAGTTGTCATTTATGCCATAAAAAGATTTAGACATTATATAAATGTATACCAATTTTTTTTGTATATTGATCACTCCAAAAGTAGGTATTTAGCTAACAAACCAATCACGAATGGTGTCAGGCCAGGCAATAACTCCATAAGGAAGAAATAATTTGACTGTATTATTCCATCAGGTAGGTCCTCATTATATACATGAGGGAGAGACTATTCAGTTCATCTCCCGATGACTGTTCATATTTCCTATTTATCTATTTACAATAATTCACCCAATCACAAGGATTAGGTGTCAACATTCTACCCCTTAATCTAAAGGGATGTTGGTGAGTCCAAGCATCATTCTGAATCGTTCAAGCTTTTCCCTTCTAAGCGCTTTCATGAAGATGTCTGCAATTTTCTCATTTGTGGAACAATGACGGAGATGGATTGTTTTGGCCTCAACATGATGTCGAATCAAATGATATTTAGCATTGATGTTCTTCGTTCGATCATGGAACTTTGGGTTCTTGGCCAACTTTATTGCAGAGGTATTGTCAATCATGAGTGGAGTTGATTGTACTTGTTTTACCTGCAAATCTTCAAGAATTTCCCTAAGCCACACAATTTCTTTTGTTGTTTCAGCTGCTGCCACGTATTCTGCTTATGTTGTGGAATCTGCTGGAACTGATTGTTTGCATGATCTCTAGGAGACAGCTCCTGATCCAAGACTCATAGCATATCCTAAAGTTGATACCCTAGTTTCTTTGTCTCCATCGAAGTCTGAATCAGAGTATCCAATCAAACTGAAGTCGTCCACCTATGTATACTTGATTCCAAAGTCTGGAGTTCCCTTCAAGTACCTTAGAACTTTTTTTGCAGCAGACCAATGTCCCTCACAAGGCTTTTGCATAAACCTAGAGAGGATTCCCATAGCAAATGAAATGTCTGCTCTGGTAGTAGTTAGGTACTTGAGACTTCCTACCAGTTGTCTATACTTTGTTGCATCCTCAAATTCTTTTCCATCAATAGATGTGAGCTTTAAGTTTTGTTCCATTGGAGTAGCAAGAGGATTGCACTCTGTCATGCCAAACCTGTTCAACAGATCTCCAATGTATTTCTTTTGAGAAAGAAATATGGACTTTGGATGTTGGGTTACTTCAATGCCAAGATAGTAATGAATATAGCCCAAATCAGTCATTTCAAAACTTTTCCCCAATTCCCTCTTTATGGATGCAATGTAGCTTTCATTGTTCCCTGTCATCAAAATATCATCTACATATGCCACAAGATATACAATTATTTTGCCAACTTTCTTGACAAATAAATTTGCATCATCAAGATCAAAATGTTTGAAATTGAGTTGCAAAAGATGCTCAGTTAGTTTTTCATACCAGGATCGCGGTGCTTGTTTGAGTCCATACAAGGACTTCACAAGTTTGCATACTTTATGTTCATGTCCTTTCACAGCAAATCCTTCAGGCTGGGGCATAAAAACATTCTCTTTTAGATCTCCATTCAAGAAAGCAGTTTTTACATCCATTCGATGGACTTTCCAACCATCCTGAGCTGCTAGTGCAAAGAGTGTCCAGATGGTAGCCCATTTTGTTGTGGGGGAAAAAGTCTCCTCATAATCGACCCCTTCCTTCTGTGAAAAACCTTTTGCCACAAGCCTAGATTTGTGCTTGTCAAGTGAGCCATTAAATTTATACTTGTTCTTGTAGACCCACTTGCAGCCAATTGGTTTGGTTCCTAATGGAGGATCAACTAGCGTCCAAGTGTCGTTCTTTATGAGGGCATCATACTCCTTTTGCATCGATTCTTTCCATTCATCATGAGAAGCAACTTCTTTGAAGGAAGTTGGTTCAAAATATGTAGACAAGTTTAATTCATAATCATAAGAAACATCCATATCAACAGGTGAATTAGAGTCATCTACATCACATCCATTTTGCCGATTTTAATTTCTAGTTCCTGTCTTTCCAACTTCATCAGGATGAGCACTTTCAAATGTCTTTGTCACCCACTTTGGGGGACCTTTTCTAGATGATCCAGGCTGCTCTGTTGATTGAGTTGGGACTGAATCAAGATTGAGTCTCCCAATTCTATCAATCACATCACTTAAAGCATCATCCGTTGTTGGAGTTTCATGCGGGGGAGAGTGTTCTTCAGAAGAAGATTCCATATGTTGATCTAGTATAGGAATCCTCCCTTCAAGATGTGGAATCCGATTATCAAATTCTTGAAATGATTTTGCTTTTGCAAATCTATCCAAGCGATCAAGTTGCCACTCAACAACATTGTCTGTTTTGGATGATTCAAGGAAAATTGCATCTCTAGATACAACAAATTTCTTATTTACTTCATCATAGAGGTGGTATGCTTTCGAGGTGTTTGAATATCCCAGAAAGATACACTTACGACTTCTAGCACCAAGTTTTTTTCTATGTACCTTTGGTATCAAGGCATAATAGGTGGAACCAAAGACCCTGAGATGCTTTACCCCAGGAACATGTCCATACCACATTTCATATGGAGTCTTGTTTCTAATAGCATTAGATGGACATCTATTCTTTATATATGCAGCACATAGAACAGCATCAGCCCAAAACATTATCTTTACATTTTTGAAGAAGAGCATGGATCGTACCATATTTAAGATTGTCCTATTCATTCTTTAAGCTACACCAATCTGTTGGGGATTATAAGGCACAGTTGTTTGATGTTTGATCCCATGTTGGCGAAGATAGTTTTCGAATTCATTGATGTGTATTCTTTTCCATTATCAGTGCTAATAGACCAAATATGAGATTGTGCATCATTTTAAATCCATTTCTGAAAATTCTTGAATGTTTGAAAAGCATCAGATTTGTTCTTCAATAAATAAACCCAACACATTCTGGTGTAGTCATCAATAAATGTCATGATATATTTATTTCCATTTGCAGAAGGAACAGGCATTGGACCACATAAATATGAATAAATGAGTTCAAGTTTTCTATGTGCTCTTGAATGTGAATCATCAAAATACTGTTTGCTATGCTTTCCTAGAATGCAAGCATCACATTGCTTAAGTTTCCTAGGAATTTTAGGCAAACCAACAACACCATCTTTCTTCAACAAGTGGAGACTCTCATAGTTCAAATGTCCAAATCTAGCATGCCATAATAAACTTGATGGAAGTGTACCTTATTCATCATGAGAACTGTATGAGAAATATTGTGTATGAGTAGAGGTTCCTTGCAGCTTGATAAGCCTTTATTCTTCTATTCCCCTCATGACAAGTGAGTGGTCAAATGATTTTCTTACCTCAAGCTTGCCATCAAACATATGAATGGAGTGACCTTGCTGGCAGATGTGGACCAAGGATAGCAAGTTTCTCTTGGGCTGTGGGAGATATAGAACATGATGCAGAAGAAAGTCTGGAAGACCAGTCAGTTTAAGCCTGATTGTGCCAAGCCCTGATGGCTTGATTTTTGATTGATCTGCAAAGTATACTGCTCCATCAACATTGTCAGTAAAATCTTCAAAAAAATCTTTTCTATGAGTCATGTGGTAGGTTGCTCCTGAATCAAGCAACCAATCATTTTTCCAAGAATCAAGTGAAGCATTAAATAAATCTTCATTTACTCCAATGTTACATTGTGCCACAACATAGTGAGTGAATTCAGGTGCTTTACCTTTGTCTGTATCATCAGTTTTACCTTTATGTTGGTTTCTTTTCTGCTCAATTTTGTCCCATGGTAGCTTTCATGTAGAGGCATCATGTGATACATTTCTTTTGCAACATATGCAGTGAAAATCTACCTTTTCTCCTTGAGAATGTCTGCCCCCCCTACCTCTGAAATATCTTCCTCTTCGACCACCTCTTCCTCCTGTAGAATCTTGAGCAGGAAGCTTTTCTTTATGAGCAAGGCACACAGCCTCTTCAGAAGATTCAGGGGCAGTCTTCTTTCCAAAAGCTTTCTCTCTTTCAGCAAACTTTTCCACAAGAGAGTCAAAGGTTATATCTTTGAGATTTCCATTTGCTTGCAATGACTCAAGATAATTAGAGTAAGTAGGATAAAGTGTCTTGAGAAAAGCGATAAGAGGAATATCCAATTCAACCTTAGTGGATTTGATATCATGCATTATAGACTTTACTTCAGATGCAAGAGCAAGATGATCATTATTTTGCAGTTCAAGAGTGAGGAGTTTAATCATGAGTTGAACAACTTCAAGTATAGAATGTGAGTCATAGATTTCTTTCAGCTTTTGTAAGGCTTCAAAGGCAGTTGAATATGATGAAATATGGCAACTCACCTCTTCATTTACAAATGCTGCGATTAATGCATAAGCTTTGTTGTTCTTGTTTTCCCAAATGACGAGCTCTTTGTTTGAGGTAGGCTGTACTGGTTCATTGTCTTCATCTCCGACACACACTCCTTTCCACAACTCATTGAAAATGAGGGTGTGTTTTATTATCCGGGACCATTCAGGATAGTTCTCCTTGCCAGTGAGAACTATTCTCACCATAGATATGATTGAATGCATTGTAAAATCTGAGAGCTATAAAAATACTTCTTCTAGCAAAAAAATGTTCTTTTGTGGAGAAAAAATAGCTTTTGTTGCTAAAAAAAGTGATTCTGATATCAAAGTGTATTCTGGCCTCAAACAATATATTAAACACAGTCAAACATAGGAGTGTTAACTATGTTAGTCACTTTGAAAACAGTTGTATGAAAACAACACTATGGTAGCCCAACAACATGGTATATATGGAATATAGCCTATATGAAAACAGTAGCCACACCAAACATTATATATACTAGTGTATGTATGAAAAAAAGAGTCTATTAAAACCATCCAAAACCGGAGCAGGAATAGAATTCCGCTACGCCATTCATATACCATTGACCATTGGAAGGCATGAATAGAATTCCGCTGCGCTAAAAATCTTCACCGCATATAACATTTTAATCCATTATATGCCATGTCCATCATATAAAAGGCAATGTGAAAAAAAACGCTAACACGCATATACTGTCATAGTTTAAATTTCAACACCATTCAAAAGTACTTGTCTGGGCGGCGCCACCACTAGAACGAGGTCTCGGTTCTGGCAAGAGCTCGTAGACCGCAACTCCCTGGCAAAGCTCGCGTCCATGGTAGAAGCGGTCACTAGGGTCCATAAGAACTAGACATACTTCCGCGTGAATTACCTCCTCTTGCTCTTTGGCGTCCTCGCTTTCAGCCTTCTGTCCAACCTTGTGTCGATTTTTCCTCCTCGTTTCACTCTAAGGGGGCTGGATCTTCCTTTATCTGTTGAGGAGGGAGCCCCTAGTTCTGCTTGATAGAACCTACAACGAGCGGGAGGTGCTGGGGATCCTGACGATCCTTACAATTGTTATCGTCTTCATGACAAGCGTCGGAGCTGTGCTCATTTCAGTGTTGATGTTTGGGGTAGCGATGGTGAGCACACAGGGCACGTTTAGGGTTCCTGAAGATCTCTTTTGTCGGCAATGGAGGGCACGCAGGGTTCAAAAATTAGAGATGATTTCAAGCATAGTCATAGTATGGACAGTCCAACAATGCCCTTTTTTTTTATGAAACCAGTCAGAACAACAAACGTTTATGGACAGTCGCCTTCTGGCAGACAGAGAAAGTAGGTAAAGGGATATGGTAGACAAAGCGCGGATAATGGAATATGGTAGATAGAGGAGTTACAAGGAGCATGAGAGCTAAAAAGTGAGTTGGCTTTGATGCCATGTCAGGCTAGGCAGTATCTCCATATGGTATAAATAATTTGACTGTATTATTCCATCATGTAGGTCCTCATTATATACATGAGGGAGAGACTGTTCAGTTCATCTCCCGATGACTGTTCATATTTCCTATTTATCTATTTACAATAGTTCACCCAATCACAAGGATTAGGTGTCAAAAAATGGTCGAGTGACCCATTGGCTATTGCTTTTTCAGGATTTTGACGTCACTATCAAAGATCATCCAGGGAAGGAAAACCCAGCCGTTGATTTTTTGTCTCGAGTCCTAAAGGTAAATGATCCACTAGAAGTGGACGACTAATTTCCAGATGAACATTTATTTACCAGAGCAGTCAAGACACCAATATACGCAGATGTAGAAAATTATTTGGCACTCGGGAAGCTACCCAGGCATATGACAGCAAGGGAAAGGAAACATATCATCCAACATAGTGTAGAATTCTTGCAGAAACTCCAATAGATCTAGAATTCTAGTTAAATTAAACACAAGTAATTTGCTGATATTCAAGAGAGGAGAGAAAGAATTTTCTTCATAAAATAAATGTATTAAATTAATGAACAATAGTGATACATGAGCAACCAAACCTCTAATCCCGAAGCGAGGTGGTTACATAGAAATTGTCGAATCTAGAAATCTAGGAAAAAACTAGTAAAAAACTAGAAAAGGCTAAGAAAAGCTAAAGGGAGGCCTAAAATAGCAACAATGACTCAAGACAACCTATGCCAACTATTAGCCGTCAGGAAGGCATGAGTAGGGGCGCATTTCCCAAGGAAGGAAACTTTAAAACATGCTAAAATGGTCAGGTGGACCAAATCCCTTAATTTAAGGGGGAATCTTCATGTGGGGCGCCAATTCGCAAATAACTCAAGTGGATGAGGTGTGGTTAGGTGTGAACATGCACTTAGATGTCTAAATGGTTTAGGAAAGTGGTTGGACCAATATTTCCATAATATTGAGCCTTTAAAGGCAAAAAACAAGGGAAAGTTGGTCCACCGAGCTAGTTTACCAAAAACCAAGTGTGAACATGATTGTTAGTGCATATGGCTAAGTCAAGGATACTTAGGATAAAAAATAAATGTGGATGTTAGGATTATATTCCAATACCCACCCCCCTTCATCCTAACTCACTTATCTAAACTGAGTCCTAGCTAAGATTCCATGTTAGGTACTCACGTACAATAAATAAAAGATCCTCATAAAATGAAGAAAGAGGGAAAACCTTGTGGGAACCCCCCCCCCCCCCACCCCCCCCAAAAAAAAAAAAAGAGAAGAAAAGGGCTAAGTGGCCAGAAGGGCCTACTCAACTATCTCCACCACTCCAATCATAGCTCTTAGTTTTGAAATTTTCTTTTCAGTGAAAGACTTGGTGAAGATGTCTGCAACTTGCTGCTTAGTGGGGCAGTACTGTAGTGATATGACTTGGTCACGGATCAGCTCACGAATGTAATGCATGTGAATCTCGATGTGCTTGGTCCTCCACCTCTGAACTGGATCAATTGATATCTAAATGGACCCCTGATTATCACAAAATATGACAGTTGGAAGTGGATATTGAATACCAAACTCGAAGAGAAGCCCTTACAACCAAACAGCCTGTGTAGCTGCATTCACTGTACCTATATACTCTGCCTCGGTTATAGATAAAACAATCGTGGATTGTTTCTTGCTAGACCAGCAAAAAGGCCCTGAACCAAAGTTGAAAACATAACTAGAGGTTGACTTGCGGTCTATACCATCGCCAGCCCAATTAGAATTTTTGTACCCAATCAGTGAAAGTGGGCAATCTGCAGCATAAAAGATACCAAAACTGGAAGTACCTTTCACTTATCTAAGGATTCTCTTTGTAGCTTTCTAGTTAAGCTCATGGGGCTCCTGCATATATCTGGAGCAAAATCCTACTGCAAAAGATATATCAGGTCGAGTGTGAGTAAGATACAACAAACACCCAACCAACTGTCGATACAGTGTATTGTCCACCAAAGGTGTAGTACCTGCACCAAAGGTGTAGTACCTGCATCCTCAAAAGAAAGGGAGATGCTGCTAGCTTGGATTCTATCATCTGAAAGAAAACAAGTAGATCTGATGCATAATTACACTATGCCATCTTGATCCCTGAAGTAGACTAAGAAACTTCAAGACTAAGAAAGTAGTGCAACAGTCCCAAATCTGTCATGGAAAATCGATCGTGCAATCCTGATTTTGCCGAATCAATAGTTGAGGTAAGGTTCCTTGTCATGAGTAAATAATCTACATAAAGTACTATCAACAAAAGGGAATCATCATGTTGCAGCAAATAAACATTCGGATCAGATTTTCATCGAATGAATCCAATTGAAAGCATGAAAGAATCCATCTTTGCATACTAGGCTCTGCGAGCTTGTTTTAGGCCATACAAAGATTTCTTTAATCTACAAATGAGGGAAGAGTTCTGAATGTATCCCCGTGGCTGCTCCATATATATCTACTCCTTTATATCTCCATGAAGAAATGAACTCTTCACATCCATGTCATGAACTGCCCTTCTGCGAGAAGAAGCAATGGCTAAAACTAGTCGAATGGAGTCCATTTTTGCAACAGGTGCAAATGTCTCTATGTAGTCTATGCCATGTACCTATGAGTATCCTGTTGCAACAAGTCAAGCTTTTTACTTACTAGTCTCACCATCTGCAGCAATCTTTGTTCGATAGATCCATCGACATCAAATAAACTTTCTTCCTTTCGGAAGTGGAACCAAGTCCCATGTGTTGTTTTCCATGAGAGCAGAGTACGCTTCATCCATGGCAGCCTCCCAAAGTGGGTTTCCAGCAACGTCAGAGTGTGACTGTGGATCTGAACCAAGTTTTATATAGCAATTTATGGGAATAAATCGTTCAGTGGCAACCAAGTGGTGAGCCACAGTATTGCAGCAATAATGCTACAACTCCTGGAACTCCCTTCTTTAATTTTATCAACCCGGTAGTTCGTAACAAACTTGGAAGCGACGGTGCTGTATGCACAAGTACTAGCTCTTGCCGCAGCTGTCACTTGGTCAGCTGGCACAAGTCCGCTAGGAGCTTAAGCCAACTTCTATGAGCTCTTAGAAGAAGCTTTTTAATTGATGGATGAAATCTAACTCAAAGGAAGCTAATCTAATTGCAAAAAGAGATTGAAAAACTGAAGGAAAACGCAAACCCTAGCAAACCCTAATTCTACCAGCTAGTCCTACGGACGCAAACTACTAAAAGGGATGCCATTACTTCTATGAAGGTAACATACATGTGTCTAGACTACCTCTATCTGAAGAAAACATCTTTTTGTATTTTTGAATAAGTTGTTAGAATTATCATGCATGTGCTTTTAACTGTTTTTGACTATGGAGAGGTGGATCAAGGAGGAGAAATGCTTGGAAGAGGTTAGGAAGGTTTGGAGAGGCCCTAAGGGGTCCCTAACATCCTTCCAGAGAGTTTCATAGAGTTTGGCTATCAAGAAACCTCATTCGTGAGCTTCTACAGGAAGTCTGCAGGGGTTCTACAGGATGTTCAGGAATTTCTACAGGATGTTTAAAAATTGGATTTTGGAGGATGGGTGAGGGAGGGAAGATGCATGGATGGATATGGAGGTAGGATAGGGGTCTGAAGTGACCCAGGGACTGGTGGATGGTGTGGTGAGAGGGTGTAGAAGGCTGACTTGGCTTAAAGAAGGCTAAGAAAATGATTGAACAAGAAGGTAGGGCTATGTGGGCAAAAGGACAGGTGTGAGACGAGGAACCTAACTAGGAGTTGGAACAGTTGGATCAGATGAAGCTTACGTGGATGAGAGAATGGTAAAGATGCCCTGCACAATGTATATTTAACCGAATCAACAAAGTCTTACAAATAATCAAAGCCCTAGCTAATCTAATCTAACTGTCAATAAAACGAATGAACGGTAGCTTTATTTGGAAAGAAAACCATGTATATCAATCATGCAAAGAAACATTTCGGAGATCTGAACCCATAACTAACTTCTGCAAATGAAACAGTACACTAAGGATTGCATGGTCAAGCAAACTAGTGTTTTTGTTGGGGGCAAAGTCACATTGTTCCCAGCTCATGATTCCACTAAAGGGGAGGTGAGATCCAAGGTACTTGGTAGCCTTTTTCTGACTATATTCCCTGTGATTAACCTATCAAGTAAATCTGAACATGAAGAACTTTTTTAATCATCAAAAGAAACCTAAATAACAACACAATATTTAAATCTAAATAGCAGATTTTATTCTAAGAATACAACAAAGACACATGAAATTAAACAAAGGAGGTATTGGGCACTTGAGATGGGCCCAACCCCAAGAGCTACAGCCTCCTAAGAGAGATTTAGAGTTGGTGCAAAGCTGGATTCATCTTTATTGAGCAAGAAAATAAGAGTTACATCAAAACTGTCCACAAGGGAAACTTGAAAATGTGCTGGAAGCAAAGCTAATCTACTGCCTAAAAATCGAACTACAAAATGACTAAAAAAATGACTATAAAATGACTAACTACTGGCTCCCAAAAATGACTAACTGAAATGAGGCCCTAAGCCCTCTTATTTATACAAATTGAGGACCCCAACAATCCTCCTAAACTTTAGGGACTCGGTTGCCCAAAAGTTGTAGTTAACAGCAGTCTTACTTGACATGCTTGGCTGCCCTTGTGCTAATTGATTTGGTGGCTCTTGAACTCTGAGCTGATGGTGGAGAATTTGAGGTAAGGGCCCATAAATGAAGGGAACACCTTCCTAAAAATACTCTCCATGAATTTAGTTGCCAAGTGCTCATTTCAACCATTGACTTTGTCTCCAAATTGACCAAAAAGGCTACACAAAGCACACATTAGACTTGTTGGCATAATGACTAACCCAATTCACTCTATCAGCATAAATATAATAAAAAACATGCAATAAACTAATGATAATGGTGGATTAAGTTGAATTAGGAGGTTGAATGAGCCCAAATAATCATCCATTTTTCGGTCTCATCATCACCCCCCTACTGAAAGTGTTGCTCAATCCTCTGAGCAACCAATCTATCTCCTCATCTTTGATGGCCCTGGTGGCCTCCCTGTCAGTCATGAAACCATGCTTTTCTCTCTGCTTCTTCCCACTGCCTGCTCCTTTTCCTAGAGAATTCTCAGCCTTGGTATGACTGTGCAAGTATATTCAATCATATGAAAGGAGATGAAACTAGTGGAGGATGGAAGAAAAGAGTGGTTGCATGCCTCCTCAACAGACTTCAAGCTTCAAATCCCTCTTCATAATCAATTATGGCCTGCCCAACGGCTCTACAGGATGTTTCTAGTAAAAATACAAAACTTCCTGTAGAAAGTCCTGTAGCTTCCTGTAAAAGGTTGAACCATGACTAAATTGTGTCCGAACCCTGAAATAAATGAGTGTTCATGGAGGGGATGGATGTGAGGATGCCTGGGAACTTGGTAGGGACCCTTCTGCTTGTGTTGGGAGGCCCCCTTTCCGCATTGTGTTCCTGCAACCTACAACAGTTTCCAGGGATTAAACTATTGTTTCTTCCAACACTTATTTTTCAGATGGACAGTTCAGTATCATAGTTTCCCAGATGATGAGCAGTTTAGTGGCATCATTCTTCAAGTGCATGATTAGCTCCTGTTACCCCTCAAAATGTAGATGTGTTTTGATCTTTGTAGAGGCATTCTTTCCAGCACACAATAACTTCATATACAGGGTGATATTGGAAAATGAAGTAGCAGTATTCCCGAGTAGCAGATGGACACAATAAGATAAATCCAATGTTTTTATAAGTCCATATGTCTGAGATGTTTTGTTTAGCATAGGAAGGCACCTTGAAGATTCTGGGAGATATTTCAGATTTGGAAAAGTTCAAATTAGATTTTGAACAGGGTGCGGAATTATACCAGCTTATAGAGGAGCACTTCCATGAGACTTTGACTTCTTTTCCTTTTTTTTTGTTGTTTTTGAATTAAATTCAGAGTCTAAACCAACACATATATTTCAATATGTATGGTGAAAGATTTGCAAACAAATCAATAGTTATGGAGGATTATAATACATGTAGAAAACACAAATATGAGCGTTTTCTTTTATTGGAGCTGTTCTTGTATGATTGGGCAGATTTGAAGTTGAAGAGACACTGTTTTGAGAGAAGTGGATGCTATTTTCCCATCAGTTCCAGATCAAAAAATGAAAGGCATTTTTTTGTTGGTCTATGTAGCCCCTGATTTCACATGTCTAGGTGAAGTTCTTTAGCCAATTTATATGGTATTTGAGTGTTGTTTGAAGAGGAGCATATGAGGCGCTTTCTGGAAGACCAAGCACAATATCTACACCAGGAGATGGGGCACGTCTATGATAGGAGTTATAACCAGCAACCTGGGCACATTTTCCAGGGTTGTTATGTGCCTTAGTTACAGCATAAAAGGGAGCATTCTTAACCATAGTTTCTGATGCCTGCTGACTAGGTAGAGGGAGCGCACTACTTCAGATCTGATTTACCCATTTGTTGTGATGCCCCTTATTTCAGGCATTAAAACAGATTCTATTAGCAAGTGTTTTTCAAGCAGATTCATGCATGGTCACCCTCCAATTCAAAACAGCTAAATTCACCACCTTTTTGGAGTATATCATACATGGAAGAGTGTTTTCGATCCCACCTTTCTCGGGACTCCAAATTTGTCGAAGAGAAATCCATTTTCTCTGCTTTTGAAAGCTGTGTCGTACTTCCTTGAGAACTTCTTCCTGTAGAATGCTAATAAGTAGGAGGGTCTTTAAAAGAAAATGGCCAAGAAAGTTTGGTCTGTTGCTATGGAGCTTGTTGCAGCTGTAAGGATGATGATATACTAGAAACAATAGCTGTGAGAGTTCGATTGGCTGTTTATGAAGATTTTCATTGATGAAGGGTGAGCTGGCCAACTACATGTTGGCCCCATGTAGACTGTTGGTCCCCACTGCAGTGTTTAAATATTTTTTCTTTGCCCGTAATCACGTCCATCAATCACGCTAAAGTTTAAACGGTAACCACTCCCTGTTTCCAGATTTCCTCCTGAGATGGCTGAGCACACATGTCGTATCCACCCACCGAGCGCTGTTGAACTAGATGAGGGTGGTCAGTTGGCTGGCCACTGATTCTTTTAACCACAACCATCTCATTGTTTACACAGTTTTCAAATTACATTCATGCAATCAGAGGAACGAGTTTAGTCACGTACCTGGAAGTCGTGCGTGGCTGTTGTGAAGTGCTGAGGTCTCTCATTTGCTGCATGCATTTGTTTCTATGGTTGCATGATGGCTTGGTTGCTGATTCATGGTTGTTTTCCTTGTGCAGGTGTCCTCTGGCCAGATGCATGCTGTAGGAGCTGGCTTCACATTCAAATCTGCACCCTCAAGCTGCTGCCACTGAATTTTCACAGGACCGAAACTTGTTTTCGCCATTGCTCCCGAATGATAGATCGGATCGATCTGAAAATTTCTGAGCATGTTCCTATCATCATGATGCACCTCCCATAGAAAAATCGTGATCAATGGATGCACAGATTTCGAGAAAAATGGAAAATGGCTGAATATTTCATAGATCAATTTCTCGGAAACCGTGCATCAGAATCAGCTGAAACTGCTTGGTTAGGTTACTATCACCCATATGCATCTCCCCATGAAACAGGTTTTGAAACGGATGCATGGATATGGAGAAAATGCAAAAATGGCTGATAGCAATGGAGGGTGATTTCTCGGAAACCGTGCACTGGAATTAGCTGAAACTGCTGAAGCATGTTGCCATCACCCCTGTATGATTCCCCGTAAAACGGTTTTTCAAATGGATGCATGGTTTTCAAGTTAGGGCGAAAACAAATTCAGCTCTAGGTATTTTTGCTTCAAGGCATTCTGCAATTTTGTTGCATGGTAAGAAAAATGAACTTGGGCTGTGATGCAGGTATGGAGATGATGGAGGAGGAGTTTGAAGATTGCAGGAGGACTTCTGAACCCTTGAGGAAGCTACCATGTTTGCCAAACCACCTTTTTGAAATCCATTTCTAGCTTCCTACAATTTCTACAAGAACTTCCTGTAGAAGCACAATGTAGAAGCACAATGAGGTGGAAAAATGATGGAGAAAGGTGAGGGATGGACACAAAGGTGCTTTCAGGCCTAACCAACAGATTCCCACCATCAGATTCCCTTTTAAAATTGAATTTGGTTCGTCCAAAGGTTCTACAGGATGTTTCCTGTAGAAATTCAAAACTTCCTGTAGAAAACACAGTTTTCATAAAAGAAGCACAATGAGGTGGAAAAAATGATGGAAAAGGGTGAGGAATGGAAACATGGATGCTTGTAGGCCTCATGGACATATTCCCAGCCTTCGGGTCCTCTTCGGAGATCAATTTGGCTTTTTTGTAAGCTTCCTGTAGAAGACACAGAACTTCCTGTAGAAAGCACAAAAATTCCTTTGTCTTTGTTTTGAGTGATCCTCCTGACCTGAAATGTCCTTCTTGCAACCTGCAATTAGCCAATGGAAATTAGGTTTATTTTTATTTCTCTTTTTCTCCTTTTTTTTTGAAAAACAACTAGGGCGCCTCATGGAGGTTTTCACCCTAATTGCCTGCCCTGGGCGCCTCCAAGGGGGGTTTTCACCCAGAGATCTTATTCCCTTTTTATTTTCTCTTCTTTCCAACCCATTGACCGCCTCATGGAGGTTTTCAATCAATGAGCCAATCTAAGGCGCCTCCGAGGAGGTTTTCACCTTAGATTTTTATTTTTCTCTTATTTTCATTTTTTTCTTTTTTCTTTTTTCTTTCTACCCTACCCTACTTGAAAAACAAAATCGTTCTCAAGTATAAGAATACTTCCAATGGAGCCATGTGCACATCAAGATTAGAGACAAAATGATGTGAAGGCTTGAAATGCATGCTATGACAGCTATCCAGATCTCAGAGACCAAATGATTTGACTTTGAAGGGATCAAACATAGCTGAGGAAGAGAGTACTACTGCAACTTAGTGACTGTCTGGAATCACGTCTCAATATAGCTTTGATATCCTTGGTCCTTTTGCTGATTTGGATCATTCTCCATATCTTCTTCTATCATGACCTTCACATCTTCCTCTTTTTGCTGACTTTTCTCTTGACTACATGGAGGGTTTGATGGTAACCATGAGGGAACTCTCTCGATCTCTGATTCTGATCTCTTCTGTTCATCAAGTGCAGCCCATGGTTCTTTGATCTCCTCTATTGAATCTTCTTTTT
The DNA here is from genome assembly GCA_031772625.1 of Pinus tabuliformis. Lineage (NCBI taxonomy): Eukaryota > Viridiplantae > Streptophyta > Pinopsida > Pinales > Pinaceae > Pinus > Pinus tabuliformis. The sequence goes on from CM062811.1 coordinate 1,082,307,707, forward strand.
CTAGATGTGATCCTTCAATGCTTTCAAGATGATCTCTTTTTTGCAATGCTCTTCTTGAGCTATGGTGAAGATCATTGAGCTCAAGAGGAGTTGTTTGGACATGTTGTGCCTCAGCTTTGCAATTATGTTGAGCTGCTCCCATGGGCAGGTTTGGGAATGGTGGTACGGGTAGTTGAGTGGGGGTGTATATTTGAGATGGATGTTGATGGGGTTGTGGTTAGGTAGGTGGTGGAGGCAAAGGAGTGGGATGAGAGTTGTACTGGGGCCTCCACCCCTGATAAGGTGCATTCCAGTGAGGCTGTGGCTGAGCATAGGAATGAAACGAATGAGCAACTGGTTGGGCATAATATGGATTTGTGAAGGAACAAGGAGGAGGTGTGAACTAGGAAAGATGAGCAGGGGGACCCCAAGAAGGCATGAAAGTGGCTTGATAGGGGTCATAATAGGTCTCGGATGTCCCTTGCAGTTCCTGCTGGTAAGATCTAGGTCCAGGTGGCCTCCTTTGGTTCATATAATAGAGTGATTCAATGGCTCCTTTGGCTCTCTGATATGCAGCTTTGATTCTGGGTAAGGAAGGGCACTGATTCGTAGGATGGTATTCTTCACAGACAAAACACACTTCTATGGAGTACAATGGACATTCGTTCCTAGGATGCTTTCTAGTGCATCTGGGACAAAATATGGCCAAAGCCCTCTTGGCTTCCTCTTGCTTCCTTTGGATCTGCAAGGTATCCAGTTGCATGGCAAGAAACTGCCTTATATCACTCTTGAAGTCTTCCATCTGATTTGCAAATTCGTCTTTGGACAAGGTATTGCTCCCAACATTTCTGCTTGTAGCCATTTGCTCCAGAGGAATGGTTTCTTCTTCTTCTTCCCTTGAGGTTCTTCAAATATGTCTTGCTATCCACCTAAGGGTTCTTTAATCACAGCCATCGAAGAAGAGAGAAGGTTGGCTGTGTGAAGCAGTGGGGGTGTTGTGCAATCATTTTTTTGAATTATCTCTACTCCTACAAGGCATGAAATGAAATCTTTTTGGTTGATTTTTGTTTTTTTTTTCTACTTCTACCTGCAAAACTGAAATAGATTGAACCACAACTAACTATCTTGCTGAAATGAAAATGCGGAATTGAAATGAAAGTAGGAAAGGACTAAGCTATTTTTCTCAAATGAAATTGCAGGAATGAAATGCTAGGCTACGCTTGCGAAATTGAAATGCTAATCTACGCTTGCAGAAATAAAATTGCGGAATTGAAATGCTAATCTATGAAAGCGGGAAATGCTAATCTACTTTTGCAGAAACGAAATTGCATAATGGAAATGAAATAAACTACTTAGCAGAAGGTTGTAGTGGAAAATAGAAGAAAAGTAGCAATCACCAATACTCTAACACTTCCCCGGCAACGGTGCCAAAAAGATGGTGAGCCCAAGTATTGCAGCAATAATGCTACAACTCCTGGAACTCCCTTATTTAATTTTATCAACCTGATAGTTCATGACAAACTTGGAAGCGATGGTGTTGTATGCACAAGTACTAGCTCTTGCCGCAGCTGTCACTTGGTCAACTGGCACAAGTCTGCTAGGAGTTTAAGCCAACTTCTATGAGCTCTTAGAAGAAGCTTTTTAATTGATGGATGAAAGCTAACTCAAAGGAAGCTAATCTAATTGCGAAAAGAGATCAAAAAACTGAAGGAAAACGCAAACCCTAGCAAACCCTAATTCTACCAGCTAGTCCTACAGACGCAAACTACTGAAAGGGATGCCATTACTTCTATGAAGGTAAAATACATGTGTCTAGATTACCTCTATCTGAAGAAAACATCTTTTTGTATTTTTGAATAAGTTGTTAGAATTATCATGCATGTGCTTTTAACTGTTTTTTACTATGCAGAGGTGGATCAAGGAGGAGAAATGCTTGGAAGAGGTCAGGAAGGTTTGAAGAGGGCCTAAGGGGTCCCTAACATCCTTCCAGAGAGTTTCACAGAGTTTGGCTATCAAGAAACCTCATTCGTGAGCTTCTACAAGAAGTCTGCAGGGGTTCTACAGGATGTTCAGGAATTTCTACAGGATGTTTAAAAATTGGATTTTGGAGGATGGGTGAGTGAGGGAAGATGCATCGATGGATATGGAGGTAGGATAGGGGTCTGAAGTGACCCAAGGACTGGTGGATGGTGTGGTGAGAGGGTGTAGAAGGCTGACTTGGCTTAAAGAAGGCTAATATAATGAATGAGCAAGAAGGTAGGGCTACATGGGCAAAAGGACAGGTGTGAGACGAGGAACCTAACTAGGAGTTGGAACAGCTGGATCAGATGAAGCTTACGTGGATGAGAGAGTGGTAAAGATGCCCTGCACAATATACATTTAACCGAATCAACAAAGTCTTACAAATAATCAAAGCCCTAGCTAATCTAATCTAACTGTCAATAAAACAAATGAACAACAGCTTTATTTGGAAAGAAAACCATGTATATCAATCATGCAAAGAAACATTTCGGAGATCTGAACCCATAACTAACTTCTGCAAATGAAACAGTACACTAAGGATTGCATGGTCAAGCAAACTAGTGATTTTGTTGCGGGCAAAGTCACATTGGTCCCAGCTCATGATTCCACTGAAGGGGAGGTGAGATCCAAGGTACTTGGTAGCCTTTTTCTAAATATATTCCCTGTGATTAACCTATCAAGTAAATCTGAACTTGAAGAACTTTTTTAATCATCAAAAGAAACCTAAATAACAACACAATATTTAAATCTAAATAGCAGATTTTATTCTAAGAATGTAGCAAAGACACATGAAAGTAAACAAAGGAGGTACTAGGCACTTGAGATGGGCCCAACCCCAAGAGATACAACCTCCTAAGAGAGATTTAGAGCCGGTGCAAAGCTGGATTCATCTTTATTGAGAAAGAAAAGAAGAGTTACATCAAAACTGTCCACAAGGGAAACTTGAAAATGTGCTGGAAGCAAAGCTAATCTACTGCCTAGAAATCGAACTACAAAATGACTACAAAAATGACTATAAAATGAATAACTACTGGCTCCCAAAAATGACTAACTGAAATGAGGCCCTAAGCCCTCTTATTTATACAAATTGAGGACCCCAACAGTCCTTCTAAACTTTAGGGACTCGATTGCCCAAAACTTGTAGTTAACAACAGTCCTATTTGACTTGCTTGGCTGCCCTTGTGCTAATTGATTTGGTGGCCCTTGAACTCCGAGCTGATGGTGGAGAATTCAAGGTAAGGGCCCATAAATGAAGGGAACACCTTCCTAAAAATACTCTCCATGAATTTGGCTGCCAAGTGCTCATTTCAACCATTGACTTTGTCTCCAAATTGACCAAAAAGGCTACACAAAGCACACATTAGACTTGTTGGCATAATGACTAACCCAATTCACTCTATTAACATAAATATAATAAAAAAAATGCAATAAACTAATGAGAATGGTGGATTAAGTCGAATTAAGAGGTTGAATGAGCCCAAATAATCATCCATTTTTGGGGCTCATCACCAGGGCTTGAGGAGCCCAAAAAACTGTGATCTATTCCTTCTCGCATCCGCAGGATCACTGACTAGTTCGCCCGCATCATGCAGGGTTTTCTCTACCCAAGTTGGCAGTTGAGTTGGAGCAGCCATGACTTGCTCTTCATCCTTTGAATCAGACCCAAGAGGATTCTCTAATGGCTTCTTTGAAGTGCTCGAAGAATTTTCGGACTCCTCATCAATGGCAACAAGTTGTTCCTCGGCAGGGCCTGTTGAAAAATCATGCAATGATTCTTCTTCAAACTTCACACTTCGAGCTACAAGAACTTTTCAGTGTGAGAGTCTAGAAATCTATATCCTTTGAAACTGTCAGGATATCCAACAAAGACACATTCAAGACTTTGAGGAAAAAAGCCTTCCTCTTATTTGTCGGAATGTGAGCCCATGCGCATGAACCAAAAATGTGAAAGTGCGACACTTTCGATTTCTTACTGGTCCAACATTCAAATGGAGTGGTGCCTTTGAGTGTTTTGTTAGGAATGTGGTTTTGAATGTATGATGCATAATTAATAGCTTTAGCCCATATCTTAGGAGCTAATGATTTGGACTATAGCATACAATTGGCCATCTCTTTTAACGACTAGTTTTTCTTCTCCGCAACACCATTCTACTGTGGTGAATATGGCGCTGTGTGTTGTAGTTATCTACCTACATCAATAAAAAGTTGTTGCACATATTTGTTGAAATACTCCCCCCAATTATTAGTATGGAGTATATTAATCTTACACCCAGACTCATTCTCAACAAGTGCTTTAAATTCTACAAGGCATTCAAATACTTCCAATTTTAATTTCAGGAAAAATACCCAAGTAAAGCGAGAGAAATCATCTATGAAGGTGAGTACATATCAATCCTTACTGATTGAAGGTTGCAGGAATGGGCCCGTGATGTCATTGTGAATTAGCCGAAGAGGTGAAGAAGCTCTCTGTGCCTTCCCTTTGTCAAACTTTTGCTCCAGATGCTTGCCAAGAATGCATCCTTGACATACACCGCTTGTGAATTTAATAGCGAGCAATCCTTCTACCATGTTTTCCTTGCTGAGTTGATGAAAATGCTTATAGTTTAGATGGCCAAATATTTCATGCCATAACCTACTGATATCATTAGATTGTGACATAAATATAGTGCTAATAGATTTAGGAACAAAGTGGGAGAAGAAATACAAACGAGAACCGTGATCTGCAATTCCATGTGCAAGCTATGAGCCCATGGAAATGTCGGTAATCACTGCGGGGTCCAAAGTGAACTCCACCTTCTTTGGAGAGCTGGAATGAGTGATCTGATATATAGAGAGAAGATTTATGGAAAATGAGGGAACATGAAGCATATTTTTGAAGTAGCCCCCTTCAAGGTCTACAATTCCTTCTCCACACACCTTTGCAGGTGTGGCATCTCCCAAGTAAATTGGGGATCTGGTGCTTTCTTCGATGGAGGAAAATTCATATTTTGATGCAGCCATATGGTTCAATGCACCTGAATCAAGGATACAAGCTAATGTAGTGGATGTGACAGCCATTAAAGCATGACCATCTCGTTCTCTCCCTCTCCCATCTCCCGTTCTGTTATCATCCTTCTTCTTTACAATCTTCGACATAGTGAGATTGTGTTGCTGCAATTGCTTAGCCATCTCATCGATTGTTTTCATCATGCAATTTTCTTCAGGATGAAAAAACTTTGGAACAATAGCTACAAAGTGTTCTTTCCTTCTTCTTCTTACCCTTAGGCAAAGAAGAGCTCTCTGAAGATTGTACGGGTATCTCCTTCTTCGATTCATTAAATTTACCCTTCCCTTTTTGCTTGTCTCTTCCACTGCTCTTTGGAGCATCAGTAGCCGCAAGTGCTTGGTTATTTGAACACTTGATGGCACCCATTTGGAATAACTTAGATTGCTCTTGATTCAATGCTACAATGAAATCATTCAATCGAGGGATTTTCCATTTTTCCTGAGTCAATTTAGATGCTTGAAAAGACAATACAAATACTGAATATTCATGGCCTAATTTCGAGAGAATCGAAAGGATGAGTTGATCTTCCTCTTTCTTGACTCCACATGCATCAAGTTCAACGAGGAGAGATTCAAAATTGGTGAATTATTCTTGTAGGTTGCTTAAATGAGTTGGACTGAGGGATATGAGTTCATTCTCTAGTTGATGCACTCTCATTTCATCGTGCTTGCCGAATAGTCCTTCCAATGTGGTCCAAATTGCATCAGGAGTAGTGGCTCCGCTAACATGAAAGAGGAGTTCTCTGGAAATTGATAGGCATATAAGCCCAATTGCTTCATATAATTTATTTAAATACTTGATCTTCTTCACTGCAGAAGTCGGTTCAGTCTCCATTCCCATTGTTACCCTGTAAAGCCCTTTGCTTCAGAGGAGCAGAGTAATCCCTGTCTTCCATTCAAAGTAACTAAAAGGATTTAGAACGAGTTTTGTGGGTTGAGAGAGATAATCCATTTCTGCTTGCTGCACCTCCTAATAATATATACCTACAAATAAAAACATGTACAATCCACTAGATTCGAGCTAGCTCTGATACCATGTAGAATTCTTGCAAAAACTCCGATAGATCTAGAATTCTAGTTAAATTAAACACAAGTAATTTGCTAATATTCAAGAGAGGAGAGAAATAATTTTCTCCATAAAATCAATGTATTAAATTAATGAACAATAGTAATACATGAGCAACCAAAACTCTAATCACAAAGGGAGGTGGTTATATATAAATTTTCGAATCTAGAAAACTAGGAAAAAACTAGTAAAAAACTAGAAAAGGCTAAGAAAAGCTAAAGGGAGGCCTAAAATAACAACACAAGAAAACCTATGCCAACTATCAGCCATGAGGAAAGCATGAGGAGGGGTGCATTTCGCAAGGAAGGAAACTTTAAAACATGCTAAAATGGTTTGGGGGACCAAATCCCTTGATTTAAGGGGGAATCTTCATGTGGGGCACCAATCCACAAATAACTCAAGTGGATGAGGTGTGGTTAGGTGGTAGCATGCACTTAGATGTATAAATGGTTTAGGAAAGTGGTTGGACCAATATTTCCATAATATTAAGCCTTTCAAGGCAAAAAACAAGGGAAAGTTGGTCCATCGAGCGAGTTTACCAAAAACCAAGTGTGAACATGATTGTTAGTGCATGTGGCTAAGTCAAGGATACTTATGCTAAAAAGTAAATGTAGATGTTAGGATTATATTCCAACACACAACGCCCAATTCTCTTGGATTAACAAATATATTTTTCACACAGGGTCCGATATGTGCATACGCAGATGCATTCACGAGGATGATATTTATTGCATCCTGAAGGCTTGCTATGATGAGCCCTGTGGGGGATGCTTCACAGATTGAAGGACATGACATAAGGTACTACAAATGGGCTATTATTGGCCCACTATTTTTAAATATTCTAAGAAATATGCATAGGCTTGTGATAGCTACCAAAGGATGGGTCGACCCGGCCAATCTGATGAAATTCACTGTAGCCCCAATTAGTCATAGAACCCTTTGAACAATGGGCATTAGACTTTGTTGGCCCATTCCATCCGCCATAAAAGAAAAAGGCCTACATATTGTTTGCCACAGATTATGTGACAAAATGGGTGGAAACAATAGATTTTCCCAGAGCCATAGAGGAAGTTGTGATTAACTTCATTTTTGGGCTATTTCTACAGTATGGTTTACCACAGGAAGTGCTAACAGATGGGGGAATGAAATTTGTAGGACACAAGATTACAACCACTCTCAGGAACCATCACATTGTGCACAGGATCACTTCCCTGTATCACCCATAGGTGAATGGTCACGTTGAAAGCACCAATAAGGTCATTGAAGCAATTATGACCAAGACAGTCTCAACACATCGACGATACTGGGCTGCTAGACTGCCAGTAGCTTTGTGGGCCTATCGCACGACTTGGAGGAATACTACTAGATACTCTCCATACCAACTCATGTTTGGAAAATAACCTATTTTTCCAATTAAATTCAAAATAAAGACTCTAAGAATGACTGAGGAAGTGGGAATGGATTTAACAGAATCCCAAACCAAGCAACTTCAACAAATCAACGAACTAAATGAGGCTCGACTGCTCACTCTACAATAGACTACAATTATTCAACAACAACGGGCAAAGTGGCACGAGAGCCTTATCAAAAAGAAGAAATTTCAAAAATGGGACTGGGCACTCCTCTACAACTCCAGATTCCAATATTTTCTCGGCAAGTTGCAAACAAGATGGCTCGGCTCTTATGAAATCTAAGAAGTACATAACAATGGTACTCTCACTTTGACTACCACTGATAAGTCTGGCCATTCTTTTAAGGTGAATGTGCATCGAGTGCGTCTCTATCACAAACCACTCACCAAGGAGTATTTATGCCAAAAGGTATGTGAGGACCCCTCCATGCAAATCTAGCTCCACGAAGTGATGACTCGACAACTTTTCTTTCGTAAAATTGTGATTTTCTTTAACTGTAAATAATTTATATATTCATTTTCCCAATTGATTGCAATTCAGTTAGGCAACAGCATGTAGATATGAGGATTTTTCTTGTTTTGGGTGTTTGCTAAGTGTTGTTCAATCGATTGAATGATTTTTATTCAATAGATTGAACGTTTGTTGTTCAATCAATTGAACAACACTTATCTTTGTGTTTGCATTGTTGTTCAAACGACTGAATGATTGTTGTTCAATCAATTGAACAACACTTATTTTTGCATGTGGAATTGTTCAATCGATTGAACGATTGTTTCTCAATCAATTGAAGGACACTTATTTTTTCTTTTTACATTGTTGTTCAATCGATTGAACAATTGTTGTTCAATCAATTAAACATTACTTATTTTTCTGTTTATATTGTTGCTCAAATGATTGAACGATTGTTGTTCAATCAGTTGAACAACACCTTGTGTGTTTTGTTGTTCAATCGATTGAACAATTGTATTTCAATCAATTGAACACTTTTAGCAAATTTTTATTTTTGTTGTTCAATCAATTTAACAACACTTTTTGCGTTTTTTTTATTTTTGTTGTTAAATCGATTGAACGATTTCTATTCAATCAATTGAAAAACACTTTTTGTATTTTCCGATTTGTTTTTGTTGTTCAATCAATTGAACAACACTTTTAGAATTTTTTTTGATTTTGCTAAACGATTGTTGTTCAATCAATTGAACAACACTTTTTGCATTTTCTGATTTTTTTTGTTAAATCAATTAGACAACACGTTTTTTTTTTTTTTTATCTGATTTTTGCTATTCAATCAATTGAAAAGCATGTTTTTCCTTTTACGATTTCTTTTTTTGTTAAATCGATTAAACGATTGATGTTCAATCAATTGAACAGCATGTTTGGTGATTTTTTGATTTTGATGTTCAATCGATTAAACGATATCATTTCAATCCATTGAACAACACTTTTGTGTGTTTCCCCTTTCGATTTTGTTGTTCAAACGAATGAATGATTTTTGTTGAGTCAATTGAACAACACTTTTGTGTATTTTTCTTTTCGATTTTACTGTTCAAATGATTGAATGATTGTTGTTCAATCAATTGAACAATGCTTGTGAATTTTTCTTTTAGATTTCGTTGTTCAATCGATTAAACGGTTGTTGTTCAATCAATTGAACAACATTTTAGCACTTCTATGATTTTTTTGTTCAATTGATTGAACTATTGTTGTTCAATCGATTGAACGATTGTTGTTCAATCGATTGAACGATTGTTGTTCAATCGATTGAACAACACTTTTTGCATTTTTGTGTTGCTATTCAATCAATTGAATAACATTTTTTTTTAGTGAATGATGTTCAATCAATTGAACAAGCCCTGTTTTTCTTTTTGAGTGTAATCAGTAGAATAAACAACTGTGATTTCTCTTTGTTGTTTCATTGTCGGTCACACATTTTGCTATTTTTCTTTCTCTTTTATGTTTCGAATGAAAACCATCTAGTTAATTTTATGCCTAAGATAAAGAAAAATAGTAAGCTTAAGATCATTATGACCTATAAAACCTTTTGATGGTCATCTTTATTTAACAACGGACATGGTGCATTTTTATAATGACTGCCTGTATATCTTTTCTTTGGACACATCATAAAATGATTTATTATTTTAATACCATGCTGGTTTATCTTTCACACTTTCAAATGGATAAATCCCTTGGATATGACGACATGGGCATAAAAGTATAAACTTTCATTGGCATTTTTCTTACTTCTTACACCATCCTTAAATCTTAAGGAGTAAATGAACCTCCCTCTTTTAACAATAAAATCATGAAAATAAAGAAATATGAAAATGCAACAAAAGAGGATAGGGGGTCTCTTCACCAGCTAGCCTACCATGATCATAAGGATGTAACATGTGACATTCCATGTTGGCCACCAAACCAAGGTAATGACCTTCTTGATAATTAAAACTGTCAGAAGGACAAGGGCTATCATCATGAGCCAGCCTGATCACTTTGTTATATCTTGGTGAATGGCACTAGGATTATCTGGTCACCATGCTAGGATAGTAGTCTCTTGTGACAAGAAAAGAAAGAATCATCTACATACTAAAAGGAGGACTTTGGCTCATTTATGGGGTTAAAAAGCAACCTTGTCGATGCTATGAACGCCTGGTGGTAGCAGTGGCTCTTCTTGTGGCATTGCAATACTATCTGACACTGCCAAATGATCTATATTCTATTACCACCTATGGATTCATTTCTAAAGGAAATTTCCCATTTCAACAACACTTCTAAAAATCCAACATACATTGTAACTTATGTCACATATTCATTATATCATATTCGTCCAATCACTTTATGACAGTCATTAATACCTATCGCCAATGATGCATTGTTACTAATACCTTTTAAGGTAACAATATTTTGATATAATTACCTAAATCTCTATTTTAATTTACGGCCATTGCAAATCCGATGACGTGTATTTCTTGAATTTCCCTGTCGTGTATTACGTCGCTTTTATTGATTGGTTGCCTGCATTTATCTATAACTGGTGCTTTCTCCTATTTTTCCCATTCTTGGTGGATGTGGACACCCTTTTCCCATTGTAGGGGGCATGGTATGTGTATGAACAACATGCGTGATAGTTTACGGATAAATGTGTGATAATTATTAAACCGATTTCCGGGTTAACGATAGCATGATGATTGTGTATGTGTAATTATTATCAAAGTATTTTTTATTGGACGCAGGACAGAAACCATTATGGATTACATGCAGATCGATTATGAGTCTGCATCAATATTGTTGATGACACAAATGACTTGATTGTATATGATGTTAATTCCAAAAACAACATCATTTTTATGTTAATTTCTTTAACTTTTGCTTCTATTCTAAACTGTGAAAGTGAAAGGGAAGTGCATGCAAGTGAACCAGTGACAGGAAAACAGCAGCCATGGGAGGTAGATGATCTGAATTAGATCCTCAAACAATTCCATGATTGTTAAGAATGAATGACAGACTTCAAGAAATCTTATAGCTATTAGAAATAACCTCTGAATAATGGTAATTTGTAGCCAGCACGGAGCAACGAGGACCTTCGATCAAAGCGCGCTGACCGTTGGCCCATGGAGACTGTGCATGGCATAAAAATGGTAGTTGGGAAGCTCAAACCAAGAAACAGAGGCTATTTCTGATATGCGATTAGTGCTAATCATGTATGGCTAGGCAAAACCCCTCGAGAAGGAAAAGCCCCGAGTGCTCGGTCACAAGGGAAACGAGAAAACCGTGGGAAAGCGCAAAAACTGACAGGCAGGTCCCGTGCTCAAAACCGACGGAATATCAGAGGCATTTTAGGCGATAAGTGGGTTTGGCCAAAGACCCAGCGATTCCATACACCGAGTGATGTGTGTCCGGTGGGGAGAGAGAAAAATCACTTACATCATGGACTAACGGTCGAGCAACTCAACCGCGCGATATAAGAAAAGACTGTAGGGTCTGGGGGCTCCAGATCAAACGGTGAGGGTTCAACCCGATGGATGATCGGATCTGAGGGAAAACTAAGCTATGATGCATAAATATTTGAAGTCCGATTTGACTGATGAGTCGACAAAAGGATCCGTTTCGCAGGCACCTAGGAAATAACAGAAAAAACAACCGTTCAAGAAGAACTGACACTCAGTTCGCAAGAAGACAGGTGGCCACCTCTCTGTGAAGCATTACGCAGAAACGATGATGCAGGGCAGAGGAGTCCCAGCGGACAGAGGCAGGCTATTCACAGAGCTGAGAAGAGGAAGCGAATAGTTGAAGAAACAAACTGGCTTCAAAGCCACAAGCTGACAGAGATAAGACAGAGAGACAGTGACGTAGAGAAGCAATGAAGAAGCCAAAGGCTAAGAGACACAGAAATAAAGACAAAATTGCAGAGAATAGAGAAGCTGAGCTGACCATCAGAGTAAGGGCAACATCGAGTAGACAAAGACCAATTGAGGTCAAAATTCAGTAAGGGGAGTCTGTGAACTCTAAGGACTTGGGAATTCCAAGTGCCATCCTATTGATCATCCTCTATCAAGTGAGACTCAGATTGAGTTCCTTATTGTAAGACTCTGCTTTAAAAACATAATAAAATGGCCACCACTGAAATCTGGACTAGGAGACGTAACCTAGGAGGATTGGGTGAACTCATTAAATTTTTTTGTGTTTCTGTTTTTCTTATTATGATCTCTTACTGTTTCAAGTGTCTTTTTATTTTGCAATATTATCAATCCGTCGCCTAAGATAACATAGACACACACACCAGCGCATGAGTCTGTAATACCTTCATCAATTTCCTGAGGTCACCTAGGGGTGATTTCAGATCAAGTGGTATCAGAGCTATAGGTTGTTAAGGTTAGACAAGCTTGTGCTGGATTTAGCTGTTGAATGCTAACTAGATCAAATCTCAAATTAGGAGAAGGAGAGTTGGTCGAAACTAATCCTGAAATTGGAAGAGTCTATCCTCAGAAGACAATGTAGGAGGAAGGTTCTGTGAGGCCAAACCCTCAATTTATAGATAGTTTCTTGGACATAAGGTCCATGGTAGAGGAAATGTATAAGGACTTTAGAAAACATAAAGATGAAGATTCATCAGGCTCCAAACAAGATAAATGAGAAGAAGAGTCTCTCCTCCATGACCAGTCAAAAGGCAAAGGGAAAGAAGAAAACTTTCTCACATCTCCTAGTAGACCTGAACATAAAAAGAAGACATTTTTTATTAAACTAGATGTTAAATTCTATTTACCAATATATGATGGAGAGTTGAATGCAGAAAAGCTAGAAAATTGGATCAGAAAAATTGATGTTTATTGCAGAGTGCAGAGTATCGATTCAAACAAGAGCAAGATTCAGCTGGCCAGCATATGCCTTAGAGGCACTACCTTGGTTTGGTGGGAAGGCAGGACCCAAGCTGACATGAAGAGACATGGTAAGACTCTTTCTATCTAGAGTGAATTTGTTTCTGCAATCAAAAAGTAGTTCTATCCACTGGCCTACATGCAGCAAGCCATGATGAGCTAGAAAACTCTTCGACAATTGAAAGGGCAAAGTGTACAAGGTTACACCCAAGAATTTAGGAAGAGAGCTTTGATTCTAGGAATCTCATTAGACTCACCTGAGACTCTGTTGAAGTACATTGATGGTCTACACAGCTACATGAGGCACACTATCCTCATGTTTAATCCCACTAGTATAGATGAGGTATCTGTTCAAGCTACGCATCTAGAAGCTAGAGGAAAGAATGGGAACGTATAAGTTGGGGGATCATCCCAACCCACTGCAAGCAAGAATAAGGAGAAAATAAAATAGAAATGGAAAGGAAGGAAGGCCAACACTGCACAGAAAACCAAGTCTTCATGCACTCACTATAAGAAGGATGGGCATGATGATGAGCACTATTGGATTATGCATCTGGAGATGATACCTAAGAAGTTCGAGGGCAAGAAGAAGAAGACTGTTGCACCTATTCAGAAAGATTTGGGGTCAAACTCAGGAGATGAAACAACCATTGCAACCATAGGTATAAAAGATAAGAATTTTGAAGCATCTACTAGTAATTCTGCACAATCTACTATTGATGAAGAAAATGAGAAAAAAAGACATGAGCTTTTCCATATTCGAGTTATTTCCAAACATCAAAAGATTGATACTATGTTTGATAGTGGCTCACATGTAAATTCAATTTCTGAAGCAATTGAAAAGAATTTGAGATTACTGAATACACCTCAGAAGAAACCATACCCATTAGTATGGTTAAGTGATAAAGAACAACTACAAGTGACTAGACAATGTAAACTTAAGTTTTCTTTTGGGTCAGCATTTGTAGATGAGGTTGAGTTAGACATAATTCCTTTGGATATATGTGGAATTTTTTAGGAAATCCTTACTTGTATGACAGAAAAGCTACTTTCCATAAAGCTGAAAACAAGTATCTACTTGTTAAAGATAGAATCGAATACTTTGTAAGAGCTCATAAGCTCAAGAATAATTACACTAATAAACTCAAGGCAGATGAAACAAATTATAAATTCATGCAAACAATTTTTACTGATGGATGTAAAGGAAAATAAACCTGATAAAACCAATGTATTTGAGGGTTGTGATGCTAAAGAGCAAGAGTATCATATCTTGTTTCAAGAACCTAAAGGTTTGCCACCCAAAAAGGAAATAGTGCATGATATTAATTTGCAGCAAGATGCTCCATTGCCTAACATTGGAATGTACAGGTTGTCTGCTTTAGAGAATGCAGAAATCAAGAAGCAAGTGCAAGAGTTGCTTGAGAAGGGGTTCATTAGACCTAGCACATCGCCATGTGGATCTCCAATCGTTTTGGTGAGAAAGAAAGATGGCTCATGGAGAATGTGCATTGATTACTGAGCACTGAATAAGATAACAATAAAAAATCGTTATCCCCTTCCTCACATAGATGATCTATTAGATCAATTGAAAGAAGCTGTTTATTTTTCCAAGTTAGACTTGCATAGTGGATATCATCAGGTCAGAGTTGCAGAACAAGATGCATGGAAGACTGCTTTCAAAACAAAGCAAGGATTGTATGAGTGGCTGGTTATGCCTTTTGGCTTAACTAATGCTCCTGCTACTTTCATGAGAATAATGAATGATGTACTTAGACCTTTTCTTGATGATTTTGTTATTGTATATCTAGATGACCTTCTGATATTTAGCAAAATGTGGGAAGAACATTTAAAGCATGTTAAGTAGACACTAGATGTTTTGAAAAGAGAAAAACTTTATGTTAAATTCTCAAAATGTGAATTTGGAAAAACATCTTTGAATTATTTGGGACATATAGTAGGGGGTGGTGAATTGAAGATAGATCCCTCTAGGGTGGCAGTCATTGTAAACTGGCCTAAACCAAAATCTGCTACAGAAGTTAGGAGCTTCTTAGGAGCAGCACAATATTGGAGAAAGTTCATTTCTAACTTTTCCTTAATTGCAGCTCCCTTACATGCTTTAACAGGATTGAACAAGGTGTTTCAGTGGGGAGGAAAACAACAAAAATCCTTCGACACCTTGAAAGAAAAGATTAGTATAGCACCAGTACTAGCACTGTTAGATCTTCAAAGACCATTTGAGATCCAAACGGATGCCTGTGACTATGCCATGGGAGCAGTGTTGATACAACACAGTAAACCCATATGTTATCATTCTGAGACATTTAATTCTGCAGTAGTTAACTATCCCACATATGATAAAGAATTGTATGCATTAGTACAGAGTGTGGAAAAGTGGAAACATTACTTAATGGGCAAAGAAACAGTTATACATACTGATCATCAACCACTTCAATATCTACACTCCCAAACTAAGTTGCAGCAATCAAGACACTATATATGGATGGGTTTTCTACAACAGTTTCATTTAGCCGTTAGATATAAAAAGGGCATATACAATAAAGTTGCAGATATGTTATCTAGACCCATTATAAATGCATCTACTATAATTAAGCATAATTCTGTGTTACATGAGAGCTACATTGAAAAATATGCTCAAGTATAGATTTTAAAGATGTATATGCAACTTTAAGTCAAGGCAAACGAGTAGAAGAATTGGATTATCATATTAAGGACCGACTCCTATATCATTGTGGGAATCTATGCATTCCACAAACTGAAAGAGTAAAGATAATTCGAGAAGCACACACTTCTCTAATATCAGGTCACTTTGGGGTAAGTAAAACAGTTTCACAACTGCAAAGATTTTTTTATTGGCCAAATCTGAATGAGACAGTTTCTAGATATGTAAGAGGGTGTACTATGTGTTCTAAAAGAAAGCCTAGCAATAGAAAACTAGGCTTGTACACTCCATTACCAGTTCCTTCTTATCGTTGGGAAAGTGTTTCCATGGACTTTGTTGGAGGACTGCCTAAATCTAGGAAAGGTCATGATTATCTGTATGTTGTTGTGGATAAGTTCAGAAAAATGTGTATTTTGATACCTTGTAATAAACATATTACAACTGAACAAACTGCAAAACTGTTCTTTCAACATGTATGGGTTCATTTTGGATTACCCACTTCCATGATATCTGATTGAGACACCCAATTTGTGGGAAAGTTTTGGTCAAGTCTGTGGGAACTAATGGACACCAAACTGAAGAAAAGCACAACTTTCCATCCACAAACCAATGGCCAGACAGAAGTAGTCAACAGGACAGTGATCCAGTTGCTCAGGGGATATTGCAGCAAGCATCCTAAGCTTTGGGATGAACATTTGTGTTATGTGCAGCATGCTTACAACTGAGCCAAACATTCTTCCACACAGAGATCTCCTTTTGAGACTTGTTTTGGTTTCACACCAAGGTCTCCCTTGGATTTTGTCTTTGGTAAGGACACAATAGTTGAGGGACACAACGATGTGGACAAGGCAACTAGGTTCATTGAACAAATCCAAGAGATCCATCAAGCAGTACAGGAATAGCTGGAAAAGAGCCAGGCCAAATACAAGGCAAGGCATGACAAGCATCGGATGGAGCATAGTTTCCAAGTTGCTGATCAAGTCTGGCTGTATATCAGCAAGGACAGGATGCAAGGTGAAGGTAAAAAGCTGAAACCAATAAGGTATGGACGTTTCGAGATCCTTGAGAAAATTGGTGAGAATGATTTTTGCCTTGATTTGCCAGCTTATATGCACATCTACTCAATCATCAATGCAAAAATCTTGAGACTATTTGAACCTTCATTAATTTAAGATCCCGAAGAACAGAGTCAATTGCCTTCTATTGATGACCTGCTACCCGAATATCTTAATGAATTACAGGAAGACACAATTCTGGACAGGAAGGTGAGAACGATGCGTAGGGAAGATGTTGAGTACCTCAGAATTGGGCTCAGGAGTTCGAAGCCAAGCAGTGCAAAATGGATAGAGATTGGACAGGTGAGAAAGTTGTATCCTCACTTAGTCAATGCTTGAAAACCAACCTTTGGTGGTCCAAAATCTTTTTCAGTGGGAAGGTCATGATCCAAATTGGATCCTCAAACAACTCCATGATTGTTAAGAATGAATGACAGACTTCAAGAAATCTTATAGCTATCAAAAATAACCTCTGAATAATGGTAATTGGCAGCCAACGCAGAGCAACAAGGACCTTCAGTCAAAGCACACTGACCGTTGGCCCATGGAAACTGTGCATGGCGCAAAAATGGCAGTTGGGAAGCTCAAACCCAAAAATAGAGGCTATTTCTGATACACGATTAGTGCTAATCGCGTATCACTGGGAAAAACCCCTCGAGAAGGAAAAGCCCTGAGTGCTCAGTCACAAGGGAAACTAGAAAACCATGGGAAAGTGCTAAAACTGACAAGTGGGTCCCATGCTCAAAATCGGTGGAATATCAGAGGCATTTCGGGTGGTAAGTGGGTTTGGTCGAAGACCCAATGATTCCATACATCAAGTGACACATGTCTGGTAGGGAGAGAGAAAAACCGCTTACATCGTGGGCTAAAGGTTGAGAAACTCAACCGTGCGATATAAGAAAAGACCGTAGGATCTGGGGACTTCAGATCAAATGGCAGAGGTTCAACCCGATGGATGACTGGACCTGAGGGAGAAATAAGCTACGATGCATAAATATTTGAAGTCCGATTTGATTGATGAGTCGACAGAAGGATTCATTTCATAGGCATTTGGGAAATAACAGAAAAAATGACCATTCAGGAAGAAATGACACTCAGTTCGCAAGAAGACAGGTGGCCACCTCTCTGCGAAGCGTTACACAGCAATGATGATGCAGGGTAGAGGATTCCCAGCAGACAAAGGCAGGAGATTTAGAGAGTTAGGAAGATGAAGTGAACAGTTGAAGAAACGAACTGGATTTAAAGCCACGAGCTGATAGAGACAAGACATAGAGACAGTGAGGCAGAGAAGTAGTGAAGAAGCCGAAGGCCGAGAGACACAGAAAGAAAGAAAAAATTACAGAGAACAGAGAAGATGAGATGACCATTAGTGTAAGGGTAACATCGAGCAGATAGAGACCAATTAAGGTTGAAATTCAATAAGGGGAGTCTGTGAACTCTAAGGACTTGGGAATTCCAAGTGTCATCCTACTGATCATCCTCTGTCAAGTGAGACTCAAATTGAGCTCCTTATTATAAGACTCTGCTTTAAAAACATAATAAGAAGGCCACCACTGAAAGCTAGACTAGGAGACGTAACCCAAGAAGATTGGGTGAACTCCTTATTAAATTTTGTTGTGTTTTTGTTTTTCTTACTGTGATCTCTTACTGTTTCAATTATCTGTTTATTTTGCAATCTTATCGATCTGTTGCCTAAGATAACATAGACACACACACTAGCACATCGTTTGTAATACCTTCATTAACTTCCTGAGGTCACCTAGGGATGATTTCAGATCAGTAGAGCCATCTGAAATGAACCCACAGTGCTCATGGTATCGAACCAGGCTCGTGCAATTCTCGAGCATGCTGGCTGGCTGCAATATCTGAATAAATTGTAGGGATTTCACGAAGAGATGACACTCAAATTCCTGTAAAATTTGCAGAATGGCAGCACCATAGTAGGAGGTAGGGACATAACGATCTCTGAAGCAGTCATAGCCGAAGTCACTGGACTTCCCACTAAGGGAACAAAATGGACAGACAAACACGTCCTTCGATACAACGCAGTAGCAGTATTCTAGGATCTAGGCAAGCAATTGGTGGGAACATGGAAAGGGATTCACCCTTCAGCATTAAGACAGCCATGGTAGGAATTGACAGTCATTATGCAAAGGTACGTCACATGCGATGGTCAACAGTATGTGGTAAAGCCCCACCAACTCAAATTGTTAGCCATCTTAAAACATAAAATTTCAGTTAATTTGTCGTTTTATTTGATTTCCCTATTGCATGATGCCGCTCATCGAGTTAGGAAAGTAAAGGACCCACACACAGTCATCAGTCATCATGGGCTGATCAAATTGATTATCATGCATGGACTGGCCCAACAGAAACTAACCTGGGACAATATTGTAAATCCTACTTTGGCCCCACCTACAGAAAACCCAGCAATAGAACAGAAGGGCCAAGAACCCCAGGTCCAAGAAGGACAATGAAAAGGAATAATTCCTCTGTGCCCTTGAGCCCACTAAAATGAAGGCACCCTGTGTGCATGAAGTCGCAACGACAGACCCCAATTCAAACAAATGAGGCTGGGGCCATTTCACACGCCACCTCCAAGTCCACAAAATGCCTCTTCACAGGTAGTGTGCTATGAGTCACGAAAACTGAATGAGCATGAGCAGAACTACCTGAAGCATGATCTTGAGATAGCAGTGATTATACATGCATTGAATATGTGGAGACACTATCTTCTTGGCAAGAGGTTTACATTGATGAGTGATCATAGCGGGTTGAGATATTTTTTTGATCAGCAAAATCTAATTGCTAGGAAAGCTAGATGGTTGGCTACCCTTAGTAAGTTCGACTTCGAGATTAGATACATCAAAGGGAAGGAGAACTGGGTTACAGATGCTCTTAGTAGGAAGGTACAGGTAAATCATATAGAATTTATGACCTTTTATGCAATAGAGTTACAAGATAGGATCTTGCACACAGGATGGCGGGATGAAAAAATACATGGATATTATGCATAGGTTATAACAGAGAATACGTACAGGTATAGGTGCAGGTACAAGTATAGTTACAGGTGATCATGATGTAGACTATCATCTCATGACTCATGATTTGTGATGTTTAGAGACAGGATCTATGTGTTGAATTGCAATGAGCTCAAGAAGATTATCTTAAGAGAGTTTCACAACAAGCCATACTCGGGTCATCCAAGATATCAGAAGATGCTGATGGAAGTGAATAATTTCCAATATTGGCCAAATTTGAAGAAGTAAGTGAGAGATTTCATGGCTATATGTTTAGATTGTTAGCAGGTAAAGGTAGAATGTAAGCATCCAGGTGGTTTGCTACAACCTATAACAATTCTGTAATGGAAATGGGAGGTCATTTCCATTGATTTCATTATTGGTCTTCCAAGGAAAGTGAGGCAGCATGACTCTATTATGGTCATGGCTAACAGGTTGAGCAAGGTAGCTCACTTCATTCAAATAAAGACTACATATTTAGCCAGAGAGATAGAACGGGTGTTCATCAGAGAGGTAGTGAGATTACACTATTTTCCAAAGACGATTGTGTTAGAGAGAGATGCAAAGTTCACTTCCAAGTTTTGAAAGAATCTATTTACAGGTTTGCATACAGAGTTGGCCTTTAGTATAGATTATCACTCATAGACAGATGGGTAGACAAAGAGGGTCAATACGATATTGTAGGATATGTTGAGAATTTAGGTGATGCACCAGCAGAGGAAATGGGAGGAGTATCTTCCATTGGTTGAGTTATCATAAAACAATGGTTATCAAGAGTCATTGAGGATAAGTCCTTTCAAGGCATCGCACAATCAGAGTTGTAACACTACAATCAGTTGGAGTGACCCAGTGAACAAGGTATTTATTGGACCAGACATGTTGGGAGACATGGAGTAGGAAATGCAGGTTATAAAGAAGAATCTAATGGTAGCATGGGATAGATAGAATATTTATGCAGATCATCGCAGGGTATTCAAGGAGTTTTAGGTTGGGGAGCATGTGTATTGCACATAAAGCCTCAGAAAGGCTCTTTGAGGATTGGTTCATGTGCCATGTTGGCACCATGATATTGCAGGAATTTTGAGATACTTGAGAGGATTGTGCAATGGAATATCGACTTGCATGGCCTCCAACAATGAAATTGCATGATATTCTCCATATTTCATTGCTTAAGTATATAACTAATTTTGATCATGTTATTGATTTATCTATATTGGAGGTGCAACAAGAAGGAGAGTTTTAGTTATAGCCTCAATGCATATTATAGTGGAAATATCTCATGCTCAGGAATAGAGATAGAGCGAGTTAACGTGCAGTGTAATTACTTTGGGCCTAAAGAATCTACGTGGGAGATGGCAATCAGATGCAGACCATGTATCCTTCATTTTTTTCTAGCTAAGGCAAAGTCATTTTGGTTTGATGTTGGTTGTTGGTCACAACCCAACTTGGTCCATGATTTGGGTCAAATACTCCATATTTTGGGGAGTGGAGCACACGGAGCTGGGGAAGTTTTATTCATCGCATAATGTTTAGGGGCCTTGGGGTGGGCTAAAATGCCTTTGTTTTGTAATGGGTTTCGTGTATTACTCATGGTTTTGTTGAATCTGTGGTATATGGACCATGGTTTTTGTAATGATGTAATGTATATAAGGAGATTTAATTTCAGATCATAAGTGAATTATATTCTCTTTCTTGAGTCTGTATTTTGGGAAGGCTCTGAAGCTGAGTGCACAGAGGCCTTGAAGAGTCTGCAATTGAGTGCACAGACCACCTGCAGTTAGGTGTGAAGGTTAGGAAAGAGCGTTTATTGTTATTAATTAATAATAATTTTTGGCGAAATATTGTGTATCTTTCTCTATTCATTCTCTATTGTTATTATTATCATTATGCATTCTTTTCAATGTATTGTGTGAAAGAATACATGTTATACTACTTTTTGTTATTTGATGCGATAAGTGTGATTCTGTAAAGTTAATCATTAGCACAAAGTTATTTATGTATGTGAAGTTGTAGGAAGGTAGAAAACATAAGTAAATACACAGACACAACAACATGCATATCCCTCTGGTTGCAGAAACCTGGTTCTGCAACCTACCATAACTGCTTCGAGTGAAACTTTTAACTACTTATAATTCGTTGCTGAAAGGGTCAGTGGTTGAGGGTTTTTTTGGTGCGCAACACACTCTAAACCTGGGTCGAACCCACTTAAACCAACAAATGGTTCCATTGTTGGGACCAAGATCTGCTTAAGGGATATGTTTTGGTACCTGTTGAAGAAAGAAATCTAGGAGTGGGTTAAACATAAAGAAAGAGAATCTGCAGAAAAAGAGAACAGGAACCCTTGATTATCAACTGAAGACTGGTTGCAGAACTATATACTCAAAGAACAATACAAAATCTTCTTTGCTTCGTTCCACATTGAATTATACAGGTGGGTGTCTAAGTTTACCGAGCATAAGACTTGTTACAAGAATGATGAACTTAAGGAGTGGAATCCTGAATTGATACGACAACTCAAGAATTACAGTAAGAGTATCTCTAGGGCTATTGATTTTTGGATCGATAGCATTTTGGGAGGATTTATGACTAATTCCATGATATAAGCGATCGTGTCCTATAGTGAAGATGAATGAATATTTTTCAAAATACCACGAGGTAAGTTCTTAATATATTTTAATATTTGGATTAAGATGTTATTGTGTGAAAAAGGGATTCTATGAATGTAGTCAGATTAATGTTTGAGCGAAGAGGAAATAAGCCTGAACCAGGATCTAAGCGAAGTGGAAAATAATACAGAACAAATTCGAAGAATTTATTGAAACTCACTATAGCCCCTTGTTAGGAGGATCTGAGAGTGAAGAAGAAAGAAGTAACCCGACAACCCTATGATATCACCCCACCCATCCTGAAGGTGTGTCGAAGTCAGGAGCCGAGAAGAATCATGGTGTATTTTGGATTCCCCATCTATCAACCCCTTTTACAGCCCATGCCCCTCCCCATAATACCCATAAACCCCCACCCCCTCACCCTCAACCTAGCCCCCCGAGAAGGAGAATGGTCGATGACGTTAAGATGCCTATTTTTAAAGGATTGGGATCAGAGGATCTTGACTAGTTTTGGTTTGTAACTGATGTAGTATGGATAGCTAGACAGATCACTAATGTTGATATAAAGAAGGAACAACTCATCATGTCATCACAAGAAAGAGAAATGACGTGGTATATGAAATACTTTGTGACTAACTCGACCGCTTCGTTGGATGAAATTAAGAAAGCATTGGTATCATAATTCAAGAAGTTGAAATCAGAATCAGAGTGCATCACAGAGCTAAAAGAAATGAAATAGACATCGACTAAATATGTGTGGGATTTGGATCAACGATTTAAGGTGTTGATGGGTCAAGTAAGATTTTATATACCCCAAAACATCATAAATAATGGTTCATAGCCACACTACTGTGACATATTCGATTACCTTTGACACAATAGAAGATCTTGACTCAAGTTGAAGCATTGGAGATTGTGATGAAACTAGAATTTTCGTCGATTCAGGATACTCGTGCAAGAGTACAACAAATATAGAATCATCTAGCCAATCTAACCTTGGAATTGTAAGACCTCAAGAAAGGTAAGGAGATCATATCAGAAGTATGGTGTACAAAATTCAAAGAATAAGGTCATTATAAGGATCAATGCCCTGTGTTTAGAGATTATATTGCAAGTGGAGTGCCTAATCTAGTAAACCCAGGTCTGTGGTGTGAGATTTGTAGAACGAGAGGCCAAAATAACTCTGAAGACTTGTACCTATTAAGAAGTATGTATAGACCCCGAAGTAGCCATTTTGTAACTTCTGTAGATTATTAGGTCATAATGGGAAAAATTGTCAAAGTTATGACTTAATGATGGAGCACACTACTGATAGTTATAGATTGCAAGCTGAAGGACATACACACAAGGATCAAGGAAAGCACCCTAGCTGAGGAGGATTTCTAGGATGAGCAAAAGGACGATGAGGAGGAGTTGGTCGAGGACGTGGCCAGATTATATGTTACAACTATGGACATGTCAGACACTTTGCAAGAGACTGTTTGAACCCTATGACAACCTACAGCTACTGTAAATATTTTTATCATGTGATAGAAGAACTCCCCTTCCCTGTTGCGAAGATGTAGGAGAAAAGAAACCAGCATCCTATAGTAAATATTCAAATGATGATAGCTAAGCCAAGGGAAGATCAACCATGCATTTGCTTTGAAATGAGGAGTGGATTCGCGACTAGAAATGATAAAGCTAGTGGGAAAAAGGAGGTTGAACCTACATGGGTAAGAAAAGCTACTAAAAAAGCTCCATCATTTGATATCTTGAAGGAAAAGCAAGTATTCATGGAGACGAGGTGAACCTTTATGGATGAGGGAGCCTCGACCTCTACTGTGCAACCGACTTAGAAGGATAACTACAAGATAGCACTAGTTGCAGAATAAGATGTGGATCTAAATATTTTGAAGTATTTTCTATAGAATTACATGAAGTTATTAAGAAATTAGAAGGTCGTAGAGGGATTGCAGGAATCGATAAATTTTTGTGCTCCTAAATAGGTACCACATAGTGATATGTGTGCAGTGAATAATCTACATAGACACAAGAAGCAGACTTGAAAGGAAATGAGGCTTACAATGCAAATTGTGTAATACAACATGGATTAGATTATCTTAGATCTAGGATCTAATGCCAAAGTCTTGTCAAAGAAAACTTAGGAATTGATGGGTAGACAGAAGCTACAATGGTAAACTATCTAGCTGAAGATGGCAAATCAACATAAGATTGCCTCGCTAGGAAGATTGTCAGGAATCATAGTAGACATTGATGGAGTGTGCACTACCACTAACTTCGAAGTGATTGAGATGTGGATAACAGTAATCCCTACCCCACATTGCTTGGATTGGATTATGAATTTGATAACATGGCTATAATTAACTTGAAGAAATGGAAAATTATATTTGGAAGGAATAATATGAGAGTTATTGTGCCATTAGAGGGAGCAAGATATACTTAGGCTATCAGAGAAGTATACAATGCAGATTACATCGACAACATTTACCAGGTAACAGTCAAGGAAGAAGAATGGATTAACCTTACTGCATATGGAAAACTGACATGGGAGAAAGATAGTTCACACACTTCAGATTTAGAAGAGGAATTTTAAAACTGGTAGAACAGTTTGCATGAAATGTCTATAAGGCGATGTGCAAGGATCATTAAATTAGTGCGTTGTATGACAGCTGAGGTACATGACTTACCATTATATGATTGTTTGGGTGATGTGAATACATTCTTTGGATATTATGAAAGACGAGTACATGAATGTCAAAGACTGTTAGCTCTAGATCAAGCACTGAGGGCTACTCCTACTAGATGGTGGGGTACTCATAAGAAAAATATAGGAGATTGGAAAAAATGTAGAAGGTTGATGTGGGTAAGATTTGGTTTGGTAGAAACAAAGCCCGCAGAGAAGTATGATGGCCATAATGATTCTAGAGACCACATACATCTATGTATGTCAGCTTGGGGAGAAATTCCATGAGAAGAATGGGTGCATGGCTTCATCCATACCCTCAAGACAATTTCTCAAAATTAGTATTTGGAAACTGAGCTTCGACACGGTACTGCTAGCTAGGCAAAAATGGTTGATGGATTCATAATGACATCTAGATTTGAAGACGACTATCCACATATAAATGCAACCTTGAATATAGTTAAGAAGAAGATTTTTGAAAACAAAGTTCCAGTTATCTCGCAACCTAATTGGGCTACGAAGATACATAATGTAATGGAATGCAATAATCTCACTGCCTAAGAGGATGAAGATCCTCACAACATTGACATTAACGAGTCAGAAGATCATCGCGAGGTAAATGAACCTAAGATAGAGATGCCTGATATAAAAAATCCATTGAAGACAAGGAAGGTGAATATAGGGTCAGAGGGTAAACCAAAGTATACAACAATAGGATATTATTGGGATGAGGACACAGTCAGCAAGATAACAGATCTCTTGCATGAATATCAAGATTTTTTCCCTGCTAAGTTTTCAGATCTGAAGGGCATATTAGGAGACTTGGGAGTCATGAGGATTCCTCTAAAGCCTGATGTGAAGCTTATCAAGCAGAGACATTATAGATTGAAAACAAAATACAAGGAGAAGGTGAAATAATAATTAGACAAAATGTTAAAAACTGGGATAATTAAACCCATCGAAGAGTCTGAATGGGTAAGTCCCACGGTTCAAGAAAATAAGGCAAAAGGGGAAGTCAATATTTGTGTCGACTTAAGGAAATTGAATGTTTCATGCCTACATGACCCCTTCCCTATAGCATTTACAGATGAAGTATTGGACAATGTGAGAGGACATGAGGCTGATTCATTCACAAATATCTTTTTAGGATAGCATCAGATCAAAATTGCACCAGAGGATAGACATAAAATGAATTTTTTGACACAATGGGGCTCTTATCACTACATGGTGATGCCATTTGGATTAAAGAATGCACCTGCTATATTTTCCATAGCTGTAATTAATATCTTTAAATAATATATATATAAATTTTTGGAAGTATACTTTGACGATTTGACAGTCTTTGGTCTCTTAAAGAATAATGTGGTGAGCTTAAGGTTGATGTTGGATACATGTAGGCAACAATAGATCTCATTGAAATTGAATAAGTGCACATTTTGTGCACCATTTGGTATACTGTTGGGACATGTTGTTTGTAAACTGGGATTAATGTTGGATCCAGCGAAGATCACATTTATTGTGAACTTGCCGGTACCAAAAATAGTAAGACGATTGTGCATGAAATTGTGACACACTGGCTAATATAGGAAGTTTACAAAGGGGTATGCGTAGATAATTGCACCGATGTAGAAATAACTGAAGAAATATGTGACTTTTCAATGGAGCGAAGAGTGCTAGAAGAGCTTGGATGTACTGAAAGAGAAGATGGTAATTGTGCCTATTCTAGTTTTCCCAGACTAGAAGAAGGAGTTCCATGTACATCTTGATGCATCTTGCATAGCACTTGGTGTAATTATAACATACCCAGGAGCAAGGGAAATTGATCATCCCATACCATTTGCAAGAAGGAAACTGTCTAATGTGGAAAAGAGCTATAGCACAATAGAAAGACAGGAATTAGCTATGGTGTATGATTACAAAAGTTCGGGCACTCCTTGTTGGGAGCGCATTTCAAAATGTTCACTGATCACTCTGAGCTAAAATACTTGGTTAATAAGCATGTTTTAGGAGGAAACATCTGTCGATGGTTGTTATTATTCTAGGAATACGACTTCAATGTTATAGTAAAGCCAAGGAAATTGAATGCTAGACCCGATCATCTATCAAGAATAAAGATAGGAGAAGAACCCACAAATATCGAAGATACCCTACCTGATGCATACTTATTCTCAATTAGAATCACAGATGATCACTTTGCATATATTATTCATTTTCTGACCACATGAATGGCATCCGCAGAGTGCATTATGAAGCAAAAGAAGGCGTTGGTCGTTCAAGCAGCTGATTTCTCATTTATTGTTTTACACTTTTACAAAATGGTACTGGATGAAGTACTCCGTAGATACGTCCTTGAACATGAA
Organism: Pinus tabuliformis; assembly: GCA_031772625.1. Classification (NCBI taxonomy): domain Eukaryota; kingdom Viridiplantae; phylum Streptophyta; class Pinopsida; order Pinales; family Pinaceae; genus Pinus; species Pinus tabuliformis. Next base: position 1,082,335,007 of record CM062811.1, read on the forward strand.
TGATGGAGTATTCTAATAGAAGCTCATGGAGGATACGCATGAGGACACTATGCAAGAAAAGCGATTGTGTAAAACATCTTGACAGTTGGGCTATGGTGGCCCATAGTACATAAGGATGCAAAAGAATTATGTCAAGCATGTGATGTATGTCAAATAATAGGAAATCCATCTAGGAGAGAAGAAATTCCACTAGTTACACAGGGAACCTTGTGGGTGGGTGATTGAATTTGTTGGACCTATCAGTCCACCGGGAAAGAAGACTTGTGCGAGGTATATAATCACTGAAACTGATGATTTGACAAGATGGGCTGAGGCACAACTAGTGAAGGATTGCAACACAAAAACTGCTTTGAAGTTCATTTCTCAATATATAATATCTAGGTTTGGTTGTCTGAAGACCTTGATGAGTTACCAGGGCACACATTTCTTAAACAATACAATTAAGGCATGAACTGGGGAATTTCAGGTTTGTCACCAAAAGAGAAGTCCTTATCATCCTCAGGAAAATGTAACGGTGGAAGATTTCAATAAGAGTCTAGAGAATGCATTTACTAAGGTATAAATTGTGAATAGAGATGACTGGAATTTGAGAATTCTGGTAGTATTGTGGGCATATAGAACAACATGCAAGAAATTGACAAGGTAGGCACCATTTAGGTTGGTATATGGACAACAGGTAGTTATACCTATGGAATACATTGAGTCAAGTTTGAGAATTGCAGTTGTCATAGATATGGCATATCCTAACATTATGAAGGAAAGAATGTCACAAATACTAGCTCTAGAAGAAGACAAGTTCGTAGCAGGGTTCCATTAGCAAGTACAGAAAGCAAGGGAGAAAGAGTGACATGACATGCATATCAAAATAGACATTCAAAGAAGGAGATATTGTATTATTATATGACAGCAAATTCACGAAGTTCCTAGGAAAATTTAAAACACATTGGTTAGGACCATATGTCATCAAGCACATCTCTGATGGTGGTGCAGTTCAGCTCGTGAAGTTGAATGGCCAACTGATTCTGGCATGCATGAATGTTAGTAGATTGAAGATATATAAGGATGAATTTGTCCCTAGAACTTCCCACTGAAAAATTGAAAGGAAGGAAGTCTTAGTGCCACCTGCAGTTGAAAGTGGGTACGACATTATAAACTACTATGTAGAAAGGGAATTCACCAAAGGAATATTACTATGCAATATTCAAGAATATGATGAATTTCGAAGGGACTATGACAAAGAAAAGGTGACTATGCGATGAGGAAGGGTTCATAGAAGTTGGCCAGAAATATGACCATTGGAAGGAAAAGGATACGGTTAAAAGGAAATTGTTGTTAGGGGATGAGGGAAAAGAGCATTTATGAAGCATAGTTGGTTGTATCTAGCCCCATAACTAAATTAAATGATAAAATATTGAAGAAATCGTGAGGTTGGAACTCAAATTTGTTATAAAACACCACATCCTACGCAACATTTGACACTTTACAATATGGAGAAATTTAGAAATTGCATAGAAGAGAGGTATTACATGTCTGAGAAGCATTTTGAAGAACTTGTTGGAATATTTGCAAAGAAAGGATTAGTGGGTATTATGGAGGCATAAGGAGAAAAGGTACCCATGTCCCCAAGATGATAGAGGTCCCTGAGAAAGTAGGTACCCAAAGAACCACAACCACAAAAGAAGTAGGAGAAGAGACAAGCTGAGGTCTTTAGGGTGGAACTCAAAACATTCCCAAGGAAGAAAACACAGATAGAAGTCCACACGAAGAGAAAAGAACATAAGGGGAAGAATCCTATGAAGAAAGGAAAGAAGACAATACAAAAAAAGGTGCCTCAATAGATCAATGATAGTGAAGAGGAGGCTGAGTTTCAACACATGCAAACAAAAGATAAAGAGATTCCCATTGTGCTCCCAACTTACATGCCACCAAGAAAATCAAACACCAAGCTGGTTAAGGAGCCCATGGATGGAAATTTTGATGTATTCACTCCATTGCTACTAGAGGAAGTGTCGTTTGATAGAAGAGTGTTGGGGAGGATCGCCCAACTAAATATGGAAGATTAGGACTTCAATGATCGAAGCAAATACCCTCAATTTCAACCAATTAGGTATCTTGAGAAGGTTCATACCTAGATATTGGAGTCACGAGGCTGGAGTCATTATAGTGGGTTACAGGATTGTAGAGAGAGGTCCTCCTAAACATGCTAAATGTGCCACACTTCGGTTGAAGAACAACCATTATAATTTGTGTGGAAACTCCTCACGCTGGTACATGATGGGTATATTTGGCTAGGGACCAGGAACCCAATTGATGAGATGTTAATCAAGAAAATAACAGTGTTGCCTCATCAGGGAAAGGAGCTCACAAAATAATTTGTGGGAAAGAATAAGGATAAGGACATGGCACAAATGATGAAGGAAAAGTTCGGCTTAGTGAAGAATGGGGATGTGACATCATCTCCATTGATGACCAAGGAGTGTGTTTTTCAATGCACATATTGGCAGGAAAGATAATGAGGATGTGCAAGGCTAATGAGGTGCTTACAGCAGTAGTACCTTTGGTCGCATAGTGCAGAGTAGGAGTCCAGTTTAACTAGGCTTCCTATCTATGTGAGGAATGTTTGATAGATTGCAGGGAAGCATAGGGAGAAGAGAAGCCATTCCACTATGTTTGGTTGTTAATACTCATCATGTTGATCATGTGGAAAGAACCAAAAGACTTGTAGTTTTCTTCTTCCGAGGTGGATGTTTGTGAGGAAACGAGTTATGCTTCCCTCTATTTTACTAAGGAGCTGATGCACGCAATGGGAAATAGAATTTTATTTGTGGTGATGGAAATGGATTTATACGTGGTAGTGAATCAACATCTAAGGTTGTCACCTAGTTTTTATAAGCAGTATTGTCACATTGTAGATTTCAAAGCAGACTTCCATAGAGCTTATGTGAAGGCGATGAAGGACCCAACTGATACATGGCACCCATTACCATACTTAGTAACTGAAGATGATTTTCTCATCGTAGTATAGCAGTAGCTAGAAGAATGGATGGCTCCACTTGGTGGAGAAGTTGGAATAAATAAGGGTACCCCACAAGATCCAGGTACAAGTGGAAAGGATGCAAAGGTTGAAATAGAGGAAACAAGGCAGGAGCATGAGGAACCCCTTAGTGATGTAGGAGTCTCAAAGGATTCACCTTTCATTGTCAGAGGAGAGACACAACTACGACAGACAAGAGGAAAAACTAGAAGGTCTTTAAGTCCAAGGGCATATAAATTCTTGTCCTCACTGATGGGACATCAACGAGATTAGAGAGAAGGCCCAAGTGATCACGGCAGAGACTTGGGATAGAATTGATGATTGATATAGAACAATTTTGACTGAAGCATAGAAAGGCATCGCGGAGCTCAAGGCGTTTCCATAAGTACAAAAACAACCAAAACAAAGAGCTTGATCACTATAGGGTGAGCAAAGGATAGAAATGCAATTTGGCATTAGAATTGTGCAGATGCTAACTGGGGCACTTCAATAGTACTCACTGGAGGACAAGGAGTGAGCTAAAGTATGGAAGAATGTCAACATAAATATTGTCGTGCTGCCCATTCAAATGTTGCATGAATTCCATCAAAGTTTAACAACTGAGATGAAGGAGTGGCAACAACAAACCTTGGCGATGACAATGCAGACAAAAGAGGAGAAATTTGCACTGAAGAAGCAGTTGGAGGAGGTTCCTAAGCACAAAGATGAGGCAATTCAATGAGAAGAGTATTTAGAAAAATCCATCCAAGAGAGTTGCAGCATAGTCTCAGACGTGAAGATCATAACAAGGAACCACCAGCAGAAAATGTTACGAATCTTTCCCTCGTGATCAAGGAATTGAAGAAAACATTGGCGAAGCTCTAATTTGACTATGAAGTGCATATATCAAAGCTGCAAATAAGGCTACAACCAAACAAACCACTAGAAGTATTGCAGCAGAGACAAAAATATTTAAAGGCAATGTTGAAAGGAATCTCTGACATAGTGTCGGACTCCGGGAAGCTATTGGATGACACAATGAATATTTGGAACTCACTATAGGAGGATCCAAACATCTTGAAAATCGAGGAAGAATTACAGGTGAAGTAGAAGCAACACGATGACATCCTAGCAACTGTAAATACCTTACCAGTCTTGAAAAGACTCATCGACATTACTGAAGGTAAGAACCCACAAAAGCAGATAAATGAGCTTCAGAGGAAGGATTAGATATTACAAGCAAGGACTCAGCAATGGCAGGATGAGGTGATCAAAATATCTCTGGTAGTGGATGGAAGACTCAAAGAATTGAAGAAAAGAGAGGTAGAGATACTACAGAAATTTGTTGGCCCAACCATAGAGGCACTACTAGAGGAGATGCACAAACAAAAGAAACAAATGGAATATATAGTCTAGCAATGTAATCAAGTATACAATGAAATTGTAGCGAAGATCAAGGGAATTGAGGCTGAGTGACTCGTGACGAGTCATGGGTGAGTGTTGGGGGTTTGTTGGGTGTAACCCAACTTGGTCCAAGTTTTAGGTCAAAGACTCTGCATTTTCATAAGTGGAGCGCTGAGATGGCGAAGTTTTATTCATTGCGCAATGTTTAGGGGCCTAGGGCTAGACCAAAAGCCCTGTGTTTTGTAATGGGTTTTTGGTATTAGTCATGGCTTTATTGAATTAGTGGTATATGGATCATGGTTTTGGTAATGATGTAATGTATATAAGGCGATGTAATATTTTGTAATAGAATCATGTCATGATAGATGATCGTAAGTGAATTATATTCTCTGTCTTAAGTCTATATTTTTGGAAGGCTCCACAACTGAGTCTATGGAGGCCTTGAAGAGTCTACAACTGAGTGCAAAGGCCACCTACAAATGGGTGTGCAAGCTAGGAAAGATAATGTATTGAAGCTCATTATTAATAGAGAAGAAGTTTTGCTGAAATATTGTGTATCTTTCTATGTTCATTCTATGTTTTTGTTATTATCGTTATGCATGATTTTTACTGAAGTGCACAAAAGAATATGTGTTATATTGCTTTCTATTATTTGATGTGATAAGGGTAACATTGTAAAGTTAATCATTGGCGCGAAGTTATTTATGTATGCAAAATTGTAGGAAGGTAAAAAAAAATAAGTAAATACACGGACGCAATGATAAGCCTCATAATTGTGTAATTATATGGGCCTTAATTCACCTCCTATATTAGTCAAACCAGCTATTCTCATAACTTATTGCATACTTTTGATTATATTTTGTTTATGAGATGAGTTAGAATTAGATATTTTTCTTTGTGGTCTAATGTGCATCTAATGCACGATTAAAGGATAAAAGTAAGGAATTTTGGAAAAGACCACTGTAAAAACTCAAATGGGACAAGGGAGAGGGATTATAGGAGGTAAATCCTCCTGATTTTGCTACCCGTCCATTCAAATATTCCTCCATCAGATCAGAGTGTAAAGAGCCAAATCAATGAGGACTAGAAGGCAACCGAGAAAGTGAAAGACAAAGCACCAGTTTATCTCAAGTTTGGGAGCTGAGCCTCCCTAATTTTAAGGAAGTCTTTGGAGACTTCAGATGTATAAGTAGAGAGGCCTAGGACCTCAGTAGGATTCAAATTGTTTATTCTAAAACTCTACTCTATTTTTGAACTGTAAGACTTGTGATAGTTTTTGATGTAATCCATTGTTTTGGTAATAAGAATGAGTTTTGTTTTGAGCCAACACTGATTTAACTCAGAGGGTTGAAGCTCTTAGGTTCGGTCCCAACCCTAGAAGCCAAGGCTCCTATTTATTATACATGTATGCTAGTATAGATTCATAGCTTAATTGTTCATTTTCTTAGTAGATGCATTTCCATTACGGCAATATAGATTAGATTGGTTGTGTAATAGTTTCATTCCATTTGTGCCTTCTTTCAAGTAGAAAGTTAGCAAGGAGAAAAATGATCACCACAAGGTTTTCAGCATATGTCTCGGCCTCACTTTCTCCCTATGGGACCATGACTTGAGGAAGGGACCCTTCAATAGCCCCAAAAACACAAATTTCTAGTTCTTGTATGAGATTTGGAGTTTGTTGTCTTTTATTTAGTATTTGGTTCATGTTGTAATGTAGATTTCATTGTCATATTTTTCCATCTCCACTTCTACAATAAGATCTCACTCATACTTTCATTCCCTTCAATGACTTTCTTCATGCATAATATAGGAAAATGATTCATGCTTTTCTAGTTTATGAAAATGTATCTCGTTGCATAGTTCTTGGAAGACACACATGTTTTAAGTAGAGAAGGTACCTCAGGAGGAGACCCAGACTTCATCACCAGCAACCACCTTCCACTTCAACCACCTTAGCCATCTCTTGTTTCACCATCAACCTCACTAGTTTTTCATCATTTTTCATTGAAATTTCCCTAGATACATTAAGCGAATCTAGCCATCTCTTATCTTGGATATTAACTCCTAAGTGCTCATAGATCTTCTAACACCCCATTTCACTCATCACACACCTTTTCCAAGCTTACCAGTACCTCCAACACCTCACAATTAGCTCTCAGTTATATCCTGTAGGTTTCTTGTAATTCCTATAGGATCATCTTGTAGGTTTCTAATACATCCTGTAGGTTTTCCTGAAACGACTTGTTTTGAGGCTGAATTAATGGGAAACTTCTAGGAAGTCACAAAAATCCTCCCAGGACCCCTCCACACCATCAAACCACTTCATAAACCTTCTATCCATCCTCAAACACCTTCCATTGACCTGTCACATCCACAAGAACAATTAGTTTGAATACTTGATTTTTCCTAAAAACCCCAAAAAAGTGAAAATAGATTTAGTTTAGTTTTTTGCTTACACATTAGTATGGTTTGATGCTTTTTACTTCTACAACTTAGATAGTAGCATTTGTTTAGTGGTGATTTAGCAATTCTTCTTAGCATAGCTACTTAAATGGTTAATTAGGGCATGGTGTGATTTAGCATTACATGTTTTTTTTTCATTACTGCGGTAGAGTAGCTCTCTTAGAGTAGATTTTCCCTTCTTCCATCAAAGAATCAAGCTTCATCTAACTCCATAGAAGGTTGGCTTGGAACCCCAGTGGTCTCTCATTGGCTGAATAGTGACAAGAAGTAGGACCATCACTTTTACTTGTGCATACAACACTGTCACCTCTAAGTTTGTACGAAACCTGGGTTGATAAGTAAAGTTGGTAGCCTAGGAGTTGCAGCATCCTTGTTGAAATACTAGCGCTCATCACTTTTTGGCGTCGTTGTCGAGGAGGTGTATGAGTAGAATGTGATTATTGGTTTCTTTTCTTCTATTTCTTGTCTTCAATATTCTACCATTAGTTTATTTCTGCAAAAGTAACCTAGTTGCTTCCTTTATTTCATTTTTCATTATCTTCTTTCCTTTCCATTCTGCAAGTAGGATTTCAATTTAGCAAGTAGCTTTTTCATTCTATTAGTGATTTTCATTCAATCAACAATTTCATTTCTGCAAGTACTTTCCAGGTTAAAAAAAAAAAGAAAATAATACAAAACCAACCCAAAAATATTTCCTTTCATGCCTCGTAGGAATAGGGACAACTCAGGGAAATTTTTTCCAAATACCCCCACTACATCCAATAGCCAACCTTTTCTCTTCTTCGGTGTCTGTGAATTGGAGGAACCTTTAGGTGAGAAACCTAACATATTTGAAGAACCTACAGGGGAAGAAGAAAAAGAGGAACCCATTCCTATTGAACCAATGGCTGAAAAATGAAATGACAGAGGGAATAGAGAGAGAGCTAAGGGTGCCTTCCCCATTAGGGAAACCAATAGGGACACCAAGATGAAAAATATAAGCCCCTCTGCCCTACCTCATTTCCATGGCCTGACCACTAAGGACTCCAACACTTTCCTATTTGAGTTTGTTGTTATATGCCGAACCTATGCCTATATGGATGATGAGCAAAAGTTAAAACTATTTCCATATACCCTCAAGGATGTAGCATTGTGCTAGTTCATGGGCTTACCTGGAGATAGCATCATAACTTGGGCTCAGATGCAGTAGGCTTTTAACAAAAAATATCAGGATGACTTTCGGTCAAAGGATACTAAAGAAGAAATTTTCAGGATGACCATAGGCCATGATGAATCCTTAGAAGACTACGAAGAAGATTCCATCTCAGTTACAAAAGGGTTAGGTGCACAGTTGATCCTGAGTCACTAAAGCTAGTCCTGCTCAGGGGAGTAAGAGAAGATCTTCTGGATTCCTTACATTTGTTAGCAAGAGGAGATATCTACCAATTACCCTATGAGGATATCAAGATTATCTTTATAAACCATTATAGGGCAACCAGGAAAAATGGTAGGGGTAGTCAACCTATGGCTAGTACATCATCTTCCAACTCATCCATCAAGGGTGAAATTGGAAACATGCTGGAAGATTCGAAAAGTGAGATGCTACAAACCCTTTCCTAAGAGATTAGCCCAACCACTCCAGCCTACCCCAAAAGCGACTGAAATTATGGGAGAATTGAAAAATCTATGTGTAAATATCCCCCTTCTCTAGGAAATAAAATATGTCCCTATTTACAATAAGTTGATTAAGGAGAAATGGTTCAAGCATCCAGGGAAGCAAAAAATGGATGCCCCTACCATTAATGTCATTAGGCAGTTGTCCGAATTAATGCTGGGGCAGGTAATATGTCCAAAATATTTGTACCTTGGAAGCCCTGTAGTAGATGTGCACAACAATGGCACTTTTGTCCCACACACTCTAATCGATCTTGGGGCTGCCATTAATGTGATGAGAACGGACACCATGCTCAAGCTCAACCTCCAAGTGTCATTGAGGAAGACCACAACAATTTTTCAACTTGCAGACTATTCAACAGTAACCCTTGAAGGAATTATGAAGAATGTGATGGTCTCCATTGACACCTGGGAGTACCCTGTAGATTTCCTAGTTCTATAGCATAAGGCTAAGCTTATTGGTTATCCTCTCATCCTTGGGAGGCCATGGTTGGCCACAGCTGATGCTTACATTAGCTGCAGAGCTGGGAATATGACCATCAAGAACTAGCATATGTCCAAGCAGTTAGTCCTATACCCTCTTGCTTAACCTTCTCTAGAGCATGATTTACCTTTATGGTTGGAGGAGGAGGAAGAAGATGAGGTTTATTCCTCCCAACTTTACACTTTGGAAGCAACCATGGGAGGAGGACAACAACTGAGGATGTCTTGATTGAACACCTGCTCCAAAGTCCAACTCCTAGTTCATTACCTTTAGAAGAAGTAGTAAAGGAAACCCAGAAAAATAATCCAATTGACTTATGCTTGGCCGATTCCAACCCACTCCGTGTCAAAACCACAGAATTCGGCCTAGAGAAAACCTTGAAAATTAATCCATCTCTTTCTGCTCTTGAAGAGGAGAAGCTATGTAACATGTTAAAGGAAAATCTAGAAGCCTTCACTTGGAGTTAAAAGGAACTGAAGGGAGTACACCCCTTAGTGTGTACTCACCACATATACATCAAAGAAGGTTGCAAGATGGTCTGACAACCACAAATAAGGATGAATCCATCTCTTAAAGATATAGTCAAAGAAGAACTGCAAAAACTACTAGATGCAGGATTCATTTACCCTATCTCTGACAGTAAGTGGGTCTCCCCTTTGGTGTTAGTTCCCAAGAAATTGGTAAATGGAGGATTTGCGTCGATTATAGGGAGTTGAAAAAAGCCACAAACAAGGATCATTTTCCTCTACCCTTCATTGACCAAGTGCTAGATGACTTGGCAGGAAAAATGCTTTTCTCTTTCCTAGATGGATTCAGTGGGTACAACCAAATCCAGATCTGCCCAGAAGACCACGATAAGACCACATTTACCTATCCTTGTGGTACTTATTCCTATAGGGTCCTTCCTTTTGGCCTATGCAATGCTCCTGCCACTTTCCAAATTGCAATCTTGAGTATTTTCCCTAAATTAGACTATGTTGCGGTGGAAATTTATATGGATGATTTTACACCTTATGGCTGTGATTTTCAAGAAGCCCTGACTAACCTAGGCAAAGTACTGCATAAATGCATTGAAATGAACCTGTCTCTTAGTCCTGAAAAATGTGAATTCTTAATGACTACAGGGACCATGCTAGGTCATTCAATATCTCAGCAAGGACTGCAAGTGGACCCAAACCAAATAGCCATTATCCAAAGGGTCCCACCTCCTCAAAAGCAGAGAGATGTTAGAAGTTTCTTAGGGTTAGCTGGATACTACTGAAGGTTCATAAAGGACTTCAGTAAGTTGGCCTCTCCTTTATTTGGTTTGTTGGCCAAAGATTCTGAGTTTATATGGTCAAAAAGCTATCAAGAGGCCTTAGACATTCTAAAGGGTAAGTTAACCACTGCATCAATTCTCTAAGGCCCAAACCGGGCCCTCCCCTTTCATATTCATGTTGATGCCTCACACAAAGCCATAGGAGCAGCCCTAGGTCAGGTAGAAGAAAAACTTCCTTATGCTATCTATTTTATCAGTAACAACTTGTCAAAGGCTGAGCTAAATTATACAGTGACCGAAAAGGAACTCCTGGTTGTTGTGCATTCATTAAAAAAATTTAGGCATTACATTACATGCTATCAAACATTTATGCATATTGACCATGATACAATCAAATATTTAATGAACAAACCATATGTGAATGCTTGAATTATAAGATGGTTTCTTTTATTATAGTAGTTCGATCTAACCATTGTTGATAAGTTTAGTAAGGAAAATGTTGTTGCAGACTTTTTATCTAAGGTAAATGTGCTTGTGATGGGCCTCTAAATTAGACATAAATTAAGACCCATGCCTCTAATTTAAAACATAAATTAAGGCCTATGACCATCCTTCAACACATTAAACCTCTCTTTTTGCATTAGATAGTTGATTTTTAACTTTAATATATTCATTAGGAAGGTTTATGAATAATTGAATATTTGTGCCTAATATTATTTATTTTTCGTTGAATATTATGAGAATATTGAGCAGATTATGAAGAGTTGGAGGAGGAGATAATTTAGGGAATTGTTCCCTACTATTGGAGGATCAATAATAAATAAATAATTCAACAAGATATTGTGGAATTATGGCACAAATTGTGGAACTCCAATTATTGAGAAAATCTACGAATGTGTTCCACTAATCAAGGGAGCAGATCCACTAATCAAGGGATTTCGGTGGGGAAATATTCCTCCATCCATGGGGAATTATTCTTAATCATTTTGTATAAGTATCAAGTCAAATTTGCATCTAGGGAATTATTGAGAAAATCTAGGAATGTGTTCCCTGCCATTTAATGCAAATTCCTAGTATTGCAGACTAGATCCACTAATCAAGGGATTTTAGTGGGGAAAGCTTCATCCATTCATGGAAAATGATTGCTAATCATTTTTTATAAGTACCAAGTCGAAATTACCTCTAGGAAGACATTTTCATTAGTGTTATTGTGGAGAGATCTTGTATTTTTGCAATTCCATTGTATTTTCTTCTAGGGATGTAAATTCTATTGTTGAAAATAATGAAGATTGGTGTCATGTTCAGCTTCTAAATCTTGTTCTCCTCCATAGGTCTCTGAGTTTCCTTGGGCTTGGTCATTCCAATAACATCAAAGCCCTTTTTTATCTTTTTCTTTCCTTCTTTTCATTGTTTATTCACATGCATCTCTTGTTTTTATTTCTTTCTATTTTTGCATTTATAATTAATGATTTCTTGTTGTAGGATTGAGTTAAATGGTTGATGTAAGTTCTCTTATAGGATCAAAAGAATAATTTCATCATTTGAAAAGCATTGGAATTTCATAATAGTCATTGATTTTCTTGGATTAGTCTTCTTATTCCGAAATCTAGATTGTTGGACCTCATTTTTAGCGAAGAATAGTAAATTTATGCTATTTTTCACAGCATCCTAACGAGATTCAATCGAATTGATTCCACTTTAATTATATCAAAAAAACATTCTAGTTCATAAAAAAAATTACCCCATTTCCTCTACACTTGATTTGGTTAGGCATTTCTTAGATTTACTAGCTCACTAGTTCTCAAATTTCTAGATTTTCGACTTGTAATGTTTATTTATTTTTTTTGCATGGGTTAACATAGGTCTTTTTGAGTGATTCCACTTGGAATAAGGACCTAAGACATCCTATTTAATAACAAAATTTGTCCCATCCAATTTGGATTTGATTTTATTGGTTATTAAACCGTCACCAATTTCATCATTTCACAAGGAAACTTCTCCAAGCTTTTTGAGCGAATCCATCCATCTCCCGACTTTGGTTTTGAGTTCTGAGTGATACTAGGAATTTTCCCACTCCATTCCAGCAATCACATACAAACCTAGGCCTCCCATCACCTCCAAAACCTCAAATTTTTCTCTCAAATGTATCTTGTAGGTTTCATGTAATTCCTACAGGATCATCGTGTAGGTTTCATGTAATTCCTATAGGATCATCCTGTAGGTTTCTAGTACATCCTGTAGGTTTTCCTAAAACGACCTGTTTTGAGGCCGAATTAATGGAAAACCTCTAGGAAGCCACCAAAATCCTCCCAAGGGTCTCGCACACCATCAAACCATCTCCTAAACCTTCCATCCAACCTCCAACATCCTTAATTCACCTGCCACATCACTAAATGAAATTAGTTTGCATACTTGATTTTGCATGAAAAGACAAAAAGGAAAAAACATATTTATTTCAGTCGCTTTACTTGCACATTAGTGATGTTTGATGCTTCTTACTTCCATGCTTAGATAGTAGCATTTGGTTCATGACAATTTATCATTATTGCAAAGCATAGTTTCTTGGAAGTTTTTTTTTTTTTTTTTTTTTTTCACTTCTGGTTCACGGATACCATGGTCAGTGGTCCGCTACGTCCAGGATCGAAAGTCTCTAGAGTGGACCCCACCCGAAGGGGGTCACACCCCTCGGCCATCACAGACCTAACCCCAAGGGCTTTCGGGTTTCGACCCTGTGACCTCCCATTGGCGAGGCCCCGGCTTGACCGATTGAGCTAACCCTTGGGGCTATAGTTTCTTGGAAGTTAATTAGGAAATGGTGTGATTTAGCATTGAATTTCCATCTCCTTCCTTGCAATAGGTTAAGGTTCCATTTTGAAAATTTCATTCTCTCAAATTAGTTTAGGATTTGACTTCAGTACATGCACTCCATTACATCATGACGGTGAAGGAAGAACACATTGTATGTCGCATATATAGTGTCGACACCTCTTAAGTTTTTACAAACCCCGGGTTGATAATTAAAGTCGGTAGCCTTGGGAGTTGCAACATTCTTGCTACAATACCGAGGTGCATCACTTTTTGGTGCCATTGCTGGGGAGGTGTCAAAGTATGCATTGCTTTCTTCCCTAGTTGATTCATTTCTTTTTAATTTTTGCAAAAGCAAAAAAAATATTTTCATTAGGCATATTTAATTTCAAAGTAGAAAATTGCATTGCATTATAGTTTTCATTCAATCATAAAAACAAAAACAAAATTCTCCAACACCAACCCAACCCCCCATTTGATCACATGGTGCAGTAAGAGCCATATCACCATTCGCTTTTGCAGGTAGAAGAAGAAGATGACAAAGAATGTAGAACAAATTCATGGAGATGATGACAATGAGGAAGATCCTCTCAGATTTCCCATTCAAGATATTGATGGTAGTGTGCACATGAATAACATCCCTCCCTCTTTTCTTCCAAAATTTCATGGTCTAAGGTCAGAGGATCAAGAAAACTTTCTCTTCGAATTTGAGATTGTTTGTAGATCTTATGGTTACTTATGAAAAACTCAAAAATTGAGATTGTTTCCGGCAACATTGAAGGATAGAGCTAGACTTAAATGGTTCATGCATTTAGGGACTAATTCAATAAGATCATGGAATGATATGAAAAAGATTTTTATAGAAAAATATAAAGATCATGATCCTAAAGAAGAAATTTTTAGAATGAATCAAAGAGAAGATGAGAGTCTAGAGGATCTAACAGAGGTTCATGTATAATGTTAAGAGGGGAAAACTACATCATTTAGGATCTGACACACTAAAAACCCTCTTACTTAGAACAATTAGGGATGAATGGATTGATCTCCTTAATCTCATGAGTAGAGGTGATGTATATCAATTATCATTTGAGGAAATTTGTGAAACATGCAAACACATATCAAGAGGAAAAGCAAGAGTAGGTAAACCAGCATCAAGATTGGTAAGTCAAGCTAAACTTGGAAAGTTGTTTAATGATTTTAAAACAGAAATTATTAGCAATATAACAAAACAAGTAGAATGTTTAAGAATGCAAGATGAAGGAAAAGAAAATCCTAATATTTGTGTTGCAGAATCACATGATGTTAAACAGTGTCCATCATTACCAAGGTTGAAGGAAGATTACCAAGAAGAAAATGGAGCAAGTCAATTGCCAATGCAGCTATGTTATGTAGCTCCATGGGGACCATGGTAGCCTATTCAGCCTGATATGATGTGAGAGCCTAATTCACAATTTCAAGCTTATGCGCATCCACCTCAAAGTAATTGGAACACACTCTTTCCTTAGCAACATTGGCCATCTCAACCCCAAAAGCAATCTTGGCAACAAGGTTGGCGAGGAACTTATGGGATCCATCCATAATATCCTAATTATTTTCCTCAATATCCTCCATACCAAACTCCATGTTATCCTTACCATTCACCTCCACCACAACCACAACCCCATCCACATCCATCTCAAATATACACTCCCACTCAACTACTTGTACCACCATTTCCAAACCCACACATTGAATTAGCTCAGCCCACTTACAATGTTGAGGTACAACACTTGAAAACAACTCCTCTTGAGATCAATGGTATTCACCATAGCTCAAGAAGAGTATTACAAAAAAGAGATTCTCTTGATATCATTGAAGGACTACATCCCGAAGAAGAATATTTGAAAGAGAAGATCAAAGAATCATGGGTTGCACTTGATGAAGAGCAAACATCAAAATCAAATATCGAGAGAGCTATCTCATGGTTACCATCAAATCCTCCATGTATTCAAGGGATCAATCAACAAAAAGACGAAGACTTGAAGATCATGGTAGAAGAAGACATACAAGATGATCCAAATCAGCAAGTGGACCAGAGGCATCACAACTATATTGAAATATGGTTCCAGACAGTCACTAAGTTGCAACATCACTCTCTTCCTCAACTATGTTTGATCCTTTCAAAGTCAAATCATTTGGTCTTTGAAATCCAGGTACATGTCAAAGCATACATTTCAAGCCTCCACATCATTTTGTCTATCATCTTGATGTGCACATGGCTCCATTGGAAGTATTCTTATACTTGAAAGTGATTTTGTTTTTCAAGTAGGGTAGGGTAGAAAAAAAAAATGAAAAAAAAGAGAAAAAAAAAATTCTAAGGTGAAAACCTCCTTGGAGGCACCTCAGATTGGGTCATTGATTGAGAACCTCCATGAGGCAGTCAATGGGTTGGGAAAAAAGAAGAAAAAAAAGAAATAAGAAGAAGATCCTAGGTGAAAACCTCCTTTAAGGTGCGTAGGCAGACCTACTAGTTGAAAACCTCATTGAGGTGGCTAGTAGGCCTAAAAAAAAAGAGAGAAAAAAAAAGAATACTTGCTCCATGCATGCATGTACTCTCCAACATCTGCAAGCGACAGGAACAAGTTGGTACCAAAATGAAAATTAGTCAAGCCTAGTCAAAAGAAGTCAAATTTTGACTTTCTCCTACTTCACTCAAATGCTCCAGAAAGGCCAAGGCCATGTCAATCCATCACCCTCGTCTATTTTCACCATCCACCCATCATTCTCAAGCTTCTACCACTCATTTTTCTTGTTGTCCTAAAAAACTATTGGATGCTCTATTTTACTACAGGATACAAAAATACATAGAGTAGAAATTTGTTTTTGCCATAACTTGAAAACCATGCATCCATTTGCCAAGTTGTTTCAGGGGGGAGATGCATATGGATGATGGTAACATGCTCAAGCAATTTCAACAAATTCTAGTTCATAGTTTCCAAGAAATTGTCCTCCATCACCTTCAGCCAATTTTGCATTTTCTCAATATCCATGCATCCATTTAAAAATTTGTTTCAAGGGGAGATGCATATGGATGATGGTAACATGCCCAAGAAATTTTAGAAAATTTCAATGCATGGTTTCCAAAAAATCGACCTCCATCTCCTTTAGCCATTTTTTAGATTTTTTCGAGATCCGTGCATTCATTTACCAAAATTTTTCTATGGGGAGGTGCATAATGATGATGGTAACATGCTCAAAATTCTTCAGCTCAATCCAGTCTATTGTTTGGGAGATATGGACAAAACAAGTCATTGCCTTGTAAACCTACAGGATACAGAACAACACCTACAAGATTGGTAGTAAGTAGTTTTAAAGGAAATCCAAAGGTCAAAGGAGCTCCTCCAGAGCTTAACAATAGCATCAGGATCATCAGCATCACCATCCAACACCTGCACATCAGCATCAACTCAGCAGCAGCATGCATGTCTCCCCAACAACCATTAGGTAGGTACATGTATGCAATATTCTTGACCTCTTCTCTTGAGCATATTATAGTTAGAAATTTTTTGTCAATGCATGAGAGATGAGGTTTTATAAGTTAAGGATTAGTCAGCAATCTCAACCGCCTTCATCTAGTTAATTGCAACTTACTCCTTCACTCATGCAACATTGAAAAGTCAAATTATGAAGGGTGACAATTTCAAGGAATAAGGACAACAATTTAAAAAAAAAAGAAAATTGCAAAGGCCAAGGTCACCATATTACTCCAAGCCCTCCATCCACTTCATATTCACTATCTATTCATCATTCCTCCATCCCATTTCATTCTTGAAAAAAAACAAAGAGAGCATCCTCTAAATTTTCATGAAATTTCCATTTGCAAGTCAGTAAGAAGGACGGTCAAAGAGCAAAGGAGGATCACAAAGAGACATGTGTCACTCACATTTTTATTTTACCACTCATTACCATTCATTCCTCCACCAATTATGTCATTTTTTCCACTCCTTTACTTCAGTTTACAAAGGGACTGTGTTTTCTATAGGATGATCCTGTAGGAATTACAGTGACCCAAAGATCCTACAAGAGGTAGTCCTAAGGCAAATAAATGACTTTTCCAATTGGTGGAACAAGGTAGCAGAAAGTTGATAAGGATATGGAAGACCTTTCTAAACTAAAAAATATTCAAGAACGCATCTTGAATAAGGGAAAGAAAGCAAGCTAATGGTCTCAAGAAACAATGATTTTCTTTGAACAAATATGTTTTTGGGCTTGTCCTTGTAGAGCTTATAGCCAATTTTCTCAATGCACAAGAGAGAGGCCACCAGGGCCATGGATGAGGCACAATGAGGTCACTAAGTTGCTCAGAGGATGAGAAACACTTTCAGCAAGGGGTATGATGGGCCTCTAAATTAGACATAAATTAAGGCCCATGCCTCTAATTTAAAACATAAATTAAGGCCTATGACCATCCTTCAGCACATTAAACCTCTCTTTTTGCATTAGATAATTTATATTTAACTTTAATATATTCATTAGGAAGGTTTATTAATAATTGAATATTTGTACCTACTATTATTTATTTTTTGTGGAATATTATGAGCATATTGGGAAGATTATGAAGAGTTGGAGGAGGATATAATTTAGGGACTTGTTCCCTACTATTGGAGGATCAATAATAAATAAATAAGTCAACAAGAAATTATGGAATTATGGCACAAATTGTGGAACTCCGATGATTGAGAAAATCTCGGAATGTGTTCCACTAATCAAGGGAGCAGATCCACCAATCAAGGGAGAAGGTCCGCTAATCAAGGGATTTCGGTGGGGGAATCTTCCTCCATCCATGGGGAATGATTCTTAATAATTTTTTATAAGTACCAAGTCGAATTTTCCTCTAGGGAATTATTGAGAAAATCTAGGAATGTGTTCCCTTCCATTTAATGCAAATTCCTAGTATTGGGGACTAGATCCCCTAATGAAGGGATTTTGGTGGGGAAAGATTCCTCCATTCATGGGGAATGATTCCTAATCATTTTTTATAAGTATCAAGTCAAATTTTCTTCTAGGAAGAGATTTTAATTAGTGTTATTGTGGAGAGAGCTTGTATTTTTGTAGCTCCATTGTATTTTCTTGCAGGGATGTAATTCTATTGATGAAAATAAAGAAGAATGGTGTCATGTTGAACTTCTAAATATTGTTATCCTCCATAGGTCTCTGAGTTTGCTTGGACTTGGCCATCCTATGAACTTCAAAGCACTTTTGTATCATTTTCTTTCCTTCTTTCCATTGCTTATTCACATGCATCTCTTGTTTTTATTCTTTTTATTTCTGCATTTAGAATTAATGATTTCTTATTGTAGGATTGAGTTAAATGGTTGATGTAAGTTATCTTGTAGGATCACAAGCATTATTTCATCATTGGAAAAGCTTTGGAAGTTCATAATAATCATTGAGTTTCTTGGATTATTCTTCTTATTCCCAAATCTAGATTGTTGGACCTCCTTTTTCACGAAGAACAATAAATTTCTCCTATTTTTCAGAGCATTCTAACAAACTTCAATCGAATTGATTCCACTTGAATTAGATAAAAAAAACATTCTTGTTCATAAAAAAATTACCCCATTGCATTTGTACTTGATTTGATTAGGCATTCCTTATATTTACTAGCTCACTAGTTCTCAAATTTCTAGATTTTCGACTAATAATGTTTATTTTTATTTTTTTGCATGGGTTAACATAAGTCTTTTTGAGTGATTACACTTGGAATAGGGACCTAAGACATCCTAGTTAATAAAAAAAATTTCCCATCCAATTTGGATTTGATTTTCTTGGTCATTAAACCCTCACCAATTTCATCATTTCACAAGGAAATTTCTCCAAGCTTTTTGAGCGAATCCATCCATCTCCCGACTTTGGTTTTGAGTTCTGAGTGATCCTAGGAATTTTCCCACCCCATTCCACCCATCACATACCTTTCCTAGGCCTCCAATCAACTCCAACACCTAGCATTTTTCTCTCAAATGTATCCTGTAGGTTTCCTGTAATTCCTAAAAGATCATCTTGTAGGTTTCTAGTACATCCTGTAGGTTTCCTGAAATGGCCTGTTTTAAGGCCAAATTGATGGAAAAACTCTAGGAAGTCACCAAAAGCCTCCCAAGGGTCTCCCACACCATCCAACCATCTCCTAACCCTTCCATCCAACCTCCAACATCCTTAATTCACCTGCCACATCACTAAACGAAATTAGTTTGCATACTTGATTTTGCATGAAAAGGAGAAACGGCAAAAATAGATTTATTTTAGTCCATTTACTTGCACATTATTGATGTTTGATGCTTATTACTTCCATGATTAGATAGTAGCATTTGGTTCATGACAATTTAGCATTATTTCAAAGCATAGTTTCTTGGTTGTTAATTAGGAAATGGTGTGATTTAACATTGAATTTCTGTCTCCTTCCTTGTACTTTCTTTCTTGCAATAGGTTAAGGTTCCATTTGAACATTTCATGCTCTACAATTAGTTTAGGATTTGACTTTAGTACATGAGCTCCATTACATCATTACAATGAAGGAAGGACACATTGTATGCCGCACATATAGTGCCGACACCTCTTAAGTTTGTACGAACCTCGAGTTGATAATTAAAGTCGGTAGCCTTGGGAGTTGCAACATTATTGTTGCAATACCAAGGTGAATCAGCCTATAGGTGAAGAAGGAATGATGGATGAGCAGTTACCAGATGAGCACTTGTTTGCGATTTTAGTTCTCTCTCCATGGTTTGCTGATATAGAAAACTATTTGGTGTCAGCACAGTTCCCACCAAACTTGCCCTCCAAAGAAAAGAGAAAGATAGTCAAGAAAAGTGACCCCTTCACTTGGATTGGGGGCAATCTTTTCAAACTTGGCCCAGATCAAATATTTTGAAGGTGTGTCAGGGAAGAGGAAGTCTTTGACATCCTTCTGACCTGTCATGATGGGCCTTCTGGAGGTCATTTTGTAGTAAAGAGGATAGCATTCAAAGTGTTATAAGTAGACTATTATTGGCCCACTCTTCATCAGGATGTGAAAAAGTACACTAGTCAGTGTAATGTTGGCATTATGTTTCTGGTATGGCTCTATGTTACAGATGTTGTACTTGATGGCAACACCCTCAAGTGGCAATGCTCTGATCAGGCTCTCAAAATGTTGAAAATTAAGAAGTACGCAGGAGAATAGTTCAGAAGATGCGAACACGCAGGTACACCGTGAAGGAACTGCGGCCACCCACGCAGGTCACCCATTCAAAGGGTGCGTACCCCCAGTTTCACTTACTTCAAGGCAGAGAAGCGCATTCACGTGGGGTTTCCCATATTTGGCCCGTGGTATTTAGCCCGCCGCTCTT
Organism: Pinus tabuliformis; assembly: GCA_031772625.1. Classification (NCBI taxonomy): domain Eukaryota; kingdom Viridiplantae; phylum Streptophyta; class Pinopsida; order Pinales; family Pinaceae; genus Pinus; species Pinus tabuliformis. Next base: position 1,082,355,448 of record CM062811.1, read on the forward strand.
GATTCTATGGTTTTGGCCTGTGGTATTGTTTTATATTATTGCGCCCCATGTTTTTGGGCCCCTTGTATTGGTTATCTATGGTATTGATCCATGATTTTAGGAGGAGCTTGCCTATATAAAGCAAAGGAGATCACTTGGCTATGTATCTTTTGCAAATGGAATATCTTAAGATCTGAAATATTGGGTTATTGTTTTTAAAAGCTTGATCTATATGAAAGTGAAGTTGAAAGCGAATCTGTGAAGGGTGATCTCTCGAGCGCATGATCAGATCTGGGCATCTGACTAATTGTGGCACACTGGTGAACTACCAATTTGGCCCTAATCAAAAGTACGCAGGTGATTAACGGTGCAAGTGTGTGGGTACGCAGAGGAGAAACAGGAGAACTGTGTGGGTACGCAGAGCAAAAGAAGGGGCACTGCGTGGGTACACAGAGTAGAAGAAGGAAAACTGCGTAGGTACGCAGCGCGACAGAGGTTCAGGTGCGTATGCACAGTAAAAGTACACAGCGCGATACTATCTATGAGTGCGTGGCTACAGTAACAGTACGCGGCGCGATAGTGTCTCTGGGTGCATACCTATAGTAACAGTACGCAGTGCGATTGAAGAAGCAGTGCGTGGGCACGCAGTGCAGCAGAAGGCTCTCTGCAGGTATACGCAGGGAAGCCGAAGGTGAAGTGCATAGCGACGCAGGCCAGAGAAAGAAAAACTGCGTATCTGTCTTAAGATCTTCTATTGACTGAATTTTTTTTTTCTGTTGATAAGGTGTTCTGGGTTTAGTTCTATAATTGTTGATCTGGTTACTGCAATTGACTGTGTAATTTACATGTACTTGATGATCATTTGAAAATTTATGAAAAGTGGTCCTTGTAAGAAAAAGGGGGTTGTAGCTCCCTTCCAGGAGAGACTGGAAAACGAGAGAGAGTTGTAGCTCTCTGCAGGTTGCAGCCTATGTATTGGTAAAGGACTGCACCAGTACAAAATCATTGTAAAAGGAGTTTCTAATTTGAAAGAAGATAGAGACATATTGCAGCAGGTGGTTTTCACCCACATTGGGTTTCCACCTTATATCTGGTGTTCTTTGGTGTGACTATCTGTTTTTCTCATTCATGCTCATTATTTAATGGTACTGATATGCAAAAATAATTCAAAGTGTAAATAAGGAAGATTTGTTAAAAGAACTTGATAATACTGATTCACCCCCCCCCCCTCTCAGTATTATTTCCAACATGTAATCAGTGCCAGAAGATGGGCAGGCCTACTCCAAGAGATGAAATTCCTCTGTAGCCTCAAGTGGATTTCGAGCCATTTGACAAGTGGGGCATGGAAATCATTGGGCCTATCGACCCTCCTTCAAAGAAAAAACAATACATTATTGTGTGCACTAATTATTTGACTAAGTGGGCTGAAAAAAACGAAATTAAGACAACAACAGAAGAGAAGGTGGCTGAGTTCCTAAGGGAGAATGTATTCTACAAATTTGGATACCCTGGAGAGTTGGTCACAGACCAAGGTAGCCATTTTACCTCCAACATGATTAAAGACCTGCTTAGCCATCACAAGATCAAGCATAGGACCTCCACACCCTATCATCCACAAGATAATGGGCAAGTGGAGGTGATAAACAGAGCATTGGAGGGCATCTTAACCAAGGTGGTGAGCAGCAGCAGGAAGGATTGGGCAGAAAGTCTAGTTGAGGCCACCTGGGCCTATAATACCACATGGACGACCACCACTATATTCACACCCTATGAGCTGGTCTATTGGAAAAAGGCCTTGCTATCCCTTGAGTTTGAATATAACATATTAACGATGGTAGCCCAACTAGATTTGGATCTCAGCAGTGCACAGGAAGAGAGATTGTTCCAATTGAATGGCTTGGATGAATTCAGAATGCAAGCCCTCCTACATACAGAGGTAGTTGAACTTCAAAGGAAGATTTGGCATGATAAAAATATTAAGGCGAAGCAATTTCAGGAGGGCGATTGGGCATTTTTATATGATTCTAGGTATAAAGACTTCAAGTGAAAGTTAAGGACAAGATGGCTCAGACCTTATGTTGTGGAAAGATGCCATGATAACGGTTCAATGCAAATTAGAACTATAGATGAAGAAGCCATTCCTTTGCTTGTTAATGGGCACCGATTGAAAATGTACAAGGGACCTTTATGAAAACACGAGTTCATTGATATATCAATAAAACAATGATGATGGTGGAGCAAGTTCCAGCTCCTCCCTCATCAAATCACTGAGAAAAAAGGAAAATAGAATAAGGACTCAGTTGAAAACCTCCATGAGGCATCTGAGTCCCATCTTTGGATTGAAAACCTTGTGAGGCGGCCCAGTGATGAAGAAAAAAAGAACAAAAAGAAAAAGAGAATAAGAATATCCCTGGATGAAAAGCTTCCTTGAGGTGCCCAAGGAAAACGGCTAGGGTGAAAACCTCTCTTAGGTAGCCTAGTTTTTTTTTGGGAAAAAATAAATAAATAAATAAATAAATATATATATATATATAGTTGTCATGAAATTTCCATTTGCAGGTGGGTGAGAAAGACAGTGAAGGAGAAAAATAGGATCCCAAGGAGACCCCTACCTCTCATATATTCATCTTCCCCACTCCTTGCCATGCATCCCTCCATCAGTTTTGTCATTTTTCCACTCCATTGCTTCAATTTATGCAAAGACTATGTTTTCTACAGGATCCCCTTAAAACCTACAGGATGATTTTGTAGGAATTACAATGACCCAGAAATGCTACAGGAAGCAATCCAAAGGCACATGATGGATTTGTTAGGTCCCGAAAATTCACCCTATGCATGGTCTAGCACCTCACCTCATTCACCATCATCATCCTTGAACTCACCATTAAAAAAAAAAAAATCAGTTTAAATAGTTTTTGCCAGTGTTAAGAAAAAATGGAAACAGAGAGGAGTAAGAGCATTACTTGAGTTTCCTTTGCTCTCCACACTTCTACTCCTTCTTTCCATCCATGTCAGTATCCTCACAACCCCAACAAGCAAATGATTAAAGAATTCTGAGGGAGAAGCAGCTATAGGACATCCTGTAGTAGCCTATCCCATAGAATGCCAATCACAATAGCAGCAGGTCTTCACTAGAATGATCCAGGAGCTCCATAGCAGCAACATCAGATCTTCAGCCATAGATACTAGCAAAAGAAAAGAAACTATTAGAAGACAATAAGAGGAGGAAGAAGAATGGCATGCAACAAATATACAATGCAGCACCTTAGTTCTTCGACAACTGCAACATAGAATTGAAATGACAGGTATGTATACCACTAGCTCACTCATATGAATCATGTAGTAAGATATTGTAAGGGTTATGAGATAATTGGTTTATAAGTGAAAAGGTGGCCAATTAACTTGGCCACCTTCATTCAGTCAGCACATGCACAACCAGGTGTCCTCTCACACGTGGCTACAGTCAACTCAAAGACAAAGAAGGAGTAGGAAAAAGTGGTTAAACTACGGATCTATGAGGTGGGAGATGATTACGAGGAGTGGGAAATGATGAGGTTGTAGTGGGGACCAATGGTCCAAAAATGGAAATGTACCTTTGCTACCAGCACACCACCTCACCCTGAATCACCATAAGAGGAAATAAAACATCATTCCCATGCATTCATGCATTTCACCTCCTCGAAAATCCCTCACTCAAGTCGCTCTCATAACCCAGGCCACCCATCAGAAGCAAAGATCCATTGTTCTGCATAGGAATTCCTACAGGAGCATGCACAGGAATTTCTATAGGATACGGTCTACAGGATACACAGAGACTATCTAAAGGATACACAGAGACTGTCTATAGGATTGGCAGAGTTTAGAACGGATATCACGGGAATTGGCCACCGCAACGAGTCTAAAGAGGTAGGATCTATAATTTCATCCCCCTTTGTAAGTACATGAACCAGGGATACTCTGAAATTGAGTGAATTTAGCAAATGTGTGAAGTGAATTAAATACACAGTCAACTCTGTTCTTCTCCTACATTTGAAAAATTGTGTCAACCCTCTCATTTTATCCTCAAGCTTCACCAACAAGATGACATGAGGGTTTAATAAGAGAGAGGCCACAAACACTGTGAGAATCCAACAACACCCCCAGGTGCTTGAAATCTTTACAAGACACAATTGGATGTGGTTTTTCCAAAAATTCAAAGGGTATGATGATGAGGTGGCTCAAGAATTTTCTCTCTCCCTCACTCCACATAGCAAAATCCATGCCACTGTTGTAGTAAGGGGCCTCACTATAGATCTCACCCTAGAGCTCATCAGTAGGGTCACCACACTTTCCCTAGAAATCCCATGGAGAAAAGAAGACAAAGGAGACAGCCAGGTGGAAAAAAGAAAATTCTTTTTAGAAGGTGAAGAACCCACTGAAGACAAAAATGGAGTAAGGAGGGAAAGTCTGCCATACCCATGGAGTGAGGTAGGCTACCAACTCATCAAATACATATCATGTGAGGGTATATATAGTGTTGTCTATGGCTATCATTTTAGGATCCTTGAGGAATTAAGATTTGGGGTAGAAACACCACCTCACCAAAGACTCAGCATACCATATTTCTTGTTGCAATCACTCATAGACTCAAGCATCAAAGTGAAGGAGGGGAATTCCCAAAAATTTTCTCACCATGGGTTTATTAGGATCCTCATTGAAGATTCCCTCCAAAACCTCAGAACCCCTATAACATGGTCAGCCTTCAAAGACTTGCCAGCAAAGGATGACATCAAATCCCTCACTTATGATGCTAGTCCTACTATCAATGAAGAGGAGGTAAAACAGGAAGAGGAAGATACAAAGCAAGATAAGGATGAGATGGATGAAGAAGGAGATGACACAGAGGAAAATGATGAAGCTCAAGAAGAAGAGGGAGAAGATAAGGAGGATGATGAAGAAACAAAGGAGGAAATTAAGGAGGAAACTAATAGAGATGATGAAGATATACAAGAGGAAGAAGACAGGAAAAACAGAGAGGAAGAAGGAAATAAATAGAAGGGAAAGAACACAAGGAGGAGTCACCCAGGGTGTCCCCACAAGCCACTGAGAGAAAGGCAACAACTGCCCTCACTGCTCTCAGCACCCCAATCAAGCAAAAACGAAAGAGGCAGAGGCATACCCCACTATATTTCAGAACAAGAAAGAGCACAAGAATAAAACATGGGAAGCCACAAACATCAACAAAAACTCCTATTGAGATTGAAGATTCCCCTACACAAAAAGACAAAATACCTTCCCCCTAGTCCCCTATCATCTATTTAAGGACGTCTACTACCAGATCAACTTCCTCAAAGGGTAAGGCAGTCCTACAGGATCCACAACAAAATCTATAGGAAGCAAAAACAGTCCTACAGGATACTCTGTTGAATCTATAGGAGGCACAGAAATTGGAAAGAAAGGTAGGGGAGAAACAAGAAGCTAAAGAGGAAGACCCAGAGATAAAGGAACCTAGCCCCCAACCTAACCTGGACTCCTATTACTGGTTTATTGAAGGAGGTAGGGTAATACCTCAAAAATTTTCCATCCCACTATTCTTCGAGCTTGAGAAGGAGAGGGCCAGAACCCACTGATGGATGTAGATCGCCAAATCAAAGGGGGTGGAAGACATTGGGCACATGGAAGAGAAACTCAAAGAAATGGGCAAAGAGCTAAGTGGCTTAAAGGACAGAGAAGCTATAATGAGAAATCAACTTGAGACAGAAAATGCATGGCTGAGGGGATAGCTCTAGGAAAGAGAGAACCAACTAGTATGTATGGCTAGCCTCTCCTTGGAGGAAATCTAGTGTAGGATGTGAGCTAAATCCTGTGCTCTTTACCTCAAAGAACAATGGATGCAGTTTTAGATTAAGACACTAGCACAGAGGGGAACCATGCCATTTTAGGACTACGGGCAGTTTATTGATCTTTTTGATCAAATTACACTAGAGGATAGGTCTAAAATGGCTGAGTTTTATTTGCACAACATGGGCCTCATAGACATGAATGTTTGGGACCCTAATGCCACGCTAAGAGATCTACAATGAATGGCTTTGGCATCATGGATGAACCATTAGGAGTCAAGAGCTGTAGAGATAAAAAGGATATTGGACAGAGAGAAAACTGAACCTATTTTCATCAAAGCTTAACAATAAAATCCCATGTCCCTCATCAGTAACCATAATTTTATTACAAATGATCCTCAGCTGGAACCTAGATATCTTGTTGCCAAAGAGCAAGAAATTTTACATTTTGAGGACATGTTTAGGCTGCTAGGAGATGATAGTATACATGCTTGCCTAAGAAGATGGAACACACTTCCACACGGCTTAAAGATAAGAGGATATCACTCCCCTCAAAGGTTGAGAGAGGCACTCAATAGGACACCTATGTATAAGAAATCTATGCAAAGGTTGAAGGTCAATTGGATATGCCTAAAACTCAATCCACCACTACTCTTAGGGATGCTGGAAGGGAGAAAAGAGGAAGAAGAAAAAAGGCAGTGGGAAGAAGTAGAAAAGAAAGCAAGCTTCTATGAACAAGAAGAGGAGACCACAACAGAGACATGGGATGTCAGAGGGGCTACCAAAGCCATGAAGGATATGGATATTGACTAAGTTGCTCAGAGGATGAGCGACACTTTCAGTAGGGCGTGATGATGAGTCTCATCATTGGGTAATTATATGGGCCTTAATTCACCTCAAAGCTTAGTCAAACCAACTATTCTCATAACTTATTGCATATTTTTTATTATATTTTATTTATGAGATGAGTTAGAGTTAGATATTTTTCTTTGGGCCTAATTTGCATTTCATGCAGGATTAAAGGATAAAAGCAAGGAATTTTGGTGAATACCAAGGTAAAAACTCGAATGGGAAAAGGGAGAGGGATTATAGGAGGTAAATCCTCCTAATTTACTACCCCTCCATTCGAATATTCCTCCATCCGCTCGGAGTGCAACAACCAAATCATGAGGACTAGAAGGCAGTCGAGCAAGTGAAAGACAAAGCACTAGTTTATCTCGAGTTTGGGAGCTGAGCCTCCCTAATTTTAATGAAGTTATTAGAGACTTCAGATGTATAATTAGAGAGGCCTAGGACCTCAGTAGGATTTGGATTTTCAATTGTAAAACTCTACTCTATATTTGAGCTCCAAGACTTGTGACAATTTTTGATGTAATCCATTGTTTTGGTAATAAGAATGAGTTTTTTTTGAGCCAACACTGAGTTAACTTAGAGGGCTGAAGCTCTTGGGTTAGGGACCAACCCTAGTAGCCAAGGATCCTCTTTATTGTACATGTATGCTATTATAAATTCCTAGCTTAATTGTTCATTTGCTTAGTAGATGCATTTCTATTACAGTAGTATAGATTAGATTGGTTGTGTGATAGTTTGCTTCCATTTGTGCCTTCTTTCAAGTAGCAGGTTATCAAGGAGAAAAAGGATCACCACAACATTGTCAGTAGGTGTCTTGGCCTCACTTCCTCCCTCTAGGACCATGACTTGACGAAGGGACCCTTTAGCAGCCCCAAAAACACAGATTTCTAGTTCTTGTATGAGCTTTGGAGTTTGTTGTCTTTGATTCATTATTTTTTCATGTTGCAAGGTAGATTTTATTTTCATATTTTTCCATCTCCACTTCTGAATAAGATCTCACTCATGATTTCATTCCCTTCAACAACTTTCTTCATGCATAATATAGGCAATTGATTCATGCTTTTCTAGTTTATAAAAATGTATCTTGTTGCATAGTTCTTGGAAGACACACATGTTTTAAGTAGAGCAGGTACTTCAGGACGAGACCTAGACTTCATCACCAGTAACCACCTTCCACTTCATCCACTTTAGCCATCTCTTGTTTCACCATCACCCTCACTAGTTTTTCATCATTTTTCATTGAAATTCCCCTAGATACATTGAGCAAATCTAGCCATCCCTTATCTTCGATATTGACTCCTGAGTGCTCCTAGACCTTCTAACACACCATTCCACTCATCACACACCTTTCCCAAGCTTTCCAACACCTCACAATTAGCTCTCAGTTATATCTTGTAGGTTTCTATAATTCCTACGTGATCATCCTGTAGGTTTCTAGTACATCCTGTAGGTTTTCTTGAAATGGCCTGTTTTGAGGCTGAATTGATGGGAAACCTCTAGGAAGTCACAAAACACCTCCTAGGACCCCTCCACACCATCCAACCACTTCGTAAACCTTCTAGTCATCCTCAAACACCTTCCATCCATCTGTCACATCCATAAGAACAATTAGTTTTCATACTTGATTTTCCCTAAAAAAGCCAAAAAAATGAAAACATATTTAGTTTAGTTTTTTTCTTGCACATTAGTATGGTTTGATTCCTTTTACTTCTACCACCTAGATAGTAGAATTTGTTTAGTGTTGATTTAGCAATTCTTCTTAACATAGCTGCTTAAATGGTTAATTAGAGTATGGTGTGATTTAGCATTACATGTTGTTTTTTCATTTCTGGAGTAGAGTAGATTTTCCATTCTTCCATCAAAGAATCAAGCTTCTTTTGACTCCATAGAAGTCTAGCTTGGAACCCCAGTGGTCTCTCGCTGACTGAATAGTGACAACAAGCAAAACCATCACTTTTACTTGTGCATACAACACTGTCACCTCCAAGTTTGTACGAACCCATGGTTGATAAGTAAAGTTGGTAGCCCAGGAGCTGCAACATCCTTGATGCAATACTCGTACTCATCACGCAACAACATGCATATCCCTCTAGTTGTGGAAACCTATTTTTGCAACCTCCCAAGACCACTTTGGGTGAGATTGTGATCTGCTTACAGGTCTTTTCCAAAATGGCTAGTGATTGAGGGTTTTGTTGGTGCACAACACACTCTGAACCTGGGTCAAGGCCCCTTAAACCAGCATTGAGTTATGTTTGGCATATGTTTTGCTGATGTTTTAGTAGATGTATGTATATGTATATGGATGTAAATACCGCCATGAGCTAATTTATAAAGCTCCAATAAGAGGTATGTGTGTCATGTTGTCATGATGCTTTGCTTTTGAGTAGGTCTTTCATTGTAAATATTGCAACGAGCTAAGTTATAAAGCTCCCTGGGTAGTATGTTTGCCTTTCAGTGGTTTTGTTGAGGTCATAGTGTGGTTTAACATTGAGGATGGTTTTCCTCAAAGGGGAGGGTTTTGTAACAGCCATGGTGAAAATTTCATGTAATAAAAGTTAATAAAGGCAAAATAAGACCATGGTTAAGGGGCACTTATTCCAAGCTGAATGTTGGACAAAGATATCCTAGCGGGCATCATTGGATGTGTCTTTTGGCTAAGGAAAATTGGCAAAGCCATTAAAAGGAAAAAAGGCATTTTTGGAACATTTATTTAAGAAAATAAAGGAAATTAGGAGAAAATCAAGGTGAAATGTCACAGGTTACATGTGAGGAGGATATTGAAAGAAAATAATTGAAAATGAAGAAACTAGAGGCCTCATTCATAAAAGGGCTTTTGAGGATCAGTTGGTAACCTTTTGTCAGTTCAAGTTTGGATCTCTCTCATCATTCTCTCTCTCTCACTCTTGGTCACTTAGAGTTTTCTTGGAAGCACTCTAGCTTTGGATCAAGGAAAGAAACATAAGCAAAGGGAAAGGAAGGAAAAGTAGGATCAAGTAGCTTTAGCAGGAATACTTGTAGGTCACATTTTGCATGTGTGATTTCCTAGCTAGTTTGGAAATGGATGGATTTGAATGTTGGTGTATGTTTCTCTTGTTTTCGATGGCATGGTTTTGCTAGGTTATGATAGTGGTTTTCAGCCTAGCCTTGTCTTTTTCTGGATTCAATGGTATGTTGGGATGTTTATGTCAATTTTGAGCTTTGGTTTTCCAGATGGATTTCAGAATCCAAGGTGGAGTTGGTCTCAAGGTTCATTCCCAAAGCCCTAGGAATCCCTTGATCGGTTTTGGCGGGATACATAGTAAAGCCTGAGGGAGAAGTCTCGGCTTAATGCCTAGTGATCTAGGCTTGAATTATTGTAAATCCTGAGAGACTGGTCTCGATTTAGGGCCTAGTTATACAAGATTGGATTGTGGTAAACCCTAAGAGACAAGTAGACAAAAAATTCCTCAAGGATAGTGATGGATTTTGGATGGCATTCCAAGTTTGGTTCGGTTGTGATCGAAGAACCAATTCTGGTGTGGTCATGGTTTGGTGATGGTGCAGGTGGTTTAACCTCTGGATTCTCTTAGTTGTTTTTGGATTGGTTGTTCTATGAGATCCCAAATTCATGCTTGGAATATGGCACATGGATGATTGGTTGAAAGAGAGATTTGGTTCAGTCATGTCTATGGTTGGGTGATACATGGAAGTCCCAAACCTGGTCATATTTTCCTATGATTAATAAAAGCTAAGTTCTCTTACTTTTGCACTTGTTTATATGTGGATTTAATGGTTGTCATATCTATGATATTTATATGGTCATATCTCTTTGGGTAACTCAGATTCTTCTTGAGATAGCAAAATCTCCTGTATTTTATGAATCAAATATTGAACTTTAGGGGCTTCAGTGGAAGAAGAATGATTTGGCTTGTTTGGGATTTCAACAACGGGTTGTATAATTTTCTATGCAACTTCTCACTTAGGATTAGGGGTTTGGAAGATTTTCAAGAAGTTGGAGGTGACGGTGAGGGAGTTTTACTCTTAGAATGGCCTGTTGATTTGGATTTACTTTCCATTCACAGTCAGGCCCTCCTTCTAGTGCCAAAATGTTGAAGCCTTGAAAATCATTGCTTCAACATGGGGGAAAACCACCTGATCCAGGCCTTCGTTGGTAGATCCTTTTCCGTTTGGAGTAGTGGCTCCAATTGGGGATAATGGGACCAGTTTCCCAATCTATTTAATGATTGTTCTAATGGGGTGATATGTGATGTTTTGGAGTAATGTTTAAGCTAGAAGTAATCTAATATAAACTAATAATCACATGCATTTTATCCTAATTTAAACACCATCTAATTATAACTATGCCCGGGAGTAAATTGATGGATGTGATCTACAATAATGTCTTAAATCAATTGATAATAAATATCATTCAATTGCAATGAGAAATGAATTCATTTTAACAATAATCATTTGGTATAAAAATTTAGCTGAAATTATTGTGAAGGATATATCGCATAAGGAATTATTCATGTATTCAGCATAAAATATAGATCATTATCATACAAAAGTGCAATAATGGCAATCACGATTCAAACTTTCATACATAAATAACTTGAAAAGAAATCATTGCTTCATACATAAGTAAAAAGAATTATGAGATAAAAGTACCATTTATAATACGTCCTACTCATGTGCTTCAGCAATATTGATCTACTTTTAGTCCATTCAACACCATCTAAGAGTACAAAAGTGCAATTTCAGTAGAAGATGCTAAATCAGATAAAAATAAATCATGTTCCATTAATTTCACCAGAACTTCCTCAAAGGGACAGAAGTGCATGTTTTGAAGATTGTTTTTGATAAAATTTCTAGACCCCTCTCTAAATGCATGAGAGGGGTTTAAATACTTAAACTATAAAACTAAAAATATATTATTACAAAAATAGTTGAGGAGGTTTAAACGACCTGCCTCAAATTATGCAAAAATAAAATCAAAATAGAAATGAACATGGTGACTAGCTATCCTGCATTTGATCCTTCAGATCACAAATGTCCATCATGGGCTTGAGCTGTGTTGGTTGGCCGACTTCAGCTTTCAATTGTCCAGTGAATACGACATCAGTCAATGCTGGTGCCATTTTCTCCGTAGAAGTGGTTAGGCATCACAGGGTCATCCATTAGCTGTGAGGTTTTACCAAATGTCACCAATATGCTTCCCAGTTTAACCTATTTGTTTGCCTTATTACTTCTACTTTTTCTTCTATTGCCTATTTCCACGGTAGTTCAAGCTATTTCACATTAGGAAGAAAACCTCGAATGGATTTTGTCACAATGTTGGTGCTATGTAAATTTTCATTGACATTTCCTATGACACTATTTGTCACTGCTGATGCATCTATTGTTGCCTTTTCTGCCTCTTTAATCCGAGAATCCCAGTTCACAAATAATATTTCTTTATGCAACTCTTCTATTTTAGGAAAGTTGGATTTTCTCCCATCCTCTATATTCTCCCAGGTGATGAAATCGGAGACCTTTTTAAAGATTTCATCATATTCAAATCTCATTTCCATGACATGACTAGTCAATTTGTTACTGGTTTCGCAACAAGAGTTCCATTGCGAAATCTTCTGGCATAATAATTCTTTTTGGTGCATCAGCTGGGAGTTAACACTGAGCGCTTCGATAATAAACTGATCAATTTTTGGATCATCTTTATGTAGATCAGTTATTACCTGTATTTGTGCTTCCTTCTCTGTTAACATGGTTTGATGTTCTATTTGCATCTGCTCGAATTCCCATTGTAGCTTAGCTAACTATATCTCTGCCTGCTGGTCAGATTTTGCTTCCTGTAATTGTTGTTCAAGCGACATAATTTTTTCTTCTTTTTCTTTGATAAAAATTTGCACCTCTGTTGCTTTTTTGATGGTCATTATAGCATAGTCACCTGTAAACTATGAGGGTCTAGTAAGATTGGCAGACGAGACAATAAGTGAGTCTTTCCAGAGAACATCCATCGGTTCATTATCAGGGGTAATAGCAGCTGTAGAGTCCAATTTCCTTTTCTTCCTTTGTATTTTAACAACGACCTTATGTTGTGGGCTATAAAACACATCTACAGGGGGAATCTCCTCTATTCTCAAAATAATTTCAGAGGTGGGGGTAACAGGGATGTGTTTTACCTCTTGAGTATTTACAGTCTCTTCTGTTATAATTTCCTGAGTTGTTTTATGTTGTGGAGTTTGCAACTCTGGCATTTGTTCCTTTGTGTTGAGCCTTTTATTAAAATTGTCCCATTCTTCCTCTAAATCAATTACCAGGGGTTTTATTGGCTATGTGGAGACAACATGGATTTCAGCTTGCTAGCTGGCTAAAGTTTCTTTAGCTATCTTCTGTGTAGATTGGGTTGTATCCTTTACTGACTCCCTGCTTCTGCTTTTCCCATTTTATGATGACTTCTCTGATTCCCTAATAGATTTCTCTTGGGATTTTGCTCCAGAATTAGTTTTAGAAATTTTCTTTAGATTCAACTTAAATACTTACACTGGGAGTAGGCTCCCTTATTGGTTCAATCAATAATTGGTCCAATGGGACCTTTGACAACCTCCTTTCTCTGTAGGTGTAAAAGTTTTCAAGGTCTTCATGGTCAAAGAGTAATTGTGCCATATGCTTCACCTCTCTGAGGGTTTTTTTATGCAAAAAGATGTCATCAAAGACATTTTCCTCATTACTGAATACTTTTATTTTCACCAAAGTGGTAAAATATTTGACAGTGCCAAATGGGTCATACTGCCTTCCAGGGAGGTTAGGTAATTGCAGAGATAACATATTCTTTTCTTATTTAAATGCATACCCTAGGTTGTGTAATGAAAATGATCCACACTGTAAAGGGAACATAGGCCAAATGGCCTTTTTTTATTCCTTTAATGTCTTGCTCATCCCTCCCTCACTAGCTGTTTGATAGGCTATCTCTCTAGCCATCAATTTGTCTGGAACATAGTATGGGAGGACATGGGGGGAGGTGATGCTGCCAAATACCCTGATATATGTAAATGTCTCCTCCCCAAACCATCTGGCCACTGGGAGGATATCTACTTCAGCTTCTTGGGAAAACCTAGGGGCATCTCGATTATAAATCCGCTTGTGAATAGGGAGCATAACTCCATGAGAAATCTTGAAAAAATGTGGTTGAAAGTTGGATTCCCACATGTCCTTATGGTATATGTGAATGGGAAGTGGATTTTGAACAGTCCACTTCCATCCCATGATAGGGAATTTCGAACCAAAACAAATTGCATTCATTACATAGGTTCTCATAAAAATGGAGGGTAAACCCTCGAAGAAACACTTCTTTTCCTTCTATACTTCATTATTGTTCTTGCTAAATTGTCAGACAAAATTTGTGCCCAATTCATTACAGTTGCATTAACGACTGCATCTATTAATGGCAACCACTCTTGAGAGAAATTAGTACTATCGGTTTCGCCAAATAATCTACATAGCATGGCTGCTACAAAACTATTAGGGGGAAAAATAGACGAAGTAGTGTACATACCTTTTTTGTCTTTCTTGATTTTGTCCTGATTATTTGACCAGGTCTGGGTGCAGTCTGCTGGATCCTCATTCCCTTTGGTAAACTTCTCGACAAACTGCTTGTTGTAGATGGATTGTGGCTCTGGTAGGTGGTACATAAGACATAGGTTGTTAGGGGTAAAAGATCCCATAACCTCTTGGCTTCTTGTCTTGAATTATCTGTCTGAGGTATCAACTTCATCAATAACCCATTTAACCATGTCAATATAAGGGATTATCCTTGGGCGCACAGCTATGCGGTGCAAAAATGAGCATGCTGTCTCAAGCATGGAAGCATCTGAGGAATCACGTCCATCAACTGTAATTCTCGTTACCAAAATCCTTGGTTGCTCTTCCTCTAGTATATTATACATGGCCCCGCATGTAGAGGTTCATCCCTCTCTATTGCATTTAGTATCCGTAAACAGAAGAGTCATTTCTGACTTCTCAGAGACGATTGCCTTGCCTTTCTTCACCATTGCTTTCAAGGATTTTCTCTGCGGATTTTCCTTGAAAGTGAAGAACAACAACTATCGGATACACAAAGATGATAATGAACGTAAAGTGAAATAATGCAAATAACTTGTAAAGGTGATAAGAGGATTTTTATTCGAATGCACATAAGAAGATATCATATCATGCTAAGTGGATTTTCACACATAAATGTAGTTATCTCTTACTAAATGCCCAATAATTCTTTGTTATCCCTTAGCTTTAATGCTCATAAATGTCTGCATCGTTAAACAGGAAGAAAGATTTTAGGGTGGCAAGCCTTTGAACTGCAATAATGGAGATTTTTCAATTTGTGAAACAATATCGCAGATACAATATTGCATTATTCCTTTTCTCTTTTCTTACCTCCTGATGTGTTTTTGTGAGATGCCAGGTGTGAGTTGCTCGTTTATCGTTTCAAAACGTAGCTACTTGCCAATTTTTTCTATGTAAAAGACCCTTTTTAATGAGTGGCAGACCTAAAACATTTTCTTATGATATATTTAAGGAGTGGGTCCAGGTCTTGATCGTGTTTCACAATATCAGCTAGTGGTAAGTTTGTGGTTTTCGTTTGAATGCCCGAAATGCGATGTGATAAAGGTTATAATGCCATCGTAATTTCGTGTCTTGCATGTTCTGAGATAACCCTTTTAAGGCGGGTCCTTTATGAATGGTGACATGCATTGCAAGACTCAACTTTTGAAGAAAAATCTTAAGGACTTAGTTTATGTTAGAAATATGATAGCTTCGATCATAGAGTTTCCTTTCAATCATTTTTACTTGATTTGGAGGACTAGAAAGGTATTTTTATGATGCTTAATCATGTTGTATGTGGGAAGGTAAGCATTTAGTAGTTCTCTAGAAAAGGGGGGGTTTGATTGATATCTTGCTTTATTCCAAAAATAAAAGAAATGCCTAAATGCTAAGTTTGTTTTTTGGATGGATTTTTTAAAGGGTCCCCATCTATTAATGTAATATTAACTACTATCATTAATAAATGGGGGGTTGTTGAATAGCACAGCAGGTTGTTGAACCTCGCGATGGCCTTCTGTTTCTGGAATGTTAATTTTCCACGGATCCTCGTCCTCCTCTTCAGCAGTTATATTATAACATTCCAGCGTGCGACTCAACTGAGTAGCCCATTCAGGTTGCGTTAGGTATAAAGGATCCTGTGGTATCCTAAAGATGGCTAATTTCACCTCTTGTAGTGCCTCATCAATACCTTCAAACCCGTCCTCAAAACTAAATGTCATCATGAATCCTTCGCGCAGGATATCCCATTCATCTATCCCATGGCGGAGCTCTATTTCCATATAACAATTCATTGGGATAACATCAAGGGTATGACAAAATAGGTGAACCCACTTAGGTTGTGGCTTTTCTCCATAGGCCTACGTCCATTTGGCCAAATGTGCGCACAGATCATTCTGACCATTGTACTTGTCTATTAGTTGAATCTTAGGCATCCCAAATCGTGCTCTCATCATCCTCTTACATTCATGCCAATCATCGAAAGTTCCCTTCTGCGTACCCCACCATCTTGCAAGCATAGCGTGCAATGCCCAGTTCAAGCCTTGGAAGTGTTGTTTTTCTAGCACCTCCATTTCAAATGCATCCAAAAAGATATCTACCTCATTCAGTCCATCATAAGTAGGCAGATTTCTTACCTCTAATGACACACAACATAGCGACCAAGTCATCATGTTGCAATTCAGCGTAGTTACTTCGTGTAACCGATTCTGCCAACGTTCTATTTCCTCGTCGGAATTCGAAGTGTAGGAACTCTCCTGCTCCCATGTAATCCACCCATCCATGATGGGATTCACCTAGTCTTGGTCTTGAGCTATTATCTGATAGATGTAGTCCAGATCATCATCAATCTCATAATCGCGAACTGGTTCCGTATGGCGCGATACTTCAGTAGGATCTAGGGGTATTATTACAGGCAATGATTTCTTCTCAAAGATCATCTTTCGCTTCTTCATATTGATTACCCCATTCATATTAGTAGCCCATTCAATTCGCAGGAGTGCAGAGTAGGGATTGCTGTCATCAACAATCTCTATTACTTCAAAGTTTTCTAGTGCGCTCACTCCCTTGATATCCACAGTCACTCCCTGCAGTTTCCCCATGGGTATGATTTTCTGTTGATTCACCATACTCAGCTGAATCGGAGAACATTGCAGTGCAGGTCTCCCCATTCGCTCCCATGTCTACTTTGGTAGAAAATTCACATATGATCCCAAATTCAGAATGACTTGATCCATTTCATATTCCCCGATCTATGCGGCGAGTCTCATTCCACGCCCCGTCCTTGTCTTATGCTTTCCGATCTTGCGGACTATGAACGGTTCACCTGGCACAGTCACAGTACATTTATTGATAAGTTCCTATAACAATTTCACAGCCTTGCTGTCACATAGTAACTTCATACAGGTTTTGGGGAAATCTGTGAGAATAGAGGGGTCCATCTTCGGCTTTGGTTTATCCTTGCTTCCTGAAGTGGAGGTCTCAACAAAGCTCTTCTTAGCTTCCATGAATGCTTCACAAGCATGCCACAAATCAAACTTGGCATCTTTGATCGGGGCTTTGCAAACCCATGTACTATCTTCTGGCTATTTCCCCTTGTCATCTCCTATCATGATTCCACTTCAAAGCACAATATTTATGTTTGGATCTTCCTCGCATGGCTCAGACCTCATCATATGCAAGTTTTTAGTTGGGGGAGGTGGTAGCACTCCTTTGTCATGTATCCTAGCTATCAGCATAGGACAATCTTCTGTTTCATGATCAAACAACATGCAATACTTGCACAATGGGCGCATTGGATTAGTGCAATGATGGGCATAGTATCCTTGCCCTCCGCAATTGTAGCAAATCAATTGTCTGTGACCTCTACCAGGTCCTCCTCCACCTCAGCCTCATCTGTGCCCCTGAAATCCTGTCTGCGCCATCCCAAAATTCTGGTCAAGGGGACACATATCAGCCTGAACCCTGTAGGTAGGAATTCTATCCATTATCAATTCATAGCTCCTGCAAGTATGCTCATCATGTCTTACTGACCTACAAAAGTTGTAGAACAATTATTGCGGTGTTTTCACATACTTCTATAGAAAGTGGCAGTTATCCGTGCTATGTTTTCTAGCTACCTGAAAAATAGCGCACCATAAAGCAAGCACCATGCTAGGTCCTACTTGAGTTTCTAGCCTTAAAAGCATTGGTCCTCCTCCTGCAACGTAATTTGTGAAGACCAGGCAGTGGTCTTTGTCATGACCCTAACTCTTGCATTTCAAGCACCATACCTCTTCGTGTACCTCGGGTCGAACCGTCCTTTCCTACTTCAGACTTTGCATCTCCAGGCATAGATTTTTCAACTACACATGGATCTGTTGGACTCCTAGATTGGGATCCTGCATCGGAGTCTCATGTAATCTCATGGAAATATCCAAGGCCTCTTCCTGAGTGGTTATCTTCTACTGCAATAGTGCACTCCTTAAGTGAGGTAGTAGTGAAGCCACAAACCACTCGTGATGTTGTCCATCTTTCAAATTCATGTTGGCTTCGCGAATTGTACATTTCAACCCCTGATCTAGCTCCCAAGGCATCTTTCCTAGTTGCATTGCAATCTCTTTAAATCCCACAATCGACTGCACTTCAGATTTAGGCCTGCTAAATTCCCTATTTAGTGCTGCTTTGATGTCCACTACTCTCGCATTCGGGTTATCATTGGAGTACTTAATATACTAGGTTAGCGTGTGATCTTACAGAGCACTAACCAGTGTTGCCTTCTTTATATGGTCATCTGTAACACATTGAGCTTCCCATATAGCCCTTAGAATGAACCAGAATTGATCCGGATCCTCATTTACCAAACTTTTGAACAAAGACAACTTAATATGTTTTCCACACTGAATCACCATGGAGGTGGAGGTGGTAAGAGTGAATTTGGAGGTGATGGTGGTGAAGATAGAGGTGGTGTGGGTAGAGATGGTATTCGTGGGAATCCTTGTCTTATCAACTGAATAGTGCTTTGTGGAGAAACCTTCGATATTCCTTCTTCGTCTCTTCGTGGAGGTGAAATCAAGGGGCTATACTCCAGACCCTTATTTACTTCGTTCTTGTAACTTTTTCCACTTCACGTAGTCCCAAACATAAAGGTAGCCGCATAACCCATTTTTCACACAACAACATTTTAATACAAGTATTCAAAGATTTTATGTACTTAGCTCGTGGTCCTTTGAAAAAACGTCGCTCCACCTCGCTATAGCTAACTGAGGTGTCGACCGTGAACTCAGTAACAAATCCTCCTATGATGAGATCAAGCTAATGATCAATAGCATGTGAGATACTATCCTCCGATGCTTGCAAACTTCGCACTAGCTCCAGGGTCCACACAACAGACCGTCAAGTTTTCACCTTCCTCGGCTACCTACTAACTTCACGATCCACTTGTATAACTCAATAGGAAAGGAGGCACAAAAGATTTCATGGATCTCTATATATAGGTATCGGTCCAACCACTGTTTTTTTTACAGTCACGGGTTTTTGTTTTCTTGTGCCGCGAACTCATGAATCCTTCTATCCAACCAACCTTCGATTTCCTTCTTAGTTGGATTCCATTGATACGACATCACACATCTCTTATGCAGATTCCGATCCCGCCAATAGAACCATTTGTTGGCTTGAGGGGGCTTGACCCAGGTTCAATGTTAGTTAGCTAAACAAATCCCTACACTACTGTCCCTTTCGGCATCAACCCACTGAGCGCGGACTAAAGTCTCACCCGAAGCAGTATGGGGGGATGTTGGAACCAAGTTTCTGCACCCTTGAGATGGTTGTGATGTCCGTTTATTCCAGCTAGACTTGCCTTTGCACAACTTTCTTAGCCCTATATTCCACCCTTCAGTACCTTCGTGAAAGGATACAATCAGCTTTCGATCAGCCCTAACCAAGGGATGATATTCTTTGGTGCTACTAGGGCAGCGAGCTATGATATCTCCCAAACTATGCTAAGTATCTTACTTGTCTTATTAACAGATCTTAGTTAGCTTCATGTAAATAGATGTGCTTACTTGCATTACTTAACCAACACAATCACACGCATTTGTGAATCATATAATATTTATAAGTGAAATTCATACCCAACATAACTAGATGCATAAATAGGAAATAAAGATGCAAAAATTGTAGAATACTTCTCGTTATTGATAATTTTGAACAATTACAGACTCAACCCACCCCACACACTTAGTTGCAGGGGTTCATGCACTTAGCTGCAGACTTCTAGGCTCCACGCACTCAGTTGCAGAGCCTCTACCTACACTATGACCCAAAACTTAGACTCCTGCTTCAGAGCTATCTCTGATACATGTTCGATATTTTTTCATTTCTTTCTTTAACTACTTAGATCTTATCTCTATTTATACAATCCCATGCTCTATGGACCATGGGCAGATATTTTACAGCCAACATTACATTTCCAAAATAAGGGCAGACAACCCTATTACTCTTTAACACCTACGCGCTTCGTGACCACAAAATGCGGAGTATTTACATTTGGATTACAAAATTGGACCAAAATATGGGCTTTTAACCCCAAAATTTCCCTTGGGGGATCCTGTGCCCAACACTTGGCAGATCTACTATTTCTACCCACTTGCTTACATAGTCTATAAGAACCAGTATGTAAGCCTTTTGGTTTGATGGCAGATGGAATGTGCCAACAAAATCTAATGTCCGTCGTTCGAAAGGTTCTATTACCAATTGGGGTTGTAGCAACATTTCATCAGATTGACCAGGATGGCCCATCCTTTGGCAACTATCACAAGCTTGGACATATTTCTTAGCATATTTAAAAATAGTGGGCCAATAATAGCCCATTTTTAGTACATTATGCCCTATTCTCTAATATGCAAAGTGTCCTTAGAAGGGCTCGTCATGGCAAGCCTTCAAGATGTCATAAATTTCATCTTCACGAATGCATTTGTGTATGCACATATCAGACCCTATATGAAAAAGGTATCTGCCAATCCAAGAAAATCAGGCACTATCCTGGACAATCTATTTCCTTTCCCTTGTTGTCAAGTGTCTGGGCAGCTTTCCCACTGCCATATAATTTGCTACATCTGCATACCATGGTGTTTTGACTGCTACGACAAACAAATGTTTGTCTGGAAACTAGTCATCTACTGCCAATGGATCATTTATCTTTGGAATCCGAGACAAAAAAATCCTCGACTAAGTTTTCCTTCCCTGGACAGTCTTTAATGGTGATATCAAACTCCTGCAAAAGTAACAACCAACAAGTCACTTGACCATTTGTAATGGTTTTATTACCTAAGTACCAATGGTGGAATGATTAGTATATGGAAAAACTTGATAGCCAGTTATATAATGTCTAAATTTTTTTATGGCATAAATGATAGCAAAGAATTCCTTTTCTGTTACTTTATAATTAAGTTCCACAATAGTAATATTTTTGCTGATACAATAAATAGCATATGGATTTATATCCTCCTCTTGGCCAAGGACAACACCTATTGCTACATCTGACGTGTCTGTATAGATGTGAAAGGGCAGCTCCCAGTTGGGTCCATGAAATATTGGTGTTGTTGAAACTAATTTCTTCAAATCTGTAAAAGTTGTGTCACATTTATCAGACCATTTAAAGTCAACATTTCCTATTAAAGCATACAAAGGCATAGAAATTTGTGAATTTTTTTTGAAAAACCTACGATAATAACCTGCATATCCAAGGAAGCTACGTACCTCTATCTGAGTACAGGGTGTAGGTAGTAGGAGAATTACCTGTATATTTTCTAGATCTATTTGTATCCCAGCTGCAGAAATGTAGTGTCCGAGGATTACGCCTTCATCATCATGTGACACTTGACATTGCTTAAACATAGCCTAGTGGTGATGCATCGTTCCAAAACCTTCTCTAATGTTCGTAGTACTTGATCAAAGTCATCCCCATATGGGGTAAAGTCAACCATTTAAACTTCAAGTCCTTAATTTATCAGATCAACAAAAATGCGGACTATGGCCCTCTGAAACGTTGTTGGGGAATTACATAAGCCAAATGGTAATGCTCTATACGTGAATGTACCCCATGGGTAGGTAAAGGTGGTTTTTTCTTGGTCTTCAGGGGTGATTTTCATCTAATTGTAGCTGTTGAAGCCATCCAGAAAATAAAAGAACTATTTTCTTGCCAGTGCATCAAGGACTTGATCAATAAATGGAAGAGGGAAGTGGTCTTTCTATGTGGCCTTGTTCAATTCCTGATAATCCACATAGATGCGCCACTTCCCATTTTTCTTAAGAAAAACTACCAACGGAGAGACCCATTTGCTATCCGAAATGGGATAAATGAAATTCACATCTAGCAGCTTTTGTAGCTCTTCTTTTACAATATCTTTGAGATGTGGATTCAATCTCCACTAAGGTTGCCAGATAGGATGAGTATCCTTTTCGGTGTAGATATGATGCATACATAACTGTGGGTTGATGTCCTTCATGTTTGGATAATCCCAAGAAAAAGCCCCTTTATATTTTTATAGAAATTTAATGACCTTTTGTTGTTGGTCACTGTTGAGGGTATCATTAATGTTTAAAATATTGCCTC
This sequence comes from Pinus tabuliformis, assembly GCA_031772625.1. NCBI lineage: Eukaryota > Viridiplantae > Streptophyta > Pinopsida > Pinales > Pinaceae > Pinus > Pinus tabuliformis. The sequence continues at coordinate 1,082,377,762 of CM062811.1, forward strand.
ACTCAATTTCAATAGGCTTTCTATTATCAACGACAATTGTATGGATATGTTGATCATCAGTATCTTTCAAAAGGTCTTCTAGGGCTTCAATGTCAAGAATTTCTCTTAAAATTTGACATTTGACATTGTTCATATTGGCTGGCTGATTGATAAAGTTATTGATCACATCATCTTCAGTCTGATTCTTGAACTCAAGTGCCTCTGCTATAGTAAGCGGTGAATGAATCCTTTCCTCTAGGTTGGAGGGCTTTTGTTTATGCATTTTTATAATGTGCAGACTTGGTTTGGCAGGAGGATATAAAACAAGATTTTTTACAACATCCCCCTTAGCAATGGTCATGATGCCCTCTCGGCAACCTATGTAAGCATCAGATGTTGCCAGCCAAGGTTGGCCCAAAATTAGAGGGTGCCCATCTAATCAACTTTTTGGGTTTATGACAAGGAAATCTATTGGATACTCCCATGAATCAACAGAGACCATAATATCCTATAAGGTTACCTATGGTCTTACCACCAAACAATTAACGAGTTCTAGCAGTGTGGTGGTTAATTCTAGAGCTATGATACCAAGTGTCTTATAGGTTTCTGGTGTTAAGATGTTAATGGCTGCACCCAAGTCACCTAATGTGTTTGGACAAGAGAAGCCATATATTTGAATTGTAACTATGGGATTCCTAGGATCTTCATATTTTATCGGTGTTTCCCTGCACAAGATAAAATCAGACAAGGTCCCTACAACATGAATAGTGGGTGAAGCCTTTACTTTCCTCACATGTTTCTTCACACATAGCTCTTTAATTGTTTTAGCGTAAATAGGAATATCTTGGATGGCTTGGAGGAGAGGAATTTTAATGCAAAGGTTTTTCAGTTCCCCTATGAGATAAAATTTTGGATAAACAACTGGTTTAGGTATTGTTAATTTTTCAAGGAATGGGGAAGAAGTAACTGTGAGTTTTTTAGGATCTTTATGCTCAACTTTATCTTCTCCTTGTTTTATTTCAGTTTCATTCACAATCGATGGTGTATGTACAGGTGGGGTTTCTAACTCAATTGGTGGTTGGCCTCTATCTTCTTGAGGAGTGATGATGCATCTTGACCTCAGTCTATGTTCATTGGATTCCTTTTGTTAGGTCTCATAGTCTGGGCTTTCAACAATTTGCACGAGCTGAACCAATCTATTATTGGGGTTTGGATTCGGTTGGGCTAGTAGTTGGGGACGCAGAAGGGGCTGAGGATTTTGTTGTAATGGATATGGGGCTAATAATGTAGGTTGAGGTTGAGGACTTGTCCCCATAGGCGTATTGGTTATCCCTAAAGGTCGTTGCCAATTTGGAGACTAGTTCAAATTTTTTGAAGTAGAGGCAAGCCACTAGGATGGATATGGATTACCTCGCCAAAAAGAAGTAAAAGGAGAATTCGGCCAACCATTACCTAGAAAGGACTGAGTTGGCCGAGGTGACATAGGAAATGGTTGGGATTTCCAATTCGAGAAGGGTGATTAACCTTTCCACGTTGCTCTGGAATTTTGTTGTTGACTAAATGACGAAGAAGGAAAGAATTGAGATGTGTCTTGTGACATACCTGTGGGCTGGCTTTGCCACTGTTGATGTTGGTTCATTAAATATATTTGTTTTTTCTCTTCTTCTTCTTCTTTAAAAACTACTTTCAGCTCGGGAAGTGAAAAACACTGCTCAGTGGCATGGTCTTTGATGCATATAGCACATGTTTGGACCGTGTCCAATGGACACTCTCGTTAGTTGTGCAAAAAACATCCAAGTTCTATTCTTCTAAGGCTTGTTTTTGTTTGGCTTGTAAGATGTCCAACTGCATTGTAAAAGTGGCCAGGATTTCGGTCTTGAATTCCTCCAGGAGGTTACTGATTTCCATTCTTGTTATGCCTCCACTGTGTGTCTTGCTTCCTTTAGTCATAAGATCTCATCTTGCTGAACCGATGTGCGTACTACCTTGCGAACACCTAATACACAAGAAAACAATTTCATTATAATTCTCTTTAGAAATATCTCCCTTCCCCATCAAATTTAGAGTTTCTATCCATTCTTCTTTCATTCCTTTAATTAACATGGCTTTCAGGAATTCTTTTGGTAATGTGGAGTGAGGGGATATCTGCAAATTATAGTGAAATCGTTCGACATATTCTTCTAGAGTTTCATTATCCTTTGCAGACATCTTAAATATTTCATATTTCAATTCCATAGTCCTACAAGAGTCCTGATATTTGGTGAGAAAAGAAGTTTTCATGTTATCCCAATAGTTAATAGTGCATCCACCTAAACCCATGAACCACTTCAAAGTCGCTCCTTTTAGAGTAGAAGGGAACAACTTTAGTTTTTGAGGGTCGGTGGTATAATTGTATCCTCTGTAGAGGACGTCAAAATCGAATAAGAAGGCATTTGGATCCTCTATGGTCATCCCATGAAAGGTTGGGAGGTTTTGCAAGGGAATAGTTGTCATCGATGCATTGGCTACTGGTTCGACTATGGGGTATTCCAATGTCGAGGTTTGACCTTGAGGTTGATTCGCCATTTGGTAAAAAATGTGCCAATATCCTTTAGGGACTCCAGGGGGTGCTATTTGAATAAGTGGAGTATTCTCAATCCGAGATGGTTTTGTAGCACTACCCAGAGCTGGGATCACAAGAGATCCTCATTCAGACAACTGTGGCTCTACCTTATCAATTCCACTGCTTTCTTCCTCTCCTTCTCTTAAATTTCACGATTTTCCCTCTTGTAAAGGATCAAAATGTAAATTTTCTATAACCTAAAAGCTCTGTTCAGATCCTCCAATTTTGCTATGAATCTCAGAGTAGGCTACAGATGGTGAGCCTGCTGCCTAAGGGATTAAGGTAGGGCTTTTTCCAGATATAGTCTGGGGTCCTACTGATGCCTGTGACTCTTCTTTTCTTAGGATTTCATCTATAAAATTTGATCTCCCAACATTCACTGATCCCTTGGGTTTTATGGATTTAGGTGGGGGGTTTCTGATCTTTTTCTATCTCTTTATTCCTAGTCATTCATAAAAAAAGAACCCTACTCATATTTAACCTCTATGCATTTGCTGAAAAGCAGACTGATGAGAAAGAACTTTACTTGTTGGTTACATAGGTTCTTACCTCCCATTTTTAAAACCCAATTCTTTTATATAAAAAATAAAAAAAGAAATCACTTTGAAACACTCTCCCCAGAAACGGTGCCAAAATGTTGGTGCACTAAGATGACTATTAAAATCAATCTTAATACCTACATTAATCATCAACCTAGGGTAAGTTTGTTTATTTCAAGAGCGTTCAACATTTTCTATGCAAATGAATTCAGAGGCTAATTCATAATGAAATGATTTAGAATCTTTGCAATAATATCTAATTCTCGAAGTTCAATCCAAAACAATTCTGAAAGAAATATTTAACGCACTTTAAAATTTACTTTAATCTATTATGCAAAGAACTGAATCAGAATGCAAGTGAAAGGAATCACTCTTAGAAAATATAATTGGTATTAGCAATAATTCATTCAACATGAAGGAAATCTACAACAAATGAACAACAAGTAACTATGCAAGCATCTCATGGAAAGCAATCAACTATAAGCTTGAGATCTCTCATAACACTACTTTATAATGAACAACAATCGAATACTTAAATGAACCTGATCAATTTGGTAAAGGTTAACATGGATATGTAAAACACGGCAAGATCTAGAATCTAGTTTGAACAACGAAAGAAAATCATAATCATCAATACTCATTGCAATAGGAATAATTCTAATTTCACAAACTAACAATAATAAATGATTATAAGAATAAGCATAAATAAATATGACACAATTAAAGTAGTAAATCTCCTATCAACTGGGCCCAAAGTCTATAGAAGTCACTACTAAAAGATACTTAGAATATGATTATAGGTAAAACATAGTCTTCACTTGATGGCTTTATATAACTTCAGAAAGATAAATGGATAAAAGTGAATCCTCGGGATCAGGAGATCCTGAGGATTTCGCAACCGGAAATCTGATTTCATAACATAATAGAATTGATCCTCCTGGTCTTCCATTTTCCTTCATAATCAAGATGTTTTCCTTTTCCTTTCTTGGTCTCTGATGTTCTGTCGTTTGAACAACAATCGTTTAATTCATGTCGCTGCATATAAAGATAGCGAAAGTTAGTTTTTCATGCCGAGATTTTCCCAATTCATTAATGATTGGTTTCATCCAGCTTATCTGATTGTTCTTTCTATATTTATTCCTAAAATGAAGATAAATACATAAATACAAATGAATAATTAAGCTAATATGAGGATAAAACATACCTTTTCCATGACCCAACAACCACAACCATTATGGAATAATGGTGTCTAGATTTCCTTAGAAGACTTGTGATGAAATCAATGAAAATGACCTCCCATTTCCACTCTGGAATCGCAATCAATTGTAGTATTACACCTAGATTCTTACATTTTGCCTTTACCTACTGAAATTCCAGGCATCTAGCCACAAACTTTGCCATGTCCTTCTTCAAATTCAGCAAATAATAAAACTTCTTCAATGTTGTCAACGTCTTTTGATATCCTAAGTGACTTGAATATGGCTTAGCATGAAATTCCCTCAAGATGAGCTTCTTGAGCTCACTATTTTCTAGCACATATATCATGTCCCTAAATATAATCATTTTATCTATTGTAAGACGATAGTCCACATCGTGATCACTTGTACCCTACTGTAACCTATGCATAAGCTCCATGTACCTGTCATCCTACTAACCTTCCAGTAATATTTGATCTTGTAACTTTTGTTATAGACATTTTTGGGCAATGTAACCCCAATCATAAATGTCCGTAAACCAAGGGCTACTAAGTCCCTAAAAGTGTTGTTCCAACCCCTAAAAGAATAAGGTCATCTGATTACATCATCTCCCAGAAGTTCTCCATGAAAAACTACTCAGAACTGGTCAAAACTGGACTATCTCACCTGCACCATGGTCAAAGTGCACTGCATCCCACCTAAATGCACACGGGAGGTGTGATGCATACTGAAAAGCCCTTCTATGGTGTGCGATGGGTGAGAGTGGACATATGGCAGAGTCAATTTGCGAGGTGGAAGATCATGGAATCTTCCAGAAACTTCTCCTGTGACACGTGCCTCTCTGCATTCACCCAGGGATGAGTAAGAGATAATCAATCTCCAAGTGGAATCAAGAACTATCAGAGAGAGGACACTAATCAAATCTCAGAAGCTGACTCAACCCCTTTGCAAACATCTATATATGAATCCCTCATCCCAGAGATCTAGAGGCTAGAATTTGGTATCTTGTAAGGAAGTGTTGCTGGTTTCTTGATGTAACATCATAGTGTTGGGTGATCTAAGCTTTTCATGAGGTGAAGAAGGGCTTTCTTGCTGAGAGGATGACGCTAGGTCATAACAATTGGTTGTAATCCTCTTTGCTATTCTTGATTATTAATAAAGCTATTCAAGTTTTCCTCCACATTGTTGTATGATTGATGATATATGCATTTGTGTGGTCAATATATATCTGGTCCTATATTGTTTATGGTAGTAGATCTCTGTTCTTGGATAGTGTTATGCTGTTTTGATTCCACAGGTGCTCTTTGAAGCTGGGTAGACGAGGAAGCGAGTGGCAAAGATCTATCAGAAGAGAGAGGAATCAAGAAAGGAACCAAGCGCAAGACAGAGATTGGTCTCCTTTGTTCCCCTCTTATCTAATTCTCATAAAGGAAAACGAAAGTAGTTTTAGTTTGTTTGTTTCTAAGATAGCTACCTGTCTTAGTGTGACTAGCAACTCTGCATAGACACTAGATTTCCCGATAACAAAATGGCAACTCCATTGGGGAGCGAATAGATTGTTTGTTTGCCTATATTTGTTTGCTTTATAAACATACAAACGGAGCCTGAAGTCAAGCCAACTAGCCTTCGAACTGCATTTGCATAGGATCAATGCTGCTTCAGTCTATCTCCGGGTTTTGTTTATGAACTAAACAATCGATTTACAAACTCTCTAATTGCCCTTGTGGTGGCTCTAGTAACCTCTTTAGATCTACCCCTGTGATTTATTTACCGATTACCACTTGCTTGGCCTAAATCCCTAAACTGTGCTGCAAACTGTGATCAAGAACTGGATCAAAAGTCTCGCATTGTACCATCGCACCCTCTCTTCAAGGATATCAGTATGCATCGCACTTCCCATGTGTCGTAGGTGGGATGCATACTGGAATCCCTATGTAACAGGTGCGTTGATCAGAAATGGCTAATTTTGCCTCCAGACTTTGGTTTTTTTTCCCTCTTTTCAGCTCTATTCAGGAGTTTTGCTGTCTGTAGTCAGTATACCTCTGTTGGAAACCCCCTTCCTTGCCATTATTCCACCTCCATTGTGCAAAGAACTGTAAATTTTTTTATGTATTGTGAGCTATTTTTAGTTCTCTTTTACAAATAAGTAGCCTAATTGAACTGTCATTTCTTGATCTGGAAGTGTCGCAAGTGTCGTTTTCAGTCATAGAAGAGAATCCAATTGTTCTTGATAGTCGATTACACTATTACTCTTGTATTTGATTTGAATTAGTAGTTTTTCAAGTGTCAAAAGCAATCTTTCAATTCCAAATCACAAAGTGTCGTCATTGTCTTCATTTTGTCTTGAAAAGAAACTTGTTAGTAATGTCACTTTGAAAAATAATTCGGATTTGCGCTTAGCTTTCTTTTTATCATTCACACATTAAGAAGGCTGAAAACAAATACATGCATGTGCATTTGCATTTAGACTGTTTGTTGGTTTGATTTAGGACAGTGCATATAGTGTGTGCTCTCTGCTCTATGTTGAAATAATATCGTCTCTCTTTCCTTAGTAGCTAGGATTTTCATTGCAAAAAGAAGATTAAACGATTGTTTATCATCTTAGATTTCATTTTAGGAATTGTATATCTACATCACGCGGTGAACCTGAAAGGAAAATTTCTTAAGCAAGATCAACTGTAAAATAAATTTAATGAATCTAAAAATGATTTGGAACCTAACGCACAACATTTGGAAGTCTAGGCTAGAGACATATTCTGGCGTCGTAAAGCCTGGTAACTGTTGTTTTCATTGCTTGTTGGGTGATTCCTCCACTTTGAGGCGATAAGTGCCAGTACGAACTTGTGCTCCCATGTACCGTCGAGTATATATTGGGAGACCACAATAGGCTTTATCCTTTATCCATAGGAAGCCATGTCTGCCGCCCTATCGATCCCAATGCACTGAACACAGCATTCGAGAAGATTGACAGCCGTACCGTAAAATGTATTCTACAGTTTTGCGATTGGTTTGGTAATCCCTCTGTCTAGATTTCCAGAGTAGTCTCTTTCATTCCTTTTCGGACTCCTTAAAGGAAATGGTCCATCTGAGCACTTGTCACTTCAAGCTCATTAAAAATTGAAGGTGACTAGAGTCATCTTTTGTTTTTTCTCGACTCTTAAAAATTGAAAAAACAAGTTGTGTCAAAGCATCTAAAATTTATTTTAATTGGAATAAACATCACCTTTCCTACGTTGGTCTTAGGTTAAGAAAAATGGAGTCCACCAACCAAGGATTTTCCCTTGGAGGAAATCCTAGTCCTTTCTCCTCTTGGAGAGATGTTGGCACACCCCATATGGCCACATTATCACTTCCAGGATTGAAAATCGGCTTGCCCGTATGGCTCTTCTTGACCTCTGTTGTTTAGAACACCGTGATTCCTGAACAATCAAGTCAACAGCTAAATGATACCAGGGTTATCCCCCAACCTTCTACTTCGTCCAATTCTCCTTCTCCTCCTTCCTCTTCGCTTGATGAAGTTGGTAAAGCCAAAAATCAAGTAACTGAGGAGAAGAAGGAGAAAAAGAAGAAAGAGAAGAAGAAGAAGGAGCCAAAGGCGAAAAGGGGCAACCAGGCGTCGTCTAGCGAAAATCCACACACTGCACCGTCCAGGCCTAAATCACCATGTGTCATTTGCAAAGGAGACCACTATCATCGAGATTGTCCTTGCATCCCTCGGATCCTAAGGGATTGGTCTCCTCATTTGCACAATCCAGTGTCATCAACCTCTGACGATCATGTTGAGAATACACCGTCAACTAGTGAAAGTGAAGCCCCAGGAAAAAAAGGAAAATGTAAATTTCCTTGTAAACTGTGTGAAGGCGATCATGCCGTCCACCGTTGTCCCTTCTTAGATGAGGCTAAAAGAGTTTTGGACAACTGTCCGGTTTCACCGTTACGGCTTCCTCTTGGATATAAGAAACTCTTGCCGAGTCTGTCACTAGTTGAAAATCCAGCTGACACGCCATTGTGGTCGGCTGAAGCGTCTATCATTGAAGAGGAACCCTCTAAATCCACACTAGATGAAAGTCAAAAGGTCAAGGTGGAAGTTGACCCGGTCTTGCCTTCAGAAGGTCCATCTTCAGATGATACAGTCACCGGAGAGAACAAGAACGACACCGTTCAAATTCTCTTTGTAAGCACAGAATTCGATGAACATGGGGGCAGTCTACCCGTTCCTTTACCGCAGGAAGGAAGTTCGTCAGAGTCATATCCGGCTGTCTATTCGGTCCCACATCCAAGCAACCTAGTTGTTTCCTTCGATTGGAATCTACTAGGCAGACCCCGTTTACCGGCCAGTGTACCATTTCGAATCATTGCTCAAATATATAGAATGGTCATGGCCGGTACCATCATAGATGAAGGGGCTTCTATGAGTATCCTTTCCTCAACTGCTTGGAAAGTGCTTGGTTTGCCATTGCTTTTGCCTGAAATGAGAAATCTAACAGGCTTTAACAAAGGAACCAGTTTAGCATTAGGGATCCTTCCTAATGTACCGATAATATTGAGAAGGAAAACTGTTCACATGAATGTAATGGTAGTCTAAGGACCCCTAGATTATAATCTACTCCTTGGATGCGACTATATTTATTGCATGGGAGCCATTGTCTCCTCACTCTTTAGAGTAATGTGTTTTCCGCATGAAGGAAGAGTGGTCAAGCTCGTAGACCAGCTTTCATTCCTCGGTTCACACATAGAAAATAGTCAAATACCATCCTTGAATGGTCTTTTCATGCAAGGAATTTCTCATCAATCCCCAGTCCGTCCACCTGATGAGCGCAAGTGATTCAAAGGACATGACTGAAACCCAGGGGGCATGCACCCTGGTCTGTTTCGACAGGAAAACCTTGGGTATAGGGTAGGTTTCCGCGAAGGATAAATGACTGGTTTATGAGATTAGACTGGAATAAGATTCCTTCATCAAATTTATGTGAGTGGAGCCAGTTGTGCTACTCACCTTTGTTTATTTCGGTAGACATCGTCGAGGAAGTGTTTTGTCTGTAGTACGGATAGAACAATCTTTGGTAACTTGGAAATTTTTCACTATACCCGGGGGCATGCAAACCTTTTGGTGTGCAAGTGAAGAGAAACCATTTATTTTTTGAATTTGTAGGTCCTCTAACCCTTTAAACTTGTAGGATTGGTCATTTCCTAACTTGCATAAAGAAAGGATGCGAGGAAAAGCTTTGAAAAATGCCATTTTAAATGATACATCCTTATTATATGACTGTATCGAGCAGTTTTAATGCAGAATTCAAGCTCATTAAAAAATAAACATAAGCAATGAGAAAATGTTTCCCCCAGATTTTAAGCTCATTTATTAAAAAATGAACCAATTTCCGGTAAATAACCATCGTGAATGCATTATCATCAGCCTTTGAAGCCTTGGTCATGTTCTCATCATCACCTCCACTCTGTATTGGCCGATCATTCACCTCCATTTGATTTTTTACCCTTTTTGAGGAACAGCTGTGAAGAGTGACCCTGTTAGCCATCCTTGTGACACTGCCGTGATTGGAAGATTCCAAAACTTACCTGGAATTAGCTGCTGCCCGAATTTATCACTCGTTCCTCGAAAAACAAGTCTCCTTTAAGCTCTTTTCATCTGACTCGTAAAATACGAAAATATTGTCGAGCAATTGGCCTCTCCAGCTCGTTAAAGTGACCGGGAGTGCTATCCCTCTAGATTTTAATATTTTTGGACCTGAGGGATTATTATACAAAAAGATCGAGTGCTTGTTTTGTTCGGCTCGTTAAAATTACCAAAAATCCATCCCTTTTGTATTATTTTATACTTTTTTGGACTCAAGGGATTATATGACAAAAAAGGATTGTTGGAGTTTTCCTTATGTCCCTTTCAGACTCTCTAAAATTGAAAAGGACCGAGTTATCTTTGTCGTTAAACTCATTAAAACCGAATAGCGACAAACTTGTCCATACATACAAGAATGAGTTTCACTATTGCTAGGCTCGTTAAAAAATAGCGATGGGTTTTCCCGAAGGGAAAATTATATAACAAGCATATGTTATCCTCCTCAAGCTTGACAAAAATAAAGAGGTACTGGTCAGCAATGACTGGGGAAAAATTGGGAAGAAAACTTGAAGAAACTTTATTGGTAGCAAGTCACTCTTGAACATGACACTTTCACTCCACATCCGAGTCGGGTTGGGTTGTTCCGTTCACTGGTCATATCACCATTGGTCCATCACACCATCCATATTTGGGGTTAATGCTACCAATCCATCATGTCAGTGTCGCCAATATGTTTAAGAGAAGATGCTCAAAGAATTCACTTGTGTCTCATCCACTGCAATACATTTACGCTCCATTCTTTCATGACCGCCAACCTGAACCTTATGTCATCAGATCGTTTTCACCTCCATTAAAATCATTTGCTCCGTTCCGTGTCATTGATGTGGGATTCACTAAGGCCATCCTATGACGGATCGCTTCTTGTCGACATCAGCTCATTATATAGGAAGTCGATCTAGGAACAACCTTTTCAGTACTTTGAAGCTTGCATGCCTCAATGGCAAGTTTCTCACTTCCGGCGATAGGTTTACATCAATGGCCTTCGACCGAAAGATTTTGCATGGTGTTCGACGCCAAGTCCCTTATTCACACCACGTGAATTTTACTATAGTACCTTCAGGGCCATCATCATTATCAGTGATTCCTCTCGCGCCTGTTAACAGCTTACATCATTGGCTGGTAATCAGGCGATGTCTTTCCATGTTCGACTCCAGAACATCTCTCACATGGATCGACTTGTACTTTGAGTGAAGATCGAATGAGATTGAAGACCCTGGATCTAGTTTCATCCATCCGGGCTGCGATATATATTTAGGAAAATAAAGGCATCAAATGTACATCATTGCTGCACAGATAATCATCCAATCCAAGGGATGATGGCTCTACCAGAATCGTCAGTCTGCACTCAGACGATTGTCTATCTTATGTACATGAAAATGAATTTATAAAGCTGAGCATGGGAATGCCCGCCTCAACTAGATCATGAAAATATTATGAAGATAATGTATTGTATTGTATCTTATTACAAGTCACCTTACAACTCGAAAAAACTTCGGATCCTCATGATAAAGCATTTCACCCGACATCAAAAAGATTAACGACGTCATGCTTTAGGGGGCAACTGTTATAGACATTTTTGGGCACTGCAACCCCAATCATAAATGTCCATAAAGCAATGGCTCCTAAGTCCCTAAAAGTGTTTTTCCAACCCCTAAAAGAACAAGGTCAGCTGATTACATCATCTCCCAGAAGTTCTCCATGAAAAACTACTCAGAACTGGTCAAAATTGGACCATCTCACCTGCTCCATGGTCAAAGTGCACTGCATCCCACCTAAATGCACATGGGAGGTGCGATGCATAATGAAAATCCCTTCTATGGGGTGCGATGGGCGAGAGTGGACAAATGGCAGAGTCAATTTGCGAGGTGGAAGATCATGGAATCTTCCAGAAACTTCTCCTGTGATACTTGCCTCTCTGCATTCGCCCAGGGATGAGTAAGAGATCATCAATCTCCAAGTGGAATCAAGAACTATCAAAGAGAGGACACTAATCAAATCTCAGAAGCTGACTCAATCCCCTTGCAAACATCTATATATGGATCCCTCATCATAGAGATCCAGAGGCTGGAATTTGGTATCTTGTAAGGAAGTGCTGCTGGTTTCTTGGTGTAACATCATAGTGTTGGGTGATCTAAGCTTTTCATGAGGTGAAGAAGGGCTTTCTTGCTGAGAGGATGACGTTGGGTCAAAACAATTGGTTGTAATCCTCTTTGCTATTATTGATTATTAATAAAGCTATTCAAGTTTTCCTCCACATTCTTGTATGATTGATGATATATGCATTTGTGTGGTCAATATATATCTGGTCCTATATTGTTTATGGTAGTAGATCTCTATTCTTGGATAGTGTTATGCTGCTTTGATTCCACAGGTGCTCTTTGAAGCTGGGTAGACGAGGAAGCGAGTGGCAAAGATCTATCAGAAGGGAGAGGAATCAAGCAAGGAACCAAGCGCAAGACAGAGGTTGGTCTCCTTTGTTCCCCTCTTATCTACTTCTCATAAAGGAAAATGAAAGCAGTTTTAGTTTGTTTGTTTCTAAGATAGCTACCAGTCTTAGGGGGACTAGCAGCTCTGCATAGACACTAGATTTCCCAATAACAACTTCCTCCCATAAGAACTCATAGTTTTTATATGACTCACCTGTATCCACTTGCTAAGATCATCTTCAACCCTATTCTATTTACCCTTGATGTACCTAATCTCAAAATCGAACTCAATGATTGTGCTCAACCATTTAGCTTTCTTGGAATTCAGATTAGGTTGGTCAAATAGGTACCTCAATCCACTGTGATCACTCATCAAGATAAACCACCTACGAAGAAGAGACTGCCTCCAAATCTTCAAAGCATGGATGATCACTACCAACTCATAATCATGTGTTGGATAATTCTAGTTGTACGCATTCAATTCCCATCATTCATAACATACCAGGTTTCCTTCCTACATAAGAACTCCACGAAGTCCTCTCTTGCAAGAATTTGTACATACCATAAACTTCATGTCCGGATCTATAATCTTTAACACTGAAGCATTTTTCAACAATTCCTTTAATTGATCAAACGTTGCTACATATTCCTCTGTCCATTCAAATTTCTTACCTTGCCTTTACAATGATGTAATAGGATATGCAATCTAAGAGAATTTCCTGATGAACCTCCTATACTATTTGGCTATCCCCATACATGATTCTACCTCTTCGACATTTCTAGGAGTTGCATGCTCCATGATAGCCCTTATCTTCTCTGGATCCACTACTATACTTTCCTTGGATACAACATACCCCAAGTAATGTACCTCTATCTGAAAGAAATTGCATTTTCTAAGCTTAGCATACAACTTATGCTCTCTCAAAAATGTCAAAACCACTGCTAAATGATCAGCATGCTCTTCCTAATTTTTAAAATATATCAATATTTCATCAATGAACACGATAAAAAACTTTTCCAGATAATGACGAAACACACTATTCATCAAGCACATAGAGGGAGCTAGAACATTAGTCAAAACAAATTGAACTACAACAAACTCATAATTCTCGTGCTTAGTTCGAAAAATTTTCTTGTATATGCCCTCCTCCGTAATGTGTACCTGATCATATCTAGATATCAAATCAATCTTTGAGAACACTACTACTCCCTTCAATAGATCAAACAAGTCATCAATCCTCTACAATAGATACTTGTTCTTCATGGTCACCTTGTTCAATTGTCGGTAATCAATGCATAATCTAAAAGTACCGCTCTTCTTCTTCACAAAAAATATGGGTGCACACCAAGGTGATACACTTAGCCTGATGTATCCCTTGTTAATCATTTCCTTCAACTACAAATTTAACTATACTAACTCTGGAGTGCTCATCCTGTATCGTGACATTGATGCTGGTGCTTCTCCTGGTACTAATTCAATAGAAAAGTATACTTCCCTATGAGGTGGAAACTCTGAATTATATACTGGAAATACATCCTGAAACTGTTTTAAGATTAAGTACCTACTCAATACCTCTACATCCTCAACATCCTTACCCTTGTCACTAGAAACATGCATTGCAAATAGCACACACCCTTTTTTGTGATTGTGCTTTTCCTACATAGTTGTAACCATTCTAACTGATGTTTCCTTTTTCTTACCTTGTAAGATTCTTTGTTCTCCATTATCATCCAAGCATTCAATGGCTTTGTCATAAAAATCCACTTTGCTCCTATGAAGATATATCCAATCCATACCCAATAGCATACGATATGACCCCAATGGACATACATTCAAATGTCCTAATGTAGGCAAACAATTTAACTCGAATGCACAAGATATTACCCAATTATATACTCTCTTCTTTCTACTTGTATCCAACTTCACTAACCAAGATTTTGCATGCACTTCTTTATTCAAACCACACTTATCCACCAGGTTAGGACTAACATAACTATAATTAGATCCAGGGTCAATCACAATGTAAACAACTTGATCACAAAGCTTACCGTCCATCTCGATATTAGTTTGCTAGTGCTTTTCCTGCTTGTTATCTAGTGTTGCATAGATACAAGGAATGCTCTTCCCAACATCCCCAACAATATGTGCCTCCTATGCACTATAGTTCTGAGGCCTACCACGGTGATTTTGCAGAAAATTTCTCTTAATATGTTCCTTACCACATTTCCAACACTCCAACTAGAATGTACCATTACCTCTATTATGTTTTTGTGACCCATGTCCCTATCTAGCTACGTTGAATTTCTTGTATGGTGCAACATTTTATTTCTCTTTTGCATTTTGAGGCCTTGTTCTTTTTGGCTTCAATTTAACTTTACTTTTATCTTTCCTTTTCCATCCTTGCTGAGATTTATTCTCATGCTTTGACTTATCATAATAATGCTTCCATTTTCCAATAATATCCTCAAGCGATCGAGGCTCATCATACTCAATCTGATATCTAAAAGCTAACAGAAATCTTCTAACAATTATGCAAAATTTATCCTTCTAATCCTTAAGATATGGTACATACCTCAATAGTTCTAAGAAATTAGTTGTATACTCCTCATCTTTCATCGATCCCATCTTTAGCTCGTAAAATTATTTGGCCTTATTATCATGATACCTTTCTGACCAGTACTTCTTGAAAAGTCTTTTGAACTCATTCCAACTCAATTCCTCTATCCTGATGTATCTAACCTGCTTTACATCTTCCCACTAGATGTCTGCTTTCCATTTGAGCCTGAAGACAATTATTATGGCCTTCATATTCTCTGTGTACTCATGTAGCTCAAATAACTTCCTCATCCCAAGTAACAAAGCCTCTGCATCCTCTGGTTTATTAAAATATCCATCAAAATTAGGTGGCTTATATTTCTTAAACTCATCTGACAAATATCCCCCATCACTCCACCTATAAGGATGATAACAATGATGATCATAATGTCTATCGGAACCAGAACTAAAATGGTACCTGTGTCCATCAGCTCTCCAATCTCGAGTATCCAATAACCTTCCATCTCTAATCATGTCATCACTATTCGACCTAGTCCCACCATGAGATCTAGTGCCATATGCCCCATTATTTTTGTCCTCTTGTCCATGACTGATTTGAAGTGGTCCTTGTCTTTGTAATTATGAGATATTATGAAGGATTGCTACATTGACTTCTACTTTTTTCTCATATACCTGCATGAATATGTCATTATCTTCCCTGCAACTTCTTAATTCTTCCTTCAATATTTTCAATGTGTCTACTAAGTTTGAAGAGTTCCCAACACCATGCTACTCATTTGATCCATAGGGAGAGTCTTGTGAAATGTAGTCTACCATCTTGCTAGTCATCTTGATCTCTTTCCTTCCAAACATACCATGTCAACTAAACTGAAATATAAACATAACCAACTTACCTCAGTGTAGTTCAGGGAGGATATATCATCTCCAAGATAAAGGAGATTAGCGCAATAAACGTATGAAAATAAACATAACAACATATAGATATCATCCTAACCATAATATAGTCATTGATGCATGACCATATCAACCACACATCATGACCTCATTCATGACAACTACAAACATGTCAATGTATGCATAAAAATATATAAGCACTTACATGCATAACCGACATACACTCATGATAAACACATCCAAAAACACACCATCAACTTCCACATGGTGACACAAATGAAACCATGACCAAAACCATGCATACAACAAGTACATAGACCACAAGCATAAGGAACACATATGCAACCCACATGAATGCATTACCAACACACCGCCCATCCAATCTAAGGGGTGAGCCATGCTTGGATACCAATCTGTAACACCCTCCAACCACATTTACCCAAATTAACTAGTCCGCTAGGGTAAAAATGTGATGAGAGGCTATTACAATCTGATTCAACTCCCCATGTGTAGTTAAGGAAGTGGAACCAACACAACACAACCAATTTGACCTTCTGCACATGTCACAGAACCTACAAGAGCTAACCAACCCTTCCAAGTGATCAATCCCTTAGACAACTTGATGCTTCACTGCCCTAGAGCCTCAATCACTCCCATGACATGGGCATGCATGCGACTGGGGCCCTCCAAGCTCTCTCACGGTATGGGAATGCACGCTACTGGGGTCTTGTTAGGTCCTTATACTACTAGTGTAACCATTTATTGTTATTAGTAAAAACCCCTTATTATATTGTTGTGCCCATGTAGTCCCCATATTGTTATTATTGTGCCCCATAGAAGCCCATTGTTGTTATTATTGTGCCCTTACATTATTATTGTTGTGTCGGTTCTCATTATATTATGACCCCTTGTACTCCTATATACAGAAAGGAGGTCTTGTCATTTGTATCATCCAAGAATTGTTCATTTTTGTAACATAAAGGAGGTTTCCCCCTCGAAGAGACTGAATTCTAAGGCGTTGATCTTTCTTTTCTGTCTTTTTGTGAGCTGGTTTCATAACATTTGGTATGAGAGCTTGGATTCTAGGGTTTCACTGCTCCAAATAGGTCATCGTGGAAGTTTCACTATAATTTTTTTCCTGCGATGTTTCAGAAGCTAAAAAAAAAATACACTTGAGAAAAAATCTCACTGAAGCTTGGGTCTGGATTTCAGATCTTGACCCACTCTATTTTCAGAGATATT
Organism: Pinus tabuliformis; assembly: GCA_031772625.1. Taxonomy (NCBI): domain Eukaryota; kingdom Viridiplantae; phylum Streptophyta; class Pinopsida; order Pinales; family Pinaceae; genus Pinus; species Pinus tabuliformis. The sequence goes on from CM062811.1 coordinate 1,082,394,829, forward strand.
ATCTGAGGAAGATAGGGTCTTTGCAAGCTCCCTAATTCCATCTCAAACAGGTCATCATGGAATTTTCGCTCTAATTTGGTTTCTACAAAGGTTTAGATTCTGAAATTAAAACCCATTTGTGCCAAAATCTGGGTGACGCTTGGGCCCAAATTTTAGATCCCGTTTCACTATATTTTCGAAGATACCGTCCGAGACATTTATGATTTTTGCAATATCTTGAATTACATCCCAAATAGGTGACCTTGCGAAAATCATCATAACTTTCCTTCTGAGCATCAGATTGAATTTTCGTAAGAAGTTACAGAAATCAGACGACCTATATATTTCTGTATATCATTTTCAAGTCCTAAGGTTGCAACAATGACACGTGGCACTTCATACAAGTTTTCTCTTCTGAAAAGGTATATAATCAGGTCATCTTGGGAGATTGTGCATAAATATTTCTTGGAAAATCCAATTTCAATCAGACTAGTGACATTGGAAAGAGGACACAGAGGGATACCGTAGATTATAATTTCAAAATAGGGAGATCTAAAGTTACAGAGTTACAGTCGTTTCAAGATCGAGCTCCTAAAGTCAAGAAAAGGCAATATGAGGAAGTTTGATGGCAAGGATCCGACAAATTGGATACTATAGATGGAGAAATATTTTGATCTACATGAGGTGAAAATATTACAAAAGGTATGTATTTTATATTTTTATATAGAACCAAATCAATTTTTATGGTATGAAGGGCTTTGTTCTCGTAAACCACTTTTCACGTGGTCAATTTTCATGGAGGAAATGATAGCACATTATAAGGATACAAAGAGAAATGCCTTCGTTAGCCAATTGATAAATATAAAACAAAAGAGCTCAATGGCAGAGCACATTGAGGACTTTCAAAAATTGAATATAAGGGTAAATGATATTCCAAAGAATCAAAGGATTGATTTCTTCATAGGGACTTTAAAGGATAACATTCAACATGAGGTTCATCTTTGGGAACCTGATTTATTGGAGAAGGCATTTAGGTTGGCAAGAAAAATTGAAAGAGAAATTATGGAAACAAGGAATCCCACCAATCATGACTATAATTATGGAACTGGTTTTTCTCCTAGCCTTCCACAACCTACAAGGTTTACACCACAACAATTGGAAAAGAAAGGATAGAAAGGGCTTTGTTACAATTGTGATAGAAAATACACTAAAGGTCATAAGTGTGCTGAGAAGAAAATATTTTACATAGATTATGAAGAGAAAGAAGAAATGAATCTGACCATATCTTTTAAAGCATTGGCAAGAATTACCACTCCTTAAACTCTCAAGATAGAAGGACATATCAAGAAGAAAAAGCTTCAAGAAGTGAAAGATCACATCGAGAAAGAAGAAATGAATACGACCATATCTTGTAATGCATTGGTCGGAATTACCACTCCTCAAACTATCAAGATAGAAGGACATATCAAGAAGAAAAATGTTCAAGAAGTGAAAGATCACATCGAGCATCAAGAAATGAATTTGACCATATCTTGTAATGCATTGGAGGAAATTACCACTCCTCAAACTCTCAAGATAGAAGGACATATCAAGAAGAAAAATATTCAAGCAATGAAAGATCACATCGAGCATCAACAACAAGTTCTCCAACTTTTAAAGGATAATGCCACTTTGGTGTAGAATCAAATGAAATAACAGGTAGATCAACATTGCAACGAAAGAAGTTTTGATGTAGGCGAATGGGTATTTTTACGGCTACATCTCAAGCAAGCTATTTATGAGAAGGAAATGTTGGCAATACTACATGCACTTAAGAAATTGCGACCTTACCTAATGGGAAGACACTTCAAGGTAAAAATGGATCATGATAGTCTTAAATACTTTTTAGAACAAATATTATATTTAGAAGAACAGAAAAAATGGGTCGCAAATATGTTGGGTTATGAATTTGAAATCATCTACAAAAAAGGGAAGCAAAATGTTGTTGTAGATGCACTCTCAAGAAAAGATGAGGATGTGGAAGCATTGTTTTTTCTATTTCTATTATCCAACCAGATTGGATAAATGAAGCAAGGGATGAATGAGAGAAGGCCGAAGAAGTGCGGACACTCATTCAAAAGTTGCAGAAGATCCCAGTTCAAACCATATTGCCAGAACTTGATGAAGAAGGAAAAATCATATTGGATCCTCGAGCAGTCACATAAAGAAGAACCCAACAGCTACGAAATCAATCGATTTCAGAGTATCTCATCAAGTGGAAGAACTCACCTGCTAAAGATTCCACATGGGAGGACAAGAGCTTTATGCAGAAGAATCAAGCATTGAGGACAACACCTTTTGAAACAAAGGGGCATGTTAGGTCCCTATACTACTAGTGTAAACCCTTATTGTTATTAGTACAACCCCCTTATTATATTTTTGTGCCCATGTAGTCCACATATTGTTATTATTGTGCCCCATAGAAGCCCACTGTTGTTATTATTGTGCCCTTACATTATTATTGTTATGTCGTCTCTGATTATATTATGACCCCTTAGACTCCTATATATAGAAAGGAGGTCTTGTCATCTATATCATCCAAGAATTGTACATTTGTTTAATGTAAAGGATGTTTCCCCCTCTAAGAAGCTGAATTCTAAGGAGTTGATCTTTCTTTTCTATCTTTTTGTGAGATGGTTTCATAACAGGGCTTTTTCAACTAGTTTTAGGCTTGCAATCCTAGATTTTGTGCCACCATTTCATGGTCGTTACTCAGGCCACTACCCAGAACTCCATGAAACATTCAAGAATGAAAAGTAACATCAAGGTAATGATGCAAATGCAAATACTTTACTAGACATCTACTAGCCATGACAGGTATTTCGCCAAACATATCATGAATATGAAATCTACATGTCATAACAAAAATATGAGCATAGGGGTCTGTTGTGGCTAGCAACAACCCCCTTTTTTATTTAGTGTTATTCCTAATATTAAATAAGTGGGGGCCCTTAGAAAAAAATTTAAGAATCAAAGTAGCTTTTAAATTTCCTTTTTCGAATAAACTTACCATCATAAGCTTAGGAACCCCCCTTAAAAACTCATAAAAATTTAAGTTTGATGATAAGGTAAGACATAAAACATTTTCTTAGGGAATATCGCATCGCAGAAAGATAACGGGATACCTCCTTATGAGCTGAATTTTAAAAATTGCAAGATTGCGATGTGCGATAATGAAATATCGCATCGCATACAGCACAATTTACATTGAAAACATTTTAATTTGCCGATATGCGATGACGCCGATCGCAAAATCACATTTCGCAGAAAATAGGTTAACAAAGTTTATCATATATAACGTTTCTCTGATCTGTGATATTGCGATATTGCGATCTCACGATATCAGCAACAATGTGATAAAGCGATGTAACGAGCAGTCAACTTTGTGATGTTATCATTTTGCGATGTTGTAACCTGCGATGTTGTGATCTGCGATATTGCGAAGCAAATTGCTTCATCGCAGATCTTTTGAGCATGTTATTCAAGAAAAGTAATTTCCTTAAGCTGACACCTAGTTATGTGCTTTAATGCTAATAAATAAGGTAGTTGTCAGTTATTAATGGAATATGGGTTCGTGCTTATCAAAAAAAGCATCTCACGTAAGGTGGTATACTTGATGTCTCTATGGCATTTAAAAATTTCCTATCACCCTTCCTTGTCATTCATTTTCGCTTCACTTGTGAATTGCAGGAATGGAGAATAGAAGCCAATACAAAACAATACACAGGGTAAAATTAGAAAGAAAAGCAAAGCTCCGAGCTCAGAAGAAAAGGAAATGGCTCCCTTGTATATAGACATGGCCTATAATAGAGACGCGGGAATTGCTACGTGGGAAGGCATGTATAATCTGCTTGAAGAGGAGAGTCCTAGAGTAATGGAAGCAGTTGCTACCATGGGCTCAAGTGGTTCTTCTGAGGTATCCCTTACAGAGCTAGCTTGCTCATTCTTGCACCAGATAGCAGCAAGGCCCAAAATTCTTCCATACACGGACATGGTTAAGTGGACACTGGATAGAGTTGATATCAGAAACACACAGTTTAAGACTCAAAGTCAAGAGTTCACAGAAGTATTATTTTTACAAATTTTGAACTTTATATCTATTGGAAGGAAAAAACGCAAAAGGCAAAAAATGCATCAAGGAAACCCGGATTAAGAAACAGAGGTAGTTTCCGATGCACGATTAGCACCTAGTGCTAATCGCGCATCGCTAAGCATTTTTTTTCGAAAAGGCAAGTTGTTAATTGCCCAATCACCTGCAAGCTTTGAAAATTGCAAGAAAGCGATGAGATAGGCAGATTGGAAACAAAAGGCCCAAGAAAAGGCACAAGTAATTCAAAGGTTAACTAGGTTAAACTGGGATTATTACTGGGCTTACATAGTAAAGCCACATAGCCAATGGATGACTGTTAAGTGTATCATCAATTTGGCTGAAAAGATGGTGCCAGCTCTCGTCAATTCCGTTTTCTCAGCTCAGCTAAAAGCGGAAGTCGGCCAACCGCCTCTTCTCAAACAGATGCTGCATGCGTGCGATTTCAAGGACCAAATACAGAAGTAGTTTAATTTTAGATTTAATTTTAGCTTTAGTTTTGTTTTATTTTCCTAAAAAGAGGACGATCATTTAAACCGCATCCTATATTTTTGTAATAATTTATTTTTAGATTTAGTTAGTAGTATTTAAACCCTTCTCATGCATTTAGAGAAGGGTCCTAAAATTTATCAAAAACTTATCCCCAGAACATGCACTTTTGTACCCTCTGTGGAGGTTTTGATGAATGAATGGAACATGATTTATTGATGTTTGCATTTGATATCTGCTACTGATGTTGCACTTTTGTACTCTTAGTAGATATTTTATCAAGAAGAGATAAATCGTTATCACTTGAAGCTCATGAGTAGGACTAGTTATAAATGGTATTTCTATCTCTTAACTATTTTTGCCTTGTGTTAGAGTGATTTTCAGTTCAATTATTTATATATTAATGTATGAATGCCTGAGTTATCATTTGGCACTTTTGTACGGTGATAGCTATTTATTTATGCTTAGTGTATGAATAGCTTACTATGCGATATGTTTTTCACAACTGTTTCGTCTAACTTTTTATACGAAGTGGTTCATCTTTATTGAATTCTTTTCTCATAACATCTAAATGATATTTATTACCAGTTGTTGTTTGAAATCATTTTAGATCGCATAGAAGAAAGATCTCACCCCGGGTTAGTGTAGATTTACATATTTCTGTTGATTAGAATATAATTTCCTTATTGTTAGATTAGAATTAGAATAGAAGTATTCCATTTAGAAACTGTTAGAAACAGAAATATCCATCTTTCTCACACACACACACACATATTGGGAAACTGGTCCCATATCCCTAGTCGGACCCGCTATACCAAATGGAAAAGGAGGTGCCAACCAAGGTCCGGACCGGGCGGGTATCCCCCTTGTTGTAGACCCGATTTTTGGGGCTTCAACATATTTGGCGCTAGAAGGAGGGCCTCAAACTGTGAATTGCAAGAAAATCCAAATCTAAATACCATTCTGAGAGTAAATCTCCCTCACCATCTCCTCCGACTTCTCCATTGCATTCAGAAACCTTAAATCCAAAGTTAGAAGTCACTAGAGAAACAACCGCTGCTACAAACCCTGATATTTCAGAAAAATCTACTATTGAACCCCCTGAAGTTGAATCTTTGATCCAAAAACTTCAGTGATTTTCAATATCTCCTCAAAATTCTAATAAATCTCAAGGCAGCGTGACTTCGCAATATAATCCTGCTCATCTTCTTACTAGGTTAAAGAGTGAAAAGTTTGGTGTTCAGCCAACCGAATTCCCTCTACCTACTAGGAAGAGAGCAAGGAAGTCTCCTAAAGAATCTGATAGTGAGACTCTTTCATCATCATCATCCATCTCAACCTCTTCACCGCGAAGTCAACCATCCACTCCTCCACTTCAGATCATTATCCATCAGCCTATTGCAACTTCCTCAACTCCTTCTCAACCATCTGGAGTCATAATATCCTCATCTTCTCAACCACAAGGATCATCTTCTGCACTTTCCTCTGTTAGTAGTTCAGCAATGGCCCAAACTCCATGGAATAACCTAAGGGAAGTCTTAATGCCTACACCCTTGAGTCAGATACCGGCCCATCCTGAAAAATGGCTGCCTAAGTTTAACCCTGAGGCAGGCATGCTAGCAGAAGAGCATATAAATAATTTTATTTTATCTATAAATCTTAATGGAGTTGTTAATGGGGATGCTGTTGTTCGACTTTTCCCTTATACTTTGTAGGGGACAGCCGGATCATGTTATTTCTCGTTACGTTCTAGATCTATTATTAGTTGGGACATCTTCCAAGAACAATTTCTGACCAAGTTTCGTGATGACAGGTCTACAGCGACACTGATCAATGACTTGTATAATCTTAGGGCCGAGTCAAGAGAACCTATCAAAGATTTCAATTTACGTTTCAATAAAATTTTAAACAAAATTCCTACTGCTTCTCAGCCTAGTGAAGAAGTGCAAAGTGAGTGGTACATTACTGCTTTACCATCAAACTTAGCAATCTTTGTTGATAAGGCTAACAAAACAACCTTAGTTGAAAATATGAAAGAAGTGATAGCAGTAGAGAAACGTATTACAGCCCTAGAAAAGAAAAATGTGATGGAAGAATGAAAATCTAAGAAGGACTCTTTCAAAGAAGATCCCAAGAAAAAACAACTGAAAGATCCATTTGATTTAAAAGGATTACAAAAAGTTTTGAAGACCATGTCTAAAGAAATGGTCGACATCAAGAAATAAGTGGCAGAAACTTCTTCTAAAAATCCATATAGGCCTTTTAAAAGAAATCCTTCAACTGATTCCAAACCCCCTAGCTCTATATCAAATGCTGAGTCAGAAGAAGAAGAAGAGGAAAACACTATCGAAGAACATATCGATGAAGAAGAAGTTGTAGAGTTACAAGGTATGTGGGATTTCATCCTCCCAAATGAAGAAGATCAAGAGGCATTCCTAGTTAGTACTCGTATCAGAAATCAACTTGATCCTCCTCAGCCTACACCTAAGCCAAAGAGCACAAGCTCGGTGACAAAGGATAAAGTCGCAGCCAAGAAAACATCACCTAAAGTGACCCAAACCAGCCCAGTCCAAACAGACACATCTACTCCATCTAAAACGCTAATCGTTTTAGATGAAATGGAGTATAACATTGTAGAAGATATGAAAAACACTAGGGCTAATATTACTCTTTTCAAATTGAGAAAGTTAAAACACTAGCAGAAAGTACTTTTGAAAGATTTACATGCTGTGCCAGTTGCACCTTTACCAGCTGTTGTAATCTCTCAAGCTTCCCACGATATGGGAAGACCTCCAACTAGTACGATGAATAAAGTTGATCCAAATGATATCGCATTAATTTGAGGAAGATCGAGATTGCATACTCCCCCATTTCTCCTTACTTATGAAATTTTCAATAAAAATGTGCATAATTGCTTAGTTGATTCTGAAGCTTCATCAAATATTTTGCCAAGATCAATTTGTGCAAAATTGAACGTTCAACCATAGGAATACGTTGTGCACATAGTCCAATTATATCGATCACAAGTCGAAGTGATTGGCGAGTTAAATCAGGTTACCATAAGGTTGTCATCCAACCCAAAGGTGTGTCAAGTTATCGACATTTTAGTTGCTGATATTCCTAAATGTTATGGCTTGATTCTTAGCAGAGACTGGTCAGAAAAAATTCATGGATACTTTGCAACTGACTGGTCACATATGTGGCTGCCTTATAATGGTAAACCAAACCAAATAAAAGTTGAACACGAGCAACATCAAAAATACATAGTAACAGAACTGGAGGGAGAAAACGAACTAGTAGCATACAATTCTAACATCATAGGTAACTATTCAGTAGATTCTTTATTAGGAAATTTTAATGCTCATACTTCACCTTACTTAGAACATTCTATTTTATCTCAAGTAGAAAATATTACTCAAACAGATAGTTCTAAATGCATTAATTTTATAGATAGTCCTGTAAATAAATCTTTGTTTTGGAAACTATTTTTTGATGGCTCTAAGTCTAATGAAGGAGTAGGAGCAGGATGCGTGTTAGTAAGCCCAGAGGGAGATAAAATCATGTTAACCTACAAACTCGAATTTGAGTGTACCAACAATACCGCGGAATACGAAGCTCTAGTCCAAGGCTTGTACAAGGCAATCGGATTAGACGTCAAATACCTGCAAGTTTTCGGAGATTCTAAAATTGTAATAAGACAGGTACGTAATACTATACACTATTCATTAGGTCATTGAATGCATTACCAATCTTTAGTTCAAGATCTGATTGAACATTTTATAGCATTTAATATTTCATCAATTCCCAGACTCCAAAATGTTAGCGCAGACCTCTTAGCCAACGTAGCTTCCATGCTCATTCCTTCAGAAGATTTTAGCCCTAGCCGATTTTCAATTGAGTTAATTTTTAGACCATCTATTCCTGGTAACATTACCAATTGGAGGATTTTCAATGACGATCCTGATATTGTGAGTTTTCTCACATCTGAAGGATCCTATACCAATCAAATAATCGACGAAGACCAGCATGACCAACAATTGCTACAGGATAGTACTAACAATGCTATACCTAAATCAGTAGTCAAATTAGAAGACCTTTATGATTTGAAAGACCGATTTAAAAGATCTACCAATTCAAAACTCCAAAGTTCAACTTTGAATTATGAATTAGTAAATCTAGGAACTGATGCCAAACCATAGAATATCAACCTAGGCCTTGGCCTAGCCCCTAAAGAGAAATTAGCATATATCCGTCTCTTGAAACAATACAAAAGTGTCTTTGCCTGGAATTATGATGAACTCAAAACATATGACACTTCCATCATCCAACATACCATCCCAATGATCGATAATGAAAAACCTGTGCAACAAAAATTGAGAAAGATCCATCCCAATTTAGAAAATCAGATAAAAAATGAACTCAACAAGTTATTGAAAGCCAAAATAATCTTTCCCGTTAGACATTCTAAATGGGTTTCCAATATGGTACATGCTAGAAAGAAAAACGGAGATATTAGAATCTGCATTGACTTTTGAAACCTTAACAAGGCCTGCCAAAAGGATAATTTTCCTTTACCTCCCATGGAACAAATACTGTAGGCAGTTGCGGGCTCAGAACTAATGTCATTCTTGGATGGATTCTCAGGATACAACCAAGTGCTGGTACATCCCGACGATCAATTAAAAACGACATTCAGAACTAAGTGGGGCACATACGCGTATCAAAAGATGCCATTTGGGTTGATAAACGCGGGTGCCACATTTCAGAGAGCCATGGACATTGCATTCAAAGGGTTAGTTAATAAGTCAGTGGTAATTTATTTGGATGATATCACTATTTATTCCAAGAAATGAAACAACCATCTCAGGGATTTAAAACAAATCTTCCAACGTTGTTTAAGGTATGGGATTTCGCTTAACCCAAAAATATATTTTTTTGCATTAAGAGAAGGAAAGCTTCTAGGATTCATTGTGTCAAAATATGGAATTCACATCAATCCTGACAGAATCAAAGAAATTTCCATAGTTCCCCTACCTCACAATAAAAAATCCATGCAATCTTTCCTTGGCCAGATTAAATTTGTAAAGATATTCGTTCCAGACTTTTCTAGAATCATGTCTCCTTTACAAGCCATGATTAAAAAGAACACAAAATTTAAATGGGGCCAAGACAAACATGAAGCATTCAATCTAATCAAACAAGCAATTATCAATGCTCCATCTTTAGCAACCCCAAAATTTTCCCATCCTTTTATTTTGTATACATTTGCCTCAGATAGATCATATGTTGTGATACTCACTCAGGCAAATCAAGAAAAGGCGGAAGCCCCAATTGCTTTTTTCAGTTCTAATTTACAAGGTGCTGAATTGAATTATTCAGATGTGGAGAAACAAGCGTATGCTATTTTCAAAGCAATTAAATATTTCAAACCTTTCTTACTCAAGACACATACCAAGATCATAGTACCATTTCTAGCGGTAAGAATCTTCTAGTACAGAAGGATATGGGTGAGAAAAGGGCAAATTGGGTTACTGCCTTACAATAATACGACATAGAAATCAAACCAGAAAATATTGTAAAAGGTCAAGGCTTTTGCAAACTACTGGCAGGAGCATCGCTAATGCCTGAAAATCCATCTGAGGAGGTACAAGTGTACGAGGTAAGCCTAAATGATGTTGAGTCATTATATGCTGATATTATTTATTATTTAAAGAATTGATATGCTCCTTCAAACCTCGATCATACCAAGAAAAGAGCCCTAAGGTTAAAAGCCAAACAATATCAAATTGTTAATGACATTCTTTTTAGAATAAATTATGATTATGTTCTTCTTAGATGTCTTGAGAATTCTGAAGCTGAAAAAGTCTTGCAGGAACTCCACGATGAGCCAGTAGGTGGACACTACACTGGAGACACCACTGCTCATAAGATCTTACACACAGGCTATTACTAGCCCACATTATTCAAAGACGCACACAACTATGTAAGGAAATGCCAAATCTGTCAAACCGCTACTGGGAGACAAAATAAACCATCCTTGCCACTGCAACCAGTTACCATCGAACAGCCTTTTGATCAGTGGGGATTGGACATAATAGGTGAGATCGTTCCTCACTCTTCTAAAAAGCATAGATACATCCTCACAATGAAAGATTACTTTACAAAATGGGTAGAAGCGGTTCCACTCAAGACGGCTAATGCTGAAAATATCATTGAATTCATAGATCAGTTCATAATCACCAAGTTTGGATTGCCTTCCGCTGTAATGTTTGATAATGCATCATACTTTTCTGGTAATGCAATGACTAAATTTTCACTCAAAAGAGGTTTCAAACTTAAATACCCAACCAATTATTATCCACAAGGGAATGGGTTAGCCGAATCTACAAATAAGAACTTAATTAGAATCATTAAGCGAACCATTAACCAAAATCATAAAAATTGGCATAAGTCTTTAATAAATGCTTTATGGGCAAATCGAATAACACAGAAAGCCTCTATCGGCACTTCTCCCTTTAATTTAGTTATGGGAAAGAAGTGGTTCTTCCAACACATTTGGCAATTCCCTCTTTAGCCTTGGTTGAATATATTGATTAAATTAGAAGAACAATGAGAATGGGCTAAGATTGCTCACGCTCATCATCAAGCATTGGTAAAGGCCTCTTTTGATTCTAATATGATATCCAGAAAATATTTTCAGATGGGAGATCTAGTTTTAAAATGGGACAAGGCTCATGAGGAAAAGGGAAAACATACAAAATTTCAAAGAATGTGGCTTGGTCCTTTTCAGATTGTAGAAGTCATAGGTCCATCTACCTTCATGTTACAAGATTTAACAAGAAAAAGAGATTCTCTACCTGTTAATGGTCAGATTCTTAAAAAATATTTTCCATAGAAGAATTTCTTCTATTTTTGTAGAGTAGTTGTTTTTCTTTTTATAATAAAACCAGTTGTGCATGGTTACAATAGGCATTTACGAAAAAGACAGCAATTCTCTTTCAAATTTTGATCTTTCGCTTGTATAAATAACAAATCTTTTGGAAAATTGATCTTTATTATTGAAAGATACAGTTAAAAGCTCTAGCCTAGATATGATACTAGTTTCAACTTCATAAAATTTGATGAAAACAACCTTTAACGATAAATTGTTTTATATCAGTGCAATGAAAAGTATCAATAACAAAATAAAGACTCTCTGTAGAAAAGCTATTTCCAAAAACTCTATTATTATCGTTCAGAGCTATCTTAAGGAGACAATGAATTCCTCCCTACTAAGGAAATCACAACTTTCAGAGGAACAATCCAAGGATACACTTTATCTTAAAAGAGTAAGAGGTCTCATCACAAGCCAGCTTATCATAATCACAGATATTATAACTTACTGAGATTGCCAATATTGCATACCACAATAGGGAAATGACTCGAGATTGTTAAAATCAAAAGGCAAGGGGTCTCATCATGATCCAACTTGTTCAGCAAAGTTATGAATCAATGAATGACTGTGTCATGAATTGGCTACCAAACCAAGACATTGCTCTTTAATAATAAAAAGAAAATCAAAGCAATAAGTGTGGATGTGGATTCTTCTTTGAGAATTGTAGGTTTCTTTAAGTAGGATACAGGATCATTGCTGGGTAACAGGTAACCCTGTCGAGGCTATAAATGCCTGTTGGCAGCAGAGGCTCTACCTACGAAAAATGAGCATATTTAAAAACTAGTTTACAAAGAAGACTTTGTTTTATCTTTACAAACCAAGTAATGACTGATGTAAATACAAGGACTAGCTTGAGGCAGAAAATAATCAAGGTTGAAAATAGTTGAAACAAAATGTCATTGACATGTTAAAGCATAATGTACTTTATCTTTCTATAATAAAGTTTAACTTTTTAAAAAAATTTCTGTTTTGGAAGTTTTGAAAATTTAAAAAGCAGCGGAGATAACTGGTTCTTCCAAGTGAATTGCCAATTGTTGTGGCCAACAACAACCCCCCTTTTTATTTAGTGTTATTCCTAATACTAAATAAGTGGAGACCCTTAGCAAAAAATTTAAGAATCAAAGTAGTTTCTAAATTTCCTTTTTTGAATAAAATTACCATCATAAGCTTAGGAAGCCCCCCTTGAAAATTCATAAATATATAAGTTTGATGATAAGGTAAGACATAAAACCTTTCCTTAGGGAATATCGCATCGCAAAAAGATAACGAGATACCTCCTTATGAGCTGAATTTTAAAAATTGCGAGATTGCAATGTGCGATAATGAAATATCGCATCGCATACAACACAATTTACATTGAAAACATTTTAATTTGCCGATATGCGATGACGCTGATCGCAAAATCGCATTTCGCAGAAAACAAGTTAACAAAGTTTATCATATATAACGTTTCTACAATCTGCGATATTGCGATATTGCAATCTCGCTATATCAGCAAAAATGCGATAATGCGATGTAATGAGCAGTCAACTTTGTGATGTTATCATTTTGCGATGTTGCGATCTGCGATATTGTGAAGCAAATCACAAAATCGATTCATTGCAGATCTTTTGGGCATGTTATTCAAGAAAAGTAATTTCCTTAAGCTGACACCTGGTTATGCGCTTTAATGCTAATAAATAAGGTAATTGTCAGTTATTAATGGAATATGGGTTCATGCTTATCGAAAAAATCATCTCACGTAAGGTGGTATACTTGATGTCTCTGCGGCTTTTAAAACTTTCCTATCACCCTTCCCTGTCATTCATTTTCGCTTCACTTGTGGATTGCAGGAATGGAGAATAGAAGCCAATACAAAGCAATACGTAGGGTAAAATGGGAAAGAAAAGCAAAGCCCCGAGCTCAGAAGAAAAGGAAATGGCGCCCTTGTATACAGACAGGGCCTGTAACAGAGACGCAGGAATTGCTACGTGGGAACGCATGTATAATATGCTTGAAGAGGAGAATCCCAGAGTAATGGAAGTAGTTGCTATAGCGGGCTCAAATGGTTCTTCTGAGCCATCCCTTACAGAGCTAGCTTGCTCATTCTTGCACCAGATAGCAGCAAGGCCCAAAATTCTTCCATACATGGACATGGTTAAGTGGACACTGGATAGAGTTGATATTAAAAACACACAGTTTAAGACTCAAAGTCAAGAGTTCACAGAAGTATTATTTTTACAAATTTTGAACTTTATATCTGTTGGAAGGAAAAAACACAAAAGGCGAAAAATGCATCAAGGAAACCCAGATCAAGAAATGGAGGGAGTTTCCGATGCACGATTAGCGCCTAGCGCTAATCGCGCATCGCTGAGAATTTTTTTTCAAAAAGGAAAGCTGTTAATTTCCCAGTCACCTGCAAGCTCCGAAAATTGCAAGAAAGCGATGAGACATGCATATTGGAAACAGAAGGCCCAAGAAAAAGCACAAGCAATTCAAAGGTTAACTAGGTTAAACTGGGATTATTACTGGGCTTACTTAGTAAAGCCACATAGCCAATGGATGACTGTTAAGTGTATCATCAATTTGGCTGAAAAGATGGCGCCAGCTCTCGTCGATTCCGTTTTCTTAGCTCAGCTAAAAGCGGAAGTCGGACAGCCAACTCTTCTCAAATAGATGCTGCATGCGTGCGATTTCAAGGACCAAATACAGAAGTAGTTTAATTTTAGATTTAATTTTAGCTTTAATTTTGTTTTATTTTCCTGAAAAGAGGACGGTCATTTAAACCGCGTCCTATATTTTTGTAATAATTTATTTTTAGATTTATTTAGTAGTATTTAAACCCTTCTCATGCATTTAGAGAAGGGTCCTGAAATTTATCAAAAACTTATCCCCAGAACATGCAGTTTTGTACCCTATGTGGAGGTTTTGATGAATGAATGGAACAGGATTTATTGATGTTTGCATTTGATATCTGCTACTGATGTTTCACTTTTGTACTCTTAGTAGATATTTGATCAAGAAGAGATAAACCATTATCACTTGAAGCTCATGAGTAGGACTAGTTATAAATGGTATTTCTAACTCTTAACTATTTCTGCCTTGTGTTAGAGTGATTTTCAGTTCAATTATTTATATATTAATGTATGAATGCCTGAGTTATCATTTGGCACTTTTGTACGGTGATAGCTATTTATTTATGCTTAGTGTATGAATAGCTTACTATGCAATATGTTTTTCGCAACTATTTCGTCTAACTTTTTATACGAAGTGGTTCATCTTTATTGAATTCTTTTCTCATAACATCTGAATGATCTTTATTACCAGTTGTTGTTTGAAATCATTATAGATCGCATAGAAGAAAGATCTCACCCCGAGTTAGTGTAGATTTACATATTTCTGTTGATTAGAATATAATTTCCTTATTGTTAGGTTAGAATTATATTAGAAGTATTCCATTTAGAAACTGTTAGAAACAGAAATATCCATCTTTCTCAAACACACACACACATATTGGGAAACTGGTCCCATATCCCCAGTCGGACCCACTATACTAAACAGAAAAGGAGCTGCCAACCAAGGTCCAGACCGGGCGGGTATCCCCCTTGTTGTAGACCCGCTTTTCGGGGCTTCAACAGGGTCTCATACTTATTTTAGAATCACTAAGGAGCAATGATGCCTTATCACATTAGTTTCATTATCATCTATTAGGTCATATATTCATTGTTCATCCATTCATAAATTAAAACATGATGAGATCCATACATCATCACTATCATGAAACATGCTCATAACCTCCATATAAACAACAGAAATAATAAGGATATACCAACCATAAATGCCACATATGAACCATTACATTTTCTCATAAAATACCAAGGAAAGGAGCTCTTATTAATGAATGAAAAAGGCAAATGAGTGTGGGACTTCCATGAACCACGCGACCATAGATTCGCTGAACCAAATATTTCTTTCAGTTAATCACCCCCGTGCCATATTCCAAGCATGAATGTGGGACTCATAACCAAAGCTCAATAAGGGCTTCCCGAGGCTACACCACCTCACCCTCATCAATATAACTAGGCTTTACCGCAATCCTTAGTAGATCACAAAGCACAAATAATAAACATACAATACCAAGCTTCACCATAATCCTCACTGGATCACTAGGCCATAAACAAGCATGGATGCCACTGTACATCTCTACCTACACCAAGAGGAATATTCCTATCTCATAGTCTCTAAGATTTACCACAATCCACAGTATGATTGAGGGATCAATAGGCCATAACCAAGAGAATGGTCTTAGGGCTTCACCTTAATCCACACTAGATCACTAGGCCCTAACCAATACTTCACTCTCCAGGCTTTACCGTACATCCCATCCTAGGATTCCTATGCCTGATGGATAGCACCCACATCTAGGCTTTACCGTATATCCCTCCATTCACTAGTAAAGGATTCCTAGCCCCACCAAGGCAACACAAAATCTGATTTTATGGCAAACCACAATCTGGTTCAGGGGTTACTAGGTCATGTGTTCTTTCTTTTGGAGATCCACCTCACTTAGTTTCAAATCCATCTGAAAATCCATCTCAAGTAAAACATCAGAACCCATCACACCATGTCTATCCAAAAATGGCAAGGTAAGGCTGAATAACACTATCACACCTGGCAAAACCCATGTCAATGGTTGCAAGAAAACCAAGAACACACATGCTTAACCATGCATGAAAAAACTAGTATGGAATTCATACATGAAACCCAATACATCCAAAAAATATCACTATAGTTGCTTGATCCTACTATTCTTTGCTTGCTCTTTGCTTCATGTTGCCTTCTTTTCTTTTCTTGATCCAATGTTGAAGCGCTCCAAGAAAACTCTAAAGTATCCAAGAGTGTGTGAGAGAGAGAGAACTCCAAAAATGAACTGACAAAAGCTACCCACTAATCCTCAGAGGCCTTTTTATTAATGAGGCACCTATTTTCTTCAAATTTCCATTATTTCATTTAATCTTCCTCCTCGCATGCAACTTGTGACCTCTCACCTTCCATTTCTCCTAATTTCCATTATTTTCATAAATAAACTACCAATAACGCCATTTTGCCTTTCCAAAGCCTTTGTCATTGCCTTTTCCAATTTCGTTATCCATAATAAACCGAAATGAATGCCCACACTAGTATGTTTTGTCCAACATTCAACTTTGAAGACATGTTCCATGACCAAGGTGTTTAGTGTAGGAATTGCAACTCAGCAAACTCTTTCAACACTTAATTTTTTATCCTGGTGCTATGCAAGCTTAAAGGCGTAGCATAGGAAATGCCAAGAAATGATATGAACCTTCACTAAATCTGTTCCAATCTTTCTTAATTATAGTTTGCAGAATAAGAAAGATCACATAGCAAAAAATACCAAGAGAATTCTGGTGTTGGAATGAAAAAGAAAGTGTTGGTAGGCCGAAATGCCCCATTTTTATCCCCTTCCTATCACAAAACCACAATCATTAACCTCCTCCTTCCTGCGCTAGTCCAAGAATATTGTCCATTCCTACATAAACTTCATATTTCATGTTTAAGGTTTATTAGGTTCTTAATTAATAATTTTAAGTCGATTTTGTGCCTTTAATATTTCTTGTAACTTATATTTACTTTCCTAAAGTATTTGATAAGATAAAGTATTAATCGTTATGCTAGCTTGATCTAGTGTAGGAAGATTACTCTCTTCTATCAACTATCCATTCCGTGATCTCCGTAACAGTTTGACCACTTCACGTGGGCATCTTGGTCCACCTCGTCCAGTTTGGTTTTGGTCATCCAAAGTTGAACTCAAAACAGAGGACAATCAGGGATATGGTTGAGGATCTGTCTACGACCACGAATATTTCACACCTTATTATAGCCGTCGACTTAATTTTGTAATTTTGTTTGTTATTTTGTTTCGGCCGAAAGGCTTGATTTGGAACGACTGTAATTTTTTGTTACGACCACAAGACAAAGGGTTGTATAAAATGTAGATTTCAGATTGAACTAAGATAGTAAGTAATAGCGATAGCAGATCATTGTAATTTCTGGTTTAGTTGTAATTTCATTGTCTCCCACGTTTTGGACTGGACTTGAACTCAAATGTATATTTGCTGATCGGAATTAATACAAGGAGCTTTGCCATGATTTACTCATTCTACGTTATAATTCTTCATTGATGTGTTGATAACATGTTGAAGGTTTTCATTTCATAAAATGGGAAACGAGCTGGTTTGCTAGGGCCCAACCAACCCAACTCGTTTACCCTCTTGATTTGTTATCTTAAAGGTGTGTTAACTTTATTTATTTACAGAAATGTGGATTGAATCTTGATTTCGTGCTTGCTTACGAATTCTGATTTGTCTCATTAAAACAATCAAGTGTGAACGGATCCGTTGTGTGAAAGTTAATTTCAATCACTTCATGTAATTCCTTTTTTTTCTTGGTTTTCTTTCGCTTGGATCATGCACACAAGATCCTTCCTACACCAGTGCATGTAGGATCTTGCACCCTGGTTCGCTAGTTCATTTACAACAAATGTTTCATTCTTTTTCTTTTACATGATTTAATCCATTTCTGCAAAACAAGCATTATCATCCGAAGGAGGCATCCCTAATACTGAAAGTCAAATTCTTAAAGATTAAAGATAAGTTTAGGAAATAGGAAAGAGCATTGTTGCATATCTCAATTTGTATTTTCACTTCACGATTTAAGGAAAAAGACTAGAAGTAATTTGGAATATTACAGTGAACCATTTCGAGTTATATTTGTTTACATGCAAAACCCCTTTGACTGAAGAAAGTTTTCTTTAATTTCGAAGATTGTTTTTATATTAAGAGTTTATTTCTATTTTTGAGATTCAGTCGATTAAAGCATTCTTTTCGTGTGCAATATTATTTCAGATTCTACTCGCACTTGCAATTATTTTTATAGTTAACATGCTCTTTTATTTTCCCAAAAGCAAATTGGAATATTTGGTGTAGGAAGCTCTGTTCTGGTACAAGGACTAGTGTCTTGTTATAGGAACAGAGTGCTCTAAGCCTTGAGGCTTAGAGCCCCTACAGGAAAATATAAGTCTTCAATATAAGTGTAAGTTATACTTCTCATATAAGTTCTGTACCTGAACTAGTGCAAGCAGATTGTAAGATTACATGAATGACCGCTTAGTGTGAGAAGGAAAATCATTTAGAAAGAAAATATTTTCAAGGGCCCACTTGTTAAACTGCCATCACCTATACTGAGGAAAAACATAAAGTTTCACTTCAGAAATTAAGATTGTTTACAACAATGTGAAATTTCCTTTATTTGATTTCTTCACAAATGCATTCTTTTACATTCTAGCACTAGAATTACGTTGGTGTTAATTTCCTTTGAGATTTTTCTGTTTGATTCTGAAAAGTTTAAGTTGAGAAGTAGTAATAGAAATAGGAAGAGTTCATACCACTTCCGCCATTACCTGTGCTTCATTTCTAAGTTTATGAAACCCCTGGGTTTAAGTCTTGAAGGAGCTTGCTTAAGTGCAATTCCTGCACCCAACATTTTGGCATTGTTGCCATGGAGGTGATTTGAATTGGTAAGAATTTTCTATTTTTTGAAATAGGGATAAGTCTACTATTATTTTTTCCTACAGTGTGCTTCTATTGCTTGAAGGAATTTATAGGTGTTTAATTATTTTTGAGTTGCAACATTTTATTGGAATTTTGTTTTGTCATTTTTTTAAATGAATGCCTAAAAGAGGTAGGGGTCCAAAGCCCACTAGGGGCCAAAGAAATACTGATAAATATAAAGTAAAATCTCATATTGGGCCTTCTTTTGTAGGAAGAAAGTAAAAACAAACCCATACTCATAACGCAGGAACAATCTACTTGGGCTCTGGTAGCAACGGTCTAGGTGTGACACAACCCACAAAGGGGAAGAAGCAGACTATTGGAACCCATAGTCAGCCTTCTCAGCCTGTTGAGAGTGGTTTGCATGGAGGAGCAACAATGGCAGATCAGGAAGACCATGTAGAAGGAACTGGTGAAAATCAGGGAAATGAGGAACAATCCACTTTTGGATTCCCAATTGTGGATCCTGATACATCGTGAAAATGAAAAATATTTCACCATCAGCTCTTCCTCATTTCTATGGTAAGGTGAATGAAGACTTAGACTCTTTCTTATTTGAGTTTGATCTTTTGTGTAGAAGTTATGATTATTCATCTCATGCCCAGAAGTTAAAGTTGTTTCTCACAACTCTCAAGGACGTAGCACTCCGCTGGTTCATGGGACTAGGAGGAAACACTATATCTTCTTGGGAACAAATGAAGAGAGTGTTCTTGTCAAAATATCACGAATATTGTAAAACTATAGCTATTCAAGATGCAATCTTTACTATTGTGTAAAATGATGATGAGACTCTAGAGGACAAATTGGAGAGATTCTTGTACATCCTCCAAAGGTCAAACCACAAATTTGATCTAAGTACCATTAGAACCTTGTTCTTATGAGGGCTTACTGATGATGCTAAGAATAATCTAAATCTTTTAGGACAAGGGGATATTGCTCAGAAATATTTTGATCAAATCTGTGACTTGTGCACGAAATTCTCGAGGAACCAATATAGATCCGGTAAAGGAATTCAGAATAGAAATAAGAAAACCGAATCTACTAATGCTATGATCATTGGATTAGAAAACAAAATGGACAATATGAAAATTGAAATAATGAATATTGTTAGTCAACACATAGAATCTTTGAAGTTTTAGAAAAAAATTGTAGAGGAATAAGAGTCATTGTCTATTTTTTTTCCAAAATGTAGAAAAATTCATCTTTTAAGATAATGTCCTCTCGATATTAAAGGAACTAATAAATGTGCAATTTGTACAGAGAACCATGCCACGAAAAAATGTCCCTCCATACCTAGGCTAAAAGCTATACTTGAAGGAGGACAACATGAAGTTGAATCATTACATGCTATGGGAGCATTAAGAAACTAGCCTTAGGTAAGTGCAAGTATGGCTCTTGAACTGCCACTGCATTTTTTTGGTTATAATGCACATTCATATTCCTATCCTAACACTAGCCACTCTCAATATTGGCAGCATGGGAACCAATATCATTATGGAAAACCCTCCCAATCTTGGCAACAAGGATGGAGAGGGCCAAACCATTCACACCATTCCTATCTTGCACCTATGAAGTCATACCCACCTACATATGCACCTTACCAAGTTCCACAACCATCATTACCTCAGCTGAGTCAACCAATGCAACCATTCCCTTTACCTCCATCGTTTCTACCTCCTCAGCTACCTCCCCAAACTTTACCAAAGCCCAATAAAAAAGCGGTACAAATGATCCACTCTATGAACCCACTATTCTCATCCAGATATCAGTCCATGTTGGTTGGAGTCAATGATCTCCAATTGAGATCGTGGAAGATAATATCCTCATAAAATCAAAAGCATCCTATGGTGATTATCAACGAGAAAGGTGAGGAGGAAAATCCTGACCATTCTAAAAAATATGTCACCATCCAGCCTATCCCCATACCTTCTGAGCCTTTTCCATCTTCTTCCAACCGACCTCCCTATCTAGAAAGGTTAGTTGTGGAGAAGAATGACCCCATTGCTGACTCTAGCCTGGCCTCTGAGCTTAGAAACCTTTTCATAAAGGTACCTTTGCTTGAAGCTATTAAGGAGATCCCCATTTGCATAAAAATTATTAGGGAACTCTGTCTCAAGAAGCCAGGAAGGAGAAGACTAAAACCTTAAACTACTCAATTTGTTGGTAGAGTAGCAGAGTTAATGACAGGATGTATGCACATGGAGAAATATATTGACCCCAGAAACCCTACTGTCTCTGTTTAGATAGGTGATGTCGTTGTATATAATGTACTTATAGACCTAGGGGCGGCCATTAATGTTATGACCAAGAAAACCATGGATCAACTTGGATTGGTCCATATTCGTCCTACTCCCACTGTGCTTCAACTAGCAGATAGATCTAAAATTAAGCCGGAATGGGTGTTGGATGATGTGGTCATTTCAGGATCCACCATATTTATATTCAGGATGGATCCCGACCTGTCCGACAACCTAAATTCATATGAACCCAGCTCTAAGAGATGTTATGGGTCTCTCCATTGGTATTAGTCTCAAAAAAATATGGGAGATGGCACATTTGTATTGACTACAGAGAATTGAACAAAGCCACTCTCTAGGATTACTTCCCCCTCCCTTTCATTGACCAGGTACTTGATACCCTTGCTGGTAAGAAGTACTTTTCTTTTCTAGATGGATTTAGTGGTTATAACCAGATACAGATTGCATCCGAGGATCAAGACAAAACCACTTTTACATGTCCATGGGGTACATTTTCTTATCAAGTGCTTCCCTATGGGCTATGTAATGCCCTAGCTACCTTTCAAATGGAACTCTTGGCCATTTTTACTGACTTTGAGTGTGTGGAAATCTATATGGATGACTTTTCTGTGTTTGGTGATTCATTTCAGGAAGCCCTCAAAAATCTAGAAAAAGTTCTTCTTTGCTACTAAGAAGCTCATCTTTCCTTCAGCAACGAAAAATGAAGATTAATGTGCAAGGTGGGAGTGGTTCTTAGCCATCTTATTTTTGACAAAGGTATTGAGGTTGACCCTACAAAAATAGAAATTATTTTTTGAGTCTTCCTGTACCCAAAATTCAAAGGGAAGTGAGAGGTTTTCTAGGACATGCAGGCTACTATAGGAGATTCGTTGATAATTTCTCAAGGACACCTACCCCCCTTTTCTGAATTTTGGTTAAATATAGTGAGTTTTCCTAGTCCACAGCTTGCCAACAGTTCTTTGAGACATTGAAGGAAAAACTAGTTCAGGCACCAGTTTTGAGAGGACCAAACGGGTCCCTACCATTTCATATTTCCTCTGATGCCTCATATACTACTATTGGCACAACTTTAGGACAAGAATAAGACAAACAATCATATGCTATTTATTTCATTAGTAAAAACTTGTCACCCGCTAAACTAAATTATGCAGTTACTAAGAAAAACTTTTTAGTTGTAATTTTTTCCATTAATAAATTCAGACATTATATTACAAGATATGAAGTCTTTATGCATACTGACCATTCCGCAATAAGATATTTGATGAATAAACCATTAACTAGTAGTAGAGTGACTAGTTGGTTATTATTGTTATAGGAATTTAATATTACCATTATTGATAGACCGGGAAAATCTAATGTAGTAGCAGATTATCTTTCAAGATTAAATAATCCTGGTGAAGAAATTCTTGTTGATGATGATTTTCCTGACGAACATCTTTTTGCTGTGTTAACAAAATCCCCGTGGTTTGCTAACATAGCTAACTATTTAGTCACTAGAAAATTACCACCTCACTTATCCGCTTGTGAAAAGTGGAATATCATACAGAAAAGCATTGCATATTCCTGGATTCAAGGAGACCTCTTTTACACTGGCACAGATATTATTATCCGTAGATGTGTAAGAGAGGAAGAAGTGTTTGATATTTTAAAATCTGCCAATGATGAACCTTGTGGAGGTCACTTTGCCTACAAGCGGACTGCATACAAAGTGTTACGAGCTGGCTATTTTTGGCCCCCCTTGGTTAAGGATGCCAAACAGTATGTCAAGCGATGTGACAGCTGTCAGCAAATTGGCCAACCTAATCAAACCAATGAAATGCCTTTATGTCCTCAGGTTATGATTGAGCCTTTTGAAAAATGGGCCATTGATTTTGTAAGACTAATAAATCCAACATCATTAAATAAAAAGCATATGTTGGTTTGTATAGATTTCATTACAAAATGGGTAGAAGCTAAAGTTGTTTCTTTTGCTACTGAAAGAGTTTTTATTTTTGTTTTCTTTTTACTGAAATCTTCACTAGATTTTGTGTGACTAGAGAAATTGTTTCTGACAATGGACCACAGTTTATTTCTAATCTGGTAGAGGGTGTGATGGAGCAGTACAAAATTCGGCACAGAAATCTACACCGTATCTCCCACAAGAAAATGGTCAGGTGGAGTCCACAAACAAGGTGATTAAGTCCATCCTCACAAACACAATAAATATTCACAGAAAGGATTAGGCTGACAAATTACTGGAAGCCTTGTGGGCATACCAAACCACTTGGAGGAATAGCACAGGACACACACCATATGAGCTGGTGTACGGGAACAAGTCCTCTTGTCGATAGAGTTTCAGATCAAGACTTTCAGGACTACAGTGCAATTGGGGATAGATCTCTTTGAAGCACAACAACAACTTCTTCTACAGTTGAATGAGTTAGATGAATTTTGAAGGGATGAGGTTCAACAGAACATCTTGGTTCAACAGCAGCTGAAGAAGTGGCATGACAAGTCTATCCAGAAGAAGCAATTCCAACTAGGTGATTGGGTACTCCTTTACAATTCTAGATTCAAATATTTTAAATGGAAATTCCATACATTATGGATGGGACCTTATGAGGTGGTCAAAGTGTTTGAAAATGGAGCGGTAGAAATTAAAAATATTGATGGAAGGAATTATGTGTTCTTGGTAAATGGGCATAGATTGAAGGTGTATTTTCAGCCCCTAACTAAAGGAGATTTTATGCAGCAAGTCCAACAACAATCTGAAAAGGAGTTAGTAGGTGGCAATAACAACCTATTAAAAAATTAATCCTTTCTTTCTTTTCCTCATCGAATAATATATATATATATATATATATATATATGAAAAGAAAAAAATGACAAAAATAAAAAGTATAATTTTTATTTTCCTGTAATTATGAAAATTAGTTGACTGACATGATTGCAGAAGGATCAACCTAAAAACTAGCATTCTGGCAGGAAGATCAAAATTTCAATAAAAAAGGGATGTTACTTGATTTTTTAGATATGTTGGCTGACACTAAGAATAACCAAGTTCAAGGAACCCACCCCTTACCCAAGTTTGGGGTAATTGGCATGGAAATTTTTACCCATGTAAATGCTTAATTCCCGCTGCAATTACTTTTTTTGGCACCAGTGCAGGCAGACCTTGAAGATAAAATTCTTTCTTTCTTCTATTTTCCCATTTCTTAATTCGCGCTATTTTTCTTTTCTGATTCCCATAATGAATCACCCTCCTTTTTCTTCTAAGAAAATTATCCCTGTCTGATTTCGTAAAATCCTTCTTTTCCCCTTGAAATTTTTTCCCACATCCAATTCTCGTTTATCCCCCTTGGTAGTATTATTCTTGGAATCCCTGTTATGGCACTCCTTCCCATTCTAAAAATTACCCCTTCCCACTTCTTTGTTCCCTCATGGATCGATTACAGGATCTGATACAATCATATCAGAAGGCATGCTCATGAAACACCAAAGAACGGAAAATAAAGCTTCTCTTGTATATTCAAGAAATTTTTAAAGTCCAGCAAAAGAACTGAGTTCTATCATATTTTTTTATTATTATCCGCTCTTTCTTCGATGATACACAAATCCCTGGTGCAGGAACATGCATGATTGGTGCAGGTGGGTTGAGTGTAAGCACGTTGTAGTGCAAGCAGGCTCAGTGCAAGCAGGATCAATCCAAGCACGATCAGTGTAAGCACACAAACACAATGCAAAGAATTATTTAAACACAGAACAAAAGCATTTGATGCAGAACATTTATTGAGAAATTTACATTTTTTATTCCTGCAGATGAATAACTACCACAATGATAGATCATAGCATTGTATTATTTAAATTTTGGTTAAAACCTTTTTTTATCATTTACTAATTTAGGGAGAAACCATTTAAGTGCAAGATATTTTAGGTTCTAAAGTCCAATATTTTTAATGAGTACCAAAGTACACCTTACGTGAATTATGAGGAAATCATGGATAGTACAGATCCACCTGAAATCCTACACTTACCTCAATTGAAAAGATCCTCCATCACTTGGTCATGATAGCCTTACCTCATAATCTGATCCCCCATGACTGTTACACTGTTACCGCAAAAATTTCAGCCTCCTCCAATTATCATTGCCTTCCCATAGCAGATTGATATATGTGTGCATCCATCCCAAAGGGGAGATTTTAATCATTAAACGTGATTGGATGGAAGCGATCAACAAGACGGTGGAATGGTCGGATCTCGATCATAAAATTCTCAATAGCTCCCTTGCACTCTGCAGTGTGAAATCTCCCCAAGGCTGTGATAGAGAATTGAGGTGAATCCCACACACAGATGGTGCCCGTGAGACATGAACCATCATCTGTGAAGGAGATAGAGAAAATGGTCGAGTATCGAGGTAGTCTTGCACTATTGCAAGAATCGGGATTTCTCCCATTTTTGCAAAAATTCAACAAGTTCGATACGACCGTGGCTCTGGAATTTGCAAAGACATTCGAGGAAGGTCGAGCTAAAGTAGGCTCACTGTAATTTGAGGTCATGGAGGAACCTATAGCATGAGCTGCAAGCTTTTCAACTACAGGCGAAAAATGGTTCAAAAAGGAGAGGATCGAAAGGAAAAGATGGCACCGATTTATGGTCGATGGAAAGCTCAAAGTCAACTGGAAGAAAGGGCTTTTGTAGAGTGCCATGCTTGGAAAATGGTGAGACCTCCTATGCATATTACAAAAATTTTTGACCTGCAAGGGACGTTACACATTAACATTTGTGTACCATATCAAGTTGTTGTTGCATTTTGAATCATGGAAACACATCAATTTCCCTTATTACCTGCTCCGAAGTTTAGAGAAAATGGCAAAAGGAGTGCAGAACAGGAGTGTCAGTCGGGTTGCATATAAATGGTACCATCAAGGGCTCATCGAATTCATGGTCAAGAAAGAGCTGGAGGCTAAGGGAATAACCTGGGAGGCGTTCTTGAAAGAATTTCAGGAAAGAATTGCAGGGGAGTCAGCGAGAAAACATTCAGGCAAGAAGAGAAAATTTGAGACGAAAAGTAAGAAAAGAAGGGTGTAAGTAGGAGAGAAATCTGTTGAAGAAACCCATCCTTGACAAAAAGAAGAATGACTAAGACCTCAATGAAGAGAAGGACTGTCTCTTTGGGGACAAGTCATGCTCGGTCGAGATCTCCGATTTTGATTGACGAAACACCCCAGGATTCACCTGGAGATCATAACCTATCGGTTCTCGCCGATGCAATAGCTCACACAGTGGGGAACGAAGAAGATGTAGAGAAGGAGAATGACATACTCTTCTCAGCCTTCGTTCATAAATTGAATAAGAAAAGAATGGAAACAATTGCAAGTAAAGACCTGAAAGAGTGTCAAGTAGATGACAAGGCACAACACATAGAAGCCCTTGATAATTTTAATGAACAAGATACTGAATCCCATGATGAATTGAAGGAACAGGGTACTGAAGCCCCTGACGAGGCAAAGGAATAGGGTACTAAAGCCCCTACTAACGTGAATTAATAGGGTATTGAAGCCCCTGCTAAGTTGGATGTATAGGGCATTGAAAGCCCTGATGAGTTAGACACATAGGGGGATGAAACCGTCTGTGACATGGAAGCCCCTGGCACTGAAACCCTTAGTGATATTATGATGCAGATGCTGGATGGCCAAGATGGTTTTGATCTTGGCAACGATGGTACATGTTTCAAATCAGTTGCAGAGAAAGTTCTCACACCAAATGAGCTGGAAATAGAGACCTCTACCCTCTATCTAAATAACCAGATAGTAGAGCTCTAGAAGAAAATTCATGACTTGGAGGCATTAAACCGGGTCATGAAGGAGCAGACTTGGCAAAAGCAAGGCAAGATAGAGTTGGTAGAAGAGGACAAAGAACAAAAACATCAAGTGAATATATGGAATTTTTGGGCTTCTAAATGTTATAAGTGCCTCAAGAAGGTGACAAAACAACTTAAGAAATCCCGAGGAAGGAAGACAAAGGTAGTGAAGGCATGAATCAGTAACCAAGTGCATGATTGAAAGATGACTTCCTACGTGAAGATTTCTGAAGCAGGTAAAAGTTGTGTGAGGACACACAATAACTTAGGGATGGGAGGATGTTGGTAGGCCGAAATTCCCCATTTTTATCCCTTTCCTATCACAAAACCACAATCATTAACTTCTGTTTTTCTACATAAACCTCCTCATCCCTGCACTAGTCCAAGAATATTGTTCATTCCTACATAAACTTCATATTTCATGTTTAAGGTTTATTATGTGCTTAATTAATCATTTCAAATAGATTTCATGCCTTTAATATTTCTCGTAACATATATTTACTTTCCTAAAGTATTTGATAAGCTAAAGTATTAATTGTTATGCTAGCTTGATCTAGTGAAGGAAGATTCCTGCGCTACCAGCAACTATCCATTCCATGATCTCCATAACAATTCGATCACTTCACATGGGCATCTTGGTCCACGTTGTCCAATTCAGTTGCAGTCAACCGGAGTTGAACTCAAAATGGAGTACAATCAGTGATATGGTCGAGGATTAGTCTACGGCCACGAATAGTTCACACCTTATTATAGCCATCAACTTAATCTTGTAATTATGTTTGTTATTTTGTTTCAGCCGAAAGGCTTGATTTGGAACGATTGTAATTTTTGGTTACAACCATAGGCTGAAGGGCTGTATAAAATGTAGATTTCATATAAAAGTAAGCTAGCAAGCGATAGCGATAGTAGGTCGTTGTAATTTCTGGTTTATTTGTAATTTCGTTGCCACCCTCGTTCTGGGCTGGACTTGAACTCAAATGTATAATTTCTAATTGGAATTAATACAAGGAGCTGCGCCATGATTTTCTCATCGTGCATTATAATTCTTCATTGATGTGTTGATAATGTGCTCAAGGTTTTCGTTTCCTAAAATGAGAAACAATCTGGTTGGCTAGGGCCTAGCCAACCCAGCTCGTTTACCCTCTTTCTTTGTTATCTTAAAGGTGTGTTAACTTTATTTACTTCCAGAAGCATGGTTTGAATCTTGATTTTGTGCTTGCTTATGAAATATGATTTGTCTCATTAAAACAATCAAGTATGAATGAATCCGTTGTGTGAAAGTTGAATTCAATCCAGTGCATGTAGGATCTTGCACCTCGGTTCACTAATTCGTTTACAACAAATGTTTCATTCTTTTTCTTTTACATGATTTAATCAATTTTTACAAAGCAAGCGTTATCATCTGAAGGAGGCATCCCTAATACTGAAAGTTGAATGTTTAAAGATTAAATATAACTTCAGGAAATAGAAAAGAACGTTGTTGCATATCTCAATTTGTATTTGCACTTCACGATTTAAGGAAAAAGGCAAGAAGTAATTTGGAATATTACAGTGAACCATTTTGAGTTATATTTGTTTACATGCAAAACCCCTTTGGCTGAAGAAAGTTTGCTTTACTTTCAAAGATATTTTTTATCTTAAGAGTTTATTTCTATTTTTGAGATTCAAACAATTACAAAATTCTTTTTGTGTGCAATATTATTTCATATTCTACTCGCACTTTCAATTCTTTTTATATTTAACATGCTCTTTTATTTTTCCAAAAGCGGATTGGAATATTTGGTGTAGGAAGCTATGTTCTGGTACAAGGAATAGTGTCTTGTTACAAGAATAGAGTGTTCCAAACCTTAAGGCTTAGAGCCCCTACAAGAAGATATAAGTCTTCAGTATAAGTGTAAGTTATACTTATCACATAAGTTTTGTACCTACATTAGTGCAATCAGATTGCAAGAGTACAGGAACGATCACTTAGTGTGAGAAGGAAAATCATTTAGAAGGTAGATCTTTTCAAGGGCCCACTTGTTAAACTACCATCACCTATACTGAGGATAAAAATAGAGTTTCACTTCAGAAATTATGATTGTTTACAACAACTTGAAAGTTCCTTTATTTGATTTTTTTGCAAATGCATTCTTTTACATTCCAGCACTAGAATTAATTTGGTGTTAATTGCCTTTGAGATTTTTCTGTTTGATTCTACAAAGTTCCAGTTGAGAAGTAGGAATAGAAATAGGAAAATTTCATACCACTTCTGGCATTACCTATGCTTCGTCTCTAAGTTTAAGAAACCCCCAGGTTGAAAATTAAGTGTTGAAGCAGCGTTCTTAAGAGAAATTCCTGCACCCAACAGAAAGTACTTTGAAAAAACTCAAGGAAAGGAACTTCAAATTGCCATGAACAATATTGATCAATAAAAGATAAATATATGAGACTAAGTTCATTGCAGTCGTAGGAAAAAGGAGTAATTAAACTGTTAAGGACATTTTTCTTCATTAAATATTTTCCTTCTTTCATTGAATAGTCGTTCCTGCACCACAACAATCTTCCTATACTGAAATGACATTCCTGTACTAAAGTGATGTTCCTGCACTAGAATTATGTATTGTGCTTGCACTGAAGATTTCAACCTTCATACAAGAGCTTTGGGTTCCTATACTAGAGCACTATGTTCCTATACAAGGATATCGGTTCCTGTACCAAGAAATCAGTGTTCTTGTACCGGGTTTCCAAACCACTTGCAAAAAATGAAAAGGGTGTTAATTAAGAATAAATTGCAAGGCGAAACAGGGCTGGGGAAATAAACTTTTATAAGAAAAATACTCTTTAACTAATCATACATTATGAAATAAAAGGTACTTCGAAAGTCAAAGAAAAATACTCGCTAGAATAGGAAACTTCTTGCATGTCAAAAGTAACTATCTACCCCAAATACAGGCAAGCTTATTCTTGAGATGACTATTATTATGTAAATCAGATCTGCACTTATTATAAATAGAAGTTTTAGCTTAGTGGTCCCTTCAATAATTTCATTGTTAAACTGAGTTACTTCCACAAGGGAAACCAGTGCAGGCACAGATCTATATAATGAAAACAATGTTTCATTAAGGTTCATAAAGATAAATTGATTCTAAACTGAACTTTCATAATGAGAATACTTGGAAACTCCACTCAAAAATAAAACACGATTTGCAGAAGAAAGAAAATAAACTTGTAGAAAATAAAAGGACTTGCAGAAATAATATAAGAAACCTTAACTTGCAAAAATGAAAATGCACCATTGAAAGTGACTAAAACGCACTCCTTTTGCAAAAAGGAAATTAAACACACATCAAAGGAAAGCAGGGTTAACACAAAAGGCAGGAAATAAACACAACCAAGCATGCACACTTCAGATCTGAATCACATAGCTTATGTAGAATGTTGGAAATAATACTGAGGGGGGGGGGAATCAGTATTATCTAGCAATTTACCAAATCTTCTTTATTTGATCTTTTGAAATATTCTTGCATATCAGTACCATAAAACAATGAGCATGAATAAAGAAAATAGACAGTCACACCAAAGAACACAAGATGTAAGGTGGAAACCCAATGCGGGAGAAAAACCACCTGCTGCAATAATGTCTCTATCTTCTTTCAAGAAATTCTTTTTACAATGATTTTGTACTGGTGCAGTCCTTTACCAGCACGCAGGCTGCAACCTGCAAAGAGCTACAACTCTTTCTCGTTTTCCAGACTTCTCCTGGAAGGGAGCTACAACCCCCTACTTCTTTTCAAAATGATCAACAAGTATACAACAGATACAGTCTACTACAGATATCAGATCAGTAATTACAGAAACAACCCAGAACACCTTATGAACAGAAATATACAGTTAACAGATCATCTTGAGACAGGGACGCATATGTTCTTTCTGTGGCCTGCGACTGGACGCAGTATACCTTATGCTGTTCTGCGTGCAGACGCACTGTTCCTTTTGCTTGTCTGCGACCGACGCACATATCAACACTATCGCGCCGCGTCTTTCGCTTCAGAGACGCACCCAATACCACAGTCGCGCCGCGTCCTTCGCTTCAGAGACGCACCTGATCCTTTACTGTACTGCGTCCCGGCGCACTTTCCCTTCACTGAATCTGCGTCCCTTTAGATATAGAAGATAAGAGGACTTTAGAACCAACCCAAACACTCAGATCCACAGATCTGATCATGCGCCATATAGATCGTAGTCCATTAGAAGATTTACCCTTAAAGATATGGACTAGATCACACCAAGAGATGATCAACCAAGATGATCCTTAATCCAAATGAACTCCTTTGCTTTATATAGGCAAGCTTCTCCCCAAAGCGTGGAACAATACCACGAGCCGACACCATAGAAACACGCAACCGTCGGCTAGATACCACACAAGAAGCCCCCACGAGCTTTTCTCTACCTTGAAATGTGTGCACTGGGCGGACGCACCTTCTGAACGGCTGGCCGGCGTCCCTGGACGCGGGTTCTGTATGGAATACCTGCGGGGACGCGCTTGCTGAACAAAATTTCCTGCGTCCTTCTTGATTTACCACCTGAAAGCGTTTGCCATCAAGTACAACACCTGAATCATAATGCCAACAAACTCCCCCTTTGGACTTGATGGCAATCACATAATCTTCAGCTTCATCATTCTCCCCCTTTGACATCAAGAGCAAAGGGTATGCTCCCCCTATGCTCATGCTTCTCCAGAATTGTAACCAGAAATCCATCATGAAGAAGACAGAGACATATTGCAGCTATTTCCAAGATCTCCTTCTCCATAATGCCAACAATGCATTATGTGCTCCCCCTGAGCCTATACCATCAATAGGAAGATGGTCAACAGTGAGATGATGCATCAACAACCCCCAGCTTTTGCCTGAGGTATTCAAAAGTGTCCCTGGGCAACGGTTTGGTGAAAATATCAGCAACTTGTTCCTTAGAAGGAACATACTCCAACTTGACCTTCTGTTCAAGTACTTGTTCCCGGAGAAAATGGTACTTGATTGGTATGTGCTTGGTTTTTGAATGCATAACCGGATTCTTTGAGATGCTGATTGCACTTGTGTTGTCACATAAGATAGGAATAGGAGGTGTACAAGTGATTTGATAATCCTGCAAAGTCTGCATCATCCAAAGAAGTTGGGTGCAACAAGATGCAGCCGCAACATATTCCGCTTCAGCTGTAGACAAGGCAATTGAACTCTGTTTCTTGCTGAACCAAGATACCAGTCTAGAACCCATAAAGAATGCACCACCACTTGTGCTTTTCCTGTCATCCACGCTTCCGGCCCAATCTGCATCTGTATAAGCATGAAGAGTGAGATCTGTATCTCTAGGATACCATAGGCCATAATTTTGAGTCCCTTGAAGATATTTGAAGATTCTCTTTACTTCTTGAAGATGAGTCTCCTTTGGATTTGCCTGAAACCTTCCAACTATTCCAACTGCATGCATGATGTCTGGTCGGGTACCTGTCAAATATAGTAGACTTCCAATCATAGATCTGTAGGTTGGTTGATGAACTGCTGCAGATTCGTCATTTGCACTGAGACTACATCCTGTAACCATGGGTGTACATACTGGTTTTGCATCTTCCATGCCATATTTCTTCAAAATCTGCTTGAGATACTTGGTTTGAGATAAAAGGATTCCTCCTTTCTTTTGTTGGATTTGCAAACCAAGAAAGTATGTCAGTTCTCCTAGCAAGGACATCTCAAATTCTTTCTGCATGACTGAGGCAAAGCTTTGACTCATAGCTTCTTCATTACTGCCAAAAATAATGTCATCTACATACACAACAAGTATTAGTAATTTGTCATTTTCAACTTTTATATAAAGATTGCTATCTGCTGAACCTTTTGAGAAACCTTGTTGATGAAGATATTTGTCCAACCGGTAGTACCAAGCCCTTGGAGCTTGTTTGAGACCATAGAGAGCCTTTTTTAATCGGCATACAAGATTTGGATCGTTTCCAAGAATGAAACCATCTGGCTGTTCAATGTACACTTCTTCATCCAAGTCTCCATTCAGAAAAGCTGATTTCACATCCATTTGAAATACTTTGAAGTTCTGACAACTTGAGAGAGCAAGAAACATTCGGATGGCCTCAAGTCTTGCAACAGGAGCAAAAGTTTCTTCAAAGTCTATTCCTTCTTGCTGTGCATACCCTTTACAAACAAGTCTGGCTTTGTTTCTAATTACTTCTCCATTTTCATTCAATTTATTTTTGAAAACCCATTTTGTTCCGATAACATTCTTATCCTTTGGTCTAGGAACCAGCTCCCAAGTATTGTTCTTTTCGATTTGCTCAAGTTCTTCATCCATTGCTTTCACCCAACATTCATCTTTACATGCTTCTTTCACATTTTGTGGTTCAGTAGAGGAGAGTAATGCCAAATAACTTGAAGCTTCTGCAATTGTTCTTCTAGTTTGTATACCTGCTTCCTTTTGTCCCATGATCTGAGATTCTGGATGGTTCTTTTGAACATATCTGGATGGAGTCTTTTCTTCTATTCTTGTTCTTTCTTCTGCTTCTTCGTGAGGTCCGTCTTGAGATTGTTCTTGCGGTTCTTCTTCTTCATCATTCTGTCTTTGAGGGTAGCTTTCATCTTCTTCAATGTCTTCACGATGTATTTGCCTAGGAATGTATCCTTTCTCATCAACCACTACATCAATGCTTTCAACAATTCTGCCAAGTCTTTTATTGTAGCATTTGTATGCTTTGCTATGTGGAGAGTAGCCAAGAAGAATTCCTTCATCTGCTCTAGGATCAAGTTTGCCAAGCTGCTCCTCAGTATTTTTGATATAGCATTTGCTCCCAAAGATTTTGAAGTGCTTTACTGAAGGAGTTTTACCACTCCAGAGCTCATGAGGAGTTTGAGTGCTGTTCACTCGGACATTTGTCTTGTTGAGAATAATAACTGCCGCATGTGCAGCTTCACCCCAGAAGGTTGCAGGAGTTCCTGATTCATCAAGCATAGCACGAGCCATTTGCTGGACTGTTCTGTTCATTCTTTCCACTACTCCATTTTGCTGAGGAGTTCTAGCTGTAGAAAATTCTCTCCTTATTCCATGTTCATCACAGAAATCGAAAAATTCATTTGAAGTAAATTCTCCACCTCTGTCGGATCTGAGGCACTTAATCTTGTGACCTGATTCATTTTCAGCCAAGGCTTTGAAGGATTTGAATTTTTCGAACGCTTCATCTTTGTGCTTCATAAGTCCCAACCAAACAAACCTGGAGAAATCGTCAATAAATAATATCAAGTATTCCTCTCCTCTAGGTGTTCTTTTTCTGAATGGTCCACATACATCTGTATGTACTAGCTCAAGAGGCATACTGGCTGATCCTTCTTTCTCTGGAAAGTTAGTTCTAGTCTGTTTTCCAAACTGACATGATCTGCACATGGTGTTGTCAGGAATTTTGATATCTGGAAGATCGCGAACTGCCTGATATTTGCAAGCTTTCCTTATTTGTGAGAAACTTAGATGTCCCAATCTTCGATGCCATAACCAGTGCTCTTCATCCTTGCTTAAATAGCATTGTTGTTGTTCTTCATCAAAAATGTATAGATTATTTGAAGTTCTTTTTCCTTTGAGAACTGTTTTACCTGTATCAAGATCACGAACAAGACATCCATTTGATCTGAATATAACCTCGGTTCTTTGATCACACATCTGGCTTACACTTAGAAGATTATGCTTTAGTCCATCAACAAACAAAACATTTCCAGCCTTAACATCTTCTTTTAAAGGAGCAATACCTTTTCCTTTTATAGTTGCAGGAGTATCATTTCCAAAAGAGACTTTCTTTCCCTTTTCTAAATTAGAATAAGATTCAAGTTTTTCTTTATCACCTGTCATGTGCTTTGAACATCCACTGTCAATGTACCATAGATTTTCTTGTCCTTCTGCATAGAATGCTATCCCACATCTTTCTGTTTGAGGTTCCTTTATTTTCCATGTTTTGGTGCCTGAGGTTTGTTCCCTTTTTTTGTTCTTGTACCTTTCTTTCCGGAAACCTGCTTCTGCATTCAAAATCTTCATGTCCAAAATTATTGCAAATAGAGCATTCAACTTCATTTTCAAGAGCTGAAAAATTGTTATAGGTCCTTTTTGTATTCCCTGTCATGCTTCTTTGTTTTTGAGCTTCCCTAGTCATGATTGTTTTATACGCAACACATTGGGCTGCTTTGTGACCAAAGTTATGGCAAGAAAAGCATTGTCCATTGAAGAAGTTTCTGCGATTATTGAATCTACCAGCCGACTGATTGTAATTTCTATTTTCATCTATTCTTGAACCAAATTGAGAAGGTTTTACCTGTGGCTGGTTGTGACTTTTGTTCACCCTTAAGCTGGATTGCCCCTGATAGTTTGAAGTTTGTCCCTGCTTTACCTGATGATCTTCCTTGTGTTCTTGCTCATTTCTTCTTGCGGCATCAAGATAACTTTTTGAAGTGGAAGCTTGAGAAGTTTCTCCATTGTAGCCCAGACCTGTCTTATTTAGAGGAGATCGCTGCACACTGATAATCTCATTCAACGTTTCAGATCCTTTGACAAACTTGAGATTAATAGTTTTTGTTTTCTCAATTTCTTTTCTAAGACCAACAATTTCACCTTCTAATTTTTCAAGATGTTTTTCCTTTTCATCAATCTGAAATTGTAGAGTATCAATAATCATGTTCTTTTCTTCTATACATCTCTTGAGTCTAGTAATTTCATCATAAAGGTTATCCACATCTATAGCATCCTCATAATTATCATCTTCAAATGCCATTAACAATCTATATTTGTTACCTTGTTCATCTTCATCACTGTTTGATAAGCCATCGCTATCTTCATGGGTGTAGTAGCTTTTCTTATTTGTACCCTGTTTCTTGTTCCATCTAACTGGTTCCTTTCCTTTATCCTTATAAGAGCATTTTGCAGCATAATGACCTACTCTTCCACAAGCAAAACATTTGAAAGGTAGCTTACCTCTGAACCTTCCAGAACCCCTTTGAAGATTTCTGACAAAGTTTGATTCTTCTTCCTCTTCTTCTGGAACATGACATGCTTCATAGTGATCTTCTTTGCCTGATGCTTTAAAAGCAGCTTCCCTTCTGTCTGATGGACCTCCCTTTCTCATTTCATAAGCAGTTAGAATTCCATGCAGCTGAGACATAGTGAGAACACGGAGATTTTCCTTTTCTTCTACTGCAGATACTTTAGATTCAAACTTGGGAGATAAAGATCTTAGAATCTTTTGAACTACTATAGTCTCTTTTATTTCTTCACCCAAATTTTTCATACAATTAACAATCTCATCTACTCGAAGAAAATAATTAGCCACACTTTCATCATTATACATCTTGAGAGTCTCATATTGAATCCTGAGAGTTTGAAGTTTAGCTTCTTTTACCTGTTCATCTCCTTCATAGCTAGTGATCATTTTGTCCCATATCTCTTTTGCTGATTTGAAGTGCATGACCTTCATGAACTCTGTTTGAGATATACTTCCTAATAGAGTACTGACTGCTTTTGCATTTGTTTCATACTGTTTTTTCTCAGCTGGATCTGTAGGAGTAACTGAAGGAAAGGCATAGCCTGATTCTACAATGTTCCAAACTTCTGTACCAAGAGATTGAAGATATGCAGTAACTCTTACCTTCCAATAATTGAAGTTTGTTCCATCGAAGACGGGTGGCCTGATTGATGCTTCTCTCTCGTAGTTGCTCATGATGAACGATCTACCTTCAAGCGATCAAGCTGTTCTGAAGGACCTGCTCTGATACCAATTGTTGGAAATAATACTGAGGGGGGGGGGGAATCAGTATTATCTAGCAATTTACCAAATCTTCTTTATTTGATCTTTTGAAATATTCTTGCATATCAGTACCATAAAACAATGAGCATGAATAAAGAAAATAGACAGTCACACCAAAGAACACAAGATGTAAGGTGGAAACCCAATGCGGGAGAAAAACCACCTGCTGCAATAATGTCTCTATCTTCTTTCAAGAAATTCTTTTTACAATGATTTTGTACTGGTGCAGTCCTTTACCAGCACGCAGGCTGCAACCTGCAAAGAGCTACAACTCTTTCTCGTTTTCCAGACTTCTCCTGGAAGGGAGCTACAACCCCCTACTTCTTTTAAAAATGATCAACAAGTATACAACAGATACAGTCTACTACAGATATCAGATCAGTAATTACAGAAACAACCCAGAACACCTTATGAACAAAAATATACAGTTAACAGATCATCTTGAGACAGGGACGCATATGTTCTTTCTGTGGCCTGCGACTGGACGCAGTATACCTTATGCTGTTCTGCGTGCAGACGCACTGTTCCTTTTGCTTGTCTGCGACCGACGCACATATCAACACTATCGCGCCGCGTCTTTCGCTTCAGAGATGCACCCAATACCACAGTCGCGCCGCGTCCTTCGCTTCAGAGACGCACCTGATCCTTTACTGTACTGCGTCCCGGCGCACTTTCCCTTCACTGAATCTGCGTCCCTTTAGATATAGAAGATAAGAGGACTTTAGAACCAACCCAAACACTCAGATCCACAGATCTGATCATGCGCCATATAGATCGTAGTCCATTAGAAGATTTACCCTTAAAGATATGGACTAGATCACACCAAGAGATGATCAACCAAGATGATACTTAATCCAAATGAACTCCTTTGCTTTATATAGGCAAGCTTCTCCCCAAAGCGTGGAACAATACCACGAGCCGACACCATAGAAACACGCAACCGTCGGCTAGATACCACACAAGAAGCCCCCACGAGCTTTTCTCTACCTTGAAATGTGTGCACTGGGCGGACGCACCTTCTGAACGGCTGGCCGGCGTCCCTGGACGCGGGTTCTGTATGGAATACCTGCGGGGACGCGCTTGCTGAACAAAATTTCCTGCGTCCTTCTTGATTTACCACCTGAAAGCGTTTGCCATCAAGTACAACACCTGAATCATAATGCCAACATAGAAGTCAAAGCCTATTAACTATGAAAGAACAAAATATAACCTACTCAAACCTTGCATAAAAATATGTTTACACACTTCACGAAAAAAGGAGAAAAAATTGGGTTGGTTGGGCCCTAGCCAACCAACTCGTTTCCATGCTACGAGATCTGGAACTTCAGCTACTCAAGTAATACATCACAAAAATATTAGAACAGGAAAATGCATAACTGACACAGTCCTTTGTATTAAACTTCAAAAGTAGAAAATATACATCATGGATCCTAGATCTAGCCCAGAAAATATGGTGATACCAAAAGTTACAGTATAAACAAAAATTTCACCAACGTATCGCTACCTAGATTCCACTAGAAACCCTATTAAATATACATTCTTGGTTCAAGGCTGCAACAAAAACTACAACAAAAGTTTACCTTAGGCCTCTTGGCTGTTAACAAAATACTAAACAAGGGTCCTCGGTCGAAGCCCTTGTCTTCACATCCCACATATTCCACTACACTTCGAGCCAAACAAATATGATTGATCTTCTGGAAAAGAATATGCACATTTTTCCAAGTTGTCTTGGCCATAAGCGGTGAACAAGGTTGAAGTTGACAGTTGCCTCAAAAGTGCAAGAACGACGGAGGGTACAAGAATAATTCTTGCACCAACCCATCTTCAACATTGATTAATAATTTCACCTTATCGAATTACCTTAGGAAAGAGAACATATAAGTTGCAAAGGAAAATAGGATATTAAATCTATTTAATTAATAGTTAAGTTCACATATAATCCTTAATACGAAAACCATGAGAGAAGTGCAGGAATGAGTACAAGTTTAAGAGAAGCGAAGGAATAAATTGGCTCCAAGGTTAAAACAAAGGTTTAAGTAGTGTTTTCGAGGTAAGATAGAGGTTAAAAATAGGACAATTATGCTGACCAACATCCTCCCATCCCCATCTTGTTGTGCGTCCTCACACAACCTTACCTTCTGTAAAAAAAAATGGCATGGAGAGCTCCCTTTAATCCTGTATCTGAATACTGATCCCTGTCTTCATTGTCTTTGACTTCTTATTGCGAGCTTTCTTAAGTTGTTTGACCACTTTCCTAAGGCAACCATAGCATTTATATGCTCAAAATTTTCACACCTTTTCCTATCGCTTTCACTCTCTCACCTCCTCCATCGTCTAGCATTCCTGCTCTACACCATTGCGTTCTAATGTTTTATAACCTAGTTCAGCACTTCAAGCCTATAAATTTGATGTTTCAATTCTTTGACCTAACTATGCATATAGATAGCACAGTCTTCCTCATTGAGTTCTTCCTATACCAGAATACCTTCAGCAACTGACTAGTGACAAGTACCAGTGTCATCAAGGGAAATGTCACATTGTGTCTCAAGACAGTGAGGAAGAGTATCCTCAGCCTGATCCACTATTGGCTCCTTTCCTGTACCTGCACTATTTATATGAGACTTTCTCATTTTCTTTACTTTCTTAATTAAGTTTTCCAAAGGAATGTTATCCTCATCTTCCACACAACCTACACTAAACACAGAATGGATTGTGGCATCTGCGAGGAGAGAGAGAGTATCCTTAATTGGTGAATTAGACTAGGGGTTATCTGTAGAGGGAGGATACTCGTCCGAATCATCAATGTTTATTGGAGAATTTGATATCGCATGGCCTCCTTTTGAGGATGCACCTCTTTTCTTCACAGATCTCCTGGTCAGTCTCCTTGCAAGGCCAGGGATTTCATTTATGGGTTCCTTCTTTTCCTCCAACATTGGCTTCTTGGATGAGGTTTTCTTCTCCTTAGTCTTACTAGTCTGCAGGATTAAGGGTTTACCCTTTCATTCAGGCCTCTCTTTAGTGACCCTGCCCTTCTTTCCTGATGACTTCACTATGCTCTCCTCTTGGAATGCTTTCAGGAACCCTTCCCAAGTCATATTCTTCCCCTATAAATCATTTTTAAATATAATTTAAATCAACCCATAATGACATAATTTGAATCCTATTTGTCTTTCCTGACTTTTCTGAACACATTTAGACGTCGTTTCTAAACTCTTCAACAAGAAATAGGGGAAGTTAATTAACTTACCCGATTCGAAATGAAGTAGCAACCGAATGTGGTACAAGAAGGTTAATGAATAACGACCTTCACAAGTGAGAAACTTTTACAAGATGTATATCAAATGCCTCCACTTCTCTATCATCACATTTCATTGTAACCCAACCTTCCAGTCAACTGATTGATTCATGTCGATCACAAATCGGCGCAAGGCTCCTTCCTCAAGCTTTTCCTTTTTAAACCATTTCTCTCTTGTAGTTGCCAACCCCATAGCTTGTGAAATGGAATATTCTGTCACCTAGAATTCCAAGGACCCCACCTTAGCTCTGCTTCCATTAAAGGTTTGAGAAAATTCAAGTGCAACGACCGAATCGAAACCATCGTAATTGA
Organism: Pinus tabuliformis; assembly: GCA_031772625.1. Classification (NCBI taxonomy): domain Eukaryota; kingdom Viridiplantae; phylum Streptophyta; class Pinopsida; order Pinales; family Pinaceae; genus Pinus; species Pinus tabuliformis. The sequence goes on from CM062811.1 coordinate 1,082,435,488, forward strand.
GAAGCAAGGGTAGAAATCCCAATTCCTACAATAGAGACAAACTATCCTTGTACTTGGTCGTCTATTCCAATTCTCTTACATACCAAAGTTCAATTCAAACGGGTGTCAAACTTCACTTGATTTCTCAAAATTCTAAAAGGTACTTAGCAGGAGATTCAGGATCATGTCTAAAAGAATTTGTAATTATTAAATTAACTACACTCTATTATATCGACAATCTTCAACGGTCACACTCCCATCATGAAAATTTCAGTCTTGGAAAAGATGCAATACGACATGACATGAAATACATGAAGAAATCATTATTGGTAGAGGACGACGATCATGGACAATATTTTTTATAAAAACAACACAAGGTATCATATAGGATCAGGTCATCATTAATTATTGACAAGGCTCAAGGGTGAACGTTATATTATGAGAATATTTCCCACACATCCCTAGTCAAATCATGATTTCGCATAGGGTACATATGATACTTATATAAAGATTAGGTTTCATAACTAAATGCCTTTGTACTTTGAAAAAATTATTTCCTAATTAGTAATGATAAAACAAAGTCTAATCAAATGTAGCAGAAAATTATTGCATGCAATAATTTAAAATACTACATCCATTTATGCTTGAACAAGATCCCTGTACTTAATGAAATTAAATTTCCCTTGTTCTTTGACCGAACACTTCTTCCAAGCATGCATTCCTATACCATAAATTCATGTACTACAATGCACGTTCTTGCACTCAGGAGTCTTTGGTTACTGCACTAAGGCACACATTCTTGTACTGAGGACTACCACCGTTCCTGCACTAGAATACATGTTCTTGCACTCAGGAGCGCACAACAACACATATTCCTGCACCAGAAATTCCAAAATTCTTGCACTGAAACACACATTCCTGTACTGAGGAATATCATTTTTCCTGCACTCAAAACTGTTGTGGCAAATATGAAGAAAGAGGTTTCTAATAAAAATACAATATACGGGCTGAATCTCAAAAAATTTGCAGAGTTTTCAAAGGAGGTTTTATTCGCCATTTATTGGTATTATCACGTGCCTTCCAATTTAATCCATGAATTCTTATCAGATCTTGAAATACAGTCCATGAGGGAAAAAAAATAATGGGAAAGGGGTAAATTTTCAGAATGGAAAGGAGATCAATCATGGAATTCAAGAGTGATACCAATCCAAGAGGGATATACGGAAAAAAGGATAGGGAAAAAACTTTCAGAGAAAAGAGGGATAAACGAAATCGGATAGGGACAACCTATTTTGAAGAAAGGAATGGTAAATGTCAATAGGATAGAAAAGAAAAATTATAGAGGGATATTCACGAAAAAGGAATAGAAGAAGGGCATAGTTTCACCTCAAAATCTTCCTGAAAAATGTTGAACAAAAAGTAACTCTAGCTAGAATTGGGTGTTGCTTCCATAAAAGCTTTTGTGTCAGTTGTCTCGAAATTGGATAAGGGCTCAGTTCCTGCACTTAAAAACCTACTTCTTCTTGGTGACAGTTAGTGTTAGCACTCAGAATGAACCTCAAGGCTGAGAAGAGGAAATTTTGAGGTAACCACAGACCAAGCTTTTAATCTAGCATCTAGCCCTACCAGAATAGAGAGGGCTCTCCCTTTGCCAACTGAGGGTGGCTGAAATAAATCAATCTTAGGCCAACTATGAAGTATGGGGATTTGATTGAAGGTTGAGGGTCGAAAATAGCAAGAGAAGGGACCATTGGGTTATGGAGTCGAGGCTACTTTCTGACGGAAAACTTGGGGCAAAGTAAGTGCAATGTTCAGCCAGATAAAAGATGTAAATGAGAGAAGGAAAGAGGAGAAAGCCTACTACACTGCAGGCATCAATCAAGGGATGGATCTACATTGGAAACTTTAGAAGAAAAGGAAGAACAGGGTTACTCAATAGAGCATCTAAGAGAGGATGGATTCTGAAAAGATAATCACTACATTAAACAACATAATCATTGTGAAAGGAGCATCATGCATGGATGGATTCCTAACACTTCCATTATAGAATGTTGTAACAAAATTAGCAGAAAAAAAAAAGCATGGAAATGAATTTACAAGAAAAACATGTTGCACATTAAACACCGTGATGGATTCGAAATCTAAAGGGCAAAAACTACTTCATTAAAAATAATATTCAAAAAAAACTATACACTGTCCAAAGCAGCTTTCCTCTGCTGAAATATTTGAACCCTTTACACTCTAAAATTCATAAAATATATACAATTAGCTCATCCCTGTACTAAGGGAGTTGAGCTCAACCATCACCCTAAAGATAAAAACAGTTACATTAAATTTGGACTGAATTTCTGAAAATAGGCATCAAAGATGAACTCGTATCTCTTGAACCATAACACCTGTTGAAAAACTAAAAGAGATTTTTGTATATAATCTTATTCTTGAGAAAACCCTCTCTCAAATTTTGGAATTTAGTTTCCAGTTGCTCGGAATCTGTGCCACAAAATAATCTCTAAAATAGGAAATCATTAAATATTTAAATCTATAAAAATAGGTTGTAAAGATCTAGTCAAATATTCAAGTTCGCGACACCTGTGAATAAACTGAAAGAGGTTTTTGTTTTATTGCTCGTGGTTGACAAAAACCTCCTTGGGTTTCTCAAAATTAATTTCCATATGTTTTAAAATGGCACCGTACTACAATGACTAAAACAGTAAAACGAAAGCAAAATTTGTTTCCTTTTAATGTAGGCTTCAAATATCACTACATATCTCCCATATAGTAACACCTTTGCATAAACTGAAGGAGGATGTTGTTATTGGGCATGTGGTTGACAAAAACCTCTTTCAATTTTCTAAAATTCATGTCCATTACTTCAGAAACAGATTTTCTAGTAAACTTGTCCCTGTGTGCAGCAAATGACCTCAAAACATGTATAGCAAAGAATCAATCATTCATTTCGATCATATCTTCTGATCCAGGAACCGGTTTTGGGCATGCTATATACCATTGGAAAGATATTTCCGAGCTGATTCTGATGAACATACTTAGGATATGATTTTTACTGAAACTCATGTGCAAAACATCTCTGAAAACCACATATAGTAAGAGCCCATTTTGATCCCTGGTGACGGGCTGTGAAGACTGGAACTAACAGTTAGCACATATAAAGATAACGAAACATTCCCGTTTTATTAAAATTTGATCCTAATACCACCATGATGGTTTTGAAGCTAATCCTTTGTGATCATTTTAGTAAATTGATTTTCAAAACCATAGGCAAAAGTTTTGTTTTTTTTTAATTTTTTTCATTTTTTGGATTTTCTTTTTATCTTATTTTTATTTCTGGAAAAGAAAAAATCAGATTTGTAATAAGTTGGCAAAACCACCTACCATCTTTAGTTCACACTATTGCTACACTTGCTGCATGAAATCTTCCTTTGTGAGAGGTTGAAATTATACTTTAAGTCTATGCCCATTCACAAGGAATACTAACTCTCACCCACCAATAGTTTTAATTTCTACAACCCCGTTCTCAAAAGGTTTAACCACTTCATAAGGTCCCATCCATCGTGTATGGAATTTCCTTTTAAAATGTTAAAATATAGAGTCATAAAGGAGTACCCAATCACCTAGTTGGAACTACTTATTTATGATCAACTTGTCATGCCACTTCTTGCGCTGTTGTTGCACTCACACATTCTGTTGAACAAAATCTCTTTGAAATTTATCGAATTCTTTTAACTGCAATAAACACTTATTTTGTGCTTCTGAGAGATCTAACCCCAATTGAACTGCAATTAGGAAAGTTTTTACTTGGAATTCGATCGACAAAAGGACTTATTTCCCATATATAAGCTCATATGGTGTATGCCCCATACTATTCCTCCAGGTGGTTCGATAAGCCCATAAGGCTTTAGGAAATCTGTTGGCCCCATCCTTTCTATGTAGATTTACTATTTTTCTAAGGATGGATTCGATCAATTTTTTCGTAGACTACACTTGGCCATTTGCTTACTAGTGATACGATGTAGATTTCCTATGCCGAATTTGTATTGATCCATAACACCCTGAACTAGATTAGATATAAATTGTGGTCCACTATCAGTGAAAATCCCTCTAGGAACATAAAATCTAGTAAAAAATTCATTAAATAAAAATTCAACAACAACTTTTTCTGTAGCAAAAGAAACAACTTAATCCTCTACCCATTTTGTAACAAAATATGCTCTTTATTTAATGATGTTGGATTTATAGGTCCTAAAAAATCAATAGCCCATTTTTCAAAGGCTCAATCATAACCCAAGGGCATAAAGGGATTTCATTGGCTTGGACAAGTTGACCCACTTGCTGACAATTATCACATCGCTTGACATATTTTTTGGCATCCTTAAACAAGGAAGGCAAAAAATATCCAGCTTGTAAAATCTTATATGCATTTCTCTTGTCAACGAAACGGTCCCCACAAGGTTCATCATGGGAATATTTCAAAATGTTAAACACTTCTTTCTCTCTTACACATCTACGAATAATGAGATTTGGTCGAGTGTAAAAGAGGTCCCCTTGGATCCAAGAATATGCACCACTTTTCTGTATGATATTTTGCTTTTCACAAGCAGATAAGTGAGGTGGTGTTTTTCTGGTAACTAAATAATTAGCTATGTCAGCGAACCATGGGGATTTTGTTAACACAACAAAAAGATGTTCATGAGGGAAATCATCATCAGTAGGAATTACGTCACTATGATTATTCAATCTAGATAAATAATCATCTACAAAATTAGATTTTCCTGGTCTATCAATAATAGTACCATTAAATTCTTGTAACAAAATTAGCCACCTGGTCACTCTACCCCTAGTCAATGGTTTATTCATTAAATATCTTATAGCAGAATTTTCAATATGTACAAAAACTTCATATCCTGTAATATAGTGTTTGAATTTATTAATAGAAAAGTTACAGCTAAAAATTCCTTCTTAGTTACTGTGTAGTTTAGCTCAGCAGGTGACAAGTTTTTACTGATGAAGTAAATAGCATAGGACTGTTTGTTCTCTTCCTGTCCTAGAGTTGTGCCAATAGCAATATCTGAGGCATCAAAAGAAATATGAAATGGTAGGGACCAGTACTGATGCCTATACTAATTTTTCCTTTAATGTCTCAAAATATTGTTGGCAAGCTATGGACCAAGAGAACTCACTATCCTTAGCTAATAATCAGAAAGGGGGGTAGCTATCCTAGAAAAGTTCTCAATGAATCTCTGATAATAGCTTGCATGTCCCAGGAATCCTCTCACTTCCCTTTGTGTTTTGGGTGCAAGAAGATGCAAAATAACTTCTATTTTAGCCAGGTCTACTTGGATTCCTTTGTCAGAAATAAAATGACCAAGAACTACCCCTGCTTTGCACATCAATCAACATTTTTTATCACTCAAAGTGAGGTGGGCTTCTTGACAACAAAAAGGCACTTTTTCTAAGTTTTTGAGGGCTTCTTGTAATGAGTTACCAAATACTGAAAAATCGTCCATGTAAATCTCTACTCGCTCGAGGTCAACAAAAATAGCCTGCACTACCCTTTGAAAGGTAGCTGGAGCATTACACAACCCAAAGGGAAGCACTAGGTAGGTGAATGTCTCCCATGGGCATGTGAAGGTGGTTTTGTCCTGATCCTCAGGTGCGATTTGGATTTGGTTATATCCGCTAAAGCCAACTAAAAATTAAAATTACTTTTTACCAGCAAGCGTATCTAGCATTTGATCGATAGGTGGAAGGGGAAAATAGTCCTTGAGAGTGGCTTTATTCAATTCTATGTAAGCAATGCAAATGTGCCATCTCCCATATTTTTGGAGTACTATCACTAATGGAGAGACCCAATGGTTATTAGATATAGGATAAATAAAATTAGCGTCTAATAGTTTTTGTAATTCTTCTTTCACAACTTCTCTTAGCACAGGATTCATGCACCTTTGGGGTTGTCGAATAGGTCAGGCTCCCTCCTAAATATAGATATGGTGAGTACAATTTTTAGGAGGTGTGCCTTTCATGTCCTCATAACTACATGCAAAGGCATCAAGATGGTGTTGCAACAAACTAACAAGCTTCTCTTGTTGGGAGGAATCCATGTCTGCGTTGATGTGTAAATATTTGCTTGTACTAATCTCAACAAGAGTGGTGTCGGGTTCAAGAGTATAGGAAGATGCTACTAGATTTTGTGATGAGGGAGGTTGAGAACTGTAAATTTCTTGAAAATATAGACTAAATATTTGGCGAAGCATGTCAAAATTTGGCATTGTGACTAGATTGTTCAAGAAGTCCCATAACTCACCCTCCTGGGTAGACCCAATATGATGATGGATCAAAGAAACAGATCGAGTCTCCACATCACTACTATCATAAGCTAGCCATAAGGTGTCTCTAAGCTCTTGAATGGATCTAGTAGGTGGATAAAAGGTGAATTTCTTCCTATTGTCTCCATGGGAAACATACATATCACCAGAGTGGTGTCCAATATAAGCATCAGCTGTGGAAAGCCATGGTCACCCCAAAATCAAGGGATGTCCACCAACATTATTTTTTGGCTGAAGCGCAATGAAATCTATGGGGTATTCCCAAGAACCAATTGAAACAACCACATCATCCAACACACCTTTTGGATCGATTTTATATTTGTCTACAAGTTCAAGCATAGTAGGGGTAGGACGAATAAGGGTCAACCTAAATTGATCCATGGTATTGCTATTCATAAAATTAATGGTCGCTCCCAATTCTATTAACACATTGGGGATAACGATGTCACCTATCTAGAAATAAACAATTGGGTTTCCAAGATCAATATATTTCCCCATCTGTGCACATCGTGTCATCAACTCGGCTACTCTACCAACAAACTGAATGGTCTAGGGTTCTACTATTTTCCTTCCTGGTTTCTTAAGACAGATTTCCCTAATGATTTTTTTACATATGGGGATCTCTTTAATATTATGTAGCAACGGGACCTTTATGCAAGGATTCCTAAGCTCGAAAGCTAGACTAGACTCAGGAGTGGGGTCATTTTTCTCCATAACTAGCCTCTCTAGATAGGAGGCTATTTTGAAGAAGATTGAAACTTTGAATGTGTGGGAATGGGTCGAATGGTGACATATTCTTTTGAACAATCAAGAGTTTCCTCCTCATTTCTCTCCTCAATAATCACTGTGGATTGTTTTAATTTTTCGTGTTTTACTACCCTTCCCGATCTCAGTTGAAGCTCATGGATCCCAACAACCAACGTATGATAAATGGGAGAAGGGAGTGGTCCAATGGAATGAATCATTTGTACTACTTTATTACTAGGGTTCAGTACCAGTTGAGTAGGTAGTTGGGGTGGTCAAAAGGGTGGTAGTAAAGGTAATGATGGCATTGGTTGACTTTTCTAAGCTAGGGAGGGTAAAGATGCTTGTGACATGGGATAAGGTGTATATGCAGTAGGATATGATTGCATAGGTGTGGGATGGGAAAAGTGAGAATGATTTGACCCCCTCCATCCTTGTTGCTAAGGTTGAGGAGGTTGTCCATATTGAAAGTGATTCCCATGCTGCCAAGGTTGAGAGTGATTTGCATTATTGTAGGAATATGGTGATGCATTATAACCATAAAAATGTGGTGGAGGTTCAAGAACCATACCTGTACCTACCTAAGGCTAATTTCTCCATTCTCCCATGGCATACAATGGCTTAGGTTTGGATTGCTCTCCTTAGAATGGCGCTTTCAATCCCGGTATAGAAGGGAACTCCTCAATAGCATGTTTTCTTGTACAAATTACACATTTAATAGCACCTGTTAGGGTCCTATGATAATAGGATTTATAATTTTGAATTAGCTATGATTAGTTTTGCAATATTGTACATACTTTTGCTTTCTACAAAATGTTTTCCCATATTAAAAAAAAATGTAAAGAGGGTAAGTCCTAAAAGAAAAATCAAAGGACTAAAAGAAAAGGATCAAAAGAGAAAATAAAATATGAACCCCACAAAAGGAGACAAAAAATAGATTCTAAAAGTGATGTAAATTCAAATGCCACTACTTTTTACTTTGCTTTGCAAAATAAGATGTGTGCAGCTTGTTGAAAAATCCCACAATCCATGATGGTCAAATTGTTTAATCTTGATTCATTCATGCTTTAAATTTCATGTTGATAGATAGAGAATAAAGAATCAAGCCAAATTGTTTAATATTGGTAGATTAGTAGCTACGTAGAGAATAATAATGTGGTCATCAGTTTAATCTGAGCCATTCGAAGTTATAAGATTAGAATTAGATAGTTTTCTTATCAAAGAAAAATAAATAAAGGGTTAGCAAGCTCAAATGCACCCAATAAATGAAGAGAAAATGCTAGGGTAAATAAAGGGTAGGTAAAAGAGGTTTTGGAGTGCATAAGGTTGCTAGCTCAAATGCACCTTCATCATTCTTAATCCTATGTTTCATGTGTAGGAGGAATTATCAAAGAAAGAGGACATTCACAAAAGTTGCATATTATTTTGGGTATTTACCCTAAAAGTTCTATATAATTTTAGGCCTGAATACTAAAGCTCATTCACTAATTTCCTCTCATTTCACAAAACCCCTTACATATCTAGTTTATTAATTTCCCTTCATTACCCCTTCATTACTTTTCATTCCCTAATATTTTTCCCCTTCTTGATTCCAAAGGACCCTTCCCTCTTCTTTTCCCCTTGTAAAAATATCCCTTCCCCTTCATTTTAACCCTTTTTCCCTTTATTTCACTCCTTTCCCTAGACATTTCCCTTTAAAAATCATTCTCCCCTTATCAATTTCCCTTTTCCATTTAAACCCACTAAAGCCCCCTTATCCTAAGTTTAAATAATGTATCAGGCCCCATTAAAAAACCCTCCCCGATACCCTTTTAACTCATATCCCTAGTATATTTCTTCCCAGGTCCCGCATTTTATTAACCCATCACATATATTAAATCCCGTTACATTTTAATTAAACTTGACCCCACACCCTGACTCATCCCTCGCAACTCTGCCATGCGATAGCCCTCTGATCACCCACCTCTAGATCCAATGGCCTGCATCCCATATCACGCACTCCCAAATGCGACTGTTGATATCCCAAAAGCACGCGAGATTTGTGGTTTTCCCCAATCGCCTTTTCGCTACATGGAAACCCCACATTATATTGCTTCCTCTAAAAAAATACCACCCTACACTCAAAAGTAGTGCGATAAGCCATAATACCGCCTCCCCGCGTAAGAGGAAACCGCCAACTAGTCAAACATTAAGCCCGGCACAAAGGTTAACCATTGTTGGTTAAAAACCAAAAACCCGCCCTTTCCATTCTTTTCACTATTATTATGTTGCAGAGAACCTCTGCCAACCAATTCTAAAGCCCGGAAACTCTGCTCAACTGTTTCAACCCATTTATGACCAGAAGACGTTGCAGACTCCAATTTGAAGCTACATAAAGACCATTGAAGCCTCAGAAAGCATCTGCTACCCCAGAGAACCTATCTGCATACCTAATCTTTGTTTTCTAGATATTATGGAAGTACCAGAAGGCCTAAACTTAAGCTTTAAACAAAATTTTTAATGAGTTAATCAATTAAACCAATTAAAATCCTCTCCAACCTAAAGAAAGCCATTGTTGCATCCCAAACCATTTCTGCAAACTATGCTCATCTTTTCACGCTATTCAAAGTTCCTAACCCTACTCCTTAAGCCAAATAGTGATTAATTCAATAAAATAAACAGAACTATGGCTTCCAAAGAATTCTGAATGAAAACTCCCTGCAAACTCCTCACCTAGATATTGACCACCTCCCACTGGCTGACAGAGATTTCCAAATCAAAGATACAACCTCCCCTAGCCATTTATTGAAACTCCACTGTTGGAGTAAAGACAAATTCCTCAACCATAGTGATGATATTCAATTATGGGAGTCTAATTTACCCAAATACTTGTTTCCACAGGTATACCAATTCCTTGAAACCATCCACCTATGCCAACTCTACTATATCCCAAGTCAAAGAGCCATAGTCTCTCCTAACCAACAGATTTTATTCACAATCACTATAGAGTCAATAAATGAAATATTGCAGGTCTAGCTAAAGCCAAATGAAACCCTATTTTCTATTGAAAACCTACTCGATCTATACTTAAAGTTGTACCATCTCAAGAGATCTCAAATTTTTCAAATTTTCATCCTTGAATAGGCTCATATTCCTACAGACAATCCTCCATACTCTCCCACCACTTTCTCTAAGAGGGCCAGATGTTATCAGGAAATCTAGTGTCTATTCAAAGCTGCTAGTCCCACTAAGATGGGTAGCTATCTTAGAAACAAACATATTAAAGTCACTTGTTTTTCCTTTACGAGAGAGAGATGAGAAAGAAGCAAAGAGTACCAACCTCAGTCTTCCTCTTGGTTCCTTGCTTGTTTCCTTTCTCCTTTGACAAAATCTTGCCACTGCTTCCTTACTTGTCCTACTTCAAAGAGCACCTGTAGATTCACAGCAACATAATACAATCAAAGCATAGATATCTTTCACTATAAAAAATATAGGATCAAATATATATTGACCATACAAATGCATATATCAACACAATATTCAGAGATACACAAGAATATGGAGGAAAACTCAAATAGCTTTATTAGTAAATGTAGTAGAAGAGAGGATTACAACCACTTGGTCTAACCCAGTGCCATCCTCCCAGCTTGAAAGCCCTCTTCACCTCACACAAAGCAAGATCACCCAACAATGTCTTCAAAGAGAAACCAGCAACACCTCTTTGCAAATTACCCAATTCCAACCTTTGGATCTATGGGATGAGGGATCCATTTACAAATATTTTCAGGGGGTGAGTTAGCTTCTGGGATTTTGATTAGTGTCATCTCTCTGATATGTCTTAGTTCTACATGGAGATTTTAGATCTCTTACTCATCCCTGGGCAAACTTAGAGGGGCAAGTGTCAAATGAGTAGTTTCTAGAAGATTCTCTGGGGTTTCCACCTAGAAAACTGCTTGTTCCAATTTGTATGCTCTCACTCATCGCACCCTACAGAAGGGATTTTCAGTATGCATCGAACTTTTTGCATGTGGCAGGTGAGGTGCATCGCACCCTTTGCACTGGATAGTCTGTATGGTCCTGCTTTGATCAGTTCTGAGTGGTTTTTCATGGAAAACTTCTGGGAGATGATGTAATTAGCTGACCTTGCTCCTTTAGGGTATGAAACAACACTTTTAGAGACTTAGAATCCCTTGGTTTATGGACATATACGATTGGGGTTGTAGTGCCCAAATATGTCTATAACAGTTAACCCCTAAAACATGAGGTTGTAAATCTTTTGATGTCGGGTGAAATGCTTTATAATGAGGATCTGAGGTTTTTCGCACTGGAAGGTGACCTATAATAAGATACAATACAATACATTATCTTCATGATATTTTCATGATCTAGCTAAGGTAGTCATTCCCATGCTCAGCTTGATAAATTCATTTTCATGTACATAGGACAGATAATCGTTTGTGTGCAGACTGAAGATTTTGGTAGAGCCATCATCCCTTAGTTTGGATGATTATCTATGTAGCAATGATGTACATTTGATGTCTTTATTTTCCTGATTATATCACAGCCCGGATGGATGAAACTAGATCTGGGGTGTTCAAAACTCGTTAAATCTTTGCGTGAAAGTACAAGTCGATCCATGTGAAAAGACGTTCTGATGTCGAACATGGAAGGACATCGTCTGCTTACCAGCCAATGATGTAAGTTGTTAACAGACGCGAGAGGAATCATCGATAATGATGATGACCCTCAAGGTACTATAGTACAATTCACGTGGTGTGAATGCATGAGTTGATGTCGAACACCATGCAAAATCTTTTGGTCAAAGGCTGTTGGGTCCCTATAATACTAGTGATTACCCCATTACTATTGTAGTTATACCCCTATTTATATTGTTGTGCCCCTATTACCCCCATATTTTTATTTCTGTGCCCCATAGAATCCCTCTATTGTTATTTTTGTGGCTTTATATTATTATTGTTAGGTCGGCTGGATTATATTGTGACTCCTTAGACTCCTATATATAGAAAGGAGGTTTTGTCATTTGTATCATCCAAGAATTGTTCATTTATGTAATGTAAAGGAGGTTTCCCCCTCGAAGAGGCTGAATTCTAAGGCGTGGATCTCTCTTTTCTATCTTTTTGTGAGCTGGTTTCATAACATTTGGTATCAGAGCTTTGGATTCTAGGGTTTCGCTGCTCCAAACAGGTCATCGTGGAATTTTCGCTATAACTTTTTTTCTGTGACGTTTCAGAAGTAAAAAAAAAAACCCATTTGAGAAGAAATCGCGCTGAACCTTGGGTCCAAATTTCAGAGCTTTTCGCGCGATATTTGCGGAGATATGATCTGAGGAAGTTGGTCTTTTTGCAGACTCCTGAATTACATTCAAAACAGGTGACCTGGGGAAAATCGTCATAACTTTCTCTCTGGGGATCGGATTGAAATTTCGTAAGAAGGTACAGAAAGAGGACGGACTGTAGTTTTTTGTATGTGTGTTTTAGATTCAAAGGTTGAAACAGTGACTCGTGGCACGTCGTACAAGTTCGCTCTACTGAACCAGTCTAAAAGCAAGTCACTGTGGGAGATTTCACATAACTCTTCCTTGGAGAATCCAATTTGGCTCAGACTTGTGGCATTGGAAAGAGGACGTAGAAGGCTACTACAGGTAGCAATTTCAGAATTGGATGATCCGAAATTACAGAGATACATCAGATTCAATATCAGGCTTCTATAAAGTGAAAAAAGGTGTGTAGTTTTTTTAAATTTTTGTGTAAGCTTGGTTTAACGGAATTCAAAGGGCATAGTAAAGCATTATTATCGGTAACTGATGCCCCGAGGAAAGAAAATGCAAACACCTAGTAAGGAACCTGAAAGCTCTAGCATGACTCATGAAGAAGAGGAAGAAATGCTACATGATATATCAAAATTACAAGAACAAGTGCAACAAATGTCACGCTCACAAAAGCTAACAGAAGCTAAGATAAGTGGCGTGGAATCTAAGATAAATGGTGTGAAATCTAAGGTAAATGGTGTGGAATCTAAGATAAAGGGCATGGAAGCCAAGATGGATGACATGGAAGCTAAGGTGAATGGCATGGACGCTAAAATTGATGGCATGGATGATAAGATGGAAGAATTGAAGAAGTTGCTACAAGAAAGGGTCACTAATGGTGAAAAGGTAGTAAAGGAAACTCATGATGAGAACAAAAGAAATGTTAATCATGATTCCATAGACTCTAATGTTGGATCGAAGACTCACCATGTTCCAAAAATCGATATGAGGAAGTTTGATGGCAAGGATCCCGCCACATGGATATTACAGATGGAGCAATTCTTCGATCTCAATAATGTGCAAAACACACAAAAGGTACGTATGGCAACTTTATATTTGGAACCAAATCAGTTTGTATGGTATCAATGGCTTTGTTCTCGTAAACAATTTATCACTTGGGCAATTTTTACGGAAGAATTGATAGCACATTATGAGGATACAAAAAGCAACACTTTTTTTAGCCAATTGATAAGTCTCAAACAAAAGGGTTCAATAATGGAGCACATTGAGGAGTTCCAAAAATTGAACATAAGGGTAAAAGATATTCCAGAGGAGCATAGGATTGATGTGTTCATAGGGTCTTTAAAGGATAATATCCAACATGATGTGCGCCTTTGGGAACCTGATTCATTAGAGAAGGCATTCAGGTTAGCAAGAAAAATGGAAAGCAAAATTATGGCAACTAGGAAGCATACCATTCACAACTATAAAGACGGAAGTGTTGTTGCCCATAGTCTTCCACAACCTACAAGGTTGACACCACAACAATTGGAAGAAAAAAGAGCAAAAGGGCTTTGTTACAATTGTGATAGCAAATACACAAAAGGTCATAAGTGTGCTGAGAAGAAATTATTCTACATAGATTGTGAAGAGGAAGAAGAAAAGGAGCAAGAAAGGTCAAAAGAAGAGGATATATTCCAGGAACAAAGCCTAGATGAAGAACAAATAAATCCGACCATATCTTGTAATGCATTGGCGGGAATTACCACTCCTCAAACCATCAAGATAGAAGGACAAATCAAGAAGAAAAAGGTAATAGTGTTGATTGATTCAGGAAGCACCCACAATTTTATTCATTGTAGGGTAGCAAAAGAATTGAATTGCTTCCTATATCCAGCACCAGAGTGTCAAGTGATGATTGCAAATGGAGGAACAATAAATTGTTCTGGAAAGTGCCATAATATCAAGCTATCCATGGGAGAATATGTATTGACTAGCCCAATGCTTTCCATTCCAATGGGAGGTGCTGATGTTGTACTAGGAGTCCAATGGCTACAATCCTTGGGTACAATAGCTTTTAATTTTCAAGAACTTTTCATGAAATTTTCTGTGGAAGGAAAGGAAGTTGAATTAAGGGGTATTGCAGGGAAACCAGGAAAGATAATCAGCTCTAATGGCATGACAAAGCTTCTAAAAAAGGAGCAAAGAGGTGTAATTGCACAATTATGTTCGCTAGATGTTTCCACATTGGAATCATCTATTTCTCCAGATCTCCAAAAAGTCCTGGACAATCATTCCAAGGTATTTGAGACTCCCAAAGGTCTCCCACCTATGCGTGATCATGATCATGCTATTCATCTGATTCCAGGAAGTGTTCCTCCAAACATCAGGCCGTACAGATATCCCTATGTCCAAAAAAGTGAAATTGAACGTATGGTTGCAGAAATGCTAGAGGCTGGTATAATTCAACCGAGTCAAAGTTCTTTCTCAGCTCCAGTAGTATTGGTGCACAAGAAGGATGGATCATGGCGCATGTGTCCAGATTATAGGGAGCTCAACAAGCTCACTATTAAAGATAAGTTCCCCATTCCTGTTATTGATGAATTACTGGATGAATTGCATGGATCAATTTACTTCACCAAGTTGGATCTTCGTTCGGGATATCATCAAATCAGAATGAAGATTGAAGACATTCCGAAAACAACATTTAGAACTCATGAGGGTCATTATGAATTTTTGGTCATGCCTTTTGGCCTTACCAATGCACCTTCAACATTTCAAGGTTTGATGAATTCAATTTTCAAACCATTCCTTAGAAAATTTGTGTTAGTATTTTTTGATGATATACTAATCTACAGCAAGTCTTGGAAGGATCATGTTGAACATGTTGACAGGGTGCTACAACTATTGGAGGAGAAACAATTATATGCAAAAAGATCCAAATGTTTCTTTGGAGTCCAGGAGGTGGAATATTTGGGTCATATTGTATCTCATGAAGGAGTTAAGGTAGACCCTAGCAAAATTAAAGCCATTAAGGAATGGAAAATCCCCACATCCATAAAGCATCTGCGAGGATTTCTTGGGTTGACAGGGTATTATCGCAAGTTTGTTAAGAATTATGGGAGAATAGCAGCACCTCTAACAACATTATTGAAGAAAGATTCATTTTCATGGACTCGGAAGCAACAAAGGCCTTTGAACATCTTAAAGAGGCAATGTGCCAAGCACCGGTCTTAGCTACACCGGACTTCACAAAAACCTTTATTGTGGAATGTGATGCTTCAGGAAATGGAATTGGTGCTGTTCTAATGCAAGATGAAAGACCCATTGCTTTTGAAAGTCGTCCAATCAAGGGAAAGTTTTTAAGCAAAGCTATTTATGAGAAGGAAATGTTGGCAATACTCCATGCACTTAAGAAATGGCGACCCTACCTAATGGGAAGACACTTCAAGGTAAAAACGGATCATGATAGCCTTAAATACTTTTTAGAACAAAGATTATCCTCTGAAGAGCAACAAAAGTGGGTCACAAAGATGTTGGGTTATGACTTTGAAATCATCTACAAAAAAGGGAAGCAAAATGTGGTGGCAGATGCACTCTCAAGAAAGGATGAGGATGTGGAAGCATTGTTGTGTGCCATTTCTATTATCCAACCAGATTGGATAAACGAAGCAAGGGAGGAATGGAAGAATGACGAAGAAGTGTGGGCACTTATTCGAAAGCTACAACAAGATTCCAGTACTTCTGATACATTTAGCTGGCAAAATGATTCGTTATGGTACAAAGATCGCTTATACCTCTGTAAGAATTCCCAGCTAAAACAAAAGATTCTTATGGAATTGCACACTTCTCCCTTAGGAGGGCACTCAGGATTTTTAAAAACTTACCACAGGGTTAAGAAGGAATTTTTTGGGATGGCCTTAAATCAGATATTCAAAAGTTTGTGGCGGAATGTTTGGTTTGCCAACAAAATAAAGTTGAAACAATTAAGACACCAGGTCTATTACAACCTTTATCCATTCCAAGCCAACGTTGGGAGGAGGTTTCAATGGATTTTATCACAGGTTTACCCAAGTCTGAGGGAAAGAGTGTCATCATGGTGGTAGTTGACAGACTTACCAAGTATGCACACTTTTGTGCATTATCACATCCATTTAAAGCCAGTACAGTTTCTACTGCATTTATGGAAACAGTTCAAAAGCTACATGGAAACCCAAAGATTATTGTAAGTGACAGAGATCCCATTTTCACTGGAAATTTTTGGACAGAATTATTTTCTTGTCTTGGTACTCAGTTAGCTCATCTTATCATCCTCAATCTGATGGGCAAACTGAGATAGTAAACAAATGTTTGGAAGGATATCTTCGTTGCTTTGTATCTGATAAACAGACACAATGGGTCAAATGGTTGCCTCTGGCTGAATGGTGGTATAACACTTCCTTCCATACAGCAACAAAAATGACCCCATTTATGGCACTTTATGGGTATCAACCACCATCCATCACATCATATTTAAGAGAAAATTCTAAGGTTCAGGCAGTGGAACATCACATCGAACATCAACAACAAGTCCTCCAACTCTTAAAGGATAACCTCGTGTTGGCACAAAATAGAATGAAACAACAGGCAGATCAACATCGCAGTGAAAGAAGTTTTGATGTAGGTGATTGGGTATTCCTACGGCTACAACCATATAAGCAAATGTCCCTAAAGCAAGCTAAGAAGGATAATAAATTATCACCAAAGTATTATGGTCCGTACAAGGTGTTGCAAAAGATTGGTACTATGGCATACAAATTGGAGCTTCCTGCAGCTTCTCGATTGCACCCAGTTTTCCATGTTTCATGTTTAAAGAAGGTTATAGGTGACAAGCTCCCAATTCAAACAATATTGCCAGAACTTGACGAGGAAGGAAAAATTATATTGGAACCGGAAGCAGTCACAGAAACAAGAACTCGACAGCTACGAAATCGATCAATTTCAGAGTATCTTATCAAGTGGAAGAACTTATCCGCTGAAGATTCCACATGGGAGGATGAGAATTTTATGCAGAAGTATCCAGAACTACTCAAGCGTTGAGGACAACACTTTTTTGAAGGAGAGGGGCATGTTGGGTCCCTATAATACTAGTGATTACCCCATTACTATTGTAGTTATACCCCTATTTATATTGTTGTGCCCCTATTACCCCCATATTGTTATTTCTGTGCCCCATAGAATCCCTCTATTGTTATTTTTGTGGCTTTATATTATTATTGTTAGGTCGGCTGGATTATATTGTGACTCCTTAGACTCCTATATATAGAAAGGAGGTTTTGTCATTTGTATCATCCAAGAATTGTTCATTTATGTAATGTAAAGGAGGTTGCCCCCTCGAAGAGGCTGAATTCTAAGGCGTGGATCTCTCTTTTCTATCTTTTTGTGAGCTGGTTTCATAACAAAGGCCATTAGTGTAAACCTGTCGCCAGAAGTGAGAAACTTGCCATTGAGGCATCCAAGCTTCAAAGTACTGGAAGGGTTGTCCCTAGGTCAGCTTCTTGGATAATGAGCTGATGTCGACAAGAAGTGACCCGTCATAGGAGGGCATTAATGGATCCCGCATCTACGACACGGAATGGAGCAAATGATTTTGTAGACGTGAAAACGATATGATGATACAAGGTTCAGGGTGGTGGTCATGAAAGAATGAAGCGTGAAGGTATTGTAGCGGATGAGACACAAGCTGGGTAGGTGAATTCTCTGAGCGACTTATCTTGAATATATCAGCGACACTGAAATGGATTGGTAGCATTAACCCCAAAAGTGGATGGTACGGTTAACCAATGGTGATATAACTAGTAAACAGAATAACCCAACCCGCCTCAATCATGGTGATGGAGTGAAAGTGTCATGTCTAAGAGCAACCTGCTACCAATAAAGTTTCTTTAAGTTTTCTTCCCAATTTTCCCCAGTCATTTCTGATTAGTACCTCTTTATTTTTTTCAAGCTTGAGGAGGATAACATATGATTTTTCTATAATTTTCCCTTCGGGCAAACCCGTTGCTATGTTTTAACGAGCCTAGAAACAGTGAAACTCGCTCTTGTCTGAATGGACAAGTTTGTCGCTATTTTTTTAACGAGTTTAACGATAAGGATAACTCGGTTCTTTTCAATTTTAGAGAGTCTGAAAAGAGACAGAAAGAATACTCTAATATTCCTTTTTCGTAATATAATCCCTTAAGTCTGAAAAAGTATAAAACAATGTGAAAGGGATGACTTTTTGATAGTTTTAACGAGCCAAACAAGACAAACACTCTATCTTTTTGTGTAATAATCCCTCAGGTCCAAAAATATTAAAATCTAGAGGAGCAATAGCACTTCCGATCACTTTAACGAGCTACAGAGGCCAATTGCTTGACAATATT
Source organism: Pinus tabuliformis (assembly GCA_031772625.1). Classification (NCBI taxonomy): domain Eukaryota; kingdom Viridiplantae; phylum Streptophyta; class Pinopsida; order Pinales; family Pinaceae; genus Pinus; species Pinus tabuliformis. The sequence goes on from CM062811.1 coordinate 1,082,454,204, forward strand.
TTCATGTTTTACAAGTCAGATGAAAAGAGCTTAAGGGAGACTCGTTTTTTGAGGAAAGAGTGATGTTTTTAGATAGCAGCTGGTTCCAGGTAAGGTTTGGAACTTTCCAATCATGGCAGTGTAAAGAAGGTGGCTAATAGGATCACTCGTCACAGCTGTTCCTCAAAATGGGTAAACAATCAAATGGATGTGAATGATTGGCTAAAACAAAGTGGAGGTGATGGTAAGAACACCACCAAGGCTCAAAAGCTGATGATAATAATTCAAAATGGTTATTTACTGGAGGTGGGTTCATTTTTTAATGAGCTTAAACTCTGGTGGAACATATGCTCATTGCTAGGTTTAATTTCTAATGAGCTTGAACTTCGCGTAAAACTACTCATGCCAGTCGTATAATAAGGATGTCTCATCGATAGGTTCATTTTTTAGGGAGCTTGAACCATTCGAAATTATGCTCAACTCCTTTCATTATGTAAGCTAGGAATGACCAATCCTACGACTTTAAAGGGTGAAGAACCTACAAACTAAGAAAATAAATGGTCGCTTTTCACTTTCATGCAAAAAGTTTTGTATGCCCCCAGGTATAGAAAAGTAGAGTTTCCCAGGTTACCCCTCAATTTGCAAAAAAAACACTTGTTCTATTGGGAAAGACCTACCTTCTCCAGGTTACCCTTCAATTTGCAGACAAAAAATTTGTTCTATCGGGAAAGGCCTACCTTCTAACAAAGGTATCTTATTCCAGTCTAATCCCATTTTCCTAAACAAACGGGTGTGTCAGAACAATCATATATCCTCTACAGAAACCTACCCTATACCTGAAGTTTTCCTGCCGAAGCAGACCAGGGTGCATGCCCCCAGGGTTTTAGTCTTGACCACCGAATCACTCGCGCTCATCAGGTGGACAGACTGGAGATTGATGAGACATTCCTTGCACAAAAATACCTGTTAAGGATGGCATTTTACTATTAGCTATGTGTGAACCGGGGAATGAAGGCTGGTCTATGAGCTGGACCACTCTGCCTTCATGTAGAAAACACATTACTCGAAAGAGTGAGGATACGATGGCTCCCATGCTATAAATGTAGTCGCGCCCAATGAGTAGATTGTAATCTAAAGGTCCTTGGACTACCATTACGTTCAGATAAATGGTTTTCCTTCTTAAAGTTATAGGCAAACTTGGAAGGATCCTCAATATCTGACTGGTTCCTTTATCGAAGCCTGTCAGGTTTCGCATCTCAGGCAAAAGCGATGGCGAAACAAGCGCTCTCCAAGCAGTTGAGGAAAGGATACTCACAGAAGCCCCTTCATCTATGATGGTACCAACCATGACCATTTTGTAAGTTTGCACTATGATTCGAAATGGTACATTAGATGGTAAATGGGGTCTGCATAGTAGATTCCAATCGAAGGAAACAACTAGGTTTCTTGGAGGTGGGACGGCCAGATACAACTATGACGAATTCCCTTCCTGCGGTAAAGGAATGGGCAGATTGCCCCCATGTTCATCGGAGTCTGTGTTTACGAAAAGAATTTGAATGGTGTTGTTTTCATTCTCTTCGATGACTGTATCATCTGAAGGTAAATCTTTTGAAGTCAAGATGGGGTCGACTATCATCTCGACCTGTTGACTTTGGTATGATGTGGACTCAGAGGGTTTATCTTCAATGATAGGTGTTTCGACTGACTCTAAAGGTGGGTCAGTCAGATTTTCAACTAGTAATGGATTCGGCAAGAGTTTCTTGTACATAAGAGGGAGTCGCTGCAGTGATACAGGACGATTATCCAAGACTCTTTTAGCTTCGTCCAGGAAGGGACAATGGTGGAGGGCATGATCACCTTCACATAGTCTGCAAGGAAATTTAGATTTTCCTTTCTCTCCGGTGACTTCTCTTTCACTAGTTGACGGTGTACTTTCAACATGATCGTCAGAGGTTGATGACACCGAATTGTGCAAGCGGGGAGACCAGTCCCTTAGAATCCGTGGGATGCAAGGACAATCTCGATGATAGTGATCCCCTTTGCAAATGACACATTGAGATTTAGGCTTGGATGGTGCAGTGTGTGGATTTTTGCTAGACGATGCACGGTTGCCCCTTTTTGCCATTGGCTCCTTCTTCTTCCTCTCTTTCCCTTTCTTCTTCTTCTCAGTTACTTGGTTTCGAGTTTTACTATCTTCACCAAGCGAAGAGGAAGAAGGAGAGGGAGAGACAAATGAAGTAGAAGGTTGGGGGGGAACTCTGGTATCATCTAGTTGCTAATTCGATTGTTCAGGAATCATGGTGCTTTGAATGACAGAGGTCGAGAAAAGCCACACCGGCAGGCCAATTGTCAGTCCTCGAAGGGACAATGTGGCTATATGAGGTGCACCAACATCTCCCCAAGAGGAGAAAGGACTAGGGCTTCCCCCAAGGGGAAATCCTTGGTTGGTGGACTCCATTTTCTCAACCTAAGACCAATGAGGGAATAGTGACATTATTCCAATTAAAATAAATTTTAGATGCTTTGACACAACTTGATTTTTCACTTTTTAAGAGTCGAGAAAAAGCTAAAGATGACTCTAGTCGCCTTCGATTTTTAATGAGTCTGAAGTGACAAGCGCTCAGATGGACCTTTTCCTTTAAGGAGTCTGAAAAGGAACAAAAGAGACTACTCTAGAAATCTAGACAGAGGGATTACCAAACCAATCGCAAAACTGTAGAATACTTTTTATGGTACGGTAGTCAATCTTCCTGAATGTTGTGTTCAGTACATTGTGATCGATAGGGTAGCAGACACGACTTCCTAAGGATAAAGGATATAGCCTATTGTGGTCTCCCAATATATACTTGACGGTACATGGGAGCACAAGTTTGTACTGGCACTTGTCATCTCAAAGAGGAGGAATCACCCAACCTACAATGAAAGTGATAGTTACCAAGTTTTACGACGCCGGAATACGTCTCTAGCCTAGACTTCTAGATGTTGTGCGTTAGGTTCCAAAGAATTTTTATGTTCATTGAATTTATTTTACAGTTGATGTTTCTTAAGAAATTTTCTTTTCAGGTTCACCACGTGATGTAGATATACAATTCCTAAAATGCAATCTAAGATGATAAACAGTCGTTTAATCTTCTTTCTGCAATGAAAATCCTAGCTACTAAGGAAAGAGAAATGAAATCCTTTTAGCATAGAGCAGAGAGCACACACTAAATGCACTGTCGTAAATCAAAATCAACAAGCATTCTAAATGTAAATGCACATGCATGTATTATTTTTCCACTTTCTTAATGTGTGCATCACAAAAAGAAAGCTAAATACAAATCTAAATTTTCTCTTCTTTCAAAGCGACAGTACTAATGATTTTCTTTTCAAAAAAATGAAAAAGAGACAAGACAACACTTTATGATTTTGAATAGAAAATTGCTTTTGACACTTGAAATACTACTAATTCAGATAACTTACAAGTGTAACAGTATAATCGACTATCAAGAACAATAGGATTCTTTTCTTTGACTGAAAACAACACTTGCGACACTTCCAAATCAAAAGACGACAGTTCGATTAAGCTACTTCTTCGTAAAAGAGAATTGTAAATGGCACACAATACATAAAAAAATTCACAATTCTTTGTACAATGGAGGTTGGATGATGCAAAGAGAGGGGTTTTAAATAGTGGTATACTGATCACAGACAACAAAACTCCTGAATAAAGCTAAAGAGAGTGAAGAAAAAACCAAAATTTGGAGGCAGATTTAGTCTTGTCTGATCATCGCACCTGTAACACAAGGAAATAGGGATGCATCCCACCTACTACACATGAGAGGTGCAATGCATCTAGATTGCCAAGAAGACAAGGTGCAATGGTCCAAGGATGAGACTTTAACTTGGTTTTTGGTCACAGTTTGTAGTTTAGTTCAGGGATTTAGGCCGAGCAAATGATAGTCAGTAACTACAAAGTTCAAGGGTTGATCTAATGAGGTTACCCAAGCTACCTTTAGGGCACTTAGGATGTTTGCAAGTCAATTGTCCAGTTCATAAACAAACCTGGAGATTGACTGAAGCAGTGATGATCTACTTTGCACTTGCATAGCAAATGCAGTTCGAAGGCTCGTTGGCTTAACTTCAGGCTCCGTCTATGGTTTATGAATAAAACAAATAGAGACAAGCAATCAAACTAATTGCTCCTTAGTGGAGTCGCCATTTTGTTATCGAGAAATCTAGTGTCTATTCAGAGCTACTAGTCCCACTAAGACAGGTAGCTATATTAGAAACAAACAGATTAAAGTCACTTTTTTTTCCTTTACGAGAGAGAGATGAGAAAGAAGTAGAGAGTACCAACCTCAGTCTTCTGCTTGGCTCCTTGCTTGTTTCATTTCCCCTTTGACAGAATCTTGCCACTACTTCCTTACTTGTCCTGCATCAAAGAGCACCTATAGAATCACAGCAGCATAATACCATCAAAGCATAGAGATCTTTCATTGTAAACAATATAGGATCAGATATATATTGACCATAAAAATGCATATATCAACACAATATTCAGAGATACACAAGAATATGGAGGAAAACTCAAATAGCTTTATTAGTAAAAGTAGTAGAAGAGAGGATTACAACCACTTGTTCTGACCCAATGCCATCCTCCCAGCTTGAAAGCCCTCTTCACCTCACACAAAGCAAGATCACCCAACAATGTCTTCAGAGAGAAACCAACAACACCTCTTTGCAAATTACCGAATTCCAACCTTTGGATCTCTGGGATGAGGGATCCATTTATAGATATTTGCAGGGGCGTGAGTCAGCTTCTGGGATTGTGATTAGTGTCATCTCTCTGATAGTTCTTAGTTCCACATGGAGATTTTAGATCTCTTACTCATCCCTAGGCGAACTCAGAGGGGCAAGCGTAAAATGAGCAGTTTCTAGAAGATTCTCTAGGTTTCCACCTGGCAAACTGCTTGAGCCATTTGTTTACTCTCGCTCATCACACCCTACAGAAGGGATTTTCAGTATGCATCGCACTTTTTACATGTGGCGGGTGAGATACATTGCACCCTTTGCACTTGGTAGTATGTATGGTCCTACTTTGATCAGTTCTGAGTGGTTTTTCATGGAAAAATTCTAGGAGATGATGTAATCAGCTGAGTATGAAACAACACTTTTAGGGACTTAGAAGCCCTTGGTTTATGGACATATGCGATCGGGGTTGTAGTGCCCAAATATGTCTATAACACCAGACAAATTGTAACCATGTTGTCTTGTATTCTAGGATACACCATTGGTGAGCATGTAGATGAGTCTATACTTGCTTTCCTTTTAATTTTTTGCCCAGGAAAGCCTCCAGCTATAGTTTTCAATTTTTCCCAGTTCTTAGCAGATAGAATCCATGATCAATTGATCAGATTGCAAGATGAAAGAGTATTCAAATACGCCTTAGTATTGCTCCATATGTTCCTATATTTCCAATCAGACAGGTTTCCAGTTAACATCCAAAAGTTGGACACTAAGGGAAATCCTAGATCTATTATCTTTTGGACACCCTTTATCCAAAGATATTCCACTCTTTTTAGCTACAAGGAGTTCATTGATTCATTTGTTCACCCATTGGTTAATATGCTAAGAAGTAGCAATCAACCTAGGATCAGTGATGAGATAAAGAAAGTTTTATAGTTGTCCAAGCACAATAGAATAGGAAATTGGTATTTATACCAGAACCACATTGAAATAAGGGTGTATGGGTGCCAACTCACTCCCTATAAGCTTCCCAAATATCTCCACATGAGGATATTTGCATTAGAGTATATTAGGCAGATCATAAATTAAAATGATGTGAATTTTCTATCAGCCAGGAAGAAAACACAGTTTAAAATAAAAAACTAGCTTGGTCCTTTTATCTACAATAACAGGGAAGCTGGAGAAGAAACATAAAAATGTTTACAGGAAATGAATTTTAGTAATAGTTTCAAATGGCAGTATGATCCTTTAGGAGTCATAAACAAACTCAGACTCAAGTTTAAATTGAGCCCTTTTATGCATATGTCCAGACCAGAGATTGAAAAATATGCCAACCAGTCAGAGTGGTTGGAAAACACCTTAATAGATATGGAGAAACATATGGATACTAGTTCCATTCTTCATACTCCAGCCCTATAGGACAGAAATGCAAAAAGGACTAGAGAAGAAGGTTCTTGCTCAGACAAGGATACAACAGGACATATTTGAAATTATGTACAGGAAGAAGCCCAAGCTAAATCCCCTAAATGAGCAAGAAGAGAGAGTTGATACACTTGAGATCAATGGTACATATACAATGGTTAAAGAGAATATAGCTCCAACAGTTTCAGAGGAAACTCATCAGCCTTCCACCACTAATACTCAAATTTTTCAAAAGCAACATAGCATTGAAGTCTCTTCATCTAGCAAACCAGTGGATAAAGAAAAAGATATAAAGGAGAAATATAAAGAAATCAAGTTGAGAAATGAAGCATTAAAAGATGAAACCTATGCCCAATATTTCAAACAGACTCCTACTAATCAGAATATATTACTTTTAGTTTTTGACCTTAAAACAAGGAAAATGCAGATGACGTTTTTTGCTGCCCACAGTATAACAGCCTAAGTCATCAACAGGTTACAAAAAGACATAATTTGAAGTTTTGGCCAAGAATGTTCATCCTATACATCAAATTGAGTTTCATAAGCAAGCAGGAGAAATAATATACTCAACTATGACCAACAAAGCTCTGAGTGTACAAAAGCTTCAAAATTCTCTAGAGAATTTCACAACACAATTTAAACTAGAGAAGGCATCCTCACAAGAAAAGGATAATAGAATTAAATCACTAGAAGAATTGGTTATTGAGATTGGATCTAATCCAAATGACATCAAGGCAGCTAAAAAGCTTATAAAAAAGAAGAATGAAGACATTGTTGCATTGAAGAAGCAACTAAAATTGCATCCTTTTGAACATCCATAGACCAAGGAAGTTCTAGAGAATCAAAGACAAAAAGGTGAGATGATGGACCTCATTCTTCAATTAAATTCTCAATTAAAATAGATGGAGAATGAGATGGATAAGTTAGTACAGGAGGAACAGGCCAGCATGGAATCAACTACTGTCACTGTTATTCCTACAGTTACTATAGTGGTTCCTTCTACTTTGGTAGCTTCAGTGGCCATAGTAGCTCCAGTAGCTACAACACTTCCCACCGCATCAGCAACTACATCAGCAACAAGTTCAACAACAACAACATCTCATCCTACTGATGAAGCAAGTAAAATCATCAAAGCCATGCAAGATATGTCCATCCAAACAAATGAAATAAATAGACTCAAAGAACAAATAAAAAGTCTAGAGGATGTAAATAAACTGGCTCAAATCATGCATAACAATGAGACATAGAAGTCAAATAGATTGAATGAAAGGATATAGATGCTAGAAAAATATTTGACATTGAAAGAGCCAGTAGCCCAAGCAAAACAACTTTTATGGGCTAATATCATTGATTCAATCAATGATATTTGGCCATCTATATAGGTGATATTTGAGCAGAATGATTTGGTCAAAGAAGCTGGTGAAGCAATTCAAATGGTAAGAGCTGAACTTGGGAATAAGCCAGAAGAAGCTTGGAGGATAATCCAGTTTCTTAACTCAAAGAACAAGTATGAATTGCAGGAGCTTGGAATAGCTGACAGAACTGAGACCATACTAGAGGTAAAGAAGGTAATCACGAAGAGTAACCTAATGATACGGCTTGAGGAGAAGTGCCAAACGATGGAGCTAGCAATAGCTAGGTTCATGGTCAAATTTGATTCTTTGAGGCAAAAAGGTCTACCTAATCCATTGGTGATTAATGACAGGTTGATGACACATGAAGACTATGATAAGAAAATCAAAGAAGTGGCAAAGGAACAAGCCAACAATTCCTCCATGAAAGGGATGCCTACAGGAAAAGTTCTCTATCAGACTTTTGAGAACCTATTTTACCTCCAGCATAAGGTAAAACATCTCTTTATAAACAAGCCTACTTTTGAAAAATACACAGAAACAGATGAAATCTACAAAATAATGGTAAATATTAAATTAACAGATGCAGAGTCTTAGGAAAAGTTTAATGATTTACTATGAAGATTAAAAGTAAAACATGTAAAAGAGCAATCAAGGTTAAAATAGAAACAGAGTAGTAACAGAGTTTAAAGATGAAAGAGTATCAGTGAAAGGAAGTATAAGAGACAGTGAGCGAGAAAGAGAACAACAAGAGAGAAAAAGCAGCATAATATCAAAGAAAATCCAACAACAAGCAATAAAAGAGGGACAACTCACATCAGTTACATATCTGTCTCTATCTTCTTGCATGAAGATATTTCATTTTCCTTGAATAATTCCTAAATCAGTTTTAGGATATTTTGTAATAATTTTTGTATAAATACTTCACAAATCGAAGTATTGAGGTGTGGATTACTGAACATTTCTATAGTTATATTGATCTAAAACCTGAGGGTTTATTGTAACATTTCAAGTTAGTAGACTGGACTGAGTAATAAAGGCATTGCATTACAAGATTCATGTGTTGGGCCACTTCAGTGAAGTATCTTTAATTTGTTAAATTTTTATCTTCTTAAGTATTTGACATACATACATGTTTTCCAATTTGAATGAAATAATTGGAATGTTACTAGAAAATTTGTTTAAGTACACTCTATCTTGAACAATTATTCATTTTGATATTTTCTTACGATATCCAGAGTAGGGAATTCTTCATTGCTCCCTAGTTTCAATTGACCACTTTCATTTCCCTCATTATCTGGTTTCAGGAATCCTTAACTTCTCCTTGACCCCGATTGAAAAACAACTTCACCATCTGGCCAAAAACATCTGAATTTACTCAGATACCTTGCCCTGTGAACACTATCTTCAGAACTTAATTCAGTCCTGTTTTCTTGACAATTGGACTCCATGGCCCAATGGTAAAAAGCAATTTATCTACCCATCTAAATCAGTGACTCCACCACCAAATCAAATCAAAACCCAACCAAGCTTAAATAAATAGCCTAAATTCAATTAACTCAGCAAAGTTAAATCATTAAGAGAGAGCCCTCTCTGAGCATTAAGAGGGCTAGATCCTGATCTCAAAAGTAGGTTTGTGGTTACCTCTATTATTTATTTAAACACAACATGAAAACCCTAGGGAAATTTTAGAGTGATAACATAGTGGTGACCATACTAGGGAAACGAGTCCTCAGTTTAATAAACCTTAAAAGGAAATCCTAAATTTCATCTTTGCACCTTAAGGCCATTTTAGGGTTGTCAAATATTTCATTAAAAAATTAAAAAATTTAAAATTCTAGCTTCCAAAAGAACATAATATGCCAGGGCACATCCAGATCCAAACCCTACTATAATTTTTGATAATCCAGACAAAATCTTAAGAAAAAACAATAAAGTAGAAAGTCAAGAAAGCATTAGTCATCTAACCAAAGCAAATTCACTTCCTAAAGAGTTATCAAACTTAGAGGATCTTCAATTTGATTTATCATTTGAAAATTCATTGTTTCATACCAAATCTGAAACTTCAGTCCATGATACTATAATAGACCCTACTTTTATTCAATTTATTGAATCAAAGAAGAATACTATACATCCTGATTTAGATCAACATGTTCTAGGCACTTTTGTCAAACTTGATGCTTTAACCTCAAATTTGATAAGACACATAGATGAAGCCTTTTTTCAAGAGTCAGTTGAATTATCTGCCCTAATTGTTGCTATTCCTAAGACTTCTACCATTCCTTCAGAGTCTGTAAATTCATCTTTATTTAGTACCACCTCATCTATTATTTCCACTACACTTCATTCCACAGAATCGTTCATCCCCAAGCTTCCTCTTTGGCCTAGTGTTTTATTTCCATCTCCAAATACTTCAAGTTCATCTTCTAGCAGTTCTGCTACATTTTCTAGCACTTCAAGCTCATATGTAAGCCCTTCAAGTTCATCTTAAAGCAGTACGACTTTACCTCCTAGCCAAGCTAGAAACTTAGCCATGGCTGCGAGATATGCTCCTTTGAACTTACCAGCTCAAGTACATGCCATGCCCCAATACTACCAGAGTAAAATATTTCAGTTTCATGGTACTCGTCAATATACTGCACAACAACATGTAAATAAAATGAGTGATTATTTTGAATTACATTAAATTGACGAAGAAGATGCACAGATGAGATTATTTGCACAAACACTATCAGGAGATGTCAAGAAATGGTTTAAATCTCTACCTGGTGGTCATATTGTTGATTTAACTATTCTCCATAGATTGTTTATCAATAGATGGGAACGAAAGAAAAATCCTTTACAAATATTGTTTGAATATGAAAACATTAGAAGAGATCCTAATGAATCTGTTCAGGACTATTGTACTAGGTCTAAAAATATTTATAATGCAATCTCTGCAAATATCATACCTTCACCACACTTGGAACTAATCAAATTTCCTGATGGTTTTGACACTGATATGTCTTACCAATTGAGAGAAAGAAACCCTCCAACTTTAGAAGAGATGCAAAGTGATGCAGTTAGTGTAGAATCTAACTTGTTGGTTAAAAGAGCTAGAATGAGAAATGAGAGGAGAGTTACCATTAAGGAAGAACCATCCACTTCAAATGTTAAGATATATATTTGGCTAAAAGTATAGAAAAGTTAGTGGATAGATTATAAATTATGGAAAGAAAACCACAATGGGATAATCAACAAGAAGGTCCTCAAATAATAAATCCAAACCTTAGAAAGAATCCCAATACTGGTAAATCTAGAGAAGGGCCACTTGATCAATAGATTAGACCACCTTTCCAAGAAAACTATGTTGAAAGTTCTCACCATAATGAAGAAGATGAAGACACTCAGATTAACTTAGTGGGAATAAATGATGGTAATACTATTTTTCTTACCCAAGAAGAACAGGAATTATGAATGTTACAACAATTACAGTTACAATCTGGAGAGTCCTTTGATTATAAACAAGGTTATGAATTTTCCATTAATGAATTTCATAAGAAATATAACCTTAGGAGTAAGAAAAACACAAAAGCCCCTACTAATAAAACTTTCCAAACTCAAACCAAGAAAACAATGGGAGCTCCTGCAACTAAAGTGCTGCAAATTCTCTCAAGAGAAACCAAAAAACTTTCACTCCAAAGATTGCAGCAAGTCCAAAAATTGTAGACATTACAAATATTGTTGTTAAAACTTCCACTGATAGTTAAAAATCAGTTGTTGTTAAAACTTCAAAAGATGTCCAAAAATCAACTGATACTCAAGCTTCAAATTCTATTCAAATTTCAACTGCCTCCCAAACTATTCCAAATCAAAAAATTGAAAATAGTAAAACAGTGGACACCCAAACAGAAACTGAATTACCCATTGGAGATAAGAAAGAAAAGATTACACAAACTAAAATTGCCAAGGAAGAAATCATTTAGTTAGGCAAAAAACAGACTCCATTTAATATCCAAACTGAAATTTCCAAATTGAAAATATCAGTTCCTTTAATAGAATTGATAAAAAAATTATTCTTACAAAGCCCAGATCACTGAAACATTGAATATAGATGAAGGAGAAGACTCTGTTAATCTAAATGATGACAAACCAGAGTTAATATTTGGTCTTGAGATAAATGGAAAACATTAACAAACTGGTGTTCCTCCATTCTATATTAGCTTGACTATTCATGATCAAATCTTACACAATGCTATGTTAGATTCAGAGCATCTCATAATTAAATGCTAAAGCAATCATGGAAACATTGGATTTAGATATAACCAGACCATACAAATATATTTTCTCTTTTGATTCTAGTAAAGTTAAATTCCCATGCCTAATAAAAGACTTATGTGTCACTCTAGTTCAATACCTAGATAAGAGTATTGTCATGGATATTGTAGTTGCTGATATCCCTCCAAAGTATGAAATGCTATTGTCTCGCTCATGGGGAGAAAAATTGCAAGGATCTCTACAGTTAGACATGTCTTAAGCCACAATTTCAATATATGGTCAGCCCAAAAAGCTTTATAGAGAAACTTTAATGAAATACATGGTCAATAGTATAGATAAACCACATAACTATCCTATTTATTCTATACATTCTAATATGGATTCTTTCATTTTATGTAATTCAGACACTGGAAAAGACAATAACATAGTTGTAAAAAAAGAACATAAAGAACCTGACAGTGATAACATATTTCATGAATCTATGTGGCACTTAGACTTTGATGGTTCAGTGAAGATATTAGGAGCGGGCGCAGGAGTTTGGATTCATAACATGGAAAGTAATCATTCGAAAGGTCATGTCTTTAGATTATACTTCAAATGCACAAATAACATGGTAGAGTATGAAGCCTTAATCTTAGGATTGCAAATTGTAACAAACCTTGGAGCCAAGAGAGTTTCTATCATGGGAGACTCAGAATTGATCATAAAACAAATTAAAGGAGAGTATTCTATGAATAATCCTAGACTTAGCCAATACATAAAAACTATTCTAGATCTTATTAAATAACTTCTTGAAATTGATTTTGTTGTTATTCCTAGGAAACAGAACATGCAAGCTCATAGTTTGGCTACTTTTGCTAGCACTTGTAGATTACCTGTCCAGCCCAATCACCAGTACACTGCATAGGTAAGACACAAGCCTGTTATAGTTGATAATCTGAAATATTGGCAGATTTTTTCACAAGACTCTCAGATCTATGCTTTTATGAATGTCAAGAGAGAATTTCAAAACCATAACATAGATACCGATTGTACAGTAGATGACATTGTAGATAGTGAGATAGATATAAATGTTGTAGATGTAAACAAACCCACTAAATTCACTAAATTATAAGTAGATAACTAAGAAAAAGTAGAAATAGAGGAAATAGTCAATCATGATTATGAGATTTTAAACCTTAAAAATAACTTTTTTCCTAAGGGATTAGTCCCATTAGAATATTTTTTTGATTCAAATGATTGTTGGCTTGTATGGGCCTAACTGAGGTCTCACCCGAAGTAGTATGGGAGGGTGCTAGAACTAGGTTTCTACACCCTGGGGATGTCTGATGAGCTTTTGGAGGTCTGCGGTTTGACCCTGCGTGCACGTTGCTATGCGCACTTACTATCGCTTCGCAACCTGTGGTGCTTCTTTCGCATAGCCCTACTTGGGGCACAACCCATATAATACCCAAGTTCCTTGTAGTTTAGTCTGTTATTACCTGATTACTTAACTTGTTTATGTAAGACTAATGATCATTACAGCATATTCAACAATGATATCAGTGCGTGCGATAAATAAAATAGTATGACCATAAAGAAGGCAATGCACAGCAGATACACAAAAATAGGAATCAACTTCTCTTTATTAATCTTCAATCTAGATTACAGACTCGACACCGCCCTGCGCACTCAGCTGTAGGGGTCCACACACTCAGTTGCAGACTCTACTAGGCCTTTGCGCACTCAATTGCAGAGTCTCTTCCTACTACTATGACCCAATACACTTAGAATCCTACTCTAAGCTACAATCATTCGCATTCATCTCTCTAATTCATTCCTAGCTATCTTTACAACTTAGAGCCTCGCTCTATTTATACAATCCAATGGTCCATGGACCATGGGTGGGCCGACATGACTTTACATTACATTACAATACTTTAGGGTGGACAACCCTATGACTCAACCTATACTTCACACTTTTCACCCACAATTTGCAGAGTTTTACGAAACCTTTGACCAAAACATGGGCTTTCAGCACCAAACCATGCTGTGCAGGGATTCCATTTCCAACAGGACCCCAACACAATCATTGTGACTTGTCCTGAGTCACTCTACTGGTGTGGTGTCCTTGGCGTGGAGCCCCTCCAACTGTTCCCGCACTGCTCGGAGGTCCGTGGTGCACTGTGCTGCGGTTTGTTGTACCTACTGCATTCTTGCTTCTGAATCATCCACGTCTGAATCGTGTCCTTACCTTGGTACCAGCATCTGGTGCATGTGTTTATAGTCCCGTGCCCTTGTCTGGCTCCTCAGGTCACGAAGACTGTGCTTCAGTCGGTTAGTCAGAGAGTCGGCCCACCCATGTAGGGTTTCAAGCGACTGTCGTTTACTTTTCCTAGGAAGGGTTCTCCATTTAGTTTGACTAGCTGGACCGTGCCTCCGTCTGTGACCTCCTTTACCACATATGGTCCCAGCTAGTGCATTCTGAATTTTCTCGGAAATTTTTTAAACTTACTGTCATACAGTAGTACTAAGTTATTTACCTTAAAGGTACAAAACTTGATATGGTAGTCATGCCAGGCCTTTTCACGCTGCTTTTGTACTTGTTGATGAAAGCTAACTAGAAACCATTCTTCCTCGAGTTCTTCTAATTGCACGAGCCTTTCTTCCAGAGCTTCGTAGTCTGTCATTCCTATGAGTGCTACTATTCGCAGACTAGGTATGATGTATTCCATTGGCATGAAAACTTTAGTGCCATAGACTAACCGGAATGGTGTCTATCCCATCAATTTCTTGCACGTTGTCCTGTATGCCCATAAGACGGCAGGTATGCACTAGTCCCAGTCGTTTCGGTATGCATTACATGCTTTGGTCAGTGCAGTCTCTAGTATTTTATTGAATGCCTCTACTATCCCATTGGCCCGTGGGTGGTATGGTGTACTTTTTTTATGATACACATGGAAATCTTCTATGAGAACGTTGATGGTTTCATTAAGGAAATGTGTTGCGCAATCACTCGTTAAGATTTTCTGACAGCCAAATCATGTCAACACATTTTCGAGCAAAAACTTTTCAACCATAGTGGTCATGCAGTCCTTGACCAGCTAAGCTTTTTCCCATCATGTCAGGTACTCCCTCGTGGTGATGATGTAGTGCACACCAGTCTTTCCTTGAGTTTTGATTAGACCCACAAATTTGATTGCCCATTTTTCAAATGGCTGCAATGTCATTTGGGGATTTAGTGGCATCTCGTCCCTTCATGATGGCTTTCCAGTCCTTTGACATATATTGCAGGCCTTACAGTGCGCCTTCGAATCCTAGTGCAGGGTTGGCCACCATAACCCTACGCCAAGAATCTTCTGTGTGGTCACACGTCCTGCATAGTGTCCTCCTGCAGTGCCCCCATGTGCTTTCGTGAGGATCTGACCTCGTTGAAATTCAGGTATGTATCTTTGCAATATCTCATCATTGCCCATCTTGTAGAGGTGCCTCGCGATGACAAAAAAGTCAACCGCGCGCACCACCAATTCCTTCTTCTATTAGATTGAGTATTCCTTCGACGTAGTCCTTTTTGTTAGAAAATTGATTATATCTTCGAAGTATCCATCCGTGATGCACACTGCAAAGAGCTATGCATCAAGCAGTCCCTCCTCCAAATTTGTTGGTTCTTTGCCTATCTCAATTCGTGACAAGTGATCCATCCCTGTGTTTAAGTGTCCTGGGTTGACTATGACCTCAAAATTATATTCTTGAAATAGTAAAAGCCATTTGCATATTCGCCCCCCCAACACATGCTTGTTCACCAGGTATTTCAATGTGGAATGGTCGGTATACATCTTGAAATGTCCTCCAAGTAAATAGTGTCGGTATTTTTGGAGTGCGTACACCATTGCCAACCCCTTGCGCTCGGTGGTAGAGTAGTTCTTTTCAGCTTTGGACAATCTTCAACTCGCAAATGCGATCAGGTGATCCACACCCTCTGTGCCCTCTTGTGTGATGACGGGTCCCAATGCGATACATGACGCATCAACATGTACATGAAATTCCACATCCCATTTCGGGAAGACCAGGATTGGAACGGAGGCTAGTTTCCCCTTCAAGACATCCAAACTCTTCATGCAATCATCATTCTAGCAATATGTAACATCTTTTTTCAATAGGTTTTCCATCGGCATGGTTATTTGGGCATAAATTTTGATGAACTTCCTATAGTATCCAATGTGTCCCAAGGTAGCGCGCAATTGTTTAACACTTCATGGTGCTTCCAAATTTAGGATAACGACAATCTTTGCAGGGTCCACCATTAGTCCTTGTTTGCAGACCACATGTCCCAGTAGGTTTCCAAATGGAATGAGGAATGTAATCTTCTTAAGGTTTAGCACAATCTGGTGTCAGCAGCAAGTATCCAGCGTCAGGCGTAAGCTCGCTATGTGATGCTTAACTAATCCAAAGATAGTCCAATCATCCAGATAGACCTCCAAAAACTTGTGGATGTATTCTTTGAACATGGCTACTACAATGCGCGAAAATATATTTGGCACGTTCTTCAGTCCAAACTACATGGTGGTGTATTAAAAGCAACCCCATTCGGTTGTGAAGGTCATTTTGCTCCTATCTTCCAGCGCGATCTTGATATAATGGTAGCCTGAGAACCCATTCATGAACGAGTATGCTTCCTGACCACCAACATTCTCTAGTACTTCATCTATGAATGGTGTTGGGAATGGATCGTGTACACAGGCATTGTTTAGCTTCCTGAGGTCTATACATATTCTTATTTCCCCCTTCTGCTTTCTCTCATGTACTACCATAGGACTCACCCAGTTGAATTCTTCTACTGGTTCAATAATTCTGGTTGCGAGCATTTTGTCTAATTTGTCACGGACCTTTTCTTTATATTTTGGATTCAAGCAGTAAGGCTGCTACTTAAATGGATTCACGTCAGGTTTTAGGGTGATCCTCATCATCCCTAAATCGCCAACAATCCCTTTTAAATCTATAATTTTGGTCGGGAACAAGTCTTGGTATTCGCAGAGTAACTCAGCGACCTTATCAACCATGGCATCATCCCAATAGTCTCCAAGAATTGCGTACTTCGGCATTGCCTCCATTCCAATGTTGACCTGCTTCATCTTTAGCGGTGTAGTGATGTCGAGGTCATCACGTAATGGTTTGTGAATATCACAACAACCTTCCATTTCTGAAATGTTAATGTTTCGTGGGTCCTCATCATCCTCCTATACATTCACGTTATAACACTCTAGTGCGCTACTTAACTGTGTTGCCCATTCTGGTTGAAGTACCCCCATTGGCTCTTGTGGTATTTTAAAGATAATGTCTTTTACTGCTTGTACCGTATCCTCAATAGTATCCGACCAACGATCCTCGAACATGAACGTTAACAAAAATTCCTCGTGCAAGACATCCCATTCACCCATACCATGGCAGAGCTCCGTCTCAGTATACCAATTCATGGGTATGACATCCAGGGTATAGTAGAATAAATGTACCCATTCAGGCTATAGTTTTTCCCTGTAGACCTTGGTCCATTTCGCGAGGTGCGTTCACGGATCGTCTCGTTCGTAATATTTGTCTACTAGCTGTATTTGTGGTTTCCCAAATTGTAGGCCCATCATTTTTCTACAGCCGCGCCAGTCCTCAAAACTTCCTTTATGCGTACCCCATTATTGTGTGGGCATTGCATGCAGTGCCCACTTCAGCACATTGAACTGCTGTTGTTCTGGTACTTCACTTTCAAAATTCCTTAGGAATTCATCCACCGCTGAAAATCCATCATATGTTGACATCTCCCTTGCCTCTATTGTGATGCAATATAGTGATCTAGTCATCATGTTCCAATTCGTTCAGCCGATTTTTCCATCACTTTATCTCTTCGTCTGAATCCGAAGTGCAGGGCCTTTCGCGCTCCCTCGAAACCCTTCCATCTGTAGTCATATTCACCCAATCATGTTCTTGCACAGTTATCTTGTAAATACAATCAAGATCATCATCACTATCATCGTCACGCACCAGTTTAGTGTGTCGCGCTCCTTCGGCTGGATCTAGCGGTATTACTATCCGTAGTGACTTTTTCTCAAAGATCATTTTGCACTTCTTTAGATTTATGACCACATTCATATCGATGGCCCAATCTATTCCTAGTAGCACCAGATAGGGATTACTGTCATTGACAATCTCTATCACTTCAAAATCCGCCTGTGTGCTCATACCTTCAATATCAACTGTTACCTCTTGCAGTCTTCCCATGGGAAAAATCTTCTATTGGTTCACCATTCATAACTGAATAGGTGACCACTGTAATATGGGTCTACCCATGAGTTCCCATTTTTGCTTTGGTAGTACATTTGTGTCGGAACCCAGATCCAGGATTACCTGATCCATTTCATACTCGTGGATTTGCACAGTCAACCTCATTTCCCTTCCTGTGCGCAATGCATGCTTTCCAAGTTTCTAAACCATGCACAGGTCTCCTAACCCCATGCACCTAGTGATAAGCTCTTGTAGTCCTTTGAATACCTTGTTGTTACGCAAAAGTTTCATGCATGTCTCCAGAACAGTAGTGAGCATTGAAGGATCCATCCCTGGTTCTAGTTGATACTTACTACCTGAAGTGGAGGCCTCCTTGAAGTTCTTCTTAGCTTCCATGAATGTCTCCTTTGCATGTTCTAAATCAAACTTAGGTTCCTTTGTAGGAGCCTTGAAAACCCATGCAATTTCTTTTGGCTACTTCCCTTTATCTTCTCCCGTGGTCATACCACTTCTTAGCATAATGTTTGCGTTCGGGTCTTCTTCGCATGGCTCAGACCTCATCATTTGTAAATTCTGAGTCAGAGGGAGCTGGAGTGCCCCCTTTTCGCGCATCCTCGCTATCAACGAAGGGTATTCTTCTGCCTCATGATCAAGCTGAGTATATAACCAACATGATGTCCCTGTCGGGTTTGTACAATTGCGGGCATAGTGCCATGGCCCTTCGCAATTGTAACAAATTAGTTGTTTGTGACCCCTTCTTGGTCCCATTCCACCTCGACCTCATCTGCACCCCTGAAATCCAGTGTGCACCATCCCTACATTTAGGTCAAGGACTCACGTTTTGGTCTGCACCGTGTAGGCAAGAGTCTGATCCTTCATTAGTTCGTAGCCTCGGCAGGTGTGTTCATATTGACCTACCAACCTGTAGAAATTACAAAACAATTGCCAAGACGTTTGCGTATACTTCTGCAATAGATGACAATTATCCCTGGTGTGATTTCCTCCTATCTAATAGATCATGCACCATAATGCAGATGCCATACTCGACCCTGCCTGTGCCTCCAGTCTTAACGACATCGGTCCTCCTCCTACCAAGTTGTTCACGAACACTGGACAGTGGTCCTTGTCATTCCCTTGGCCTTTTCATTTTATGCACCATACTTCCTCACGAACCTCCAGCTGAGGTGCCCTCTCCTATTTCAAACTTTGCATTTTTAGACACAGATTATACATTTGTGCATGGATTTGTTGGACTCCCAACCCAAGGTCTCATGTAATCTCATTTCCTTCTCCAATGCTTCGGCCTTGGTGGAAACTTTTTGCTGTGACAACGTCGTCCTCAAGTGTGGCGTAAGTGAAGCCAGAAACCATGTGTGATGCTTTTCATCTATTAACGTCATATTGGATTCACAGATCGTACTCTTCTACCTTTGGTCCAGATCCCAGGGGGTCTCGCCCAGGAGCATTGCGATCTCCTTAAACCTAATGATTGATTGTGTTTCTAATTTTGGCTTGCTAAATTTCCTGTTCAGTGCAACCTAGATTTCTGCAATTCCTGTATTTGGGTGGTCATTAGAATGCTTGATATACCACATTAATGCACGATCCTCTAGCATGCTCACTAGCATAGCCTTTTTAATATTATCATCCACGACACCTTGTGCTTTCCATACTTCTCTTACCACAAACTAGAACTAGTCTAGATCTTCATTCCCCACTCCTCTGAATGCTGGTAGTTTGATCGCACTTGCCATACTGAACTATAGTGGTGGCGGAGGTGGGGTGGGTGGAGATGGAGGTGAGGACGGTGAGACGGGTGGTGTTGTGGGTGGAGGTGGTAAACGCGGAATACACTGCCTTATCAAACTGACCGTGCTTCTTGGAGAAACTTTCCCGAGCTCTTCCTTGCTTTCCCATGAGAGTGAAATTAAGGGATGGGTTACCAACTCTTCACTACTTCCGCTTCTGTAGATCTTCCCACTTCACGTAGTCCTAAAAATTAATTTATTCGCATAACTCGCTTTTCGCATAATAACATCTTAATCCAAGTGTTCAAAGATTTAATATACTTACCTCGCGATCCCTTGAGAAAACGTCGCTCCACCACATTGTAGCTGACGGTCATGTCTACTGAAAACTCAATGATAAATCCTCCTATTATTTGGTCAAGCCAATGGTCCACAACTTAGATGATCTTATCTCCTAACG
Source organism: Pinus tabuliformis (assembly GCA_031772625.1). Lineage (NCBI taxonomy): Eukaryota > Viridiplantae > Streptophyta > Pinopsida > Pinales > Pinaceae > Pinus > Pinus tabuliformis. Next base: position 1,082,474,399 of record CM062811.1, read on the forward strand.
ATTCTAGTCTGTGCACTAATTTCAGAGTCCACACTATTGATTTGTCGAGCCTACACTTTCCCTAGCTATCTGCTAACTTTTCCATCCACTCATACATCTCAAAAGCAGAGGATGCAAAGAAAATTTCATGGATTTCCATATACAAGTAGTGCTCCAACCACTATTCCTTATATACTCGCGGATTTCTGTTTTCCTGCACTGTGAACTCATGAATCTTCTTGTCCAACCACTCTTCAATTTCTTTCATTGCTGGATTCCAGTGGAATGACATTAGACATCCCTTATGCAGATCTTGGTCCTGGAAACAGAACCATTTATTGGTTTGTATGGGCCTAACCGAGGTTCAAAGGTGATTTAGCCAAGCAAATCCTGGTACTACTGGCCCTTTTGACAACAGTACATAGAGTGCGGACTGAGGTCCCACTTGAAGTAGTATGGGAGGGTGCTAGAACCAGGTTTCCACACCCTGGGGATGTCTAATGAGCTTCTGGAGGTCTGAGGTTTGACCCTATTTGTACGTCGCTACGTGCACTTGCTATCCCTTCGCAACCTGTAGTGCTACTTTCACGCAGCCCTACTTAGGGCGCAACCCATATAATACCCAATTTCCTTGCAGTTTAGTCTGTTATTACCTGATTACTTAACTTGTTTATGTAAGACTAATGATCATTATAGCATATTCAACAATCATATCAGTGTGCATGATAAATAAAAGAGTATGGCCGTAAAGAAGGCAATGTACAACAGATACACAAAAATAGGAATCAAATTCTATTTATTAATCTTCAATCCATATTACAGACTCGACACCGCCCTACGCACTCAGCTGCAGGGGTCCGCGCACTCAGCTGTGAACTCTACTAGGCCTCTGCGCACTTAGTTGTAGAGCCTCTTCCTACTACTATGACCCAATACACTTAGACTCCTACTCTAAGCTCGAACCATTCATATTCTTTCTCTCTAATTCCTTCCTAGCTATCTTTAAAACTTAGAGCCTCGCTCTATTTATACAATCGCATGGTCCGCAGACCATGGGTAGGCCAACATGACTTTACGTTACATTATAATACTTTAGGGAAGACAACCCTATGACTCAACCTATACTTTACGCTTTGTGCCCCCAATTCACGGAGTTTTACAAAACCTTTGACCAAAACTTGGGCTTTGATCCCCAAAACATGTTGTGGGGGGATTCCATGCCCAATAATGATGTAGCTAGAAAACCAAAAATGGAGCCTTTAAGATCAGACATATAAGAATGTAACCTAGGAACAAAAGAAAAACCTAAGCTTATTAAATTATCCAAAGCATTCCCTCCAACTGAAAATCTAAAATACATAAGTCTGTTTAAAGAATTTCAAGATGTCTTTGCCCGGAGTTATGAAGACCTCAAGTCTTATGACACCAACATTATTCAACATAAAATATTGTTGGCTTATGGGGGCCTAAACCAAGTTCAAATTTATTTATCCAAACAAATCCCTACACTACTGGCCCTTTCGGCATCAACCCACAAAGTGCGGATTGAAGTCTCACTCGAAGAAGTATGGGGGGATGTTGGAACCAAGTTTCTGCACCCTTGAGATGTCTGTGATGTCGATTTGGTCCAACTAGACTTGCCTTTGCGCAGGTCACTTCACGCACTATTCTAACCTTTAGTACCCTCGTGAAGTGGCAGAATCTTCTTTCGCGCAACCCTAACCAGGCGCTGAATTGCTTTCGCGCTGCTATGGCAGTGATTTGTGGTATTTCCTAACCTAGACTAGATATCTTACTTATCTTATTTAACTGATCTTAGTTAACTTCGCGTAAATAGATATTCTATCTTGCATTCACTTAATCAACACCATTATACACATCCGCGCATCATATAAGTATTAGAAGTGAATTTCAAACCCAATATAACAGATGCATAAAACAGGAAATAAATATGCAGAATTGATAGGAAAATTCTCTTTATTAATACTTCCAACTATTACAGAATTGACTTTCCCTGTGCACTCAGCTGTAGAGCCTTCTCTTACTCTACGACCCAAAACTAGACTTTACTCCACATATATGACTCATTCCTTCATCATTGCTTCGTCTTCGATTCTCTTCTCTTACTATTTTGAGCCTCACTCTATTTATACAATCCCATGGTCCGCGGACCATGAGTAGAACTCTACAGCTGACACTACAATAACAAAATTAAGGGTAGACAACCCTATGACTCTTTAACAAACTACATGCTCTACGCCCACAAAATGTGGAGTCTTTACATCGGAATTACAAAATTGACCAAAATCTGGGCTCTAAGCCCCAAAACTTCCCTTGGGGAATCCCATGCCCAACAGGCCCCCAACACAAACATCATGACTCACCCTTGAGTTACTTTGTTGGTGCAGACATCTTTGCATGAAGATCTCCCAACTCTAATTGAATCGTTGTAAGTTTGGCAGTGCATTGAGCGGCTACCTGTTGTACTTCCTCTACTCGTTGTTCAGCGACCAATGTGGCTAAATTGTTGCCCTGAATCCTCTCCTGTGTCCCTTGCATCTATGTGATCTTTGCTTCAATGGAGGCTGTAATGGTATATGCCTCATGAATCCATCCCTGTAGGCGCACCTTCAAAACTACTTCCTTATGCCAAGCAACATCCACCTGCTCCTTGAGAACCTTTGCTTGTTGCAACCTTGTGAGCCTCTCCGTAAGGGAAAACATATGCATAGTCCCTTTTACTTGACTGTATCTCTACTACAGCTCACGCGCCTCGCTCTCTAGGTGCTCTATGTTCGGGTCCTCCTACAGGGTGGCGAGGACCTCAAACAGCTTCGTGCAGTCTCTCACTGCACTATTAACTGCCGTTATTGTTGTTGTGATTGCGGTGGCGTGTTGTTCCTAAACTTCATTGGAGTTGAAGGCTACACCTTCAACTGTAGTTTTGCTATCTAAAGGTTTAGCTCCAGCTAAACCCTATCCATTTTAGCTCTGGCATTGTGCACTCCTGCTACTAACTTTTGGACGTGTGCCTACAATGGTTCCTCTAATTGGATGGCCAACTCCGGGACCATCTAGCAGGCTTCCTCCACCACCTGCACTATCTATCTGTTCTGTGCCACTACCTCATTGCGTTGTAGTCTCAACTACTCAATGTTGATGCGCTGCTTGCTAATTACTTGTATCGTGTGGCTGTCCCTAGCCCGAAGCTCTGTAGTGACTCCATCCTACAAAATATAGCATGTCTCCTGACGGAGTGCAGCCATGTTTAACTCGATCCCTTTCAACTCACTAACCATAGGCCTGTTAGTGTCATTTTTCATAACGATTTCTCCAAGCAGCAGCACTATTGTGTTGGTCATCCGGGCGTGTAACATTTCCTTGCCCGCCGATGTGCTGACTACAAGGCTGGTTGACACTGTGCCAGCTTGTGGAGTGTGCACCTAAAACTCCTGTATTTGTGTTCGAAGAGCCCCCAATACCATCTGGTTTTGCTCCTCAAACTATTGGAGGGCCTCCGTGGTGACATCCCTCACTGTCTCACCAATGTCATGTAGATCCCCTTTAGTAAGGGTGATAGGGTCAAATAAAGTCTTTGAGGCCTTCGTCTTCTTTCGCAGCCCTACCTGCTCTCTTGGGCGTAAACGTTTTAGCTAGGTGGATGTTGTCTGCGAGTCTGTACCACCTTGTTCTATGTTTGTCTCTGCCTCGGGTGAAGGTGTCTTCTGTCCTTCACACTCTTCTTCTACTATCTTATATTTCTCCTCTGCCAACTTCGCAGTGTCGTGTGCTGCCTAGGCCTTAGCCGTTGCTTCTTCCTTCCTACAATTTTTCACCAGTTGCGCCATCCATAGTTTTGCCTCTTCCTTTTTCCATTGCATGGTAGACTCCTCTGCCTCCACTGCAGAGTCAACAGGGGCACACCACTTTGGTAGCCAAGACTCGAGGACTGTGAAGATGACACTGTTGGTCACCAAATAGGGTAACCCGCACCACGTCTTCGTGGGGTCCTTCTGCGCCCTGATGACGAAATGGTGGAAGTCTTGTTTGAAGTTTGCGAAGTTTTGTAGACTATTGTAGACCATGGGCAATAACTACGGCTTGCAATTAAACCCCATTCTGATATTCATCTCCATGAGCACCCAAAATATTTTGCTTTCCCTTATCCTTTGTGTATCCCTAGTTTCCTATAACGAAGCGTACTTTGCTACCTTTGGAAGGTCCTAGACGATCGTTAGGAACTGGCTATCTTCAGGAAACTCCCATGCCACCAGTAATATCGACAACAAGAGCCATGCATAATGGAATGTTTTACCTTGCTCCTATGCCTCGCAATAGTTCTCAAGGAACTCTCCGCATAGATAGTTTTCCCAATTGAATTAGACCCCTTCTGTGCATTGTGTTGCTAATGCAACCATTGGCGTCGAAACCTCATCCGTGCAACACTTCCACATCACCTTCCCTGCCAATATCTATGTTGCAACCTTGACAACAAGGTTTTTGATGATGGAAATGGCATACCCTCGCTTCTTTTCCAGTTTAAATTTCTTTTCATGGCCTCTGCGATGGCCTAATCGTCACTATTTCCTTCTAAAATGTTCATCGGGTCCTTCCCTGCGCAAGGGAGCCTAGTAATCCTATGAATCAGATGGACTGTGATGGGGATGGGCTCCTCTAGCCACAAGCACCCATCATGCACCAAGCATAGCAACTGCCTGATGACAAAAATGGTCACTGGGGCGTGATGGTAATGCAGTATCCAGAGGAGGTTTAGCAACCCTTCATTCTCAACTCCTCTCAACCATTTGCACGGCTCAAACTCTATTATTCTAGCCAGCGCATCTTTCTTCTGCCGCATTAGCTATGCGGTCACGAGGTGCAGGAACTTCTCATGGTCTGCGAGGTCCCAAAATTCAAATTTCAGCATGGGCACCTATCCTAAGTGTGCTCCTTCAAAAATAATGTTGTTAAGGAGTGGCAGAGTCTGTAGAGAGCACTGGCTCTCATCTATATCCGTGGTCACCTTTGCTTTACCCTTCCTTGGAGGAACATATTTAGGTAACCTAGTGGGAGGTCCGAACCCTAGGTTTTGACCTCCATCTCTACATCCTCCTACTCAACTAGGATTTCTTTGAACTCTTCTACCTTAGTAGCCTCCAAATCGATAGCCTTCCCCTTTTATTTCATGGTGAGCTTAGTCCTTAGCAGATTTCTAGGCGATATGTACACCGGTACCATGTTCTGCTTATCTTTCTTTGGTCTTGGCATGCACGGTGATTTAGGGATTTTAGCAACTATCCCAATGCTCTATGGGGCTTTCACTTCCGTAATTGCCTGCATGGCTTCCTCGGGTGCTTCGATAGTGCGATTCCACAATTCTCTTAGTGTCTCTGGCAATTGCTCAAGCAACGAATTCGCTTTCAGAAGATCGAACAAGTCTCGATTCATGAATATATGAGCGTGCAACAAATTAGTTCTCAAATTAGCAAGTGTTGTTTGCTGGACAACCCTTTGTAATTTATAGCACATTTTGAATTTGAATTCGACTGTTGCCCCCACATTCGATCCATTAATGCTAGATTGGCAGCAGATTTTCAAGAATCTAGCCCATAAAATTCACCTTAAATGCCTGCCGCCTGCTCCATTTGGTCTCAAACCAAGCATCACATTGTGAATAGTGGCTATAACAGTCACTTTCCAGTTGATCCGCATGGAAATGTAGCTACCCTCGCGCTGTCACGGACCCTGTGACACTTCACTACTATGCGCAGTCCTGACATCGCGCATCCCCCTGGCAGAGTAGTTTATAGTCCTGCACCTCCCTACAGCTACCTGGGGTGCTAAGACTATGCTTCTGTCGGCCATTTAGGTGGTCGGGCCACCTTTGTATGGCTTCAAATGACTGCCATTCACTTTTCCTGGGAAGGGCTCTCCATTTAACATGACCAACTATACCACGCATCCATCTCTAATCTCCTTAATAACATATGACCCTAACCAATTCATTCTGAATTTCCCTGGGAATTTATCAAACTTACTATCATACAACAACACTAGATCGTTTACCTTTAATGTGTATAGCCTAATATGTCAATCATGCCAAGACTTTTCGCGTTGCTTTTAGACCTGCTAGTAGAATCCAGCCAAAAATCGTTCTTCTTCGAGCTCTTCCACCTGCGCGAGCCTCTCCTCCACGGCTCCGAGATCCGTCATACCTGTGAGCACTGCTATGCATAGACTAGGCATGATGTATTCCATAGGAATTATGGCTTCCACTCCATAGACAAGCCTAAAAGGCATCTATCCCGTCAATTTCTTGCATGTCATCCAATAAGCCCATAAAACTGCAGGTACGCATAGGTCCCAATCACTTCGCTACACGTTGATACCTTGGTCAGCGCATTTTCCAATACTTTGTTGAATGCTTCTACTGTCCCGTTAGCCTGTGGGTGATACGGTGTGCTCTTCTCATGATACACCTTAAACTCTTCTATTAGTTTGCTGATCGTTTCGTTCAGGAAGTGTGTACCGCGATCAATCATCAAGATATTTGTACATCCAAATCATGTCAGTACGTGTTCAAATAAAAACTTCGTAGTAGTCACGCCAGTGGAATCCTTCACCAGCTGCGCTTCTACCCAAAGAGTCAGATACTTCGTCGTAGTGATAATATACCTCGCGCCTATCTTTCCTTGAGGTTTAATGGGAATTACAAAATATATTGCCCACTTTTCGAAAGGTTGCAACATAATTTGTGGATTCAAAGGCATTTCATCCCTCCACGATGGCCTTCCTATCCGCTGACATACATCACATGCCTTGCAATATGCTTTTGAATCCTAATGAGGGGTTGGCCACCACAACCCAGTGTGTAGAATCTTCTGCGCAATTTCTCTTCCCGCATAATGTCCTCTCGCGGTGCCCCCATGAGCATCCACAAGGATGCTTCTTCATTCAAATTCAAGTACATACCTTCACAGTATTTCAACATTCCCCATATTGTATAGATGCCCAGCAATGGCAGAGAAATCTGTTGTGCGCACCACTAATTCCTTCTTCTACTCGATAGAGTATGCTTTCGATGCAATTCCAGTTGTTAGAAAGTGAATTATATCTTCAAAATTTCCATCCGCTACGCACATAGCAAAGAGTTGCGCATTGGGTAATCCTTCCTCCAAATTAATAGGTTCCTCCCCAGTCTCAATGCGCGATAGGTGATCTGGTCCCGCGTTCAATCGTCCAGGCTTCACAACAACTTTGAAATCATATTCTTTGAATAATAAAATCCATCTGAAAATGCGCCCCCCAACACAGGCTTATTGACCAGGTACTTTAGCGCAGAGTGATCTGTATACATCTTAAAGTGGCCTCCTAGCAAGTAGTGTCGATACTTCTAGAGTGCATATACGATAGCTAGTCACTCGTGCTCAGTGGTGGAATAGTTCTTTTCATCTTTGGATAATCTGCGACTTGCGAATGCGATACTATGATCCAAGCCTTATCCACCATCCTACGTCAGTACTACCCCCAACGCTATACATGACGCATCCACATGTACATGGAACTCTTTCTTCCAGTTTTGGAAGACTAGAATCAACACAGTAACCATCTTTTCTTTCACTATATCCAGGCTTTTCTTACAATCATCGTTCCAGCAGAACGTGACATCCTTCTTTAACAATTTTTCCATCAGCGCGGTGATCTGGGCAAAGCCTTTGATATAAAATTTTGTAATATCCCATATGTTCCAGAGTGCCATGCAACTATTTCACACTTCTCGGCACTTCCAAGTTCAGAATCACTACAATCTTCATGGGGTCTACCATCAGTGCTTGTTTACAAACCACATGCCCCAACAGGTTCCCAAAAGGAACGAGGAACAAACACTTCTTGAGGTTGAGTGCGATTTTGTATCTTCGACAGGTATCCAACATCAAGTGCAAGTTTTCTACATGGCACCTAACTAGCCCAAATACAGTCTAGTCATCAAAATAGACCTCCAAGAACTTATGAATATATTCCATGAATGTCGCAACAACCATGCACAAAAATATAGTAGGGGAATTCTTCAATCCAAACGACATGACAGTGATGAGCCTCATCATTGGATAATTATATGGGCCTTAATTCACCTCCTAGCTTAGCCAAACCAACTATTCTCACAACTTATTTCATACTTTCAATTATATTTTGTTTATGAGATGTGTTTGAGTCGGATATTTTGCTTTGTGGTCTAATGTGCATTTAACGCAGGATTAAAGGATAAAATAAAGGAATTTTGGCAAAGACCTTCATCAGAACTCGAATGGGACAAGGGAGAGGAATTATAGGAGGTAAATCCTCCTCATTTACTACCCCTACATTCGAATATTCCTCCATTAGCTCGGAGTGCAAATAGCCAAATCATGAGGACTAGAAGGCAAGCAAGCAAGTGAAAGTCAAAGCACCAGTTTATCTCAAGTTTGGGAGCCGAGCCTCCCTAATTTTAAGGAAGTCATTGGAAACTTGAGTCATATAAGTAGAGAGGCCTAGGACCTTAGTAGGATTCACATTTTTGATTGTAAAACTTTATTCTATTTTCAAGCTGCAAGACTTATGACAATGTTCGATGTAATCCATTGTTTTGATAATAAGAATGAGTTTTGTTTTGAGCGAGTACTGAGTTAACTCAAAGGGCTGAAGCTCTTGGGTTAGGGCCCAACACTAGCAACCAAGGCTCCTCTTTATTGTACATGTATGCTAGCATAGATTCATGGTTTAATTGTTCATTTGATTAAGTAGTTTCATTTCCATTACAGTAGTGTAGCATAGATTTGTTGTGTTTTAGTTTGCTTCCATTTGTGCCTTCTTTCAATTAGCAAGTTAGCAAGGAGAAAAAGATCCCCACAAGGTTTTCAGTAGGTGTCTCGGCCTCACCTCCTCCCTCTGGGACCATGACTTAATGAAGAGACCCTTCAACAACCCCAAAAACACAGATTTCTAGTTCTTGCATGAGCTTTGGAGTTTGTCGTCTTGATTCAATACTTGGTTCATTTCATCGTTATCCTTTTGTAGTAGATCTCACTCATATTCTCATTTCCTTCAACACTTTCTTGATGCATAATATTAGAAGAAGCCAATAAATCATGTCTTAATCGGATTATACTCATAGATCTCCTTACCGTCCAATCCATAACAAACCTGACCAATCACCGTTAACCATGTGTCACATATTCATTTCAATGTTTGACTTTAGGCGATCCACGTCTCCACCGTCAATTTGTTTCACTTGTTCTAATGGCTATTGTGTCACCTGATCGCCAACTAGCTTGGCTGATCTCCACTGTTGATCAATCCCGCATGATCCAATGGCTATTGCGCAATCTCGTGCAAATTCTTGCACTACTAATATCAGATCAAGGGCATGCGAGAAAAGTGATTTTCTCGTGCTACATGTCACTCACTTAGGCTAACCACGCAAAATTTAGGAATTCCACTTACAGCATTAGGGACACGCAAGAAACAGCTTACCACCTACGAAGACCACTCCATCATTCCGCATGTTTTCCACCCTTCTGCTGACACGCGACTTGATGTGATCCATCTATCTACTCACTTAATATCTGTGACAAGATCTCCACCATTCATCTTCCATTAATCATGTTCGCCCCTCTATTCATTTAACCCCCTGCAATAAGATCTCTACCATTCATCTCTCGTTAGTCCTGTTTTTCCATCTATTCACTTAATCCCTTGCAATAAGATCTCTGCCACTCATCTTCCGTTAATCATTTTTGTCCATCTATTCATGTAATCTCATGCGATAAGATCTTTGCCGCTCATCTTCCATTTTTACTATTCACTGATCAATCCAATGGTTCATATGCACTGCTACCTCATTACATCCTCCCTTTACTGATTTCAATCTTCGATTGCTTTTCTGCTTGACTCCTTCCTGAACTTTGTTCTGCATCTCATTTAAACACTGCCACTTCTGATCTTCAATTTGGTTATTCAATTAGACCCTCACATTGTCTGATCATCAAAAAAACCAGAAAAGTGAAGACATATTTAGTCTAGTTTGCTTGCTTACACATTAGTTTTGTTTGATGCTCTTTAGTTCTTTAACTTAGATAGTCACATTAGGTTAGTTTTGATTTAGAAATATTTCTTAGCATAATTTTTTAAATGGTTAATTAAAATATGGTGTGATTTAGAATTACATGTTGTTTTCTTCATTACTGCAATAGAGTAGCTCTCTTAGAATAGATTTTCTCTTCTTCCATCAAAGAATCAAGCTTCTTCTAACTCTATAGATTTCGTGTTGAAGAAAATGAGAATATGAGTGAGATCTATTACAGAAAGATAATGATGAAATGAACCTAGTACTGAATCAAGATGACACACTCCAAAGCTCATGTAAGAACTAGAAATCTGTGTTTTTGGGATTGTTGAAGGGTCTCTTCCTCAATTGATGGTCCCAAAGGGAGGAGGTGAGGCCGAGACACCTGCTGACAACCTTATTGGGATATTTTTGTCCTTGCTAACCTGCTAATTGAAAGAAGGCACAAATGGAAGCAAACTAAAACACAACCAATCTATGCTACACTGTTGTAATGGAAATGCAGCTACTTAAGAGAATGAACGATTAAACCATGAATCTATGCACTACATTGGTGTAATGGAAATGCATCTATTTAAGAAAATGAACGATTAAACCATGAATCTACGCTAGCATACATGTACAATAAAGAGGAGCCTTGGATTCTAGGGTTGGGCCCTAACCCAAGAGCTTCAACCCTCTGAGTTAACTCAGTGTTGGCTCAAAACAAAACTCACTCTTATTATCAAAACAATGGATTACATCGAAGACTGCCACAAGTCTTGCAGCTCAAAAATAGAGTAGATTTTTACAATCAAAAATCCAAATCCTACTGAGGTCCTAGGCCTATCTACTTATACGACTAAAGTCTCCAACGACTTCCTTAAAGTTAGGGAGGCTCGACTCCCAAACTTGAGATAAACTGGTGCTTTGACTTTCACTTGCTCAGCTGCCTTCTAGTCCTCATGACTTGGCTGTTTTCACTCCGAGCTGATGGAGGAATATTCGAATGTAAGGGTAGTAAATGAGGAGGATTTACCTCCTATAATTCCTCTCCCTTTTCCCATTCGAGTTTTGACTAAGGTCTTTGCCAAAATTTCTCACATTTATCCTTTAATCCTGCGTTAAATGCACATTATACCATAAAGCCAAATATCCAACTCTAACTCATATCATAAACAAAATATAATCAAAAGTATGCAATAAGTTGTGAGAATAGTTGGTTTGACTAAGCTAGGAGGTGAATTAAGGCCCATATAATTACCTAATGATGAAGCTCATCAGAGAGTATATTGAAAGCAACCCCACTCAGTTGCGAAGGTTGTCTTGCTCCTATCCTCCAGCATGATTTTGATTTGGTGGTACCCTGAGAACCCATCAGTGAAAGAATATGCTTCCTAACCTCCTACATTGTCCAACACTTCATCCGTGAAAGGAGTTTGGAATGGATCATGCACACAAGCGTCATTCAATTTTCTAAGATCCACACATATCCTTATCTCATCCTTCTACTTCTTCTCTTGTATGACCATTAGGCTTACCCAATCGGATTCTTCCACAGGCTCAATGATGCCTGCTACGAGCATTTTGTCTAGTTCTACATAGACCTTCTCCTTGTATTTTGGATTTAAGTGGTAAGGCCTCTGCTTAACTGGCTTCGTGTCGGGCTTTAATGTGATCTTCATTACTCCTAAATCTCTGATTATTCCTTTCAAATCTGTAAACTTGGTCGGGAATAAGTCCTGATATTCATGGATTAATTTAATGACCTTATCCACCATCGCATCATCCCAATAGTCTCTGATCCTCGTGAATTTAGGATCTGCCTCCATACGAATGTTTACCTACTTAGTTTTCACCGACGCGGTTATATCAGGATTCTGAATCTATGGTCCATGAACCTCACGGTGGCCTTCTGTTTCTGGATTGGTAATATTTTGTGAATCCTCATCTTCCTCTTCAGTAGTTACATTATAACATTCTAATGCGCAACTCAACTAAGTAGCCCATTCAGGCTGAATCAATTCTACTGGCTCCTGTGGTATCCTAAACATGGCTGATTTATCTCTTGTAGCGCTTCATCAATACCGTCCCACCCATCATCAAAACTTAAGGTCGTCATGAATCCTTCGTATAGGATATCCCATTCACCTGTCCCATGGCGAATCTTTGTTTCTATATACCAGTTCATTGGTATAACATCTAGGGTATGGCATAACAAGTGCACCCACTCAGGTTGTGGCTTTTCTCTATAGGCCTACGTCCAGTTGGCCAAATGCACACATGGATCATCCTACCCATCATACTTGTCTGTCAGACACACCCTAGGCTTCCCAAATCGTGTGCACATCATTCTCCTACATTCGTGCCAATCATCAAAGCTTCCTTTCTGCATACCCCACCCTCTTGCGGGAGTAGCGTGCAGTACCTAGTCCAAGGCCTCGAAGCATTTATTTTCCGGCACCTCCCTTTCAAATGCATCCAAGAAGGTATCTACCTCATTTATACCATCATAAGTAGGAAGACTTCTTAATTCTGTCAACACACAACACAACAATCTTGTCATCATATTGCAGTTTAGCGTAGTTACTTCATGTAACCAATTTTGCCATCGTTCTACTTCTTCGTCAGAATCCAAACCACAAGAACTCTCATGCTCCCATGTAATCCACCCATCCATGGTGGGATTCACCCAGTCTTGGTCTCGCACTATGTCTTGTAGATGTAGTCTAGATCATCATCACTTTCATAGTCACGGACCAACTCCGTATAGCGCAATCCTTTGGTAGGTTCCAAGGTTATAATTACGCGTAGTGACTTCTTCTCAAAAATCATCTTTCGCTTCTTCAGATTGATTACCCCATTCATGTAAGTGGCCCAATCAATTCCCAAGAGCGCAAGGTAGGGATTGTTGTCATCAACAATCTCTATCACTTCGAAATCAACCCGCGTGCTCGTTCCCTCAATATCCACAGTTATTCCCTAGAATTGCCCCATGGGTATTATTTTCTTCTAGTTCGCCATTCTTAGCTGAATTGGAGACCACTGTAGCACAGGTCTTCCCATTCGCTTCCATGTCTGTTTTGGCAGAACATTCACATCTGATCCCAAATTGAGGATGACTTGATCCAACTCATATTCTCTGATTTGCATGGTTAGCCTCATTTCTCATCCCTTCCTTGTCTTATGCTTTCCAATCTTCCAAACTATGTGCAGTTCTCGTGGGCATAATGTCCTGACCCTCCCTAATTGTAGAAAATCAACTGTCTCCGACCTCTTCAAGGTCCTCCTCCACCTCGGCCTCATCCACGCCCCTGAAATCTTATTTGCGCCATTCCTGCATTCTGGTCAAGGGACCACGTTTCGGCCTGAACTCAATAGGTGGTATTTCTATCCATCATCAACTCATAGCTTCTGCAAGTGTGCTCATCATGTCCCACCGACCTACAAAAGTTGTAGAACAATTGTAGAACAATTTTTGCGTATACTTCTGTAACAAGTGATAATTGTCCGTGGCATGTTTTCGAGCTATTTGACAGATCACGCACCACAAAGAAAGCGCTGCGCTAGGTCCTACTTGAACTTCTGGCCTTAAAGGCATTGGTCCTCCTCCTGTGAGGTAATTTGTAAAAACCAGGTAGTGGTATTTGTCATGACCCTGACTCTTGCATTTCACACAAAATACTTCTTCGCACACTTCTGGTCAAACTGTCCTAGCCTGTTTCAGACTCTACATCTCAAGGCACAAATTCTTCAGCTATACGTGGATCTGCTAAACACCTAGGTTAGGATCCTACATCAGGGTTTCATGTAGCCTCATAGTAATCTCTAAGGCCTCTGCCTGAGTTGTTATCTTCTGCTGTGATAGCACACTCCTTAAATGTGGTATTAGCGAAGCTATAAACCACTCGCAACGTTGTCCATCCATGATATTCATATTGGCTTCACGAATCGTACATTTTAGCCTCTAATCTAGCTCCCAAGGAGTCTCACTTGGTAGCATCGTAATCTATTTAAATCCAATGATCGACTATGCTTTAGATTTAGGCATACTAAATTCTCTATTTAGCGCTACTTGGATATCTGCGACTCTCACATTTGGGTTATCATTGGAGTACTTAATATACCAAGTCAGTGCGCAATCTTCTAGGGTGCTAACTAGCATTTCCTTCATTATATGGTCATTTGTAACACCTTGCGCTTCCCATACAACCCTTACAATGAAGCAGAATTGGTTTGGATCCTCATTTCCAAAACCTTTGAACACAGGCAACTTCACTATGCTTGCCATATTGAACCGCGGTGGTGGTGGAGTTGATACGGGTGAAGATGGAGGTGATGGCAGTGAAGCCGGTGGTGGTGTGGGTGGAGGCGGTATTCACGGAATTCTCCACCTTATCAGATGAATGGCACTTCGCGGAGAGACCTTCGCGAGCTCTTCCTTGTCTCCTCTCGGAGGTGAAATCAAGGGGCTATTTTCTGGACCCTTATTTCCTTCATTCCTATAAACCATTCCACTTCACGTAGCCCTGAACATCAAGGTAATTGCATAACCCTCTTTTCGCACAATAGCATTTTAATCCAAGCATTCAAAGGCATTACGTACTTACCTCACAGTCCTTTGAGAAAGCATTTCTCTACCTCGCTGTTGTTGACTGCAGTATCAACCACGAACTTAGTAACAAATCCTCCTATAATACGATTGAGCTAATGATCAATAGCACACACGATCTTATCCTTTGATACTTTCAACCTTCACACTAACTCTAAGGTCCACACAATAGGACCATCAAGTTTCCACCTTCCTTGGCTATCTGCTAGCTTCATGATCCCCTCGTATAGCTTAGTAGGGAAGGATGCAAAGAAGATTTCGTGGATCTATGTGTACAAGTAGCTTTCTAACCACTCTTCTTTTGACAGTCCTGGGTTTCTGTTCTCATGCTCCGTGAACTCGTGAATTCTTCTGTCCAACCAACCTTCAATTTCTTTCTTAGTTGGATTCCAATGATATGACATCAGACATCTCTATGCAAATTTCGGTCCCAGAAATGGAACGATTTGTTGGCTTATGGGGGCTGTTATTGGGAAAACTAGTGTCCATTCAGCACTGCCAGTCCCACTAAGATGGGTAGCTATCTTAGAGACAAACAAACTAAACTCACTTGTGTTTTCCTTTATGAGAAATAGATGAGAGAGAAGCAGAAAGTACCAACCTCAATCTTTCGCTTGGCTCCTTGCTTGTTTCCTCTCCCCTTTGACAGAGCTTTGCCACACTTTCCTTACTTGTCCCGCTTCAAAGAACACCTGTAGAGTCAAACTAGCATAATACCATCAAAGCATAGAGATCTATAACTATAAACAATATAGGATCAGATATATATTAACCATACAGATGCATATATCAATACAAGATTCAAAGATATAAAAGAATATGGAGGAAAACTCACATAGTTTTATTGATAGAAGTAGTAGAAGAGAGGATTACAACCCATTGGTCTGACCTAGTGCCATCCTACCTACATGAAAGCCCTCTTCACCTCATGAAAAGCTTAGATCACCCAACAATACAATGTTGCACAGAGAAACCAACAACACTTTCTTATAAAATACAAATCTCCAGCCTTTGGATATCTAGGATGAGGGATCCATATATAGATATTTGCAGGTGGGTGAGTCAGCTTCTGGGTTTTTTATTAGTGTCATTTCTCTGATAGTTCTTGGTTCCACTTGGATATTTCATGATCTCTTACTCATCCCTGGGCGAATTCAGAGAGGCAAGTGTCAAATGGGCAGTTTGTAGAAGATTCTCTGGGTTTCCACCTAGCCAACTACCTCTTCCATTTGTCTGCTCTCACTCATCACACCCTACAGAAGGGCTTTTTAGTATGCATTACACTTTCTGCATGTAGTAGGTGAGATGCATCGCACCCTTAGTGCTGAGCAATCTGTATGGTCCAGTTTCGACCAGTTCTGAGTAGTTTTTTAGGGAGAAATTCATGGAGATGATGTAATCAGCTGACCTTGTTCCTTTAGGGTGTGAAAAAAAACTTTTAGGGGCTTAGAAGCCCTTGGTTTATGGAGATATGAGATTGGGGTTGCAGTGCCCAAATATGTCTATAACAGCTTCCCCCTAAAGCATGAGGTCGTAAATCTTTTGATATCAGGTGAAATGCTTTATCATGAGGGTCCAAGGTTTTTTGAATTGGAAGGTGACCTGTAATAAGATACAATACAATACATTATCTTTATAATATTTTCATAATTTAGTTGAGGCAGGCATTCCCATGCTCAACTTTATAAATTGATTTTCATGTACATAGGACAGACAACCGTCTGTGTGGTAGACTGATGATTCTGGTAGAGCCATCATCCCTTAGCTTGGATTATTATCTGTGTAGCTATGATGTACATTTGATGTGTTTATTTTCCTAAATATATCGCAGCCCAGATGCATGAAACTAGATCCTGGGTCTTCAAACTCGTTCAATATTTTCCCGAAGTACAAGTTGATCCATGTGAAAGGATGTTCTGATGTCGAACATGGAAAGACATCGCCTGATTACCAGCCAATGATGTAAGTGTTAACAGGCACGAGAGGAATCACCGATAATGATAATTACCCTCAAGGTACTGCAGTACAATTCACGTGGTGTGAATATGGGACTTGACGTCGAACACTACGCAAAATCTTTCGGTTGAAGGCCACTGATGTAAACCTATCGCTGGAAGTGAGAAACTTGCCATTGAGGCATGCAAGCTTCAAAGTACTGAAAGGGTTGTTCCTAAGTCGACTTCTTGGATAATGAGCTGATGTCGACAAGAAGTGACTCGCTGTAGGAGGTCCTTAATGAATCCCACATCTACGACACAGAATGGAGAAAATGATTTTGTGGAGGTGAAAACAATCTGATGATAGAACGTTCAGGGTGGCGGTCATGAAAGAATGAAGTGTGAAGTTATTGCAGCAGATGAGACACAAGCTGGGTTGGTGAATTCTCTAAGCAACTTCTCTTGAACATATCGGCGGCACTAAAATGGATTGGTAGCATTAACCCCAAAAAATGGATGGTATGGAGGACCAATGGTGATATGACTGGTGAACAAAATAACCCAACCCAACTCAATCATGGTGATTAAGTGAAAGTGTCATGTTCAAGAGTGACCTGCTACTAATAAAGTTTCTTTAAGTGTTCTTCCCAATTTTTCCCCAGTCATTGCTGACTAGTACCTCTTAATTTTGTCAAGCTTGAGGAGGATAACATATGCTTGTTCTATAATTTTCCCTTCAGGAAAACCTGTCGCTATGTTTTAACGATCCTAGCGACAGTGAAACTCGCTCTTGTTTGCATGGACAAGTTTTTTTCTATTGTTTTAACGAGTTTAATGACAAAGATAACTCCGTCCTTTTCAATTTTAGAGAGTCTAAAAAGAGACGAAAAGGCAACTCCAGTATTCCTTTTTCGTAATATAATCCCTTAAGTCTGAAAACGTATAAAATAATACAAAAGGGATGACTTTTTGATAGTTTTAATGAGCTAAACAAGACAAATGCTCGATCTTTTTGTGTAATGATCCCTCAAGTCCAAAAAGATTAAAATCTAGAGGAGGGATGGCACTTTCGATCGCTTTAACGAGCTGGAGAGGCCAATTTCTCGGCAATCTTTTCATATTTTATGAGTCAGATGAAAAGAGCTTAAAGTAGACTCTTTTTTGAGGAATGAGTGATATTTTCGGATAGCAGATGGTTCCAGGTAAAGTTTGGAGCTTTTCAATCACGTCAGTGTAAAGAAGGTGGCTAATAGAATCACTCATTGCAGTTGTTCCTCAAAAGGGGTAAACAATCAAATGGAGGCATATGGTCAGCTAAAAAAGAGTGGAGGTGATGGTAAGAACACGACCAAGGTTCAAAAGCTGATAATTATGCGATTGCAATGGTTATTTATCGAAGGTGGGTTCATTTTTTAATGAGCTTAAACTCTGGTGGAACATATGATCATTGCTAGGTTTATTTTTTAATGAGCTTGAACTTCATGTAAAACTACTTGTGCCAGTCGTATGATAAGGATGTCTGATCAATAGGTTCATTTTTTAGGGAGCTTGCCCCATTCGAAACTTTGCTCTGGATCCTTTATTATGCAAGCTAGGAACGACCCACCTATCAGGTTAAAGGGTTGAGAGCCTATAAACTAAGAAAATAAGCCTACAAACTACGAAAATAAAAGGTCGCTTTTCACTTGCATGCAAAAGGTTTGTATGCCCCCAGGTATAAAGAAAGTAGAGTTTCTAGGTTACCATATGAAATTTCTCGCATTTGCAAGATTGCTCCATTCGCATTTGAAGACGAAACACTTCCTTGGCAAAAGTGAATGGTGGGATACATCCACTCACACAACTTTGACGAGGGAATCTTATTACAGTCTAATCCCATTTTCCTAAACATATGGGTGTGTCAGACTAGTCATATATCCTCTGCGGAAACCTACCCTATACCTAAGGTTTTCTTGCCGAAGTAGACCACGGTGCATGCCCCCTGGGTTTCAGTCATAATCACCGAATCACTTGCGCTCATCAGGTGGATGGACTGGGGATTGATGATACATTCCTTGCGTAAAAATACCAGTTAGGGATGGAATTTGACTAATAGCTGTGTTTGAACCAAGGAATGAAAGCTGGTCAGCTAGGTGGACCACTTTTCCTTCATGCGGAAAACACATCACTCGAAAGAGCAAGGAAACAATAGCTCCCATGCTATAAATGTAGTCATGCCCAAGGAGTAGATTGTAATCTAAAGGTCCTTGGACTACCATCACATTTAGATGAACGGTTTTCCTTCTCAAAGTTATAGGAAAATTTGGAAGGGTCCCTAACAATCAACTGGTTCCTTTGTTGAAGCCAATCATATTTCGAATCTCAGGCAGAAGTGATGGCAAACCAAGAATTTTCCAAGCAATTGAGGAAAGGATACTCACAGAAGCCCCTTCATCCATGATAATACCAACCATGATCATTCTGTAAGCTTGTACTATGATTCAGAACGGTATGTTAGATGGTAGGCGGGGTCTACCTAGTAGATTCCAATCGAAGGAAACGACTAGATTGCTTGGAGGAGGGACTGAATAAATGGTCAGGTAAATCTCTGACAAACTTCCTTCCTGCGGTAAAGGAACAGGTAGATTACCCTGTGTTCGTCGGATTCTATGTTAACAAAAAGAATTTGAATGGTGTCGTCCTCATTCTCTTTGGTGACTATATTATCTGAAGGTGGACCTTCTGAAGACAAGACTAGGTCGACTGCCATCTCGACCTATTGACTTTGGTTTGGTGTGGACTCAAAGGGTTTTTCTTCAATGATAGGTGCTTTGATTGATAGCAAAGGTGTGTTAGTCAAGTTTTCAACTAGCGATGGACTCGGCAAGAGTTTCTTGTATCCAAGAGGAAGTCACTGCGGTGACGTAGGATGGTTATCCGAGACTCTTTTAGCTTCATCTAGGAAGGGACAACGGTGGAGGGCATGATCGCCTTCACACAGTTTACAAGGAAATTTAGATCTTCCTTTCTGTCCATTGACCTCATTTTCACTAGTTGACGGTGTACTCTCAACATGATCGTCAGAGGTTGACAACACTGGATTGTGCAAGCAGGGAGACCAGTCCCTTAAGATCCGTGGGATGCAAGGACAATCTCGATGATAGTGGCCCCCTTTGCAAATGACACATGGAGATTTAGGTTTGGATGGTGCAGTGTGTGGATTTCTACTAGATGATGCATGGTTGCCCCCTTTCGCTGTTGGCTTATTCTTCTTCTTCTCCTTCCCTTTCTTCTTCTTCTCAGTTACTTGGTTTTTAGTTTTACTAGCTTCACCAAGAGAAGAGGAAGAAGGAGAGGGAGAAATAAATGAAGTAGAAGGTTGGGGGGTAACTCTAGTATCATCTAGTTGCTGATTTGGTTGCTGAGGAATCATGGTGCTTTGAATGACGAAGGTCTAGAGAATCCATACTAGCAGGCCAATTGTAAGCCCTAAAAGGGACAATGTAGCCATATGAGGTGCATCAACATCTCCCCAAGAGGAGAAGGGACTAGGATTCCCCCTAAGGGGAAATCCTTGATTGGTGGACTCCATTTTCTCAACCTAAGACCAACAAGGGAACAGTGATGTTATTCCGATTAAAATAAATTTTATGATGCTTTGACGCAACTTGCTTTTTCAATTTTTAAGAGTCGAGAAAAAGCTAAAGATGACTCTAGTCACCTTCAATTTTTACTGAGCCTGAAGTGACAAGTGCTCAGATGGACCTTTTCTTTTAAGGAATATGAAAAGGAATGAAAGTGACTACTTCGGAAATCTAGAAAGAGGGATTACCAAACCAATTGAAAAACTGTAGAATACTTTTTACGATATGGCAGTCAATCTTCCCAAATGCTGTGTTTAGTGCATTGCGACCAATAGGGTGGAAGAAACAACTTCTTAAGGACAAAGGATATAGCCTATTGTAGTCTCCCAATAAATACTCGACGGTACGTGGGAGCACAAGTCCGTACTAGAACTTGTCGTCTCAAAGAGGAGGAATCACCCAACATACGATGAGAGTGATAGTTACTAGGTTTTACGACGCCGGAATACATCTCTAGCCTAGGCTTCTAAATGTTGTGCATTAGGTTTCAAAGTGTTTTTATGTTCATTGAGATTTATTTTACAGTTGATATTTCTTAAGAAGTTTACCTTTAAGGTTCACTGCGTGATGTAGATATACATCTCCTAAACGTGCAATCTAAGATGATAAATAGTCGTTTACTCTTCTTTTTTCAATGAAAATCCTAGCTACTAAGGAAAGAGAAGTAAAATTCTTTCAACATAGAGCAGAGAGCACACACTAGGATGCACTGTCCTAAAACCATTTCCACAAGTAGTCTAAATGCAAATTCACATGCATGTATTTGTTTTTCGCTTTCTTAATGTGTGAATGACAAAAAGAATTCTACCTACAGATCTGAACTATTTTTCTTTCAAAGCGATTGTACTAACAATTTTCTTTTCAAAAAACGAAAGGAAGAGTAAGACGACACTTTGCGATTTTGAATTTAAAATTTCTTTCGACACTTGAAATACTATTAATTCAAATCAAATACAATGGAAAAAGTGTAATCAACTATCAAAATAGGAAGACTCTTTTATTTGACTGAAAACGACACTTGTGACACTTTCAAATCGAAAGACGATAGTTCGATTAAGCTACTGTTTGCAAAGGAGAATTGTAAATGATGAAAAATACATAAAAACATTCACAATTATTTATCAATGGAGGCTAAATAATGCAAAGGAAGGGATTTTCAACAGTGATATACTGATCACAGACAGGAAAACTACTAAATAAAGTTGAAGATAGTGAAGAGAAAACCAAAATCTAGAGGCAGAAACAGTCTTACCTAATCATCGCACCTGTAACACAAGGAAATAGGGATGCATCTCACCTACAGCATAGAGTAGGTGCGATGCATCTAGACTGCCAATGAGAGACAGTGCGATGGTACAGGGATGAGACTGAGCTTAGTTTTTGTTCATAGTTTGCAGCTAAGTTCAGGGGTTTAGGCTGAGCTAATGATAGGTAGTAAACACAAAGTACAGGGGCTAATCTAATGAGGTTATTTGAGCTACCACCAAGGAACTTAGGACGTTTTCAAGTCAGTTGTTCAGTTCATAAACAAACCTAGAGATTGACTGAAGCAGCGTTGATCTACTTTGCACTTGCATAGCAAATGCAGTTCGAAGGCTAGCTGGCTTAACTTCAGGCTCTGTCTGTAGTTTATAAAGAAAACAAGTAGAAGAAAGCAAACAAGCTATTCACTCCCCAGCGGGGTCGCCATTTTGTTATCGAGAAAACTAGTGTCCATTCAGGGTTGCTAGTCCCACTAAGACGGGTAGCTAACTTAGAAACAAACAAACTAAAGTCACTTGTGTTTTCCTTTATGACAAATAGATGAGAGAGAAGCAGAGAGTACCAACCTCAGTCCTTCACTTGGCTCCTTGCTTGTTTCCTCTCCCATTTGACAGAGCTTTGCCACTCTTTCCTTACTTGTCCCGCTTCAAAGAACACCTATAGAGTCAAACCAACATAATACTATCAAAGCATAGAGATCTATAACTATAAACAATATAGGATTAGATATAGATTAACCATACAGATGCATATATCAATACAAGATTCAGAGATATACAAGAATATGGAGGAAAACTCAAATAGCTTTATTGATAGAAGTAGTAGAAGAGAAGATTACAACCCATTGGTCTAACCCAGCGCCATCCTCCTAGCATGAAAGCCCTCTTCACCTCATGAAAAGCGTAGATCACCCAACAATACAATGTTGCGCAGAGAAACCAACGACACTTCCTTACAAAATACAAAGTTCCAGCCTCTGGATCTCTAGGACGAGGGATCCATATATAGATATTTGCAGGTGGGTGAGTCAGCTTTTGGGTTTTTGATTAGTGTCATTTCTCTGATAGTTCTTGGTTCCACTTGGATATTTCATGATCTCTTACTCATCCCTGGGTGAATTCAGAGAGGCAAGTGTCAAATGGGCAGTTTCTAGAAGATTATCTAGGTTTCCACCTAGCCAACTGCCTCTGCCATTTGTCTACTCTCGTTCATCGCACCCCTAGAAGGGCTTTCTAGTATGCATCGCACTTTCCGCATGTAGTAGGTGAGATGCATCACACCCTTAGCACTGAGCAGTCTGTATGGTCCAATTTTGACCAGTTTTGAGTAGTTTTCTAGGGGGAACTTCTGGGAGATGATGTAATCAGCTAACCTTGTTCCTTTAGGGTGTGAAACAACACTTTTAGGGGCTTAGAAGCCCTTGGTTTATGGACATATGAGATTGGGGTTACAATGCCCAAATATGTCTATAACAGGGGCTTGACCCAGGTTTGAAGTTGTTTAGCCAAACAAATCCCTACACTACTGGTCCTTCAACATCAGCTCACGGAGTGCGAACTGAAGTCTCACCCGAAGTAGTATGGGGGGATGCTGGAACCAAGTTTCCACACCCTTGAGATGTCTATGATGTCGCTTTAGTCCAATAAGACCTACCTTCACACAGGTGGCTTCGCGGACTGTTCCAACCTTCAGTGCCCTTGAGAAGTGGCACAATCATCTTTCGCACAACCCTAACCAGTGTCTAAATTGCTTTTGTGCTACTATGGCAGTGATTTGTGCTATTTCCTAACCTAGATTGGATGTCTTACTTTCTTCAACTGATCTTAGTTAACTTTGTGTAAACAAATATTCTATCTTGCATTCACTTAATCAACACCATTATACATAGTCACGCTTCATATAAGTATTAGAAGTGAATTTCAAACCCAATATAACAGATGCATAAAATAGGAAATAGATATGTAGAATTGATAGGAAACTTCTCTTTATTAATACTTCCAACTGTTACAGACTCAACTTGCCCTGCGCACTCAGCTGCAGGGGTCCGCAAACTCAGCTGTGGACTACTAGGCCTCTGTGCACTCAGCTACAGAGCCTTCTCCTACTCTACGACCCAAAACTAGACTTTACTCCATAGATATGACTCAATCCTTCATCATTGCTTCTTCTTCAATTCTCTTCTCTTACTACTTAGAGCCTCACTCAATTTATACAATCCCATAGTCCACGAACCATGGGTAGATCTCTACAACTAGCATTACAATAACAAAATTAAGGGCTAACAACCCTATGACTCTTTAACAAACTATGTGCTCCACGCCCACAAAATGTCGATTCTTTATATAAGAATTACAAAACTGACCAAAATCTAGGCTCTAAGCCCCAAAACTTCCCTTGGGGGATCCCGTGCCCAAAAAATACCCATGAAAGAAGATCAGAAACACTTCAAACAAAAGCTTAGGAGAATTAATCTAGTTCCGATGCCATTATTTGAAAAATAAGTAAAAAGGATGTATGAATCACAAATCATAGAACCTATTAGATATTCAAATTGCGTCTCTAATTTAGTCACCACTAGAAATAAAACAGGAGAAATTAGACACTGGGTTGATTTCAGAAACTTGAACAAAGTATCACTGAAGGATAACTATCTCCTCCCTAAAATGGACCACATTCTCTAGAGGGTAGTAGGATCATCCAGAATTTCATTACTTGATGGATTCTCTGGATACAACCAAATCTTAGTTCAACGAGAGGATCAAGCAAAGACTGCATTTACCACTCCTTGGGGTACTTTAATGTATTTGAAAATGACTTATGGATCAATGAATTCTGGAGCAAAATTCGAAAGAGCAATAGACATAGCTTTTGCAAAAGAAATCCATGACTTTTTAGTTGTTTACCAAGATGATATCACAGTGTTTTCCAAATCAGATAATGAACATCTAGATCATTTGAGAAGAGTTTTTATTAAATGTAGAAAATTTGGCATTTCTTTGAATCCCAAAAAGACACTCTTTGGGCTAGAAGAAGGTAAACTCTTAGCACAAATAATTTCAAAAGATGGCATTAGAATTGATCCAGCTAGAATAGAAGCAATCCTAAACATCAGTCATCATAGGAACATTAAAGAATTGCAATCATTCTTACGTAAAATAAATTTTATTAGAAGATTAATTTCTAACTTAGCAGAACTAATCAAAGAATTGAATAACATGTTGAAAAATAATTCAACACTTAAGTGGATAGTAGAGGCTAAGCAGTCTTTTCAGGCAATCAAAGAAGCCCTTACTAAAACACCCATCTTCATAAGTCCTGATTTCAAAAAACATTTTATAATTTTTTCTTTTGCTTCAGAACACACTATTGCAACAATCTTGTTGCAAAGGAATGGTCAGGGTTATGAGTAGCCTATTGTATTTTTCAGCAAATCTTTGAGATATGATACACTAAAGTATAATATAATGGAAAAACAAGCTATTTCTTTAGTAAAAGCCATAAAGGATTTTAGAGTGTACATCTTATACAAAGACATTATTGCATATGTTCCAAATTCAGTAGTAAAGGACATTATAACATAGAATGGGCCTGATGGAAAGAGAGGCAAATGGATTGCCACTATTTTGGAATATGATATTGAAATAAATCCCACAAAACTAATCAAAGGCCAAGGTTTAGCTAAACTCATGGCTGAATCAAACTGTCATGCCTTAGATATAAATTTCATTGGTGCTCTAGATGATCAGGAAGAGATGGTGACTCCACAGATCAGTGAAGCTTTTTTAGATTCACCTTGGTATACAGATATCATATTTGTTTTACTAAATTTACAACCACCTCCTAGTTTGTCTAGAACTAAAGGTAGATTCTTGAAAATGAAATCAATGAAATATTGTGTCATAGACAATGCTTTATTTTGGAAAGACAATGGTGGCATTTTTTAAAATTGTTTATTAAAAGATGAAGGTGATAAAGTCATGCAAGAATTTCATGCAGGAGATTGTGGAGGACACCTATATTGGAAAACAACTGTTGATAATATTTTAAGGGCAGGTTTTTACTGGCCCACCCTTTTTGCAGATGTCAGAAAATATGTGACCTCCTATCACAAATGCCAAATCTTTGAAGGCAAGAATAAACTCTTACCATTACCCCTCAAACCAATGTCCACAGAAATGTCATTTCATAAATGGGGTCTAGACTTCATTGGTGAAATTCACCCATCTTCCTCAGCCCAACATAAATGGATTTTGACAACCACTGATTACTTTACTAAATGGATAGAAGCCATCCCTTCTAGATAAGCCACTGATTCTATCATCATCTCATTCCTTGAAAACAATATCCTTTCAAGAATTGGATGCCCACAAAAGATCATCATTGATAATGTTGCTGCCTTCAAATCTAAGAAGATGGTAGGCTTTTGTAATAGATATCACATTATGCTTCGTCGTTCCATTGTCTATTACCCTCAAGGAAGAATCCTCAAACAAAAGCCTTGTTAATATCATCAAGAAACTGTTAGAAGACAATAAGAAGACCTGGAACAAAAAGTTGGTTAATGCCTTATGGGTAGACAAACTCACTACAAAAAAGTCCATTGGTACATCTCCTTATCAACTAATATATGGAATGGATGTTGTTTTTCCATCCTCTTTAGGAGTACCAGTGATGAAAATTATTCAAGAACTACATGTAGAATCCAATGATATCCAAAGGAGGATGAATCAGACAATACATTTGCGGCAAACCAAGGAAGAAGTCTATGTCAAATCCCAAGTGATACAAGATAAAATCAAAGAGATTTTTCACAAGAAAATCAAAGCTGATGATTTTTACATAGGTGACAAAGTATTCAAATGGGATTCCAGAAGAGAAGAAAATGGTAAACATGGTAAATTTGATTTCCTATGGCAAGGCCCTTATATCATTTATGGTTACATAGGTAACAATGCATTTTTCTTGAAGCAGTTAGATGGAACAGATCTATGAGGTTGACCAGTCAATGGTAGAATGTTGAAGCATTACTTGTCCCCATATTAACATTAGTTCATTTGTTTACTTTCCTCCTTGTACATAACATTGAAAATTTTAGATTGGATTGGATGATTACCTTTTGAGGTTGAAGCCCGAAGAGAAGGCCCTAATCTTTGGAAGGTGCAACATCATATGTATGAATAAAGCAGATCATACAAAAGCAGTTACAAGGCAAGCACAATCAAAGTTTCAAAGGATACTAATCTTAAAGTTCTTGACATTTCACTAGGAAAGGCAATCCCCGTGTTGAGCCACTGTTAGGGTCCTATAATAATAGCATTCATAATTTTGAATTGGCTATGATTAGTTTTGTAATATTGTACATATTTTTGCTTTCTGCAAAATGTTTTCCCATATTAAAAATAAAAAATGTAAAGAGGGTAAGTCCTAAAAGAAAAATCAAAGGACTAAAAGAAAAGGATCAAAAGAGAAAATAAAATATGAACCCCATAAAAGGAGATAAAAAATAGATTCTGAAAGTGATGCAAATTCAAATTCCACTACTTTTTACTTTTCTTTGCAAAATAAGATTGTGTGTAGCTTGTCAAAAAATGCCACAATCCATGATGGTCAAATAGTTTAATCTTGATTCATTCATGCTTTAAATTTCATGTTGATAGATAGAGAATAAAGCATCTAGCCAAACTGTTTAATATTGGTAGATCAGTAGTTAGGTAGAGAATAATAATGAGCTCATCAATTTAATCTGAGTCATTGGAAGTTATAATATTAGAATTAGATAGTTTGTTTATCAAAGAAAGAGAAATAAAGGGTCAGCAAGCTCAAATGCACCCAATAAATGAAGATAAAATGCTAGGGTAAATAAAGGGTAGGTAAAATAGGTTTTGGAATGCATAAGGTTGCTAGCTCAAATGCACCTTCGTCATGCTTAATCCTGTGTTTCATTTGTAGGAGGAATTATCAAAGAAAGAGGACATTCACAAAAGTTGTATATTACTTTGGGTATTTACCCTAAAAGTTCTATATAATTTTAGGCCTGAATACTAAAGCTCATTCACTAATTTCCTTTCATTTCACTAAACCCCTTCCATATCTAGTTTATTAATTTCCCCTCATTACCCCTTCATTACTTTTCATCGCCTAATATTTTCCCCTTCTTGATTCCAAAGGACCCTTCCCTCTTCTTTTCCCCTTGTAAAAATATCCCTTCCCCTTCATTTTAACCATTTTCCCCTTTATTTCACTCCTTTCCCTAGACATTTCCCTTTAAAAAGCATTCTCCCCTTATCAATTTCCCTTTTTCGTTTAAACCAACTAAAGCCCCCTTCTCCTAAGCTTAAATAATGTATCAGGCCCCGTTAAAAACCCTCCCCAATACCCTTTTAACTCATATCCCTAGTATATTTCTTCCCGAGTTCCACATTTTATTAACCCATTGCATATATTAAATCCCGTTACATTTTAATTAAACCCGACCCCACACCTCGACTCATCCCTCGCAACTCCGCCACGCGATAGCCCTCTAATCACCCGCCTCCAGATCCAATGGCCCACATCCCATATCGTGCGCTCCCAAATCCAATTGTTAATATCTCAAAAGCATGCGAGATTCGTAGTTTTGTTCGATCGCCTTTTTGCTACATGGAAGCCCCATGTTATATCACTTCCTCTCAAAAATACCACCCTATGCTCAAAAGCAGTGTGATAATCCAAAATATCGCCTCCCAACGTAAGAGGAAACCGCCAACTATTCAAGCATTAACACCACGCCCAGAGGTTAACCACTGTTGGTTAAAAACCATAAAGCCACCCTTTTCATTCTTTTCACTATTATTCTATTGTAAAGAACCTCTGCCAACCAATTCTAAAGCCCGGAAACTCTGGTCAACTGTTTTAACCCATTTATGACCAGAAGACACTACAGACTCCAATTTGATGCCACATAAAGACCATTGAAGCCTCAGAAAGCCTCCGTTGCCCCCGGAGAACCTATCCACATACCTAATGTTTATTTTCTAGGTATTCAGGAAGTACCATAAGGCCTAAAGTTAAGCTTTGCACAACATTTTTAATGAGTTAATCAATTAAACCAATTAAAAGCCTGGCCAACCTAAAGAAAGACACTGTTGCATCCCAAACCCTTTCTGCAAACTATGCTCATCTTTTCACACTATTCAGAGTTCCTAACCCTACTCCTTAAGATAGATAGTGATTAATTCAATAAAATAAACAAAAATATGGCTTCCCAAAGCATTCTAAATGAAAAACCCCTGTAATCTCCTCACCTGGATATTAACCACCTCCCATTGGTTGACAAATATTTCCAAATCAAAGATACAACCTCCCCTAGCCATTTATTGAAACTCCACTATTGAAGTAAAGACAAATTCCTCAACAATAGTGATGATATTAAGTTATGGGAGTCTAATTTACCCAAATACTTGTTTTCACAGGTATACTAGTTCCCTGAAATCATCCACCTATGCCAACTCTGCTATATCCCAAATCAAAGAGCCATAGTCTCTCCTAACTAACAAATTTTATTCAAAATCACTACAGAGTCAATAAATGAAATGTTGTAGGTCCAGCCAAAGCCAAATGAAACACCATTTTCTATTGAAAACCTACTTGATCTATACTTAAAGCTGGACCATCCCAAGAGATCTCAAATTTTTCAGACTTTCATCCGAGAAGAGGCTCATATTCATACAAACAATCCTCCATACTTTGCCACCATTTTCTCTGAGAGGACCAAACAGATTGTAACCATGTTGTCTTGTATTCTAGGATACACCACTTATGAGCATGTAGATGAACCTATTCTTTCTTTCCTTTCTATTTTTTTCCCGGGCAAGCCTCCAGCTACAGTTTTCAATTTGGCCCAGTTCTTAGCAGACAAAATCCATGATTAATTGATCAGATTGCTAGATGAAAGAGTATTCAAACACTCTTCAGTATTTTTCGATATGTTCCTATATTTCCAATCAGACAAGTTTCCAATTAACATTCAAAAGATGGAAACTAAGGGAAATCCTAGATCTATTATCTTTTGGACACCCTTAATCCAAAAATATTCGACTATTTTTAGCTACAAGGACTTCATTGATTCATTTGTTCACCTAGTGGTTAATATGCTAAGCAGTAGAAATTAACCCAGGATCAGTGATGAGATAAAGAAAGTTTTACAATTGTCCAAGCACAGTAGAATATGAGACTGGTATGTATACCAGAACCACACTAAAATAAGGGTGTATGGATGCCATCTCACTCCCTATAAGCTGCCCAAATATCTCCCCATAAGGATATTT
This sequence comes from Pinus tabuliformis, assembly GCA_031772625.1. Classification (NCBI taxonomy): domain Eukaryota; kingdom Viridiplantae; phylum Streptophyta; class Pinopsida; order Pinales; family Pinaceae; genus Pinus; species Pinus tabuliformis. The sequence continues at coordinate 1,082,504,200 of CM062811.1, forward strand.
GAATTAGAGTATATTAGGCAGATCATAAATGCAGATGATGTGAATTTTTTATCAGCCACGAAGAAAACACAGTTTAAAATAAAAAACCAGCTTGGTCCTTTTATCTGCAATAACAGGGAAGTTGGAGAAGAAGCAGAAAAATGTTTACAGATAATAAAGTTTAGTAATAGTTTCAAATGGCAGTATGATCCTTTAGGAGTCATAAACAAACTATGACTCAAGTTTAAATTCATCCCTTTTATGCATGAGTCCACACGAGATATTGAAAAATAGGCCAACCAGTCGGAGTGGTTGGAAAACACCTTAATAGATATGGAGAAGCAGATGGATACTAGTTCCATTTTTCATACTCTAACCCTACAGGACAAAAATGCAAAAATGACTAGAGAAGAAGGTTCTTGCTCAGACAAGGATACAACAAATGACATATTTGAAATTATGTACAAGAAGAAGACCAAGCTAAATCCTGTAAATGAGCAACAAGAGATAGTTGATACACTTGAGATCATTGGTACAGATTGTAGGTTTTAACCCCGTACAAAAACTACCTGCATACGAATTCTAAAACACAAAAGATAAAAAATGCGAGAGCATAACACATAAAACACATATACACAGAGATTTTCCCCTGGATCCCAAAACTAGGACTACCAGCTTCATTTTTCATTATGTTCCTTTCAATGTTACAATACATATTTATACATGTGGAAGCATCTAATACCATGGACCGAAAACCATCGGGTCCAAAACTATGTGCGAAAATCATGCACAAAACCATAGGTAGGTCCTCCCAAACTAAAATAGGGTCCAAAAAACAAAATTTTCCAGGGCGTTGCCCCACACCCCATATAGGGGGGTTACCTACACCCATCAAATCCCTTGTGACCCCCCCACTACACAGTCGGGGCAAGGAAGGGGGGGCTTTCCCCCCCTCTAACCCCCTGGTTAACTACGTGGGCAAGTTGCGAAAAGAATATAACACAACCCAACATTCTCCCACTTGTTGTTTTCTTTCCACAAGGTGCCACAAGAGAGCTTAGTCATTTATCTAGCCCTACAATGCCCATTGTTTCTCTACACCAAGAGAACTTCTCAGAGCTCACAAATTGTGTCAATGCATCTACAATATTCTTCAAAGTGTCCACCTTTACCAGCAACACCTTTTTTCCTTCTCTCATATCCCTCACAAAGTGATACTGAAAATCAATTTGCTTTGTCTTTGAATGATATGCAGGGTTCTTTGCCAAGAAAATTTCACTTTGGTTGTCACAGTCTATCCTTATAGCTCCATGTACTAACCCCATACTTGAACACAATATCTGCAACCGAACTTCTTCCTTGCTTGCATGAGTGGCTGCCATGTATTCTGCCTCTATAGTTGATAGTGCCACTACAGATTGTGTTGGGTCCCTATAATACTAGTAATTACCCCATTACTATTGTAGTTGCATCCATTATTAATATTGTTGTGCCCCTATTATCCCCATATTGTTATTACTGTGCCCCATAGAATCCCTCTATTGTTATTTTTGTGGCTTTATATTATTATTGTTAGGTCGGCTAGGTTATATTGTGACTCCTTAGACTCCTATATATAGAAAGGAGGTTTTGTCATTTGAATCATCAAAAGAATTGTTCATTTATGTAATGTAAAGGAGGTTTCCCCCTTGATCTATCTTTTCTATCTTTTCTTGAGCTGGTTTCATAACATTTGGTATCGAAGCTTTGGATTCTAGGGTTTCACTGCTCCAAACAGGTCATCATGGCATTTTTGATATAACGTTTTTTCTGTGATGTTTCAAAAGTTTCAAAAAAAACCCATTTGAGAAGAAATTGTGCTAAAACTTGGATCCAAATTTCAGAGCTTTTCGAGCTATATTCGCAGAGATATGATCTGAGGAAGTTGGTCTTTTTGCAGACTCCTGAATTACATTCCAAACAGGTGACCTGGGGAAAATCGTCATAACTTTCTCTCTAGGGAGCGGATTGAAATTTTGTAAGAAGTTATAGAAAGAGGATAGACCTTAGTTTCTTGTATGTAGTTTTCAAATCCAAAGGTTGAAACAGTGACTTGTGGCACGTCGTACAAGTTTGCTCTACTGAACTAGTCTATAATCAAGTCACTGTGGGAGATTTTGCATAACTCTTCCTTGGAGAATCCAATTTGGGTCAGACTTGTGACATTGGAAAGAGGACACAGAGGGCTACTACCAATCAAAAATTCAAAACTATATGATTGGAAAGTACAAAGATACATCAGAGGCAATATCGAGCTCCTACAAAGTGAAAAAAGGTGTGTAGATTTTCTTAAATTTTTGCTTAAGCTTGGTTTGAAAATTTATTTTGAAGGAATTCAAAGCGCATAGTAGAGCATTATTATCGGTAACTTATGCCCCGAGGAAAGAAAATGCAAACACCTAGTAAGGAACCTGAAAACTCTAGCATGACTCATGAAGAAGAGGAAGAAATGTTTCATGATATATCAAAATTACAAGAACAAGTGCAACAAATGTCACTGTCACAAAAGCTAATAGAAGCTAAGATAAATGGTGTGGAAGCTAAGATGAATGGCATGGAAGCTAAGATGGACAACTTGAAGATAGATTTGAACACAAATTTGAAGACAAGCATGGCAGATTTGAAGACAGATTTGACAATTTTTCTACAAGAAATACTTACCAATGGTGAAAAGGTAGTAAAGGAAACTCATGATGCGAACAAAAGAAATGTTAATCATGATTTCTTAGACTCTAGTGTGGGATCAAAAACCCACCATATTCCAAAAATGGATATGAGGAAGTTTGATGCCAAGGATCCTGCAACATGGATATTACAAATGGAGTAATTTTTCGATCTCAATAATGTGCAAAACACACAAAAGGTACATATTGCAACTTTATATTTGGAACCAAATAAATTTTTATGGTATCAATGGCTTTGCTCTCGTAAAAAAATTATCACTTGGGCAATTTTTACGGAAGAATTGATAGCACATTATGAGGATACAAAAATCAACATTTTCTTTAGCCAATTGATAAGTCTCAAACAAAAGGGTTCAATAATGGAGCACATTGAGGAGTTCCAAAAATTGAAGATAAGAGTAAAAGATATTCCAGAGGAGCATAGGATTGATGTGTTCATAGGGACTTTAAAGGATAATATCCAACATGATGTTCGCCTTTGGGAACCTGATTCATTAGAGAAGGCATTCAGGTTAGCAAGAAAAATGGAAAGAAAAATTATGGCAACCAGGAAGCATACCACTCACAACTATAAAGATGGAAGTGTGGTTGCTCCTAGTCTTCCACAACCTATAAGGTTGACACCACAAAAATTGGAAGAAAAAAGAGCAAAAGGGCTTTGTTACAGTTGTGATAGAAAATACACTAAAGGTCATAAGTGTGCTGAGAAGAAATTATTCTACATAGATTGTGAAGAAGAAGAAGAAAAAGAGCAAGAAAGGTCAAAAGAAGAGGATATACTCCAGGAACAAAGCCTAGATAAAGAAGAAATGAATCCGACCATATCTTTTAATGCATTGGCGGGAATTACCACTCCTCAAACCATCAAGATAGAAGGACAAATCAAAAAGGAAAAGGTACTAGTGTTGATTGATTCAGGAAGTACCCACAATTTTATTAATTGTAAGGTAGCAAAAGAATTGAATTGCTTCTTATACCCAGCACCAGAGTGTCAAGTGATGGTTGCAAATGGAGGAACAATAAATTGCTCTAGAAAGTGCCATAATATCAAGCTATCGATGGGAGAATATGTATTGACTAGCCCAATGCTTTCCATTCCAATGGGAGGTGCTGATGTTGTACTAGGAGTCCAATGGCTACAATCCTTGGGTACAATAGCTTTCAATTTTCAAGAACTTTTCATGAAATTTTCTGTGGAAAGAAAGAAAGTTGAATTAAGGGGTATTGCAGGGAAACCAAGAAAGATAATTAGCTCTAATGGTATGACAAAGCTTCTAAAAAAGGAACAAAGGGGTGTAATTGCATAATTATGTTCGCTAGATGTTTCCACATTGCAATCATCTATTTCTCCAGATCTCCAAAAAGTCTTGGACAATCATTCCAAGGTATTTGAGACTCCCAAAGGTCTCCCACCTATTCGTGATCATGATCATGCTATTCATTTGATTCCAGGAAGTGTTCCTCCAAACATCAGGCTGTACAGATATCCCTATGCCCAAAAGAGTGAAATTGAATGTATGGTTGCAGAAATGCTAGAGGCCGGTATAATTCAACCGAGTCAAAGTTCTTTCTCTACTCCAGTAGTATTAGTGCACAAGAAGGATGGATCATGGCACATGTGTCCGGATTATAGGGAGCTCAACAAGCTCACTATTAAAGATAAGTTTCCCATTCCCGTCATTGATGAATTATTGGATGAATTGCATGGATCAATTTACTTCACCAAGTTGGATCTTCGTTCAGGATATCATCAAATCATAATGAAGACTGAATACATTCCGAAAACAACATTTAGAACTCATGAGAGTCATTATGAATTTTTGGTCATGCCTTTTGGCCTTACCAATGCACCTTCAACATTTCAAGGTTTGATGAATTCCATTTTCAAACCATTCCTTAGAAAATTTGTGTTAGTATTTTTTGATGATATACTAACCTACAACAAGTCTTGGAAGGATCATGTTGAACATGTTGACAGGGTGCTACAACTATTGGAGGAGAAACAATTATATGCAAAAAGACCCAAATGTTTCTTTGGAGTACAAGAGGTGGAATATCCGGGTCATATTGTATCTCATGAAGGAGTTAAGGTAGACCCTAACAAAATTAAAGCCATCAAGGAATGGAAAATCCCCACATCCATAAAGCATCTGCGAGGATTTCTCGGGTTGACAGGGTATTATCGCAAGTTTGTTAAGAATCATGGGAGAATAGCAGCACCTCTAACAACATTATTGAAGAAATATGCATTTTCATGGACTCCAGAACATCTTAAAGAGGAAATGTGCCAAGCATCAGTCTTAGCTACACTGGACTTCACAAAAACATTTATTGTGGAATGTGACGCTTCAGGAAATGGAATTGGTGCTATTTTAATGCAAGACGAAAGACCCATTGCTTTTGAAAGTGATCCAATCAAGGGAAAGTTTTTACACAAAGCTATTTATGAGAAGGAAATGTTGGCAATACTCCATGCACTTAAGAAATGGCGACCCTACCTAATGGGAAGACACTTCAAGGTAAAACGGATCATGATAGCCTTAAATACTTTTTAGAACAAAGATTATCCTCTGAAGAGCAACAAAAGTGGGTCACAGAGATGTTGGTTTATGACTTTGAAATCATCTACAAAAAAGGGAAGCAAAATGTGGTGGCAGATGCACTCTCAAGAAAGGATGAGGATGTGGAAGCATTGTTGTGCGCCATTTCTATTAGCCAACCAGATTGGATAAACGAAGCGAGGGAGGAATGGAAGAATGACAAAGAAGTATGGGCACTTATTCGAAAGTTACAACAAGATTCTAGTACGTCTGATACATTTAGCTGGCAAAATGATTCTTTATGGTACAAAGATCGCTTATACTTCTGTAAGAATTCCCAACTAAAACAAAAGATTCTTATGGAATTGCATACTTCTCCCTTCAGAGGGCACTCAGGATTTTTAAAAACTTACCACAGGGTTAAGAAGGAATTTTTTTGGGATGGCCTTAAATTGGATATTCAAAAATTTGTGGCAGAATTTTTGGTTTGCCAACAAAATAAAGTTGAAACAATTAAGACACTGGGTCTATTACAACCTTTATCCATTCCAAGCCAACGTTGGGAGGAGGTTTCAATGGATTTTATCATAGGTTTACCCAAGTCTGAGGGAAAGAGTGTCATCATGATGGTAGCTGATAGATTTACCAAGTATACACACTTTTGTGCATTATCACATCCATTTAAAGCTAGTACGGTTTCTACTGCATTTATGGAAACAATTCAAAAGCTACATGGAAACCCAAAGATTATTGTAAGTGACAGAGATCCCATTTTCACTGGAAATTTTTGGACAGAATTATTTTCTTGTCTTGGTACTTAGTTAGCTCATAGCTCATCTTATCATCCTCAATCTGATGGGAAAACTGAGATAGTAAACAAATGTTTGGAAGGATATATTTGTTGCTTTGTATCTGATAAACATACATAATGGGTCAAATGGTTGCCTCTGGCTGAATGGTGGTATAACACTTCCTTCCATACAGCAACAAAAATGACCCCATTTATGGCACTTTATGGATATCAGCCACCATCCATCACATCATATTTAAGAGAAAATTCTAAGGTTCAAGCAGTGGAACATCACATCGAACATCAACAACAAGTCCTCCAACTCTTAAAGGATAACCTCATGTTAGCACAGAATAGAATGAAACAATAGGCAGATCAACATTGCAGCGAAATAAGTTTTGATGTAGGTGATTGGGTATTCCTATGACTACAACCATATAAGCAAATGTCCCTCAAGCAAGCTAAGAAGGATAATAAATTATCACCAAAGTATTATGGTTCATACAAGGTGTTGCAAAAGATTGGTACTATGGCATACAAATTGGAGCTTCTTGCAGCTTCTTGATTGCACCTAGTTTTCCATGTTTCATGTTTAAAGAAGGTTATAGGCGACAAGCTCCCAGTTCAAACAATATTGCTAGAACTTGACGAGGAAGGAAAAATTATATTGGAACTAGAAGCAGTCACAGAAACAAGAACTCGACAGCTACGAAATCGATCAATTTTAGAGTATCTTATCAAGTGGAAGAACTTATCCGTTGAAGATTCCACATGAGAGGATGAGAATTTTATATAGAAGCATCCAGAACTACTCAAGTGTTGAGGAAAACACTTTTCTTGAAGGAAAGGGGCATGTTGGGTCCCTATAATACTAGTAATTACCCCATTACTATTGTAGTTGCATCCCTTATTAATATTGTTGTGCCCCTATTATCCCCATATTTTTACTACTGTGCCCCATAGAATCCCTCTATTGTTATTTTTGTGGCTTTATATTATTATTGTTAGGTCGGCTGGGTGATATTGTGACTCCTTAGACTCCTATATAGAAAGGAGGTTTTTTCATTTGAATCATCAAAAGAATTGTTCATTTATGTAATGTAAAGGAGGTTTCCCCCTCGAAGAGGCTAAATTCTAAGGCGTTGATCTATCTTTTCTATCTTTTCTTGAGCTGGTTTCATAACAAATTGTTTCTTACTCATCCAACTGACTGCACCACCAAATAGGTTAAACACATACCCACTTCTATATCTTCTTTGATCCGGATCTCTATCCCAGTTTGCATCAACAAAGCCATGAATATCCAACACTCTGTCCAATCCTGGTCTCCCTTGGTAGCGCAAACCATAATCACTAGTGCCACACAAATACCTAAAAACCCGCTTCACTACTATCCAGTGCTCCTGCCCTGGTTTTGACATAAACCTGCTCAATACTCCCACTGCATGTGCAATTTCTGGTCTAGTATAGACCATTTCATACATTAGACTACTGACTGCACTTGCATATGGAACACGGGACATGTCCTCTTCCTCTTCTTGTGTCTTGGGACACTGTTCAGTAGATAACCTCACACCTACAGGAATAGGAACCTTCACTGGTTTACTATCTTGCATATTAAACCTCTGCAATATTGTCTCGACATGCTTCCTCTGGTTTATCCAGAGCTTCCTCTTTTCCTGGTCTCTTTTAATTTGCATGACCAAAATATAGTTTGCAGCACCAAGATCTTTCATGTCGAATTTGGATGAAAATTGGATCTTCAAATCTTGGATAATTTCTTTATCATTTCCAACTAGCAACATATCATCCACATACAATACCAGATAAATAACATGGTCAAAAATTAATTTTAAATACACACAGTGATCTGCTTTGCTTTTGGTGAAGCCAAGTCCCCGTATAAATGTATCAAATTTCTGATACCACATCCTTGGTGACTATTTTAACCCATACAGAGACTTCTTTAACTTGCATACTAGTTTTTTCTTACCCTTCACCGCAAAGCCTTCAGGTTGCTTCATGTAGATTTCCTCTTCCAGATCCCCGTGAAGAAATGTTATCTTCACATCCATCTATTCTACCTCAAAATCAAAAGCAGGATCAACATATAAAAGTAATATAATAGAAGTTACTTTGGCAACAGGAGAAAAAAATATCACCAAAATAAATTCCTGACACCTGGGAATAACCTTTTGCTACCAACCAAGCTTTGTATTTCTCCACCTTTCCTTCTACATTTGTCTTCTTCTTGAACACCCATTTGCTGCCAATGGGTTTCCTTCCAACCTGCAACTCCACCAGATCCCAAGCCTCATTTTTGTGCAAAGATTCCATTTCATCAACCATGGCCTCTTTCCAGAGTTTTCCATCCTTTGAATCTACTGCTTCCTTCACAGTTCTGGGATCATCATCAGTAATAGATAAAGCAAATCTGAACAGAAAGCAGATTGACTATACCTTTCCAGTTGCCTTCTTTCTCAAACTGATCTTCTCACACTCAGAGTTTGTGGCTTTTCATCTTCTGATTCCTCCTCTGCTGTCAAGTCTGATTCTTCCTCCTTAAGATCAAACTCTATCTTCTCAGGTTCCTTTGGTTGGACTTCATGTTTAATAACATATCTCACCCCTCTCTGAACACCACATCTCGGCTATACACAACCTTCCTTGTTACTGGGTTCCAAAGCTTATAACCCTTTAAACCAGCCTTATACCCAATAAAGATACACTTTTCAGATTTACTATCCAACATGGTTCTTTTCTCCTTTGGAACATGTACATATGCATCACATCCAAATACCTTCAGATGTGAAAGAGAGGGTTTCTTACCAGTTCATAGCTCTTGTGGAGTCTTATCCTCCAACGCTGATGAAGGTGATCTGTTGACCGATAACATGTTGTCTCCACCGCCTTTGACCATAATTCTTGTCCTAACCCGGCACCACTAAGCATGCTTCTTGCCCTTTCCATCAACGTCTTGTTCATTCTTTCTGCAACTCCATTTTGCTCACGTGTGTATGGAGTAGTCTTCACCTATGCTATACCACACTTCTTACAGAATTCTTCAAATTCCTTACTGTGAAACTCTCCACGGTTATCTATCCTCAACACCTTTATCTTCTTCTCTATCTGGTTTTCCACCCGAGCTTTAAATTCTTTAAACCTATCAAAGACTTCAGATTTCTTCTTAAGGAAATATATCCATGTATTCCTTGAGTAGTCATCTATAAATGATACATAGTACATAGACTTACCCAGTGATGGAACCTTCATAGGTCCAAACACATCACTGTGCACAAGTACTAATATATGTTTCACGCTCTTACCACCAGAGGGGAAACTCACCCGATTTTGCTTCCCATATACACAATTTTCATAGAAATCAAAATCCAAAGAGCTATTACTCATACCTTCTACCATACCTTTACCATGAATTATTTAAAGGCCCTTCTCTTCAATATGTCCAATCCTTTGATGCCACAGAATGGTCTTCTCTCCAGAGACCACTAGATTTTCTGGTCCACTTTCAAGAACCACAGAACTGTTGCACCCATCAACAATAGTGCTACCTTACAGCTTGTACAGATTTCCAATCCGAACTCTCCACATCAATACTAGTGCTCCCAAAACCATCTTACAGGTATCCTTCTCGAACACTGTTTTTACACCTACATTATCCAACTTTAATAGAGTTCAGGCTTCTGTGATCCATATCAATTTAGAGAGATTTCTCGGCGAAAATCACATGGAATACCATTTTTCAATACATTATCCATCTTTCTTATGGAAATCAGATTTCTGGCCAATGTAGGAATATGCAGAACACCCAGAAGTGTTCTAACCCTTCCACCTTCCAACTTCAACTTTACTTTTCCACGATCAACAATTCTAGCCTTCCTGTCATCCCCCAAGAAGACATCACCACCATCATATTTCTCATACTTGCAGAACCACTCTCTACGGGGAGTGAAGTGAAAGGATGCACCTGAGTCAATCAACCATGCCTCATGATCTACATATGTACTTAAAGAAGGCAAGTACACATCCCCACCTTCATCTGAGGTGGTTTTCGCCTCTGCAGAAGGAGCATCACCAGATCCCTTTCCTTTGTCAGGAGCTTTAGATTTACAATCCCTTTCGTAGTGCCCTTCCTTTGCACATTTCCAACACACCACCTTTACAGGTTTTCTTGGAGATTAAATCTCCCTCTAGATTTAAATCTCCCACTCGATGAATTATTTTTGTTTATGTTCTAGGACCGTCCTCGTACAGACAAGGCATCACCATTCTGGCTCTCCATATTTTTCCGTCTCACCTCCTCCATCGGCAAGGATGAGACTATTTCATCAAACTGCAAGGCAATTGCATTGCTACCTATTGCAATAACCAGACTATCCCACGAATCTAGTAGAGAACACAACAAATTGATGCACTTATCTTCATCTAAAATTTTAATATCAATAGATAATAACTAACTTACCACAGTATTAAATGCGTTCATATGTTTTGTCACTGAGTCTCCATCTTTCATCCTTAGGTTATACATCTTTTTTCATAGGAACAGTTTATTCACTAGAGACTTAGATTGGTACAAAGTCCCTAACTTCTCCCACAAAGCCTTCATCGTAGCTTCCCATAATACATTCAACAATACTGAATCTGAGACACACAATCATATTGTGCTCTTTGCCTTTCGATCCAAATTCTTCCATTCTTCATTAGACACTCCCGTTGGTTTAGTACCCGGATCTACCATGATCCACTGATCTTTATCCGCCAACAAATCCTCCATCTTGAGTTTCCATAACTCAAAACTCTATCCATTAAATTTCTCGATCTCTATCTTTCCACTGCTCTCCATCTTCTTTCGCCACCAGAATCGATCTCGCAGATCTCCCACTAAACAGGGTCTACCACAGGCTCGAGCGAAACCCCTCAGCAACAAAGGCATCCCCTTGAAGCCAAAATAGCTCTGATACCAAATGTAGGTTTTAACCCTGTACAGAAATTACCCACATACGAATTCTAAAACACAGAAAATAAATAATGCGAGAGCATAACACATAAAACACATATACATAGAGATTTTCCCCTGGATCCCAAAACCGGGACTACCAGCTTGATTTTTCATTATGTTCCTTTCAATTTTTCAATACATATTTATACATGCCGAAGCATCCAATACCATGGACCGAAAACCATAACTTCCAGAATCATGTGCGAAAATCATGCACAAAACCATAGGTAGGTCTGCCCAACCTAATATAGGGTCCAAAAAAACAAAATTTTCTAGGGCACTGCCCCAGACCCCATAAAGGGGGGTTACCTGCACCCCTCAAACCCCCTGTGACCCCCACGCTATGCAATCAGAACAATGAAGGGGGGGCTCCACCACCCCTCTAACCCCCCGGTTAACTACGTGGGCTAGTCGTGGAAAGAATATAACACAACCCAACATGGATACAGTGGTTAAAGAGAATACAGCTCCAACAGTTTCAAAGGAAACTCATCAACCTTCAACCTCTAATACTCAAATTATTCAAAAACAACATAGCATTGAAGTCTCTTCATCCAGCAAACTAACGGATAAAGAAAAAGACATAAAGGAGAAATATAAAGAAATCTAGTTGAGAAATGAAGCATTGAAAGATAAAACCTATGGCCAATATTTCAAATAGACTCCTACTATTTAGAATAGATTACTTTCATTTTTTGACCTTAAAATAGGGAAAATGCAGATGACTTTTTTGCAACCCACAATACAACAACCTAAGTCATCAACATATTACAAAAAGATAGAATTTGAAGTTTTGGCCAAGAATATTCATCAAATAGATCAAATTGAGTTTCATAAGCAAGAAAGAGAAATAATATACTCAAATATGACCAACAAAGCTATTAGTGTACAAAAACTTCAGAATTCTCTAGAGAATATCACAACACAATTCAAACTAGAGAAGGAATCCTCACAAGCAAAGGATAACAAAATTAAATTACTAGAAGAATTGGTTATTGAGATTGGATATAATCCAAATGACATCAAGGGAGCAGAAAAGCTCATAAAAAAGAAGAATGAAGACATTACTGCTTTGAAGAAGCAACTAAAGTTTCCTCATTCTGAACATCCACAAACCAAGGAAGTTCTAGAGAATCAAAGCCAAAAAGATGAGATGATGGACCTCATTCTTCAGTTAAATGCTCAATTAAAAAAAATGGATAATGAGATGGATAAGTTAGTACAAGAGAAACAAGCCAGCATGGAAGCAACTACTGTCACTGTTATTCCTATAGTTACTATAGTAGTTCCTTCTACTTTGGCAGCTTTAGTGGCCACAATAGCTCCAGTAGCTACAACACTTCCCACTGCATCAACAACTACATCAGCAACAGGTTCAACAACAACAACAGCTCTTCCTAGTGATGAAGCAAGTAAACTGATCAAAGCCATGCAAGATAAGTACATCCAAACAAATGAAATAAATAGACTTAAAGAACAAACAAAAAGTCTAAAGGATGAAAGTAAACTGGCTCAAATCATGCATAAGAATGAGACACATAAGTCAAACAATTGAATGAAAGGATACAAAAGTTAGAAAAAGAATTGACACTAAAAGAGCCACTAGCCCAAGAAAAACAACTTTTATGGGCCAATATCATTGAATCAGTCAATGATATTTGGCCATCTATACAGGTGATATTTGAGCAGAATGATTTCATCAAAGACGCTGGTGAAGAAATTCGAAGGGTAAGAGCCAAACTTTGGAATAAGCCATAAGAAGCCTCGAGGATAATCCGGTTCCTTAACTCAAAGAACAAGTATGAATTGCAAGAGCTTGGAATAGCTGACATAACTGAGACCATACTAGAGGTAAAGAAGGTAATCACCAAGAGGAACCTGATGATATAGCTTGAGGAGAAGTGCCAAACAATGGAGCTAGCAATAGCCAGGTTCATGGTCAAATTTGGTTCTTTGAGGCAAAATGGTCTACCTAATCCATTGGTGATTAATGACAGGTTGATGGCACATGAAGAATATGATAAGAAAATCAGAGAAGTGGCAAAGGAACAAGCCAACAATTCCTCCATGAAAGGGATGCCTACAGGAAAAGTGCTCTATCAGACATTTGATAACCTCTTTTACCTCTAGCATGAGGTAAAACATCCCTTTATAAACAAACCTGCTTTTTCAAAATACATAAAAACAGATGAAATCTACAGAAGAATGGTAAATATTAAATTACCGGATGCAGAGTCTTGGGAAAATTTGAATGATTTACTATGGAGATTAAAAGTAAAATAGGTAAAAGAGCAATCAAGGTTAAAACAGAAACATAACAGTAACAAATTTTAAAGATGAAAGAGTATCAGTGAAAGGAAGTATAAGAGACAGTCAGCGAGAAAGAGAACAACAAGAGAGAAAAAGTAGCTTAATATCAAAGAAAAGCCAACAACAAGCAATAAAAAAGGGACATATCACATCAATTACATATCTATCTCTATCTTCTTGCATGAAGATATTTCATTTTCCTTGAATAATTACTAAATCAGTTTTAGGATATTTTGTAATAATTTTTGTATAAATACTTAACAACTCAAAGTATTGAGGTGTGGATTGCTGAAGATTTCTATAGTTATATTGATTTAAAACCGGAGGGTTTATTGTAACATTTTCAAGTCAGCAAACTAGACTGAGTAATAAAGGCATTCCATTACAGGATTCATGTGTTGGGCCACTTCGGTGAAGTATCTTTCATTTGTTAAATTGTTATCTTCTTAAGTATTTCACATACATACATATTTTCCAATTTCAATGAAATAACTGGAATGTTACTATAGAATTTGTTTAAGTACACTCTATCTTGAATAGTTATTCATTTTCATGTTTCCTTCTGATATCCAGAGTAGGGAATTCTTCATTGCTCCCTAGTTTTGATTGACCACTTTCATTTCCCTCATTATCGCGTATGAGGAATCCTTAACTTCTCCTTGACCCTGATTGAAAACCACTTCACCATCCAGCCAAAAAGATCTGAATTTACTCAGCCACCTTGCCCTGTGAACACTATCTTCAGAACTTGATTCAATCCTATTTTCTTGACAATTGGACTCCATGGCCCAATGGTAAAAATACATTTATCTATCCATCTAAATTAGTGATTCCACCACCAAATCAAATCAAAACCTAAACAAGCTTCAATAATTGTCCAAAAATAAATTAACTCTACAAAGTTAAATCATTAAGAAAGAGCCCTCTCTGAGCATTAGGAAGGCTAGATCCTAATCTCAAAAGTAGGTTTGTGGTTACCTCTATTATTTATTTAAACATGATCAGGAGCTCAGGACCAAGTGTTGTAAAATGGTAAAAAATGAAAGTGCTCAGAACTGGTTTTAACCTAAATGATTGGATAGAGCTCGTCTTCTTGATTCCAGGGCCATGAAGGGTTCAGAAAACGGTCGCCATATGAGAAAGTTATGCCAAAAAGAAGAATTGCCCAATAACATTGAAATTTAGATTTTTTTTCAAAAAAAAAATAAAATAGAATATTCCATAAAATATTTTTTGGAATATTCCATTTTGAGCAATGAATGGAAAGCTGCCACGTGGTAGTCCCAGAGGCAGCAACGTGGCCTGGATGACATCAGCGGAGGGCATCGGTCATATTAAAAAATTTTTGGCAGCAGAGAGGTTTAAACCCGCGACCTGTCATGTAACAGTTCTTCATTGTCTTACCGTTAGACCATGTGGTGGGGACTTGATATGTGAGTGGAATGAATTGGTTAAGAGTTTTGAATTCTGTTTGGGCGGGGCCCAAAGGGGGCCTGTCCCCAAATACGTGACCACCATGCTCGGAACCTTGGGCCATATTATATAACTGTCAATGGAATGTATCACAGTCACATTTAATGTTTATGCAACGTGGTCACATTGCCACAAACACGGGACAAACAACCACTTAACCTAACCGTGCCATTAAAGGTTGGCACTAAATCCAAGGCATAGAACCACCAAGTCCAGGTAATGCAGTCATATACACCATCCAACAAACAGTTAGAGTGCAGTCAACCTGGCGGGAAATTTGCCGGACCACCAAATTTGGGCAATCTCGCCATAATTGGTGGAGCTAATTGAACTTCCACTACAGTTAGCTCAAGTGATTCTAGGCCAAACTAGAGGAAATCTTCAATGAACCATAACTTTGGCTAGGAAAGTCCTTTTTAGACAAATGTTTTTTTGGATTTTGGCTCTCTTCGACCTTCTGAAGCCATTGGCACAGGTTTCATAGCCATCTGAGGTCATTTGTAGGTGTTTTTGCTTCATGGAAGTTCCAGGAGCCTCTAGAGCCAAATCAGTTTGGGAGCTACATTGGGAAGTGTACAGCCAGTGAATGTGAAACACAAGTCATCCCTAAAGGTTTTCAGCATTCTGAGTCCATATCTACAACTAGTTTTTCTTGTTGAGGCATTCTTCTCACTATTTAGCTTCAGGGAAGCTTTCAGGGCCACTAGGGCCATTTCAGTGATTGAGTTGTGCTGGGCTAGGTTCATTTGTTTGAGGTGAAACAAAAGCCTATTTCTACTGTAAGGAACCTTCTGAATCCCATGAAGGTGTTTTTAGAAGCATTTGGAGACTTCTAATGGCCGAGATGCTGAAGAGAATTTTCAGGCAACCCAGAGCCATCCATGGGAGAAGGCCTAGATTGGGGATGCAGTGCTCATTTTGAGAAAATGAATAGTCATTTGTTTATGTTAGAGATGTGTTGGAGATAGTAGAAGAGGTTTTAGAGACATTTGAAGCATTTTGGAGTTTGTGCCATTAAGAATCCCAGGGAAGTTTAGTGCGCCTACTCAAGGAATCAGGTCCAAGGGAGCCTAGATCTGCCTGCACAATGTGGAAAACCATGACAGGGATGTATATGGTTTTTCTAAGCCCATAGGTTTAGTCAGTAACCTTTTGGAGTTGAGTGTGGAACTTGTAAAAGAATTCAAGCCATAATCCCAAAGAGCCAAGTCTAGTTGACTAGAGCTCACAGGAGACGTAGCCCACGAGATTGGGGTGGACTCGTTATTAAATTCGCTGTTATGTGTGATGTTTATTTGCTGCCTTATATGTCTGATATATATGTTTAATATCAGCTGAAACAAATCAAGTTAAAACACATAAACATAAGAAAATACATACACCTCTTTCAAGCTAAAATTCTGCATAATGTCAAGTTCAAGCAATGTCTTGTTTTTAATTGAATCTGAGTGTTTACTTTTTATTTCTTTAGGCAGAGTTTGTAGAGGGCTAGGTAGCTTCTGGATCTCATCCTCTCTTTAGAGGTGACATATCCAATAAATGCCCCTATATTCAATCTCTGTATTAGAAATAAGAAGTGCACATATTTGCAGATTTAAACTTGGAGTATTTGTACACTCATTTACATAAATGAAAATGGATACCTTGCACCCTTAAACAAGTACATACCATTTTTAGATCAGGTTGGTATCAGAGCACTTGGTTTGCTTGGTTGACATCATAGTAGCTTCATTGTATAGCTTGAAAGGTGTTTAAAGTAGTGTTGAAGATTGACTACTTTACTATTTTGCAAACTGCATGTTGTTTGAGTTTGCTGAAGTTTGGGGATAGCTACTGATTAGCTAAGTCTTGGAGAAGACAAAAAGGAATAGAAGATATTTTCCTTACCCCAAAGGTCCTCAAAATCACTCCAAGAATTTCACTTGAGTTGATTTGTTGATGGTTGCTTGAACAAGCTTTTCACTTGATTTGTGTATTGTTGGTTGCTTGAATGTGATGGTTGTAAAGACATTTGGGTAAAAAGCTTTGTCATTTGTTTTGAAAATTTTTAAGCACGTTGTTGACGTTAATTGGTTCATTAATATTATAATGACAAATTCATCGAGTGAAGTTTCCTCCTTCACAAGATTCTTTGATGAAGGCTTGAAGCAAGAATTTTTCATCACGATGAATATGGTGAGAGAAATATACGAGGATGAAAGGCAGAGCTCTAGACTTCAAGAGCAGTTGAATTCCATGAGGGAAGAGAAGCAATTTCTTTCTGACCAATTGCAGGAAATGGAAAGCCAACTTCATATTGAAAACATGAATCTGGAAAGGATGCATGAGTTGGAGACACAACTCCTTGTTGCCAAAGAAGCCTTAGCCAAGTATCATCTTGAAGAAGAGGTAAACAATTATAGTTTGTCTTCAAATTGTTATAAGAATGTTTATGTTGGTTCTTTTGAGAAACATACCAGAGGCATAGGGTTCAAGTTGATGTCCAAAATGGGATATGAAGGAAAAGGATTGGGAAAACATGCACAGGGTATAATTGAGCAATAATGGTTGAGGTAAGGCCTAAGTATTTGGGTCTTGGTTGTGGACAATCTTATGGAGAAAGTTCCAAAGTAGCCATGAAGGCAATTGTAACAGTTCCTAGAAGGAGTTTCATTTCAGGTTCTCTATCTCAAGGTTGTAAAGGTTGTATCCTTAAGGAATGCAATAGTTTGAAACATGCTTTGTAGGAAGAAGGTGTGCATAAGCATGCACTTGAACAAGAAAGTGGTGAAAGCTCTAAAACCATTGAAGGGATTGATAGTGTTCCAAAGGGAGCTTCTTCTTCTTTCAATTCACCTCCTTATGAAGGTAATGAAGGTGAAAGAGAAAGGTATAAATCTGATTTCCATCACACTTCCTTTGATCATGTAAAGCATGGAAAATTTCCACGCAAGCATTGGAAAAGAATTGCATGTTCTTTTTGTGGTTTGGTTAACCATAGTGTTTCTATATGTTGGAAAAGAATGGAAACATGTAGGAAACTTTTGAAGGAAAGGAGGCAAGAAGCCAAAGTTCCATTGAACAATGCAAATAATGTTGTCAAGAAGATGAACATGTGTTGCACTTATTGCCATAAGCATGGACATACTGCTGAAAGGTGTTGGACTCTGAATCCAACAATGCTTCCACGACAGTTGAAGAAATTGAAGAAAGAGTATGGCAAGAATGGGGAGGAAGTTTCCATCATTGATATGTGTAAGGATGATACACATGTTGATATCGATGTGTAGTTAAAGGAAGCACCTTTGAAATGGATTGGTAAGAAATGGTTAGAATCCTTATCCAATTAAAGTTGCATGTCTTTTGATTGAATGCATTTCATTGTTAAGGGAATGCAAGTTGCAGGATGGAAAATCTGAGTATGAGACTCACTCTATCGCAGCGAAAGCTAAATCCATTTCAGATTTGTAAGTACATGTACATGTGATCGAGGATCTTGTACTTCTCATTGTATTTAAGAGAAAGTTGAAGGATAAACTGCATGCATGAGAATGATATGAATGAGCACAGGGATCATGATGATTTCCTTGTATTTTAAACATGGTAAAATGTTTGAAGGACTGAAGAGAAGAGGATGTTCATTCTCTCAATGTCTATACTATAGTTCATTTCAACATTTCATTAAGCTTTTGGGGACCAAAAGCCTCTCATTTGGGAGGTGTGATCAAGAGCTCAGGACCAAGTGTCGTAAAATGGTAAAAAATGAAAGTGCTTAGAACTCATTTGAACCTAAACAATTGGATAGTGATCGTCTTCCTGATTCTGGTGCCATGAATGGTTTGGAAAACAGTTGCCGTATGAGAAAGTTATGACGAAAAGAAGAATTGCCCAATAACATTGAAATTTTGATTTAAAAAAAATAAAAAATTAAAATAGAATAGTCCATAAAATATTTTTTGGAATATTTTGTTTTGAGCAATGAATGGCAAGCTACCACGTGGCGGGCCCAGAGGCAGCAACGTGGCCTGGATGACATCAGCGGAGGGCATCGGTAATATTAAAATTTTGTTGGCAATGGAGAGGTTTGAACCCACGACCTATCATGTAACAGTTCCTCGTCTTACCATTAGACCATGTGGTGGGGACTTGATATGTGAGCGGAATGAATTGGTTAAGAGTTTTGAATTCTGTTTGGGTAGGGCCCAAACGGGGCCAGCCCCTAAGGGCCAATCCCCATACACGTGACCACCATGCTTGGAACCTTGGGCCATATTATATAACTGCCGGCGGAATGTATCACAGTCACGTTTAATGTTTATGCAATGTGGTCACATTGCCACAAACGCGGGAAAAACAACCACTTCACCTAACCATGCTGTGGAGTACTAAAAAGGTATGTTTTTGATGATCATTTCAATGGCTTTTCAGTGGGACTTGTGAATCTTTTTGCATCATGAACGTGGAAAAAAATAAAGAATTATAACAAAACATGTGGGATTAGTACGCAAGACTTAACCGCTGATAGTTGTCATTCTCCTGTGCAGGAAGGGGTAAAAACGAGGAGCTGTTGTTCCAAAGAAAAAGACAAGAATAGGGTAACTGCTGTCCCTTTGACGAAGGACCAAGTGCAAACGAGGCTAAGCAAGTTGAAGCAAACCCGTCCGGAAAAGGAGGAGAAGACACCAGCTCGGCGGAGGAGAAAAGAAGTGATTAAGGATTAACAATTTGGTGAATCCCTCAGGATCTCTGATCCTGAGGGATCAATGCTTTATTTATCTTATTGCTTAGACATCTCCGCCATCACCCTTATATAAAGGGATAACATTGTTAGCTTTGGGGGATTATGCTTTTATGTAACTTTCTGTTAAAGATTGAACTTTGATCATCGAGTCTCGTTGAACTTGGCTCATTGTATTTTCTGTTTTATGCATTAATATAAACTTGGTGATTATCTTATCTTTACGTCTAGATTAACTTAGAGTGGTGTACCCTTGAGGCTAAGGGCCTGGCCCCGAAGGACACTTGCTTCTGTATCACTACGATTTGATTTCTGTGTGGTTTGCTTATCGTCATTATTTGGTAATCTGATATGCTTTATAAGTTAAATCATATGCTCTGTTAAGATTTGTTCATTAAGGTTTTTACAGACAATAACTGTTGTATTGACTCTGCATTATATCACTAATCCTTTCAGAGTTGATTGAATATTATTAGACTTAACTGAACATTGTTATTATTTTGTTACAGAGCTCTTATGTTGTATATTCGTGTTGTGGAATTTATCTGAAAGTTGTGTTCTTTATGATTCAGGAGTAATGCTGTTCCATTTTGAAACACAATTGTATTCCTGTTGATGATGATTGGTGCTAGATCATATTACTCTTCAAGTGTGTTGTGTGTGTGTATGATTTCCAAACGTTGTTCCATAACTTATTAGTAATTAATGCTGTTCCATTAGTGCGTGCTGTTTGATTTTCCTGGAGAGTGAATGATTGATGCTTAATTACAACGAGTGCAGTTGAGTTGGTAGGATAAATCTTGATTACTGCTCGCGAGATTTAGTTGTTCGATTGCTGTTCCATTTCAGAATTGCTGTTCCATTTTAGCATTGTTGTTCCATTCCAGATTTGTTGTTCAATTTCTTGTTCGCTGTTCCATTTTTCTACCTGTCGTTTCATTTACTCGCATTTGTTATTTTGGTGTGAGAGACGATCTGTGGCTATAGTGAGCCTCGGTATTTACTGCCTAGATCCCAGACCCGTGGTCCATGCTCTAATTTCCTTTCCATCAGTTTCCAAAGGGATGGGCTATTGCTGTCGAACCCTTGACTGATAAAGTTGCCTAGTTTTAGGGTGTGTGATTTATCCATTTGAAGTAACTTAGTTAGAGACAAGCATCCGTTTACTCTTGTATTTTTGTTAAACGCTGTACTACTAGCATTACTCTGACAAATAGCCTCATATTGAGTCACTCTTTGAAATAACAAAACGCTCCCGGATTGACATATTAATGTGAGGTAATTAGAGGTGACAGAGACCCTTTTTATAGCTCTACATTTTGGCGCCGTTGCTGGGGAAGAGTGTAGCCATTTGTATTTTTTAGAGTAGTGTACGAACCTACTAGGGAAGAGTTGGATCTTAAAAACGAAAGGTAAGAAACTGCGTGCGGAGCATGTAAAAGCCCTGCTCCACTGTCCGATTTCCTAACAGTTTTGCTGTTGCTTTGTTTGAATAGAATTTAGTAGTTCATTTGAGTGCATGACTAAGCAGAAAAAACCAGAAAAGAATATTAAGCTTCCATCCAAACCCGAAAAAGCTAAGGGGTCGGTGACCCTTGGCCGAACAACTTTCAAAGATGAAATCTATAAGAAAACAGAATCTCAACCATCAATAGGCCCCAAGAAAATCATTTCTAAACAACCTACTAGTTCCCTTCAGGCCACAAGATCACCATCTGTAGCCTTTGCTGAGGTGCATAGTCAAACTGCAGAGCAGGACTTTCAAGAAATTGAAAATTCTACTCCAGAACTATTGCAGGAAGGGAATTTCAGCAACTTTTGTGAAGGAGAAGGAGAAACAGGGGAAACCGAGGAACCAAAATCTCCCATTGGAACAGATCAGCCATTAAACAACCCAGATAAGGGGAGCGCTGCAAAAATCATTGTTGAAGGAGTTCAATCTCCTCAGACATCAGGTATTCCCCTTATCCCAGATAAAGGAAGTGCCATTAAAACTATCCCTGCTAAAACCGTTCCCTCTCAACCTAGGAATACCCTCCTAGATATCCCATAAGGTTATTGGCATATATTCGATCCCATGGCTCAGAACCAGCCAAATACTCAAACCTCTACATTACAATATCCTATAGTGGATTTTGTAGCAAATGCGCCCATGAAAGCTATCCCTCTTCAACATATCCCTACATTTCACGGTCTCACATCAGAAGATCCTGATGCATTTTTATTCGAATTCGATGTGTTGTGCAGGGGATATGATTACACCACCGATCCCCAGAAATTGAATTATTCCCCTCTACATTAAAGGGGGCTACTTTAAGATGGTTTATGGGACTAGGTGGTGGGGTCATCAACAATTGGGATCAAATGAAAGAATCCTTCTTAAAAAAATATCAGGATTATTGTAGGTCTAGAGAATTGAAAGACAAAATATTCCAAATGACAGCCAAACTGAACGAAACATTAGAAGAATATGTGGAATGTTTTCAGTACAATTTACAAAGATCTCCTTATGCATCACTACCTTTACCTGATAATGTGTTAAAAACTACATTGATAAGGGGCATGAAGGAACAGTGGATTGAAACATTAAACATCATGGGAAAAGGGGATATTTATCAAGAGAATTTTGCTGACATCATTGATTTATGTATCAGGAGTTCGAGAGGCAGCACAAGAGTAAAACCGACAGAATATGATCGGTTTGCAAGAGACAACAAAATATCAACAGAAGGAGTAACACGTGTGGAGATTGGAAATTTATTAGAAAATTTTAAAACTGATATTCTAGGGACACTAACTACACAACTTGATATTATGCAGGCCAAACAGAAGTAGATGGAGGCAGAACAGAATTTGCCAATCTTCTATCGCCGATGCAAGAAAAAGCATAGTCACAAGGAGTGTCCACTAGATACAGTCCAAACATGTGCCATCTGTACAAAAGATCATCTTACAGAAAGCTGCTCGTCCCTTCCTGGATTAAAAGTAGTATATAAGGAAGCAGAGGAAGAACCAGAATCGGTGTACTTGATCAACCAGCGCTGCCAGTGGCAGCCGAGACAACCTGGTATGTTTCCAGACCCAACTTCTTCTTTTCAGCCTCCACAATATAATGCTGAACAATATAGTATGTGGCAAAGTCAGTCCCAACCCCCATTTTCAAACTGGTCACCATCGTCATTTCCTTCTTCAAACCCGTGGCTGAATCAAGAAAGCCAATTTGGTTGGCCAAATTTCCCTTACAATCCACCATACTGGCAAAATAGCCCATATCCTCCACAATGGACTCCCCCTACTTCACAAAGTTCACCCTGGTAGACAAACTGGCAAAGACCGATGCACCAGCCAGTAGGAACTATTCCGATCCCTCAACCTACTGTGCTAGCTTTACAAAAAAATCCCCAGTCTAATCTGAGACCGCAACTCCCAGCCCAACCCAACCCCAATCCAAACAACAGACCAGTCTAATCTCTTCAAATCATAGAATCACCAGAAATAGGACTCGACCTGCGGGAGTGTAATGATCTTCAGTTACGATCTGGACATATCATTGAAACTGAGGGAGATAAAATAGTTCATCTTGAAGATCAGTTATCAAGAGAACAACAATTGCAACAAGAGTATCTAAATAAGCAGCAGACTCATAATCAAGCAACCACATCCTCTCCTCCATTCCCAGAATGATTAGTCATACCTCTACCTTTATAGTATCCTGACTTTGACATTCTGGGAGAATTACAAAATTTGTACATAAAAATCCCATTCCTCCAAGCCATTCAAAACCTTCCTATATACGCAAAAACTATTAAAGAATTGTGCATAAAGAAACCAAGGAGGAATATAACAACTAATCCAAGAGTCCAAGTAGTCGATACTTTATCTAATTTATTATCCGGGAAAGAAACACCCATTAAATATGAAGACCCAGGAAATCCAATTGTAACTGTTCGAATTTATGGTCAGACCCTGTCTAATGCTTTAGTTGATCTAGGAGCTGCAATCAATATTTTAACAACCACTACTTGTCAAAAGCTCGGCATTACATCTGTAGAACCCACCTCTACTTTGTTAGAATTGGCTGACCGATATGTGGTTAGACCAGAGGGTATTCTACATGATGTCATGGTCTCTGTAGATTCCTGGGAATACCCAACCAATTTCCTGATAATTAATCCAAAAACCCGACTTGTTGGACACCCGCTAATCCTAGGTAGACCTTGGCTTGCCACTGTCGATGCTTACATTGGTTGCCGGCAAGGAAATATGACCATAACCAAAGGACCTGATATCAAGAATTTAGCTCTATACCCTCCAGAGCAGCCAAGTGTCACAATGATTAAAACTAACAAGTATCTTGTATCACACCTTACTGATAACATTAGATCTCCATTGACTATACAAGAGGCACTTGATTTTAAAGATCAAACAGAAGATGATGCCATTAACAACTTCATTACTCAAACTGAATCCGGATCCTGCACACAATGTCACATGATAGAAGCAGCATTTGATAATGAATTAGAAGAAGAACCTCTGAAAGACACACATGATCAAACAATACCTGTTACCTCTGTCGCAAATAGTAAAATTGTGGAAATCGAACCGGGAAAAACTTTAAATATTAATGCCAACCTCACACCTGAACAAGAAACGAAGCTCATCCATCTGTTAAGAAAATATCAAGAAGCATTTGCGTGGGATTACCCTGATATGAAAGGAATCGATCCACAATTGAGTACACACCACATTTATATAGAAAATGATGCTAGACCTGTCCGTCAACCGCAAAGAAGACTTAATCCTCATCTAAATGATGTGGTAAAAGATGAACTTCAGAAACTTTTAGATGTCAATTTTATTTATCCTATTTCTGACAGTAAATGGGTCTCTCCGCTTGTGGTGGTACCAAAAAGGAATGGGAAATGGAAAATTTGTGTGGATTACAGGGAACTCAATAAAGCAACACAAAAAGACCACTTTCCTCTCCTGTTCATTGACCAAGTGCTAGATACTTTGGCAGGAAAGAAATTCTTTTCTTTCCTGGATCGCTTCAGTGGATACAATCAGATTCAAATTGCCCCTGAAGACTAGGACAAAACTACTTTTACTTGTCCTTGGGGAACATTTGCCTACCGAGTTCTACCTTTTGGCCTATGTAATGCTCCTCCCACATTCCAAAGGTCTATCCTTAGCATTTTTGCAGATTTAATAAATGATGGACTTGAAGTATATATGGATGACTTTACACCATATGGAGATGATTTTGATCCAACACTAAACACCCTAGAAAAAGTCCTACAAGGCTGCATAGCTACCAGGCTTTGCTTAAGCCACGAAAAATGTTACATGATGATGACTGAAGGACTTATTCTAGGACACTATGTTTCAGCAGCTGACATTTAGGTAGACTCGGCCAAAATCCAAATACTTTTGCTTATTCCCACTCCTACTACTCAAACAGAGGTACGCATCTTTCTTGGATTTTTTGGTTATTATAGACGATTTATAGAACATTATTCACACATTGCTGCACCTTTATATGCACTAACTGGTAACGTTGATTTTCTTTGGACAGAAAAATGTGAACGTGCTTTCAAGGATTTAAAGAAGCTTGTATCCACAGCCCCAGTCCTTCGAGGACCAAACTGGGATTTTCCATTTCAAATATCATCTGATGCCTCAGATATAGCCATTGGCGCAGTCCTTGGGCAGGAAGAGGATAAAAAACCATACACTATCTATTACATCAGCAAAAATTTATCCCCTGCTGAATTAAATTACACTGTTACTGAAAAATAATTCCTAGCTATAGTACATGCTGTCAATAAGTTTAGACATTATATTACAGGCTATCCTGTTATCTTGTATACGGATCATTCCGCCATAAAGTATTTAGCAAACAAGCCTATCACAAATGCCAGAATAACTAGATGGTTGATCTTATTGCAGGAATTCGATATCATAATCAAGGATTGGCCTGGCAAAGAAAACCCAGTAGTTGATTTTCTCTCAAGAATGCCAAGGCCAATTGATGCAGCAGTAGTTGAAGATCAATTTCTGGACGAACATCTGTTTGCTGTTTCCGTTCAAACACCCTGGTATGTTGATGTCGCCAATTACCTTGCAGTAGGTAAACCACCAAAACACCTAACCCCTAATGAACGGAAACAAATTGTTCAGAAGAGTACTCGATTCTCCTGGATTGGGGGCTATTTGTTTCGCACAGGGGTAGACATGCATATGAGGAGATGTGTTCGAGAAGATGAAATCTTTGACATCCTAAAAGGCTATCATGACGGACCATGTGGGGGACACTTTGCTGAGCGTAGAACTGGACACGAAGTATTACAGACATGATATTATTGGCCCACAATTTTCAGAGATGCAAAGAAATTTGTCCAAGCCTGTGACAGCTGCGAGTGAGCAGGACGTCCTGCTTAAGCTGACGAGATACATCTGAAACCACAGTTAGTCATCGAACCATTTGAGCGATGGGCTCTTGATTTCGTTGGACCCATCAACCCCTCATCAATTCAGAAAACATATATCCTGGTGGCAACAGAATATGTCACCAAATGGGTTGAAGCAGAAGCATTGCCAAGAGCCACAGAGGACTCTTTCATATAGTTCCTGTTCCATCTATTTGTACATTATGGCCTTCCAAGGGAAATAATTACAGACGGAGGACCACAATTTGCTGGCAATAGATTAGCTACAACACTTAATAATTATCATGTCCAGCATAAAATCACTACTCCATATCACCCACAGGCGAATGGACAAGTAGAAAGCAGCAATAAGGTAATAGAATAAATCCTAATGAAAACCATTGCGTCACATAGGCGTGATTGGGCTGTCCGACTACCTGAAGCACTTTAGGCCTATAGAACAACATGGAGAAGCACCAGTGGTTACTCACCTTATCAATTAGTGTTTGGAAAACAACCCATTTTTCCTATAGAATTTGAAATCCAAACATTATGAACAGCACAGGAAGTTGGCTTAGATCTAACCAAGGCACAGATTAATCGACTACAGCAGATCAATGAATTGGATGAAATTAGGCTCTCTGCACTACAAAATACAGCACTGGTTCAACAGCAGTGAGCTAAATGGCATGACGCGCTCATCAAAAACAAAGTCTTCCACGAGGGAGACTGCGCTCTGTTATATGATTCTCGGTTTCAGGACTTTCCTGGGAAACTCCAGACTCGATGGTTGGGACCATACGAAATCCAGAAGGTACATGACAATGGGACCATCACTTTAATCACCATTGACGGTTCTGGATATGCCTTCAAAGTGAATGGCCACCGAGTTCGTCTCTATTGTAAACCACCAACTCGGGAATCCTTCTGCCAACAGCTACACAGAGACATTGATATGGAGATTTTAGGAGAGGAAGAGAAGTCTTCCTCACCTGTAATTCATTGAGAAATTCATTTCTTTTTACAATTTGTACATAATTTCTTTTCTTCAAGTCGTTCGTGTACATATGCTTGAACTAAATGTGTTCTTGTCATCTTTTTTTTTTTTGTTGCTCAAAGATTTCGATTTTTGCCGTTCCATTTCTAAACGAATGGCATTTGCGTGTTTTTGTTGTTCCTTTTCAAAAGGAACAACATTCTTGATTTTTCTGCTGTTCCTTTTCAAAAGGAACAACATTCTTGATTTTTCTGTTGTTCCTTTTCAAAAGGAACAACATTCTTGATTTTTTTGCTGTTCCTTTTCAAAAGGAACAGCATTCTTGATTTTTCTGTTGTTCCTTTTCAAAAGGAACAACACTCTTGATTTTTCTGCTGTTCCTTTTCAAAAGGAACAACACTCTTGATTTTTGCTGTTCCTTTTTCAAAGGAACGACATTTGCTTGTTTTGCTGTTCCTTTTCTAAAAGGAACAACATTTTGATTTTTGTTGTTCCTTTTTCAAAAGGAACGGCACTGCAGTGTGTTTGTTGTCCCTTTTCCAAAGGCGCAACATATTTTTGATTTCTGCTGTTCCTTTTTCAAAGGAATGACACTTTTGCATCTTTTGTTGTTCCTTTTTCAAAGGAACAACATTTTTCATGGCTACTATTCCTTTTTCAAAAGGAACGGCATTTGCACTTTTGAGACCTATGCTCCTCTGTTGTTCCTCTTCCCAAAAGGAACACTTTTAGCATACTTTTTCTCTCCTTGTGAAACAGCTTATCCCTTTTGCTGATCTAAATTGAGGATGCTTCTTGCTCCTGTTCTTTCAAAGTCTTTTAGAGACAGCTATTCACTTATGCAATGAACAAAAAATCGCAACATACTGAAATCAGAAAATTATAAATCGCTATCTTTATAAGGCTCTGTATTGGTAAGAGGACAGAAGGAAGGACATACTTATTCATCATCTTTTGTTGTCATTGTCTTACTAATTTTGCCTTGATTGGTTACCTTTATCATGACATTCTCTTTAATCCTCTTTGATTTTTGTTTAGGAATAAGAGCAAAGGGTTTATATCTTCCTATTGAGATGATAAGACTTCTTCCACCATTCCTACTCTTAAGGAGTGTGTTGAACCACCCTTTGTGTATAAATAAGGAAAAGTAATTTATGAAAAAAGAAAATAAAAAAATGAATTATAAGTTGTCAAATGCAAGATAGGGGGTCTCATCAATAGCCAGCCTACCATGATCATGAGGATGGAAGTGAAGTGGCATTCCCACTATGGCCACCACACCAGGGATATGGTCCAAAAGGTATATCAAATAAACAAACCTTGGAACAGGAGATCTCATCACGAGCCGGCCTGCCCACTCTTCGCTCCCTCCTCGTGAATGGAATTATGGCTACCTGGTTACCAAGCCAGGATAATGGCCTACACTTTGACATTACATTCCTTAATATGCACATAAAGGATCATGGTTCCAGGGGTGAAATGAACAACTCTGCCAAGGTTATGGACACCTGTCGGCAGCAGAGCACTGTTAATGGTATTGAAGTCACATTGATTACACCAATAGGTAGGATACTAATATTCTTTTGTTTCTTATATCCTAGGCACTAATCATACATTATTTCCCAACTTATATATCGCATGAACATTTATTACCACCAATCATGGCAAAGGAGGTGACAATGACCACTTGAAATTTGGCAAGTACGACAAACGTCCTATCCCCCAGCCTCGCATCATATCACAGCAGCCTCTTACGTAATACGCGATCCAACTTTATGCCTCGATTTCGGTAATTCGTTGTTTTTCTAAACATGGAATATTTTCATACGTTGTTCCTTTTGTTAGCTACCTATACCAATAGGTTTCATATTTCATGATTGGCAAAGAAAGTTCCAAATATGCTCTTCTTTGGTGATGCAAAGATCCCATATTTTCAAGGGGAGACAATGTGTGTACATAGCTTGATGATGACTCAATTTTGGATGGATGGTCCAACAGCCTAATCTGGATCATGCCATGTTTCAATTTTCTGTTGTAGAATAGAGAAAGAAGTCTGTCCAAACTGTTTAATCTTGGCAGACCAATAGTTAGGTAGAGAATTAAGGTTCCCAACTACTTAATCTGGGACCTTGGAAGCAATAAGGGTAGTTCTAGATAGAAAATCAAAAGAAAAAGCCAAAGGAAAAGAAAAGGCACATAAAGGGTTTGCAAGTCCAAGTGCACCCTCTATGAAGAAACAAAAAATGCTAGGCAAGTAGATGGGTAGGCAGATGGGGTTGCAGAAATGTCATTTCCTTCAAATTGAGTGTTTGGTAACCTATTATAAAGGAACATCAATGGATAGAGAAGGTCCACTTCTCCATCATTTTGCAGCAAAACAAAGGAGCATGTCTAACTTCCTGTTTTCCCCCTCCCTCACATTCATTACTAACATCCCTATACCAGTTGTGTTCATGAAAGAGTTCAAGGTCTTATGTTGGTTCTTATTCCTTTAAAAGCCACATTTCTTGTCTAAAATTCTTTTCATTTTGATCTACTTCCGAAGCTAAGTTATTTTCATATAAACTTAGTGTCATCCCTTCTCATTCACCTCTTCCACTCATATTAACCCCTAACTTCTTATTATCTAAATCCCCTATGTTCCCCTTTTTCCCTTACTATTATAAACACTATGGTGTATAAACCCCAAGCATTTTATAAATATCCCTTCCCCCTTGGCATTATAGCCATATGTCCAAAGTCAGGGATTAAATTGACCTCTGGTCAGTTTAACAACCTAGGCATTACCCCTCTTTTCCCTTCAGAAATCATTTAAACCATTTGCCCCTTCATTTGCAAAAGAACCTTGTAAAAAACCCCACTTTCACCCCTAACCCGCTTTATTTGTAAAAACACATCAAAAACCACTTTTTGGCTTTATCCAAAGTTTGGCGCCAATACACATTTTTATAAAAAATTACATTGAAAACCCATATTATCCGCCGAACTCCTAAGTCCCCGTCAGGCACACATTTCAAAAGAAATATTAAAATAATCCCCGCCCGCTGTCGTATCGTCCTGGCGCCTTAGCGATCCGTCGACCTTCGGATCTGGCTCTTTTCATTCGACGGCCCACATGCATATCGGGTCGGGCCCAACGTCCGTAAGATAGCACCCGAGAAACTGTCAGAGGGTGACGTCAGGGCTTTGCCACGCGTCGCCCCCACAATTTCTCGGGTCGCCCTCTGACAAAACAACTTCCGTATCGAGGGCGGTCCGAGAAAATCCACTTACCGCTTCTGGTTTTGTGTGAACCCGCCATGCCAACGTCATTACCACGTCAGGCCCACGTCATTGCTGCATCGCCGCCGCGTCAGCGCCCCTGTCCGCCACTGCTCCGACCTGCCCGCCACCTCACCATCCCCGTGGACCACTCTCAAGCCGCCACGTCACTCGATGACGTCATGATGACGTCATCCAACCTTGACCCCACCTGATGACGTCATGCTGACGTCATCCAAAAAAAGCGCCAAAATCCCAAAAGTCCATATTTTTGTCGAAAAACACGGTTTTTCACACTTTTTGCAAAAACAAGAACTATTCTGCTCTGCATGAAAATTACGTTCATTCGTTGCCAACCTGCAGAAATCGACCCAGAGACCGCCGGCACTTCCATCCCACCTGCACTTGTAGCCATTGCCGACAGTTTACCAGGTATTTATCCACAGCATTCCTCTGCGCCTGGTTTTATCCTTCATTGTCCAAAAATAGCTTAAAAGAGTAAGAAAACACTGAATTTACCAGTAAATCCCCGGTGGTTGGCCTTCATTTTCAACCGTTGAATCGAAATTCACCTGCAGAGCCTTGTTTGTCCGAGTTTTCACCAAACCTGCAGTCTGTCCGCGCATTCGTGGACTTAGACCCCGAAACTATAATAATTCACCGTGGAGACACTTGAATCAGTCCTGATATTAGTTCTATCAGTCCTCTGTGTAGTATTTCAATTGCTGCTATTACAATTTACCCTCTGTTCCTTTGCAATCTACCTCTCTGCTTTAAAGATACCCCTCTGTGCTGCTCTGTTCAGTAAAACCACTTCACATACAAATCAGAGGCCTTATTAGCCATGGAAACACCAATAGCATTGAATATTCAACCTCTGAATGCCCCACAAAGAGAATTAGAATGGAAGGCCCTGGGGGATAAGGATTATCAGATGATAGACTCATTTTCAATGAATTCCAAATTTAACATCCATCTGCTGAATGAGTTAAAGGCCCAACACCTCAGTGGAGCTGATATATTAGGAATTTGGGACTCCAATTTGCCTATTTTTAACCTTCCTCAAGTCAATTCTCTTCCAGACTTGATCCATAGATGCTGTGAGTGCTATGATCCATGTCAGAGAGCTGTTGTCAGTCCCACAGGCTCAGTTTTGTTCCATATAACTCCTGAGGCCATAAATGAGATGCTGCACTTTCACACTGCAAGACCTTTAACTCCTCTCTCTATGTTAGACCTATTAAAGAAGGGGCGCAGCCTGTCCAGTGCCCAGATCATCAAAATCAATCAGTTATTCATACAGCCAAGCTCTGAGGCTGTGAGGACCCCTCCTATAGGATATCCATATCTTAATGACTTGGGCAAAATGCTTGTAGATTTGATTAGCTATGTCCTGGGCTACAAGGGAACTGAGGATGTTGATGACACCATTATGGCTATGCTGTCCATATTTTCTCCTGGAAAGCCTCCTGCTGTGCATTATGATTATGCTACATATATTGCAAACAAGATTCATGAGCAACTGATGAATATAGAAAGGGAGAAGGTGTTTAGATACACCAGATACATATATCATATGTTCATATTTTATCAGCCTGATATTTTCCCTATTCCTCTCAAGAAACTTGATGCCCAGGGAAATCCAAGGTCAGTTGTGTTTTGGACCGCAGTTTTTCATCACACCTCTTGCTCACCATACACATACTCTGAATTCATAGACCTTTTCATTCATCCAGCTTTGACCTTGTTATATGGTGTTCCTCCTCCAAGATTGACTGATGAAATGCAAAGAATTCTCCATCTTTCTAAGTCCTACAGCATTGGTGATTGGTACTTTTACCAACACCACACAGTAATCAGAATATATGGCTGTGAGTTGGACCCTTATAGGCTGCCAAGATATGTCCCTATGAGACTATTTGCCTTGGAGTATTTCAGGCAGTTTGGAAATGCAGACATGATCCATTTCCATAGTAAAAACAAGAAAGTGCAATTGAAGGTCAGGAACCAACTAGGCCCTTTTCTTTACAACATAAGGGAGGAGGGATGGAAGGAAGCAGATGGCATGCTAGAGGCCCTCCGATTAGAAACTAGTTTCAAATGGATACCTTATGACCCTAATCATTTCATTTCTCTCAGAAGGATAAAACATAAATTGGGTGGCTATGCTCACATTAAATTGCCTCATATTGAGAAATATGCCAATCTACTAACTTGGAAAGAGGGCACCCTAGAAGAGCCGATCACTAGAGAGCAAATGCTACAAAGAGAAGCAAAAAATATTGAGAAGGAGGCTGACTTGGAAACTTGTGGACATGTTTCCTCTTCATATCAAAGGCAACTAGGAGCAGCTGCCTCATCTTCCACAGCACATCAACAAGCAGTCAGAACTACTCATCAAACTTCCAACAAAGGCAAAGAGAAACAGATGGAGCCAAAACAGCTAGCTCCTACAAAACAGCAGCAGGAAGTACAACAACAAGAGGTACAACAGAAAAAACAGCAAGAACAAGAGCAACCAGGGTAGCAAGAGCAAACATCTGAAGCTCCAATATCCACTGGGTAGCAGGCACAAAAAAATGTGCCTCCTAGGCAAGAAAAGACAGTGGAAGTCTCAGTCCTCCAAACCCCACAAAATGAAGAACGAAATAGAAAGAGGGATAGAGAGCAAGAGACTCCCTATACCACATCAACAACTCAAGGGGAGAAAAGACAGAGGATAAATCCCCTCTCAGAGGAAGAAATGCCTATAGGGCAATCTTTGGGCATGGGCCCACCAAGCATGGAGGCATCTGCAAGTTCCTTTCAGCAGGAACAGGAAAGGACAGTTGGAGGAGAAGTCAGCTCCTCAAGCCACCAAAGGGGAGTTGAAGCAGGCATCAAACAACAGTTTATAGATATCAAAAAAAGGAATGAGCCACTCAAGATACAACTCTACAACCACTTATTAAAGATGGCTCCTACAAACCAACAGAGGTTAATGTCTGCCTATGATGTACATGAGGGCAAAATGGTAATGAGTCATTTCATGCCAACCATGCTGCAGCCACAGTCAGCTGCAGACTACATAAGGACCAACCTTGAGGTCCTTGCAAAGGACATCCACCCTATGGATCAGATTGAATTGCATAAGCAAACAGGTGAGATGGTATATGCCACCCTTGCAGACAAAACATTGGTAAATCTTAGGCTGGAAAATAGCCTAAATAACACAGCTGCCCAACTTGAGTTGGAAAAGGCTTCCTCCCAGGCAAAGGACAACCGAATCAAAGCGTTGGAGGATATCATCATAGAGCTTGGGCATGATCCTAAGGACATCAAGGCTGTACAAGCGCTGTTGAAACTAAGGGATGCAGACATGGCAGCATTAAGAAAAATGGTTAAAATCCCAGCAACTCTTCATGCTCAAACAGAAGAGGTTGCCCAGCTAAGGCATGACCAAGATGCAGCTGCTATGCTGGTATCGTTATACAAACAGCTGATCCAGACACAGGAGAAATTGGGAGAATCAGAGGCAGCACTGCAGGCAGCCCTACAACAGAGGGAAGTAGGCCAAACATCACAGCCCCCTCCACAAATAATCAACCTTGAGGAAACTCCTCAGACTGCTCCTCCCACAGAAAAGACAGCACCATCTACATCAGCACCAGCACCAACAACAGAGCAGGCTCAAAGCCTGGACATGCAGAAGCTGAAGAGTGAAATTCAGGCCTTAGAAGCCCAAATGGCAGAACTGAATGAGGCCAGGGAGAATTTAGTCAAGCTAAATGAAAAATATGATAAATCAAAACAAAATGTAGCTGAGAAAGGAAGAGAGATAAAGGCTCTCAAAGAGAAGATAAAGGAGCTGGAGAAAGAGCTCACCCTGGACAAAGTGGTGGCTGAGCTCAAAACAGTCTTGTGGGCCAACATTGGCCAATCCATCACTGATCAATGGCAATACATTGAGACTATTCATGAGCAAATAGAGCTCATAGGGAAAGCACATAGGGAAATCCAGAGAGCAAGGGCATCTCTAGGCAATATGCCTGAGGTTGCCAATAGAATGATTAATGTGCTTAATAACAGAACAAGTGTTCAGCTGGCAGCAATGGGAATTCCAAATAGAACTGAAACCATCCAGCTGATAAAGAGGGTCCTTACACTAAGAAGCCTGGTACAAACACTGGAAAGAAGAAGCCAGGACATGCAGACAGAGGTTAACAAGTTCATGGACAAATTTATAGTACTACAAGGCAAAGGTCTTCCTGGTTTATTGAACAGTGCAGGGAGGCTACTTTCACATGAAAATTATGCTAAGAGGGTCAATACATTTACCACAAATCAGATCACTGAAAGACCCAATACTTCAGAAGAAACAGGGCCAGCATCAGGACAAAGTCTCTACGACAGAGTAGAGAACTTATTTTTCATCATGAATGAGATCAAACATTTGTTTGAAGTGCCTCCAAACTTTTACAAATATACAGAGGCAGATGAGACTTTAGATGCAATTTTGAGACATCAACTGCCCACATAGGAATGGTGGACCAAGATGATACAGATGATATTATAGACAAGAGCCATTTAGCAAATTTTTCATCATAAAAATAAGTTATCATGTACAGGAAAAAGTTGATATATTCAATATATTGGAGAAGGATGAGCTGAGCCAACTCAGCAAACCTACTCGGCCAACAAAGCAGCACTGACAGCTACAGATGACAGGGCCGAGGAAGCTGCAGCACGACAGAGCCATAAGGACACATCATCCAGCATTTAAACAGAACGTTCAACCGACTCAGTGGCCTCCAAAGGTCAAAAAGTCTTCTGACAGAATTAAAGAGCATTTATTTTGTATTCAAAGCTGTAATAACTTCCTTATCTACTATTCTGTAAAAGTTGGTGAACATATTTACTTCTCAGATGACTCAACGGTTCAGATATTTTGTATGACCGATTGTATATATTCCCCTTCGCATAAGCTTGCAGGGGTTGTTGTTGATTTCTCTTTTAGAGTTCTTATGCTGTAAACTTTCAGGTTTAACACAAAGGCTGATGGAATTTCCAAAGTTTGTGTTGTCGGAGGCGTTGTAATGCGATCGCTGAGTGCTACAGGATTCCTGCGTGTTTTCATGGCTCAATAAGTTGCCTTTAAACTTTCGTTATGTTCTTTTTACTATTTCTTCATAACCCATCCATGTTCTGTATTTCAGAGTTAATGGCAGAGAAAAAGACTAATTCCAGGATTTATTCATAGAATACCTTGAATTCAATCTATGCTATTATAAATGTTTTCTTCAGTTATGGTTATAAAGGTGTAATTCTTAATTGCTGCACCTCTACATTATATCTTTCACAGTGATTATTGTTTAGGAATTCAAGTCTGCTCCTTTACAATATGTCTCTTTCTCATACCCCCAGCTTAGTGGAAAATTCTTAATTGCTTTTCACTGGTTAAACACACTTCACAATCACAATTTCAAGTTTGTTCCATGAGGTATTTAAATGGCCCTGCAGTTTCAACAACTCAACTCAATATTTCAAACAACCTGTAGCCACAGACTCCATAGCCCAATGGATTAGAATTATCTAAAAATTTCCACCTTAGGTACAGAAAGACATCACTCAACCAAAACATAAAACCAAACCCTGAACTCATAACTAGCCTAAAATCTTCACAAAACAGAGACAAACCTTAAAGAGAGAGCCCTCTCTGATTACAGTTGGGCTAGAAACCGTAATCCAAAGATTGGTTAGTGGTTACCCCGGCCGTATTCCCTTGGGAGTCAAAGGGAACAACCTGGGTGATAACACCTTTATGACTTGGTTGCTGATCGGGTGCTGCTCCTTTCTTTGATGGCTAGGACAGCTTATCGCATTGAGGGGGGGAGGTTAACCTCATTATTCCCCGGGTTATGTGTCAGCTCACTATTTGGGAAAGATAGTGTACTAGGGAATGGCAGAGCTTAACGGCATGATATTTCTATTTTTTACACAAGTTGCTGTTCATAAAGCATTTCTGTTGCATACTCTGTGTTTTTTCAAAATCTTGCGATTATTACCCCCTATGTGTTTCAAACAGCACAAGCAGTTGCTGTTCTATTAAAAATCCACAGTGAAACCATGGGAGGTAGGGCAATTCGAAGTGAACCTCAGGAGTTGACAGTCTCCGCTGCTGCCCGAGAGATCCTGGAAAGAGCAGGGTGGCTGACTTATCTCAGTCGCTCGCAGGAGTCTAATGAAACAATGGCGATGGAATTCCTGCAGAAC
Organism: Pinus tabuliformis; assembly: GCA_031772625.1. Taxonomy (NCBI): domain Eukaryota; kingdom Viridiplantae; phylum Streptophyta; class Pinopsida; order Pinales; family Pinaceae; genus Pinus; species Pinus tabuliformis. The sequence continues at coordinate 1,082,540,687 of CM062811.1, forward strand.
CTGCAGGAAAATCACTCCACAGTAAGGGGGAAGCAGATAGCGGTCACTGACGATATAATCGCAGAAGTCTCAGGACTACCAGCCACTAGACCTATATGGACACTAAAGAAGGAAAGATTACAGAAGATCATGGAAATTTTCCAGGACGAAGGCCAGAGCTTGACGATTAAGGCGAAGGGAGTTCTGCCAGCAACGCTAGGAGAACCCTGGGCAGAATTAGCAAGAACAGTGCAAAGCTACATCACCAGGGGAGAAAAGACGTGGTAAGACCACGACATCTTAAACTCTTGGCTGTTCTAAAACAGAAATGCTCTGTAAATCTGCCTGCACTTTTGAATTCATTACTTCATGACGTTTCACGAAGCCTAAAAAAGGCACAGCATGTAGAGTCAGTTGTCAGCCACCATGGGTTAATTCGATTAATAGTTAGTCATAGCCTCACCCAGTAGCAAAGCAGCTGGGAAAAGCTAATTGCAATAATTGAAGGGAGGGCGACACCACCATCCCCAAAACGCAAACATACTACAAGCACACTAGAATGTCCGGAAAAATGCAGAGAATTAGTAAAACAAAAACATGCTGCAAGCACATCTGAACGACCAGAAACACGCCAGGAATCAGCAAAGCGTAAGCATGACACCGGTACACCTGAACAACCAGAGAAACACAGAAAATTAGTCCGGTTAGCCCGGATAAGAGGAAGGCTGGAAAATCTCCAGGAAAGCACCAGCCAGCCAGTGGTAATTGAGGACGAGCAATCCTCACGACCAGAAGTAGAAGAAGAACAAGCTGAAGGAGAAAAGAAAGGAGAGGTCGAGGAGGCCGAGCAATCTGAAGAGGAAAATGAGGAAGAAGCCAAGCATTCTGAAACAAAAGCTGAGCATCCTGAAACAGAAGCTGAGCATTCTGAGGCAGAAGCTGGACAATCCAAGCAAGAGGAGGAAATGGGATAGCAGGTAGGTAGCCCACCACAGGACTCAGTGGGAGAAGATGAATTGGTCACAGTCTTGGCCAATATGGGTGAGTATGGCCAACCTTCTACTCCATCAGACCTCCATAGCAAACCCCAGGAAGAAGATGCATCTGAAAAACCACATGCAGAAGAGGTAGAAGAAGGAAATCTACATGTTCATGATGAAGAGGAGATAGGAGACACTGAACGGGAACAATCTGTTCCCAAGGCACCAGAGGAAATTCCGGAGGAAGTAGGAATAGAAAAAGAAGTCACCCAAGAAGTGACGGAACCAGTTAGGGTTCCTACCCCAAAACAGCCAGCACAAAACAGTGAAGAAGCACCCCAAGAGAAAGATCTAGGGATTAGTCACAGCCCAAAACGCAACAGAAAGCCTGCTGTTCCTTCTAATAAAATGTTGGAAATTAGGGAATTACGAAAGGAACAGCGGAGATTATTGAGCATAATAGCCCAGCTCCACCAGCAGATCAGGATCCTGAAAGCGAGGCAGAGGGTAAGGAAGACTGCAGGGAAGAAAAATATGACCACTGCAATAAAAATCCGCAAGATAAAAAGGCGGAGGACCAAAAATCGCCCTGTTGTTCAAAACCCTGCTGAAGATCCAGCGGCTGTTCCAAATGATGTTGAAGATCCAGTTGCTATTCCAAATGATGTTGAGGAATAGACTGTTGTTCCATTTGAAAAGGAACAGTAGCAAGCTGATATTCATGTTAAAAAAGAAACCGACAACAAGAAAATTCAGATGGAAGCACCACCTTCAGGGCTGATAAGGGTTCTGAACTAGAAACAATGCAATAAGAAAGTTCAGGTAAAATTCCCGGCCTCCACTGCTACATGGAGAAGAGATCCAAAGACAGTGGCCTTGCACAAGGGATTGAAATAGGCTCAGCAAGAAGCAGAAGGGCTTAGAGAGCAAACGGTCCCTTGCGAGAAGTATGAAGAACTACAACAGCAACTAAGGAACGTCAATCAATCCGAAAGCCAGGCCTTTGAAGGGTGGCAAAAGGAACAAGAGAGAGTTGCAAAGGTAACTCGTAGGCTAGATACTGTTATCAAGCAGATGGATACCTTGTGTTCTTTATACAATAACGTTTTAGCATCTAGGGCCCCTGCCAAAAACTATGCTCTGTTTTTACTGGAACGATACTTACAATTAAAAACAAAAGCTATTAAAGCAGGTGCCCCGATACAAATTAACACTGTCAGTGACTTTATAGACTGTTGTAAACATTATGGGGTGAAGGTCCACAGGTTGTTGTGTGAATTCTATTTGCATAACCTCGTGCTAGACCAGGAGACTGAACTGAACCCTGGCCCTTTTGTTGGAGACATCCAATTGCAAGCATTCACCTCATTCGGGGTTAATCAGATTAAATGGCTCAAAGCCTATAATACTTTCCAGAGGCAGGAAAATGGCCTAGACTTGTGGGTAAGGGCTGAGCCTAGGGACCCAGTACAGTTGTGGAAAGCACATAGAAACCTCATGAGAACTCCGGGTGTCATCGAAACGTTAGGACCCATGCACAAGGCACTCATTCGACAAAGTTTAGAATATTTTCTTTCTATCAAAGACCTCGCCATTGATGCAGCCAAATTTTGGTACCGAATCTCTAATCCAAACATCCATCTCAGGGAGCCATTTAAGTATGAGAATTTTCAATTAGCTGCCAACCGTTTGAACCTCTATGGCGGAAGCATTTTGAGGGCAGGGCCATCCTGGTTAGGATATAGATTCTGCAGTCCAATTATCTGGCACCCTACACCCGGATATCAAGCCCTATATGAGATGCCTGAGGGTCAAACAGGCCAGTTCTTTGACTACCTAGTCACTCACCATGGCTGTAGGCCTCCGCATGAGATTCCTTCTCCAGCCTATTCTCTCACTACTTTGCATGTCAACTACAACATTTTCATGAGGGCATGAAACTGGGTAAGCAGGGGGGTGTGTGGAGTACTAAAAAGGTATGTTTTTGATGATCATTTCAATGGCTTTTCAGTGGGACTTGTGAATCTTTTTGCATCATGAATGTGGAAAAAAATAAAGAATTATAACAAAACATGTGGGATTAGTACGCAAGACTTAACCGCTGATAGTTGTCATTCTCCTGTGCAGGAAGGGGTAAAAACGAGGAGCTACTGTTCCAAAGAAAAATACAAGAACAGGGTAACTGCTGTCCCTTTGACGAAGGACCAAGTGCAAATGAGGCTAAGCAGGTTGAAGCAAACCGGTCCGGAAAAGGATGAGAAGACACCAGCTCAGGGGAGGAGAAAAGAAGTGATTAAGGATTAACAATTTGGCGAATCCTGAGGGATCGTTGCTTTATTTATCTTATTACTTAGACATCTCCGCCATCACCCTTATATAAAGGGACAACACTGTTAGCTTTGAGGGATTATGCTTTTATGTAACTTTCTGTTAAAGATTGAACTTTGATCATCGAGTCTCGTTGAACTTGGCTCATTGTATTTTCTGTTTTATGCATTAATATAAACTTGGTGATTATCTTATCTTTGCATCTAGATTAACTTAAAGCGGTGTACCCTTGAGGCTAAGGGCCCGGACCTAGAGGACACTTGCTTCTGTATCACTACGATTTGATTTCTACGTGGTTTGCTTATCGTCATTATTTGGTAATCTGATATGCTTTATAAGTTACATCATATGCTCTGTTAAGATTCGTTCATTAAGGTTTTTACAGACAATAACTGTTGTATTTACTCTGCATTATATCACTAATCCTTTCAGAGTTGATTGAATATTATTAGACTTAACTGAACATTGTTATTATTTTGTTACAGAGCTCTTATGTTGTATATTCGTGTTGTGTAATTTATCTGAAAGTTGTGTTCTTTATGATTCAGAAGTAATGCTGTTCCATTTTGAAACACAGTTGTATTCCTGTTGATGACGATTGGTGCTAGATCAGATTACTCTTCAAGTGTGTTGTGTGTGTGTATGATTTCCAAACGCTATTCCATAACTTATTAGTAATTAATGTTGTTCCATTAGTGCGTGCTGCTTGATTTTCCTGGAAAGTGAAAGATTGATGCTTAATTACAATGAGTGCATTTGATTTGGTAGGATAAAGCTTGATTACTGCTCGCGAGATTTAGTTGTTTGATTGCTGTTCCATTTCAGAATTGTTGTTCCATTTTAGCATTGTTGTTCCATTCCAGATTTGTTGTTCAATTTCTTGTTCGCTGTTCCATTTTTCTACCTGGCGTTTCATTTACTCGCATTTGTTATTTTGGTGTGAGAGACGATATGTGGCTGTAGTGAGCCTCGGTATTTACTGCCTAGCTCCCAAACCCGTGGTCCATGCTCTAATTTCCTTTCCATCAGTTTCCAAAGGGATGGGCTATTGCTGTCGAACCCTTGAATAATAAAGTTGCCTAGTTTTAGGGTGTGTGATTTATCCATTTGAAGTAACTTAGTTAGAGACAAGAATCCATTTACTCTTGTATTTTTGTTAAACGCTTAATACTAGCATTACTCTAAAAAATAGCCTCAGATTGAGTCACTCTTTGAAATAAAAAAATGCTCCCGGATTGACATATTAATGTGAGGTAATTAGATGTGAAAGAGACCCTTTTTATAGCTCTACACATGCCATTAAAGGTTGGCACTAAATCCGAGGCACAGAACCGCCAAGTCCGGGTAATTCGGTCACATACACCATCCAACAAACAGTTAGAGCGCAGTCAACCTGGCGGGAAATTTGCCGGACCACCAAATTTGGGCTATCCCACCATAATTGGTGGAGCTAACTAAACTTCCACTACAGTTAGCTGGAGTGATTCTAGGCCAAACTCGAGGAAATCTTTAATGAGCCATAACTTTGGCTAGGAAAGTCCTTTTTGGACGAATTTTTTTTTGGATTTTGGCTCTCTTCGACCTTATGAAGCCATTGGCACAGGTTTCACAGCCATCTGAGGTCGTTTGTAGGTGTTTTTGCTTCATGGAAGTTCCAGGAGCCTTTAGAACCAAATCAGTTTGGGAGTTGCATTGGGAAGTGTGCAGCCAGTGAATGTGAAACGAAGGTCATTCATAAAGGTTTTCAACATTCTGAGTACATATCTACATCTTTTTTTCCCTGTTGAGGCATTCTTCTCACTGTTTAGCTTCAGGGAAGCTTTCAGGGCCACTAGGGCCATTTCAGTGATTGAGCTGTGCTGGGCTAGGTTCATTTGTTTGAGGTGAAACAAAAGCCTATTTCTACTATAAGGAACCTTATGAATCTGATGAAGGTGTTTTCAGAATCATTTGGAGACTTCTAAAGGCCGAGATGCTCAAGAGAAGTTTCAGGCAACCTAGAGCCATCCATGGGAGAAGGCCTAGATTGGGGATGCAGTGCTCATTTTGAGCAAATGAACAGTCATTTGTTTATGTCAGAGATGTGCTGGAGACAATAGTAGAGGTTTTAGAGACATTTGAAGCATTTTGAAGGAGTTTTTTCCATTAAGAAGCTCAGGGAAGCTTAGTGCACCTACTGAAGGAATCAAGTCCAAGGGATCCTAGATCTGCCTGCACAAAGTGGACAGCCATGACAGGGATGTATATGGTTTTTGTAAACCCATAGGTTTAGTTAGTAACCTTTTGGAGTTGAGTGTGGAACTTGTAAAAGAATTCAAGCCATAATCCCAAAGAGCCAAGTCTAGTCGACTAGAGGTCACAGGAGACGTAGCCCACGAGATTGGGGTGAACTCCTTATTAAATTTTCTGTTATGTGTGATGCTTATTTGCTGCCTTATATTTCTAATATATATGTTTAATATCAGCTGAAACAAATCAAGTTAAAACACATAAACAAAAGAAAATACATACACCTCTTTCAAGCTAAGATTCCACATAATGTCAAGTTCAAGCAAGGTCTTGTTTTTAATTGAATCTGAGTGTTTACTTTTTATTTCTTGAGGCAGAGTCTGTAGAGGGCCAAGTAGCTTCTGGATCTCATCCTCTCTTTAGAGGTGACATATCTAGTAAATGCCCCTACAGTCAATCTCTATATTAGAAATAAGAAGTGCACATATTTGCATATTTAAACTTGGAGTATTTATACACTCATTTACATAAATGAAAATGGATACCTTGCACCCTTAAACAAGTACATTCCATTTTCAGATCAAAACACAACATGAAAATGCTAGGGAAATTTTAGAGTGATAAAAACACCTTTAACATCAGTAGGACATTCTCTTAAGAGATAATTTTTCCTACACTTTGGACAATAAATAGACAACGACTCTTGTTCCTCTACCAATTTCTGTTGAAATTTCAAATAATCTATTTGTTTGCTAAAAATATTCATAATTTCAGTTTTCATGTTGTCCATTTTGTTTTCCAAACCAATGATGATAGAATCTGTAGATCCAAGTTTATTATTTCTACTTCGACTTCCTCTACTAGATTTAGATTGATTTTGTGAGATCTTCCTGCACAAGTCACAAATTTGGTCAAAATATTTTTGAGTGATATCCCATTGTCCTAACAAATTCAAATTATGTCTAGAATCTTCAATAAGCCCACGTAAGAACAAAGTTCTAATAGTATTGATGTCCAATTTATGTTTTGACCTTTGGAGGATATATAGAAACCTCTCTAAATAATCTTCCAAGGTCTCACCATCACCTTGCACAATAGTGAAGATCTCGTCCTGCATTTCTCTAGTTTTACAATATTCCTGATATTTGGTCAAAACGACTCTCTTCATTGGATCCCAAGAATTTATAAAATCTCCTCCTAATCCTATGAACCGGCATAAGGCGGAATCTTTGAGAGTTGCAGGAAATAACTTTAATTTTTGGGCATCTGTAGAGTAATCATAGATTCTGCATAATATATCAAATTCAAACAGAAAAGAATCTAGACCCTCGTTTATTTTACCATGGAGATGAGGAGGAGTTGATGGCAGAATATTATTCATTTGTGCAATTGTTCCTAAATTCACGATTGGAAACCCAAAGGTGGATTGTTCCTCATTTACCTGATTCTCACTAGTTCCTTCAACATGGTCCTCGTTTTCTGCCATTTTCGTACCTCTAATCAGACCACTCCTAAAAGAATCAAAAGGTTGACTATCATTTAAATTAGTTTTTTAATAACAAGTATTTTTATTCTTCCCCTTTTTGGGTTGTGTCACACCCGAAGTACTGTTTCCAGAATCCAGGTGGACAATTCCTGCATGGTGGGTCTGTGTCTGTTTAGACTTTCTTCCTGCAAAAGAAGGCATAAAATGAGAAAAATATTTGGATTTATCAGTGTTTCTTTGGCCCTTATTGGGCTTCAGACTCCTACCTTTTTTAGGAATTCACCTTAAAATAATTAACCAAAAGAATGACAAAAATTTAAAATTACAGAAAAGAAAAAAGAATCTCAAATCAAATGTTGTGAAATAAAAAAATCGGAACTAAGAAATCCTTCAAGCAATAGAAGCACACTATAGAAAAATAATAGAAAACTTACCCCTACTGCAAAAAAAATTAGACAGTACTTACCAATCTTAAATGTCTCCCCGATAACAGTGCAAAAATGTTGGGTGAAGGAATTGCAGTTCATCAAACTCCTTCAACACTTAATTTGTCAACCTAGGGCTATGTAAGGTTAGAGGTGTAGCATAGGAAATGCCAAGAAATGATATGAACCTTCACTAAATATTTTCCTATTTTTCTTAATTACAGTTTTTAGAATCAAAAAGATCACATGAAAAATAATACCAAGAGAATTCGAGTGCTGGAATGAAAAAGAAAGTACTTTGCAAAAACTCAATGAAAGAAACATCAAATCGTCATGAACAATCTTGATCAATAAAAGATAAATATCTAAGACTAAGTTCAGTGCATTCGTAGGATAAAGAGTAATTAAATTGTTCAGGGCATTTGTCTTCATTAAAGATTTTCATTCCTACACTAAACCATCATTCCTGCACTGCAACAACATTCCTTTACTGGAATGACATTCCTGTACAGGAACGATGTTCTTGTACTAAAGCGATGTTCTTGAACTCGAGGTATGTATTGTAGCTACACTAAAGATTTTGACCTTCATACAAGAGCTTTGGGTTCCTGTACCAAAGCACTCTATTCTTGTACCAGGATATCTGTTCCTCTACCGAAACAAAGGTTCCTGTACCAAGAAATCAACATTCATGTACTAGGTTTCCAAACCACTAGCAAAAAATTAAAAGTGTGTTAATTAAGAATAAATTGCAAGGCGAAATAGAGTTGAGGAAATAAAATTTCATAAGCAAAAGACTCTTTAGTTAATCATACATTCAAAAATGAAAGGTGCTTCGAAAGTCAAAGAAAAATCCTTGCTAGAACAAGAAACTTATTGCATGTGAAAAATAACTATCTAATCCAAATACAGAAAATCTTCTTCCTGAGTTGACTATTATTTTGTAATTCAGATCTGCACTTATTATAAATAGAAATTTTAGCATAGAGGTCCCTTCAATAATTTCAGTGTTAAACTGAGTTACTTCCACACGGGAAATAAGTTCAAGTACAAATCTATATAATGCAAACAATGTTTCATTAAGGTTCATAAAGACAAATTAATTCTAAACTAAACTTTCATATTGAGAATGCTTGGAAACTCCACTTAGAAATAAAACATGATTTTCAAAAGAAAGAAAATGAACTTGCAAGAAATAAAAGGACTTGCAGAAATAAAATAAGCAACCTTCACTTGTAGAAATGAAAATGCATTGATGCAAGTAAGTAAAACACACTCCTTTTGCAGAAAGGAAATTAAACACACATGAAAGGAAAGCAGGGTTAACAGGAAACACAAGAAATAAACACACCCAAGCCTGCACACTTCGGATTTGAATCACACACCTTATGAAGAAGTCAAAGGCTATTAACTATGAAAGAAGAAAATATAACCTGCTCAAACCTTACATAAAAATAAGTTTAACACACTTCACAAAAAAAGGAGAATGAGCTACGTTGGCTGGGCCCTATCTAACCAGCTCGTTTCCCTGTTACGAGATCTGAAACTTCAGGTACTCAAGTAATACATCACAAAGATATTAGAATAGGAAAATGCATAACTGGCACAATCCTTTGTATTAAACTTAAAAAGTGGCAAATATACATCATGGCTCCCATATCAAGCCCAAAAAAGATGGCAATACCAAGAGTTACAATATAAACCAGAATTTAACCAATTTATCGCTACCTAGCTTCCACTAGAAACCCTATTAAATATACATTCTTGGCTCAAGGCCGCAAGAGAATGTACAAAAAAAATTTATCTTGGGCCTCTCGACTGTTAACAAAAGACTAAACAAGGGTTCTTTGTCGAAGCCCTGGTCTTCACATGTCGTATATTCCTCTACGCTCTGAGGCCAACAAACATGGTTGATCTTCTCGCAAAGAATCCACACACTTTTCCAAGCTCTCTCAGCCATAAGCGGTGAACAAAGTTGAAGTTAACAGTTTCCTCGAAAGTGCAAGAACAACAGATGATACGAGAATCATTCCTGCACCAACCCATCTTCCACATTGATTAATACTTTCACGTTATCGAATTACCTTAGGAAAGAGAACATATAAGTTGCAAAGGCAAATAGGATATTAAATATATTTAATTAATAATTAAGTTCACATATAACCCTTAATACGAAAACCATGAAAGAAGTACATGAATGAATACAAGTTTAAGAGAAGTGCAGGAATAAATAGGCTCCAAGGTTAAAACAAAGGCTTAGGTAGTGTGTTTGAGGTAAGATAGAGATTAAAAATAGGAAAATTCTCCCGACAAACACAATATCTTATTTTAGATTTATTAAGCTTTACATGGATTTTTTACTAGGGTTGTTACATTGATGATGGTAACAAAATTTCACCTAACAATCTACAACATATAAAAATCACTAGTTAGTGTAAAGAATATTAACTGTAAATATTTCCTTGTTATTTTACACATTAATTAACCCGAAAAAAAAAAGGAAAAATATCAACCTTTATGTATTATAGGTGTTAAAACATATTACATACCTTAGGATCTATGGCATACAAGTGTTTGAGAGACCATTCAAAACCTTCAAATCCACCAACAATAATGTAGTAGAGAGAAGATTTTCTTTTGAGCCTTCATAAAGTGGTTTTTTTACCTTTTCTAGAAAAGGTTCATCAAGAATATTATCATCATTATCCTCATCCTCATCATTGACTAGTCGAGTGAACAAGTCTTGGATCAATTCATTTGTCCCATCATCTTGAATTATGTTATTATTTTCATCTTCTTCCATAGGATCATTAACTTGATCTTCAATATTTTCTCTATGTTCCTTATCCTGTACAACATTTCTACTACTACTTAGGGAATTCGAACATTGGCTAGAGAGCCAACTTGACATTATAATTAGAAACAATCATGAAAATTAATAATTTTTGCATAACAAATATTATAACAATTTAAAATTTTGCAAGTGCAATAAATACAAACAAAGTAGATAATTAATGTATAGCTTGCCAAGGGACGATATTCCTTCATCCCCCCTTCAATGTGCCCATGTTTCATACAATGTCTTTTAGTTGTTTCTCTTAAAATTGTTACAATACGTAAGTCCCCACATTCAACTCAAGGGAACTAGCATATCCCATCATCCCCTCGATTTCCCCCCAACTAATGTTTTTTGAAATTCTTCCCCACACAAAAATGAGTAGCATACTAAATTTATTATATTTTGTAAAGACATATATATATATATATATATATATATATATATATATATATATATATATATATATATATATATATATATATATATATATATATATATATAGATATGAATAAATTTGTTTTTCACTCAACAGGAAGACTTTATAACCGTTTAGACCCATTATAGTTATAGCGAAAATGTCACAACATCTCTTAAGAGAAACATATTTATAAGTTTACTTATTGTTGGAATTATGGAGGTAGGTGACCAAGTCAAAGGTTAACTAATCAAAAGGTGACCCAATGTCCCATTAATGATGCAAAAGATAGATAAAAATGCATTTCGTTGGTATTGTGATGACTATCAAATATCGTCACGCTTACCACGATATGGAGAATATCTTCGGAATGACAACACATTCAAGACATGGTGTTAGAAGACTAACAAATTTAGGCTACATAAACAATATTGACATTAATTCTTATAATTTTTTATAGTATGGCCAATTTTATTTGTACCATCATCCTTTTCCATTGAAATTTATTACTATATACAGTAATGTTGGTGCGTATTTGTGAAATCTACAAAAAGAATAATTGAGCATATTCCCCTACTAGAATTCTTTTGTGAGGAAGTTGTCATCTCAATGACAAGTTCATGGTCATCTTGATTAACGTATAGAGGTTCTAATTGGATTTGAAAAAGGAATTATGCTCTCTAACTATGAAATGGAGATCCATGAGAAGATAATAAGAGTGACACAAGTGAAGGAAAATTTTAGTACCAAACATATCTTCGGTGTGATATGTCATAGAGTTAATACATTTGTAGGTATGTGGTAAGATGAAGGAATACAAAAGAGGCTTGTCACAACACCAATGTTTTACGTGATTCTGGCATGAGGAAGAATAAGGTAATGGAGAAAATAAGGGTTTGTGCAATTGCAAGAAATATCAACCAATGTGACATAAAATAGGGATTGAAACTTTTTAGGGATGTAATAAGGTGAAGAATCCATTTTATCATGCAAAGAGAAATCTTTTCATGATGGAAAACAAGAGGGTAATGTATTACATATTTTCCTTGTCAAATAATAGCAAGTGTGTGATAGGGTATAAATGGAAGAGGAATGGATGTGCCACATTCCAAGAAGTATTTCTGAATGTGATTCATTGCTTGAGAATATTGTTTGGTTTGCAAGAAAACAGTAGGCATAAAATCTTTTAGGATGTTATAGGAAGTGAGGAAGGCTAAAGACTGTAACTAGGGTATTATCACTTACCACCATACACTTTCCCCATAGACAAGAGCTATATCAACAACATATATTATACTAGGCCAATGAGGGAAAGGAGGAATCATATTACTCTATAGATGTCGAGAACCTTGTGCCTTAGAATAATACTTTAATAAAATTAGTTGTTAGAAGGCCCTCAAACGCAAGAATGGAAATGTGGACTTAGAATAGGCTTTCTAAGTGATTGTAAATATTTCGAAAAAAAATTAATGAACCTATCTCCTTGTTTAGGGGAGGAGTGAAGTTTGATAAAAAATATCAGTCAAGTATTTTTGGTCTATTAAAGAATCAAAAATACATGTAGTGTTTATGAACATACACTTCCAAAAAAAATGAATCCTTACAAATTTTAAAGATCATATATCTGAACTACTACAAATATACTCATTTATAAATTTAATTAGAAATTATAAAATTTGTTTTCTTAGAATTGCTATTTTTTAATACTTTTGTTCTAAACTTTATCATTTAATAAATTTATTATTATAAAAATTATTAATATAAAAATTCAATATGATCAAAATATTAATAACAAACAATATAAAAAAACAATTCACTTCCTCACACTATCCTATGAAAAGAGTATTTTTATTTATTTTTTATAATGATCACATAGAAAAGAAAATTGGTGCACATGGAAATGTGTAGATATATCATCATTGTCTTCTCTAAGTCTATTTCCATAAATCCATAAATCACAAAATATAAACGATAGAATGTCAAATAATACAATCTATGTATAGGTTGTGTGTATTCTCTAAAATAAATAGTTAATATATATATATAAGAAAGTGGATGCTCATATAGATACCTTATTATCATTATTTAAAATTAAAATATATGTAGTTAGATTTAATTCATTACATTTTAAAACAAAGAGTAAACAAAAAAAAGAGGTGAGATAATTATGTATTAATATCTCTTTTATTTCAAAAATATTTCTCAAAAAAATAACATGTTTAAAACAAGTAATATAATGTTTTGAAATTTTATTTATTAAAAACAAGTAAAAGTGATATTTATTTTGGTAATTTCAACATTTACATTACTTTTAAAAACATATATCCCAAATTAAATCATTTTTTAAAAATATAAACATATTTTCAAAAAAACAATAAATTGTACATTTCAAAACTATTTCTCAATCGTATTCCAATTTTTTATTTTCATTTATAATTTTTTCGTTTTTCATTTTACTGTTACAGTTTATAATAATAATATATTATTCTCATATATAAATTAATTTTGCCTCTAAATAATACCACCTTGTCACCTAAAATTAGTTTTAATTTAAACCCTAATTCAAACTACATTCAATTGAAACGATTAACAATGCAGTCTCACACTATTTCTACAGAATAATCTCTCAAGTCATATCCTATAACTATCGTTGTTACATTTCAGGAATGGCAGGCAAATAGCTCCCAAACATTGGGAATTGAGAAAAGGAATATTAAAATGCATTTGTTTACACTAAATCAAGGAACATTAAATTGGAAAAGATACATTAAAAATATATTCAAATAACTATTCTCAATAAAATTGTTCAGGGTAAATCAACTAGTATTAAAAGGGTAAGATACTTAGAGATGTGATCCTGGTAAATCAGCTATCATTTAAAAAAGTAAGATACTGGAAAAGTATGTTCCCCTTGAGGACTGAAAATTTATACCTTTATTAACTATCCTACTTCCTCATTACAATAAAAATCGCCTGATACTAAAAAAGTGTAAGATAGATAGAGATATGTTCCATGGTATATCACCTAACATTAAAAAAAAAAGTAAGATACTGGAAAATATGTTCCCCTCAAGGACTGGAAATGTATACCATTGTTAAATATCATGCTTCCTCATTACAATAAAAAGGCATCTCAAGATATGAAAGATAAAGAGTTTGTTCCCCCACAAATTTCAGAATTTCTCCATTAACATCAATCTAAGCAAAAGTTTAAGTGGAAAGGACATCTCAAGATATGAAGTTAAAGAAATTTTTCCTTTAGGATCCGTTGAAGCAAAAAATTCTATAAGCGAATTAATGTAAATAATAATATAATTGGATTACCTTATTATAATAAAAATAATATAATTAACTATAATAATATTATGATTTATTAGAACTAAATTAATGATAATTTGTGTAACGTTTAGTTTAAATAAAGTTATTAATTGAAATTTGATGGAAAAGTTGATGGTAGGAATTATTTATGAAAATACAAATTATTTTAATTATTTAACTTCATATTATTCTAGTGACAATATTTAATAATGAGCCAAAACTTTTTTCTATTTAACATAGAAGATGGTTTTGCTTTAGATTTAATCTATTTAAAAATTAGAAAAATTTACAATATTATTATGAAAACAATAACTAAATATGTTTGGATTTTACCTTAACTTTTTTTGTTTGGCTAAGAGTTGTTCTTCTTTGAAAGTAAGATAATATGTTAACTACTCAAGACTCATAAGCATATGGGAGAAGTGAAAGTCTACCTTCACACCAACTAAAAGTTCTTGGAAAGTAAAGAAACAGGTTAATGACCCAAGGCCCCAAAACATCTAGCAAAAATGAAAGCCTACTCTGTTAAAAACAACTAACTAATAATTCTAAGTGACTTGATTTTCTTTTCAATAACATTATGCATCAATCAACAATTGTCCATAACATTAAAAAACAATGACTAATTATTAATCATTTTATTATAATAATTTTTCTCCATTTCCCAAAAATAAACATTTAAAATATATATAAAAAATTCAAATATCCTATCTTACATATAAGCATGATGTGATGCATATTAATAAGTTTTCCGCATTTGCCAAAGAAAAAACATTTAAAATATATATCTCACATATAAGTATGATGTGATGCATATTTCTCAATCATGTAAGCATTAGTGGGTTGTAATTTGTAAGGGTGATCGCGTTAAGTTATTAGCATATTTCAAACTTTGAAGTGAATTTCTTTTTAATGCAGTTTGAATGTTTCGAACTGAACACGTTTTATTTCTGGTTACTTTTGTTTTTTTTTGTTTTTTTAACAAATAAGTTTAATTTGAATTATTTCGTGTGTAATTGATATTTATTTTATAATAAAATTTTATTTTTTTAATTAATAATAAAGAAATTTTATTTTTTTAATTAATAATAAAGAAAAATGGTTAAAAGATAATTATATAAAATATAGGAAGATGTAAATTAAAGTTATTTTGAGTGGTTTTCGGAATAGTTATTACTTTTTCTACTTATGTTTAAATTTTAACTAGTAATATGATAAGCTATAATGTCTTGATAAATATTGTTATAATGGCTTCGTGCTTATGAATATTGTTGTATTGGTTTCGAAGCTTATGAACTCTTAAGTGAGTATACATTTAGGCTCACCTATTACCAACAACATCACTTCAGTGCTTAGAATACCAATAACCTTACTTTATCTCTCGGGCTAAGATCATTTAGCCCTTGGGATACCAATAACCTTACTTTAGCCCTTAGACAAAGACTTAGGCTAATTTCTTTCCTAGGAATAAAATAAAAGAAAATAAAATATAGGAAAATGATATTTTTTATATTTAATAAATAAATGTTAAAAGTGTGTATTATTAAACATATTGTGTTTCTTTTAATAGAACAATTGATAGACCTATCACATGTCACTGAGGAGACATAAGATCGAGTGAGTGGGATTGTGAATATACTCTTGAGCCTAGTGGAGCCACTCACGAGCCTCACTAGACAAGTAAATTGAGTTTCAAACTTGGGTGGGGCCCCTATATTGGCTGGAAAATGCCTTCTAGTGCATGACGTCCACCATTCGACCTAGCCTAGTGGGCTAACATTTTGTAATTATCACATTGAAAATTTTTCTAGATTCTATGTTTTCTCTCTTCCTTCCATTTAACTTTATGGTCACGTCCCTTGACAAAGGACTATAGTGACAAATGACAAACTAGAAATAAAATGGCTAGGATTCCAAGGACAAATTGAATATAGCAAAATTCAAAAGGAGAACTGAATCCTTATGATAATTGAACGTATGATATTCATGTATTTTCCTTATTCTCTTAAGTGATGTTTCATTTACAAGTACCACCCTCATTGAATTCTTATTGTCCTCTAAATATGTACAAATTTTTTGCACTATGTTCCTCTATATAATTCAAGAATGACATATAAAATGATTATCATCCTTTAGTTTTTGGTTTATGATCCATTTCTCATTTAGGGTAAGCTAAAACTTGAAGACATGCATCCCCAAATTTCCAACTCATTAACAAATATAACACTAGATTGTCGTATATATTGATATTAAAAGTAATATTGTGTTAAATATTTATTTCGACAATAGTGTTTATAATCTATTTACGTGATACAATGATCATGTAAGAAATTTTAAATTGTGTAACTTAGAATTGCATAAGTGGTCTCTCAATTAATTAATCAAATAATGTTACACATGTGAATACATGAACGAGTTCTCAAGATAGGAAAGCTACTTTGATCGTATAATCAACTAGTTGAGAAAATCTCTTAACCACACACCAATATAGGAGCTATCTTGTTGGAAAGAATCTCCCACATCCAATTACTTCCAACAACCTCGTAAGCACTAGGAATAGACTTCTTCTCGAAACAAAGATCACATCTAAGACAAGTAAGAGTTACATACTTTAACACTCCCCCTTAACAATTACTTTTGTTAATCTTGATCAACAATGTTATCACTATTCCAACCTAGCACATATGGCATCATGCAAACATCACCAAAATGTTGATATCCATATAAAGGAACAACTATTCCTTGAAATGCATGGGTAGTTTTCCGTTACAACCACGATTCTACTAAGATGCCCTTCATGTTCATGGTTCATTCAAGCATTCGTCCATCGCATATATTCATACATGTACCTTTACCTTTAACTCCCCCTATATCATCATCATAATCACCATTGTGGGTTTTACTATATTACCCTCAACCATGGTCTCGGTTTTCTTAGCTATTCCTCAACCATGCTCTATGTTTTGTTGGCTCAACCTCAACCATGCTATATATTTTCTGGACTTATTCTCAACCATGTTTTCAATTCTTCCGCATCAGACTCCCAAAGAACAAAAATATATATAGGAATCATTATCCATATGTTCCCTCTCTCACAAACTTTTGTTTCTTCATCACAATCTCATGCGATTTCTTCCTGCCATGAATAACACATCATGTGGCTTTGGATAACCATGAACCATCACACCAAGTGGTTTCTAGCTAACCACAAACTTTCCTCTATCATGACAAGTGGTTTTGGCTTACCACAAACTTGCAGTACAAAGTGGTTCTTATATTACCATGAAATTCATGGGGGCACATTTTTCCTCATCAAGATTACATAATTATTTGACTCTGAGAACATATAATTACAAAGACCATTCATGTAGAGACTAGATACATACTCACAAATTCTATAAATCCACTCAAAGACAACACCATAAACTTGCTTACAAACACAATTTGTGACTCACCTTACAATATAGAATTTGAGTTTATTACACAACACACACAAACTTTTAACTTTGATTGTCCACCAATATTTGATTTCCATTGCTACCAATATCTTTTCAATTGTCTTCATTCGGTATTTCTTCATGATGGGCATTTTTTCTTCTTCCTTTTGTACCTACAGAAAATTAATTATTGTATCCATACAAAAAGAAATTCATCTACCAAAATACATTGATGTCATCCATTATATTAGCTAGTTCTTTAAGAATCCTTTCCACCTACACAGCTCACAACATGTAAAACTCCCTTTAAATTGCTCCCAACCTTCTCATATTTTGAGAATATTCCATCTCACATCCCCCTCTTAATCGAAAACTAATTTCTCCAATTTCACATCAAGCTTAGATACGAGTCCACTTTCCACCCTCTAACCTATCTTAGTGGTTGATTCAACAACTTGATGTCATATCCTCTCTATACACAAGCTAGATGCAAAATACGTGATTACATGAACTATCACATTAATGGGGAATTCAACTTGTCTATGACTAAGTTTTACATCTTGGATCATAACTTCAAGGAGTCTAGTACAACCAAACATGAATCCCTTATAGCCCATCATTTCAATTATACCATATTTATTTAGGAAAAACAAGCATTCCAAATGCTTTAGTAAATGCCCAACAAATTACAAGTCAATTTACATCTCATCACCATGCATACCTTATGTTTTAGCTCTGCATTTGGGGTCTTCTCTGTCCTCCATCATTTTTCATTGGTGTCCATGGTCATTCTTCATTCCATACTTGATGTTCCTTGTTAGAGTAGCTAATTCTAACAAAGAAACTATATTGAGTTATCTAGACTCGATATCTACAACTTTATCACTAATCATAACTTAAATTCAAGGGCATGAAATATCATTGAAAATGTGCTATATACTCTCCTTGGTATATAGTTATTACAACATCAATTTATTCCTAAAACATAAGAGAATAAAACAATAAAATCATTACCAACTCCTTTATGTCGCTACTAAAAATATTTCAACTTGTTTATGACTTTGATTTTCCTTCACAAAAAAAATATATTTAAACTCTTTTTATAGGAGCATTTTTTCAAAGTGACCCATAGTCATGTAATAATAAGACATATTTCATAAATTCCCCAAAATCGTGTATATATATATATATATATATATATATATATATATATATATATATATATATATATATATCAAAGAACTTTATATTTCACCTTATCCATCTGAGGTTGACCATTAAAACTTACCATGCTATAAATTTTAAAAATATACTATTATTTTATTAATCAACCAAAGTACATTTGACTTTGTTATGACCATGGGTGATAATTTGAAGGCAAATCAATTTTATATATATACTTAAATCACATTGGGTCATCTTTCACATGAGCTATGGCGTAGATGACTCTTTTTACCATATGTGAAGTGGTTTTTCGTTACACCAAAACCCGCATGTGTTAGTAAACTTTCCAAACTAGTAACTAGAATCCCCATGGTGAAATTACATATTCCATAGAGGTGTAGTGATTCCTCCAACACCCTCCCTCAAACGCAGCTCAGGGGAAGCAAACCTATGTCCAGGCTTAGATACCAGGAAGAGGCTTTCTGTTACACCAAAATCAGTAGGTGTTAGTAAACGTTCCAAAACGATAACTAGGATCCCCATGGTGGAAATCATAGATTCGAGAGAGATGTGGTGATTCCTCCAACACACCCCCTCAAACACAGCTTAGGGGAATCAAACCTGGGTCTAGGATGTGATACCATAAAGAGGTTTTCCGTTACACCAAAATCTGAGGGTGTTAGTAAACTTTCTAAACTCATAACTATGATCCCCATGGTGGAAATTATGGATTCCATAGAGGTGAGGTGATTCCTCCAACAATGTGTTCCATTAATGGCTACAATTGGCTTCTTTCTATTCTAAATCATCCAACCTTGAGCAAAGGTCATAACAATAGTAGCTCCCAATCAACGCCATTGATCAACCCTTTGCATGATTCTTTGGTTCTTTATGACTCAAATCACAAGAACAACAATTACTAGGCCACACACAAATAAAAACACACCTCACCGACTGTTAAACTTTGTGTTGTTCATGATAGATCTCTGTAAATTCCAAAATTAGATCATTTTGCACATTGTAGGTTCCTTTCTTCATGAAAAGCTCACTCCTCCACACAAGACATATTTAGCAACCCCTACGCACAATGCCATTGAGACCTCTTTCCATGGAAACTCCACAACCTCATGCCTTCCTAGCGAATCTCTTTGAAAACAAACAACTCTCATAGTGGACATAGATGGGCATAAGATAACAATCAACTCACTAGAAATTAATTTACTCTCCTATCTCTCACATCTCCTCTGTCTTGTTATGAGCAAGTCAAACTGAGATCTGCTATGATTCCAAATTAGAACTGCACTTAAGTATTCTCTGAATTAATTAGTCAACTAATATTATACACAAATAAGTTTTAGCAATAGAAAAATTATTTTGGTCATACAATCAGCTAATTAAACAGATCTCTCAATCACATATCAATATAGAAACTATCTTATTAGAAAATATATCCAACAACCTCTTAAAAACTAAGAACACTCCTCAAACCAAAACTCATACCAAAAACAAACAAAAATTATATATTTACACCGTATTATTCCTTAAAAACTTCTATTACAATTCTAACAACATACTACATACTAGTTTTCATATCATTCCTTACAAATTGAAATATCAACTTGTAAACACGTCCATGTAAACACATGTCCATAAAAATATATTCATTAAAATTAAGCACATGGAGCTTTAGATGATCTTGTTGAGAACTTAGGTGATATTGTTAAGGAATGTAATTAGCTAAGTGGACAAGCATATTTGGTTGAAATCTAGATGCTAAATTACTAAAATGCAAAACGTTTTAATAATTTAAATTATAATAAGTTTTTAAGCCTTACTAATTTAAAAATATAAAATAAATAAAATATTGATATTATAATGATGTTAGTGGTGATTGTGAAAATGTTCTTAACGCAATTGACATTTAGCATCTCCCACAAGGCTAAGTCCAAAGGACGTGGGAATAGTCACCCAAGTTTTGTAACCTCTAAGATTGCTCACATAAAAAAATTAAAAGTCATGCAACTCAAGGATCTCATTGAATGTGTGAGAATGATGAGCCTATGATAATGTGTCATGTACCTTGAATGCTTAGCATTGAGCACTAGCTAAGTTGATTGAGGAAGTTTGACAAATCAGCCGAATATAAATGTAGAACATGCGCGAAAGAAAAAATCGTGATCACGCATGAAAGGGAGTTTTTTCTTTATGATGTTGATTCATTCCTTTGAATTGCATTTTTCATATTTTGATATTGTTAATTTATGACTTTAGATTTTTAGATTCTCATTGAGTTAAGAAGTTTTTGAAGAAAACTATGTGTAATTATTTCTATCTTTCTTAAAATAAAAATAAAATATTTTTTAAATAGAAAAGCAATGTAGACTATAATTATATATATATATAATGCATATTTAATTAGTTGTCCATATGACCTAGTATAATTTCATATAAATTAAATAGAAGTTGGAAAAAAAATAAAAAAACGTGATATATATAGAAAATAATGTTAAAAGAAAATAGTTTAATATCATATAGAATTTACATATACTTAAAAATATATCAATAACAAAAAAATCAGTTTAATGTGTTGATAAAATAGCTCAATACACATATTATGTAATCTCTATAACTTTCAAAAATACAATTTAAACATTAAAACATTAAATATTGTTTTTTGCATTTTAAAATAAATTTACACACATAAATTTGGTCTCTCTGGCGTAATATTAAATTCATAATTAACACGCCACTTAATACCATTAAAGGAAAAAATAAAAAATAATAAACGTTGTGTTGCTTTTCAAAGTGTTTCATTAAGTGATGAATGCTAATCATAAGAGCAAAGAGTTTATCTTAATCGCATGACAATTATGGCAAAACCTAAAACATCATCTCACAAAACTCATGTTTGATGAGATATGGCAAATAAATTCACCAAGAACACTATCCACGTTATACATTTTGAACTAAGAACACTATCCACGTTACAAATTTTGATAGCACGAATGCCATTGCACAAACAATGTGGTGTCTACAAATGAAGTTTCACCAACGTTTTCATATTCTTTTGTGGAATGAGAATGAAAGTTCATATGATTGATTCTTTTATAATATTAGTCGAAATGATTAATTGAATATATTTTAAAAAAGTAGTAAAGATATCCCCAAACTATAATCAACGTTGAAACCCTTAGAAGTTTGTTGTCATTGCCTTATAAATGATATGTGATATATTAATGGATCCACTAGCATTTTTATTCAAAAGAACTTAAAAGAAAACCAGCTTATTAAGACACTGACATTTTTATTCATTTACTTCCTATATGTTTCAAAGTCATAAGGCATGCTTTTGATGTTAATGGAATCAAATGACTTGGTTCTTTATCATAAAGAGGAATGTGTAACAAGTCTTTTGGGTTTGATTTTTCTCATATATAAGATTGTAAGGATATGGTTTCTATTTTCCTAAGTAAGCTTCCAATGTTGTTTGCAACATGGGAAGCCTTTGCAAGTTACGGAAGGCCAAAATTTTCTAAATTTTAACATATTATTATGTTTTTTAATTTATTATTGTGAATGCTTTAGAGCACAAAATGAACGAAAGAGAAATAAAAGAATGAAATAAAGATAAGTTTAAAACTAGGTTAGTATCAATGAATGGGTTGCAAAAATAAATGTACCAAATCAATGAAATGATAACAATGTTGTTAGAGAAAATATGTTTTGAAATATCAATACATAAGTAAGAAGTTTTTTTAATTTTGTATATATATTTTATTCTTTTGATACAAATTTGATCATTACATGATTTTTCATCCATCTTGATGTCTTTAGAGTCGAAAAAGTAGGGAATTAGTGCACAAGATATTTTTTTCCAGCAATCTCACTTTAGAAAATTTTGGGTCAAAAAAATCAGGCATTATTTTCAGGCCTTAAAAGAACACTATTTGTGGTTCTTGCCTTACTATGGACCTAGATTCCATAATCTACGTGTTGATACATATCGAATGACACAATAATTTCCTCAATCCCAACTCATATGAGAAATTTATGTCTCCGAGAAGGTAAGCTATTGAATTGACCACCATAATTTGAAGGATTCCACGTAAGCACTTGTTATTAGTGGAAAAGGGGCTAGCCTATAATCATGATGAACAAGACTATAGAAGAGTCAATTTTGTGACTCTAGTTAAGGGCTAAAGGAGTCAAACCTAACCACTAGTAGGCTATCAGGTTGTGTTATAACTATGCCACTAGGAGAAAAAAGAGTTTTGTTCTTTTCGAGTGCATTTGTTCCATAGATGAGCAGAGTAGCCAAGAGGGATAGTGAGAGAGCACATAGAGATGATTTTTGCATTGTAGTAGCCCATGGTCCAAACGTCATACTTCCCTATACTCGCAACCATTTTCTATTCATAGAAAGAGAGCAAAGCAACCTCACCTTCCAGTTGGGTTTTCTCATGGGGTTTCACTCAGTGAACCTCTAACATAGCATGTGTGTTCATGGCATACTAAAAAATACCCTTAATTTGACTAAATATTGGAAAATGTCTTTAAAAATCATTTTATTTAACCCCTACCAATACGAATCCAATACACCTTCCCAATTTAAAAAACCCCTAATTTCACTAGATATTGTAGGTATCCATTTTTTTAGTAACATTTTTTTATACCCCTTTATATTTTTTCATTAAATTTGAGGTCCAACTTTTTACACAACATATAAAAACCCTTTACCCACTATTATATGCTCAACATATTATGTCATTTTCCCCTCAATATATATCCCTCACTATGAATGCATGTGGCATGGTATTACTCCCCCAGTGAAGCTTCCGTGGATTTTCTCCTCAAAAGGCTTCCCAAGCTATATCTTATGTCAATTGTGGTTTGTGAGTTTTTATTTAATTATTCTCTATCTTCTACATAATTATAATTTTCATGCATACACAATAAATAATAATTTTCAAATCCAAAAATCTAAAGACAAATAAACCCTCATAGTCTAGATTTTGGAATGTAAATATAATTCTATTAGTTCTATTACGACGAACTGTCTAGTGGAACATCCATGAAAGTTTATAGATAACATTGATATCAAAGTAGTTTTATTTGGGTATATTGCGGATATATACAAGGGAACTAGATCGAATAAACCAAAATTCCCTAGAACCTTAGTCATGTCCGACGATGATCTTGCAAATGAGAAATTTTCATGGATGGAAGCACAAGTTACAGATCTAAACAATAGCATCAGTCTCCTCATGGTGGCCTTGACCAATAAGCTTGGTTTATTCAAAGAAAATGGGGGTTCCAATGAAGATCACTGATCAGAGGGAGATCAAGAGATCAAGAAGAAATAAAGGACTCGAAAATATCAACCTAGTTTGATCATCATGATCCATTTATAATCCCTATTTAAAATGGAAGTGAGGGTTGATATCAAGTGGTATCAAGGTGAGATCAACGCTATGAAGCTAAATCACTCGTTACAATAGTTAGATGTTTTTTTACTATTCATCATATAGAGGAAGGACAAACTATTTCATTTGTGCAACTGAAATTAGAGGGCCATGCCCTAACTTGATGGGAAATCCATACGGAGACCTTGAGGTTGGAGGGAGATCCTCGAGTGACTAAGTGGGATGACTTTAAAACCCCCATATAGGCACATTTTTTCCCCATTACAAGGAAAATACCATCTAGTAGAGGTTATAACGAAGGTTTTTCATGTTATAAAGTTGGAAAAAATAGTTTAAAAAACCTCCACTACAACATGTGTTTGTGGTAACATATTTTTTAGCGGAAATGACAATAGAACTCAATCAAAACTAAAAAAATATGGGTGGTCAGCAGTTTTAGTGGATGTTCTTAAGGATGTGCTTACTGGAAAAATTTCACCACTGTGCTACTAATATAAAATAACCAGTGTTGTATGTTTAAATAAAATCATCAGGACTAGAAACAAACATATGGAGCACCAATGCCTTAAATTTATAAAATCACCGGTGCTTTAATAATAAAAATGCAGTGGATCATACAATCTATGCTACCATCAACTAGGGCATTAAATGAAAACAACATCAGTCCCTGAAAATTATACTGCCCTAGTTCTTATGTCTTCCAAAACAGCCTTGGCAACACTTTTTAGGAAGGGCTTTGCGGAAAGCAAAAAAATCCTACAGCCTCAGTGTTTTTATATTCTCCAATGCTACGGGTAGTTATGTGTAACAATGTTATAGTAGTCATGAGTTGTATAAACAATGTTGGTGGTTCAAAAGTATAATTTCGTAGTTCTTATGTGCTTGAAAAAGTCTCGGTTCTATACTTTTCACAAAAGGCTCTGGGCAGGCAAAACAAATCATGCAGTATCGGTGCTTTTACATAATCTAATAAACTAGTGCATTAAAGATGAATCACATTGATGTATGAAATGTATATCTTCAAGATGCATATTTATTTTTCAAATGCACCAAGATACAATTTTTTATTATTGTAAATATAGTTGTTGAAAAACTAATATTCAATGTAGTGCGCATTAATATACGATATCCCAATATCCATTTGCTCCTTTTACAAACATCCACCTATGACGGTGCAATTATTGTGATTTTTTTAAATCGGTTATTCATTGAAAAATTGACATATCTTATAACAATTCTCATGTAAATTAAATTTTGATTAGTGAATTTGTAAATAATGTTTGGATTAATTTGTTATATCGTTAGATTTTGCATCTCTTCATTATAATATTTAATCATCCATATATTTAATCAGTGATGTAACATTTCACAACAACATTGGACAATACAATAAAATAAATTAAAAATGTATTTTATTATATATGAATAAGGGTCTCTTTGTCATACCAAATGGGATAGTTATTGGTAACCCCTTCTCTTCCAATTGAGTTAGTATGTCCATTAAATTAAATTAAATGTATGATTTTCACATACAATTATTTCAAAAAATAGAACAACTTGAATTGATATCCAAATAGATCATCATTCTTTGTTGGAACTATTGTCAGTGCTCGAGCAACTTCCATGACTTGGGTCATTTGGATGAAGGTTTTGTTGATTTCATGGATTGTTTTCACCTTCTTCAACTTACATCTGCAAACATAAACATAAAGTGTAATTAGTGTATGTACATTGGTGAGAATAATGAAAATATAAATAAATAATATACGTCAACGTAAATCGAATAGAAATGTATCATAGCAACGAGTGATTCCTTAATTGTACACACTCCTTCAAAGCCCAATCTCATTCCTTGTTTCAAAAACTCTTCTAATGGCGTAGTTCCATACTTTTTTTCCTGCATGTTTTGTACCCCATAATGAATCATAGGTTTAATATAAAGGATTTGTTTGTTATACTAATTATAAACTTAGAAAAGTAAAACAACATAGATACTTACAAATTCCATAGCTAATTTTTGATATGCCAACATATACTCAAAGTTACCCATATTTAACCCAATGTCAATCAATTCTTCAGATGGCTCTTCTTTGTATGTTGGCACCTATTTGAAGACATTCAAGGATGGTTGTTTTAAAACAATTCAAAATATACTTAAAATGAAATATTAAGTTGTTATAAGGAAATATTATAAATTACTCACAAACTTTGATATCAACCATTTTCTTCCTTCTTGTCTTGTTTTATGTGTCAAATGAGTTCCATTTTGACTTCTTTTCTGCAAGAAAATACTTGAAAATTAATATTTAATGCTAAATAATTTTTTTATATGTACCTAACAAAAAAATCATTGATTAGATACATTTGAAGCACATTGTTATTGAGATGGATTCTCATGCGATGCAATTATGTCCATTTCTTTTACCATCTTCTTGTACACTTTTTTGGACATTCCTACTGGCATGTTTCGGATATCATCTCATTGATCCTTTGAGATTTTCATAATTTTTCTGAAAAAAGTAATAAACTATTTTTATATTGATATGTGAAAAATAAATATAAAAAAATGATATTAATAAATGAATGTTTTGTAGTAATATATACATTAAATTATAGAAAATCATTTTAATTAGGAATATTACTTTTTGAATGATTCTTTTTTGTTGCTGTATATTTTTTCTATTGCAAGTCTGGCAGGTCTCATTCACCATTGCTCCGGAAACACATCCTCTAGTTTAAATATAGCTTGGTTCTTGGAATCATTGGATTGATATATGTATTGTAAGTGGAAAGTACATCTATATGTTTGTTCCGCTATATCACTCGTAGTTTTGTAAAAGTTTTTCACTCTTTCATTAACCTCCAACACCACTCCAGAAGAGCTAAGGACCAATTCATTGTCATTTACATGTTCTATATTTTTATTTTCTTAGAGATACATTGTTTCCCTTCATTGTTGGTCCTTGTAAACATTAAACATATGTGAATTAATAAATTGTTTGAAACATGTTATCTAGTATTCTTAAATATATTATTAATGAAAAAAAAATCACATTGAATAGTATGTTTTCATGCACCTGATTCACCCTTTTGCAATTTTTCTATAAGGCTTTTACACTCCTTTTCACTTAGATTAGAAAGAATCTTATTGAGATTCCTCATTCTATGGTTCTTCATGACACACACTAACCAATACATATTAGTCAAACTTACATATACTTCAAGCGTATAAATTTTGTAAAGAATTTACAAATATCTTCCCTTTTTTTCATTCTGGATGTGTTATCATTGTGTTGATTAGTACTTTTGTTATTTGATAACTTATCAGACATTTTTTTATTAATATGTAACCTGTACCATTCAATCTAGAAGCAATTAATATATTTTACACATAAATTTTCAGCCAAAAAGAGGTATGGTAGCCGGTGCAGTTATGTGCATAAATGTCTTGGTGCGTTTAATATAGTAAATGCACTGAGGCATTTAATTGTTTAGCATCGACAGTGAAAAGTAAATTGTATAAAGAACTTTAAATTATGATTGTGTGATATGTAATGATAAAATGACCGTCATCACAATAAAAAAATGAAAACATAAAAATTAAACATAATGTTTTTAGACTTAATGGTGTTATTTGGAAGAGGTGAACCAATGCATTATATTGCATAGGGTGCACCAATAAATAGAAGTCATTTAAAAAAAAATCAGGGTCCAAAGGGTTTACATGTCAAACGCCTTGTATATAGTAACACAAACCCATCAAATCTAAAATGCCTAAAATGAAAAGCCCCAGTTGTGAATTGTTAGAGGGAATTAAACCTTAAGATGAAATTTTGCAATCACATAAACAAGAATAAGCAAGGTTTAAGGTAATTATTGAATTTTTTGTTTCTTTTATGAATTTTAATTAAATCTAAATAGCAACATAGATTGTAAAAAAAAATATTAGTAAAATCGATAGTAAATTTTTTACTATGCACGGTTTTTTTTTTATTTTTTATGAATTTTAATTAAACCTAACAAAAATTGTAAAAAAAAATATTAGTAAAATCAATAGTAAAATTTGAAATTTTTATTATGAGGGGTTTTGAGTGAATCACCATACCATTCAAATTCTAATATTTTGAATAGTTATGTCGTTCCAAAGTATATTGTTGCTCCACGGTGCTCCCAACATGTCTCTGTTGCAAATATCTCTCTTGAAATTTTGGGAAAAATAATGAAATAGTGAATAGTTTCTTACTATTTATAAGATTTTATGAAATTAGATTTCAAAAAATACATTACCCTCATTTTTCAATTTGAAAAAAATAAAATCGCACCCTTTTTTTCAGTGTTTTGCAACATCGGTGCATTTCATATTAAGAAGCATCAGTGCATTTTATAGTAATGCACACCAATTAAGATTACTTATCGGTGCACTAAATTTGTTTAATGCACCCATATGATATAATCCTTTTTTTTTAATCTTGGACACGTGTGGTTACGATTTTAACACATCAGTGCTATTATTATTTAAATGCATAAGTACGGTTGGCTTTACAAGCTCACTGATACCATTTGAAAGTTATTTGAATATTTATTTTCACATAAAATGACATAGTCATCTCAAAATATCCTTTAGGATGCACCCACATGTGTTACAGTAGTTCATAGTATACATTTTCCACTCAAAGTCACCTTATTCTTGAAAAATGGTTTGAAAACTATATTGAAATTCAAAATGTGGTTACATGGTTCTCAAAATTAATTTTATGTATTTACACAAAAAATTATTGTTGATTTTTCTCAAATGCAAGGAGAAAAGCTCATAATAGAAAATGGTCAATTCTTCAAATTCCAGCTCGTTCCATGTTGCTCAAAGTCCTTCGCAAAGTTCTTCATTTCCATCTCTAGTAAGTTTATATTTTATTTATATTTCAATTATCTAATCAAATTTATTTATTTTTATCCATGTCAATTTGAATAAAAATGGATCCCAATTTGTAGGATATTGATTCATAATCAAGTTCAGATGTTAAAAATATTCCACCATTTCAAAAACATCAGAACCTCTTACTAGAAGTAGCATACCACAAGCTGTTGGCAGATGAAAATGGATAACCACTTTACCTTGCCAATAGTAACATGTCGTTTTCGATCCACAATCTTGGGTTAAAGATGGTAATAATTATTTTGGTATGTAATATAATTTCATCAAACCAATTTATTTGTGCTTACTAATGTCATTGATTTACTAATGTTGATCAATATTTCCTTAAATTAGGATTCTAGTGATGATGAGCGACCCGTCCAACATCTTCTAGCGCAACCCACTACAATTTCAAATCAAGAGAAGGTTGCATTAAGAGAAAGACTTGGAGAATAAGCATACAAAGAATTGTTGAATCAACCACCTATTCAATTCCCAATACGTCCAAATTCACCAATTAGGAATGGCAATAGCAATAGTTCTTCATCACAAGTTGGCAATGAAGGAAATCAAATAGAGATTGGTATGGGTGATTACTTACGGGATACGACTGCCATGGAGGAAATGTTGTTAGATGCATTCCAAAACAATGGGCTATGATATGATGCTCATATCACTGATACCTTTTTTTAGAGCCTAAAATTTGCTTCCATCATCCCTCTTTGGACTTGGAGGCTAGTCAAAGTCTACCCAGCTCGGGACAACAATGTTGTTGTATAAATTGAAAGAAAAGTTTGGCGTGTCGAATGCATGTTTCTTGACAATATTGAGGTAATTAACCATGATCAAGTCTCTTATATTTTGAGAAAACTTATCACACAATCAACATTAAAAATGGTTGATTTTATGAATGTTAAATATTGGCATTGTATATTTATATTGACCACCAACTGCAGGTTATTCAAAGATAAGGTTTGTCTGAGTGATAATATATTTCCCGGTAGTTGCAAAGAGGCAAAGAAGTTGTTGAAAATTTTGGGTGTTGAGTACATATCATATTATCCATGTCAGAATGATTGTATTATATATACAATAGAATATGTAGAAAAAGAGATATGTCAATAATGTGGGCATGACAGGTACCTTAAAAAAATATATAAAATTTAAATCGTGTGGTCCACCTCAAAATATATTGAGGAACATGCCTAATCCCAAGGATTCAAATGCTTTTTCGTTGCGAAGAATTATCTATGTTGCTGGGATGGCATGCCTCACACAGAAGTGAGTCGATAGTTATATGAATCCCAATAGATTTAATAGCCATGAAGAATATAGAGGAAGCATGTCCCAAAAAATCCAAGTATGAAGTACAAAGTCTAGAACTTAGCATATCCAAGATTGGTGTCAACCTATATTCCCTCTAAATCACCAAATATTATATTTTACATGTAGTAGTGATCAATAACAATATCCCCCAATGGTTGTCCATGAAGAATGAATATCTTATGTTGGCTCTCATAGTCCATGGTAGAAGAAAAGTAAATAATGTGGATGTCTACTTAAAACCATTTGTAGATGAATTGAAGGAATTGTGGGAAGGGATACATGTATAAAATGTATCAAGACCCATCGAAACAAAGATGGATTTTGCATTTTATGCTTTATGTGCTTAAATTTTTATCAATTTGTTTAGATATGTAACAATATTGTTCACATATTAATTTAATTCATTTTAATTGTTTTGATCTTCACGATCACTAATGTGCCCTGTATACAATAATTTTGCAGGTCTTGTAACAAAAGGGTATTATGGATGTAAATGTCATGTTCCTTCTCTAAATGTTAGGTGGTCCAACCACCTACAAAATCCAACGTATTAATACTCTAGAGTAATCCTATCAGAAGAACATTGTTACCGAAGAGCAAGATCTGCTTTCAATGGTAAACTAAAGAGAACCAAAGGCCTGGAAGAATTACACCAATTGAATGGATTAGAGGATGTAAGAGAGAAGGAGAATGAGATGAAAAAAATGTTCAATTCAAATGGGGATCCTATGTTTAATGATCCATAATTCTTAGACACTTATGTTGAGAAATTTCCCATGGGGATGAAAAGGAAATCTATATTTTATATGTTCCCATATTGGGAGCATCTTAAGATTTCCCACTTACTAGATCCCATGCATATATTAAAAAATGTTCCATCTTATTTATGGAGGCACATATCATTGAAAGAAAATGTGATATTGGCTGTTAGGAGAGATCTTATGTCTTCAAAAGCTGAAAAGAAAAATTGGCCAAGAAAAGAAAGTAGAGGAGAGGCTTGTCCCTCTTCTTTCAAAGAAGGTGATATCTCATGGATTTTAAAGAAATATGATATTTCTTTGGAAAAGGAATTTATAATGGGTCTGAGGATGCCTTCTTTATATAGGTCTTCACTACATTTTTTCTTCACTATGGAAGACCATTTATCAAGGTTGAAATCACATGACCATTTGAACCTACTAAGAGTACATATGTAAAAAAAATGATTTTATTATTTATTATTATTTTTATGCCATGGGATAAAATATAGTTAATTTTCGTATGTATTTACTTTATAGTTTCATTATCCTTTTCTCGTGAATGGGTGTGTGAACCATGACTTCCCCCAAGACCTATGACGTACCACATCTAAATGATCTGCATTTATACATTGGATCGCAAAAAAGGAGATTCATATGGCTAGAATTACACAATGGCGTTAAGAGATACCTAAGATTATTTGTATGTTTGAGAAGGACTGTTGACGAGTTTCATGGACTTGCAGGTTCTTCTTCTAATTCCCCTAGTAGATGAGGTTGAATTAGTTAAGGTATTATTTTATCATTGGATGTTCTTCATAGAGAGGTACATGACGACATTGAAAGGTTTTGTTTGACAAGACTGTGGAGTGGAAGTTGAGTTTTACAAATCTAGTCATGCTAGCCACCACGATCAAAACCTAATACAAGGGAAATTAGGGTACATCAGAAATATATAGACACCATTGAAGTGAACTTCTCTTTGTTCCAATGTGTTATTTATAGGTGCAAGTGGTGGGATACCTTTGATCATAATAATGTAAATGAATATCACGATAGTGGGTTGATATCTATCCACTCTAGAAATATGTGGCATGAAGCTAGGGAGCCTTAAGTTTTCCCCAAAAACTGCAACCAAGTGATTTTAACCCATATATGTTGGATAGGGATTGGTGTTTCATATTAAGATATGACTCTAAATCAACTCATATTTCTGAGAACGGTAGTATTATCATGCCAAGGGAGGAAGATAATCAAGGTGATAACAATGGAGAGTGATATGCACTTGTATTATTTCATCATTTATATTATTGTCGTATGTTTTGGTTTTATTTATTTCACTAATTATATTATTTTATATTCATCTAATTCTTGGAATTTTATATAATTGGTGAGATTCACAAACATTTTTACACGTTTTTTTTTTTTTTTTCCAGTGGAAATATCTTTACACTTAAAACTAAGTATTTCCAATTGTGTAAGTTATAATTTAAAAATTAAAATTTTAACATATTTGTTTAATCTATGTTTGTGATAAATATAGTTTGGATTTTGTGATAATTTGGTTTTCAATTTAGTTGTTTGTTAGTTTACATACCTTTATCATTGCTTTTGGAAATATTTAGATTATGCCCCCAATGTTGACTAAAACCACAATTAATGAAGTTATTTAAAATTTTGATTGCAATCAACTTGCGAAATAATGAAAAAAACAACAAATATAGGAAGATTTGCATCCATAAAGTTTTAGGGCGAGTAGAATGTTTATGATTAGAGATCATAACTTTTTTATGATATCAATTTAGGGTAGAAAATTTTATTCAGAGAGGGTAAATAGTACATTTGAAATTAACATTTATTCATATGTGATTGGTTTTTGAAAAAAAAAATAGTTTGAATGAATATTTATGAACTATCTATACAATAGAAAAATATTTATCATAATTTTACAATTATAGTTTCAACTATATTAAGCTTTCTAATTTATAAAACTATATTTGCATTTTTTATTTAATGTATGCCTTTGCATGTAATTTCATATATAAAAAATTGATATAAGTTTACCAATATATGATCTATAATAAATATATATCATTTCATTAAATAAACATCATGATGATAACCATCTAACAAACGTAAACATAATATAAAATACACGTTTAAATTCACTAACATCATCTAATTATATACATCTCTAGCACACATAAATGTCAATACCTAACACACAAATCTAATAAGTTAATAGAGAATCATCATTGTGATCACATCTCACATTATCACATGCTAATATATCCCATGCTAATTATATTGTTTTTTATTCTCTATGTTGGCATTTTATATAATTGGTAAGATATTGAATTCAAACTAGTAAGATATTAAATTTAAATTTAAATTGGTAAGAATTGCTATAAATAATAAATTTAAATTTCTTGAAACTCTCATAACTTTAGTGATAAATTAAACTTAAAAGATTATTTTTATAATTTTTAAATAGATATTACTGTGAATAGTTTATTGATTACATTTTCTTATTTATTGATTTTAAATTAAAAATTTAGAAAATAATTATAATTAAATTTTGAAAATACATATTAATTTAAAAATTATGTTTTAAATCATAAATATAACTAATAAATATATATTTTTAATAATTCTTCATACATAATTATTATTAATAAACAACTTTAGTTTATTAAATTTATAAAATCAAATTAATTGTAATGTTATTTTTATAATCCAATATTTTATGAACAACTTTTTTTAATTATAGTTGATTTTGTAGACCAATGAATTACATATTTTAATTTTGTTAAAAATATTTTGAAATTTGTATTTAAAGAGTACATGTTGCCATATAAGTTCTGAAAATTAATTGCAAAGATTAATTAGATATTTTCTAACTCTTGTATTATAATTATAGGTTGTAACTTTCTGACTTCTACGCTTGACAATGACTAGAAAGGTAGTTTTGATTAGAGGTTTGTACAATTTAATTGTGTGTAAAACTAATTTTGTTTTGTAGTGACTATTTTTTAGAAATATCTTATAAATGCTTTTCTTATTTCTTTGTTTTCTATAGGCAAGGGCTATGTTTCTCGCAACCCTTGTTTGAATAATAATTTAGTTAGAACAAATATGTATGAACTCTCTATGCAATAGAAAAATATTTATGGTAATTTTAAAATTAAAGTTTTAACTATATTAAACTTCGTAATTTATAAATATCTTTGCATTTTTTATTTAAAGTAAGTCATTTTGCATGTAATTGCATACATAAAATTTTATAGAAGTTCATTGATACATAATCTATGATAAATAGCATCATGATAACCATATGACAAACATAAACATCATCTAATATACACATTCAAATTCACTAACATCATATAACTATATACACCTATATCACATATGAACGTCATTAGTTAGCACATAAATCCAATAAGCTAACATGGCATCATCATCGTGATCGCATCTAGCAATACACAAGCATTGCCTAACATCATCACCACACACATTCTCAAATATGCATCTCATATTGTCAAATAATTTATATAACATACACATCTAACTGCTATAAAATATATGATACAACAATAGTAGTGGTAGCTTGGTATGTAGTAGAGGGCGATGGATGGTCAACGTTTTGAATAAGAGTCGAACCATGAGGTGGAGGAGGAGGTGGCTAGTTTACTCTCTGAGGAGAAACATGTGGTAGTGAGTAATGATAAGGTGAATGAGGAGAATAGGTGGTTGAGGGCTACCAGAAGGTTCACCGACAATGTGATCATCATCTGATGCATGACCATCTCGAGGACATGGAAAACTGCTAAAAGGATCACTACCTTGATCATCATGATTCGAGGGGGTAGTACTTAGTGAAGACTCTGTATCTGCTACGTAGAAGTAATCCCTACTCAATGTTAGTATAAACCTACTATCTTTGACGATATTATGCATAAGATTCATGATATCATGCATCAAGTCTGTCTAAATATCCAAGAGCATAGGATCTACCCTGATGTCTCGAGCAACCGCAGGGTAGACTCCCGCCTAAACTAAAACTCTAGAAAGTTGATCACCCAACTCCATCCTAAATCTAATATGAGGCCTACACCATGGCTATATTCTTACATGTATCTAATCAAGATGTTCAACCTCACCCTCCACGGCCTTGACCATCTCTGCATCTCCATCCAGTGGGGTACGAGGCATGTCCCCAATTAATGTCCCAATGTCTACAAAATATATAGTACACAACAATAATTAAACAATTACATTAAACAATTTAAAGAACGTGCTAGAATAAATTTTATTCTAATCAATTAAGACAATAAAACAGAACTATATTAATTTACAGAAAACATTAATATTACCTTTAACATATGTTGTTTCATCTTGTGTGAAGAGGATGTTGGAAGATGATTTCCAATCCATCCCCACATAAGGACATGACACTAAGACAAACATGTTGTTAGCCTCACTGCGCAATAGCTCTAGTGCCATAATTTGGGTATCTCCCCAAAAAATGTAGATGTACACCTCCATTATTTGGGGGGTTTATACATCAATTTGCAGAAGCAAGTGATGTTGTTCAAGCCCAAAACTATGTAAAAGGATTTTGTACATGCATAGTACCTTGAGAACATAGGAATAAAGTAAGGGAAATCAAGTGAATTGAAGCAGAAGGAGCCCCAAGGTGCTTCTAAGGAGGGGAAGAAGAAGTGTAAAGGGGGGAGGATAAGAATATGGAATGCACAAAACACTAGTGCAATAACCCCAACAACCATTATAGCATTGATAATTATACAAGGAAAAAGTGTTGGAAGTTGCATCCAGAGCTTAACTTGAAGAACCAAAAGAAGTATAATAAGAACAATAATATCATGGCTACTTATTCAAGCAACTAGTTTGAACATAGCTTGGACATGGATGAGAAGATAATTTGTACATCAATGCAAAAGGAGGTGAATCTGAGTAGTGTTCAACAAGAAGAAGAGAATGTAAATACCAAGCTCTTCCATATAAATACATAGCTTAAAAAGGAAAATATTGATGCTCTGTTTCACTCAGGATTGCAAGAAAATCTCATTGCAAGAGAGCTAGTCAAAAAATTGGGATTTGATGTTCATGACCATCCAAGCCCATATCCATTGGGTTGGTGTCATCGCTGCAACAACAACCCTCTAAAATTCATGCCTATTTTATTTTTGGAGCCTACATGAAGTTTCATTCCAAGCTTTCTTGTGTGGCCATGTTGTTTGCTTGACTATCCTTATATTTTTCCTAATGGTCATTTCCTCCTAAGTCAAAGATTTCTAAGTTTCTTTTTCTTATCTTTAGGAGTGCTTGTGTCGTCTTGTCTAAAGATACAAAAATGATTAGCATTTCTCGACTTAGTAATTAGATATTCTTTTACATGCATCACACACACAAGGTAGGAAAAAACACATATTTCCTAAGAAAATATCGCTTTTTGACACAAGAGTTATAAATGGCCATTGTTGGTTGAAACTATGCCCTCCTTAAGTAAAATCACACTCCAAATTCATAGTGAATGCACTATTGAGCCTGAAAACATGAAAAATAGAACCTTTCATGACGACTGGTAAGAGCTAGGGTTTACAAAAATTATTCAAGCGTTGAAAGCCATGAAGGGGTGCAAAGTGGGGAGCTCCACTCCCTCCTATAGTCACGCAATCTCCAGCAGGGCCAAGAAACCATTGGAGGTTGAAAGAGTTTTTTCAGGAGGAGGGAAAGGGACCATCGACGATGAAAAGGAGCAGACCAATAAAAGGGAGGAAGACAGATTAAAAGAAAAAGAGGAAGAGGACAAGAAATAGGAAGCAGAAAACAAAAAACAAAATGGTCCATGTAAGCCTAAGACCGCGGTCACACCCAGAGTGGTTTTAAGTGATCCAACACTGCAGGCACATAGGGATCACATGAGGACTTATGCTATCATTTGTAAATTCATGGGGTTATGGCCCACAGAGAAGGCGCTACAGGCGTGGATTAAATATCACTGGAAACCTAAAGGGGATATAGACTTACATCTTGGGTCAAAGGGTTTCTTCACTTTAGTATTTACTAATATCGAGGATAAAGGCAGGGTGCTTGAAGGAGGGCCCTACTTCTATGCAGCTACAGGCCTCTATATGTGGCCTTGGATGATGAATTTTGTCTTGGAGCGTGAGACTTTCACTTCGGTCCTAGATTGGGTACGACTCTACTCCTTACCTCTAGATTATTGGCAACCAAAATATTTATTAGCAATAGGAAATAAATTAGGGCATTTTGTTAAAATATTTGAGGCAACCAGAAGGGGAAAGTACACCTCTTTCACCCGTATATGTGTGGAGGTGGATCTCACTGGAGCTCTACCGGATGAGGTAATCCTGTAATCTTTTGATGAAGAATGGGTGCAAATAGTGGATTATGAACATATTCCTTTTAGATGTCACAAACACCATGAACATGGGCATCTTTTCAGAGAATTCCCTCTTAATAAAATAGAGAGAAAAAGTAAAGTTAAAGCAGTAAAAGACACTGAGAGCTTTCATAAAGTGGAAAATAGAGGAAAGGGGGTAAAAAGTTGAAAAAGAAAAACCACACATAGGGACAACAGGCAAGTTCGAACAAGTACCAAGTACTAGAAGAAGAGGAAGAGGTAATAAAGGTAGATCAGGTCATGGAGGGCAGCCCAGAGGAGAAGGAAAAGGAAGTAAATAGTGAGAAAACATAGGACATTAACCAGAAAAATGCGACTATGTTGAGAAAAATGGAAATGGAAATGGACCAAGAAATGTGTTATGAAACCAGCTCAAGAAAATATAGAAAAGATAGATCAACGCCTTAGAATTCAGCCTCTTCGAGGGGAAACCTCCTTTACATTACATAAATGAACAATTCTTGGATGATACGAATGACAAAACCTTCTTTCTATATATAGGAGTCTAAGGAGTCACAATATAATCCAACCGACCTAACAATAATAATATAAAGCCACAAAAATAACAATAGAGGGATTCTATGGGGCATAGAAATAACAATATGGGGGTAATAGGGGCACAACAATATAAATAAGGGGTATAACTACAATAGTAATGGGGTAATCACTAGTATTATAGGGACCCAACATGCCCCTCTCCTTCAAAAAAGTGTTGTCCTCAACGCTTGAGTAGTTCTGGATACTTCTGCATAAAATTCTCATCATGAGTTTCCTTTACTACCTTTTCACCATTAGTGACCCTTTCTTGTAGCAACTTCTTCAATTCTTCCATGTCTGTCTTCAAATCTATCTTCAAATCTGCCATGTCTCTCTTCAAATCTGTCTTCGAATCATCCATCTTAGCTTCCATGCCCTTTATCTTAGACTCCACGCCATTTACCTTAGATTCCACACCACTTATCTTAGCTTCCACGCCATTTATCTTAGCATCTGTTAACTTTTGTGAGCGTGACATTTGTTGCACTTGTTCTTGTAATTTTGATATATCATGTAGCATTTCTTCCTCTTCTTCATGAGTCATGCTAGAGCTTTCAGGTTCCTTACTAGGTGTTTGCATTTTCTTTCCTTGGGGCATCAGTTACCGATAATAATGCCTTACTATGCCCTTTGAATTCCGTTAAACCAAGCTTACACAAAAATTTAAAAAAAAAACTACACACCCTTTTTCACTTTATAAAAGCCTGATATTGAATCTGATGTATCTCTGTAATTTCGGATCATCTAGTTTTGAAATTTCTATCTGTAGTAGCCTTCTATGTCCTCTTTCCAATGCCACAAGTCTGAGCCAAATTGGATTCTCCACGGAAGAGTTATGTGAAATCTCCCACAGTGACTTGCTTTTAGACTGGTTCAGTAGAGTGAACTTGTACGACGTGCCATGAGTCAATGTTTCAACCTTTGAATCTGAAACACACACATAAGAAATTAAAGTCTGTCCTCTTTCTATACCTTCTTACGAAATTTCAATCCGATCCCCAGAGAGAAAGTTATGACGATTTTCCCCAGGTCACCTGTTTTGAATGTAATTCAGGAGTCTGCAGAAAGACCAACTTCCTCAGATCATATCTCCGCAAATATCGCGCGAAAAGCTCTGAAATTCAAACCCAAGGTTCAGCACACTTTTTTCTCAAATGGGTTTTTTTTGTGACTTCTGAAACGTCATAGAAAAAATGTTATAGCGAAAATGCCACGATGACCTGTTTGGAGCAGCGAAACCCTAGAATCCAAAGCTCTGATACCAAATGTTATGAAACCAGCTCAAG
Source organism: Pinus tabuliformis (assembly GCA_031772625.1). NCBI lineage: Eukaryota > Viridiplantae > Streptophyta > Pinopsida > Pinales > Pinaceae > Pinus > Pinus tabuliformis. The sequence goes on from CM062811.1 coordinate 1,082,579,959, forward strand.
AAAAGATAGAAAAGATAGATCAAAGCCTTATAATTCAGCCTCTTCGAGGGGGAAACCTCCTTTACATTACATAAATGAACAATTCTTGGATGATACAAATGACAAAACCTCCTTTCTATATATAGGAGTCTAAGGAGTCACAATATAATCCAGCCGACCTAACAATAATAATATAAAGCCACAAAAATAACAATAGAGGGATTCTATGGGGCATAGAAATAACAATATGGGGGTAATAGGGGCACAACAATATAAATAAGGGGTATAAATACAATAGTAATGGGGTAATCACTAGTATTATAGGGACCCAACAAAATGACCCCAAGTGAGGTGGAAATGGAAGATCATGAACTGCAAGATATTCTCGAAAGAGAACACCTAGATCTAGAAAGATTCTTGAAATAGGGGACCATGGGAGGGTTGGATTCACGACCTCAAGAGGATTTTAATAGAGTGTAGCAGCTTTTTCTATGGAGAACTCAGGCTAAATGGCTAGGAAGGAAAAGAAACCTCAAAAGACAGGACAATGACGGGGTGAAAATAATGAAAACCACATCAAGACTTGCTCCCAGAAACCCAAGAAAGAAAAGGGGCAGGAAAAAACAAAATGAGTTATTGATGGAATGTGGAAAACTGATGATAGATTCAGGTAAGATGAAAGATCTAACCAGCTACTCCTTTACAAATATTTCATAATGAAGTTCACATCATGGAATATTAGAGGTTTAGGATGTAAAAGGAAACAAAGGATTCTTAACAACAGAATAAAACAAGAAACTCCTGATATGATTTTTATTCAAGAAACTAAATATTCCATTCAAAATATAAGAGAAATACACAGTAAATGGCTCAATAGATATGAATTTCTAGAAGTCAAAGAAAACAAAATAGTAGGAGGCATTCTTACACTTTGGAACCCCAAAAATATTGGCATAGTCGATGCAGAGGCATCTAGGAATTATTTATCAGTGGTTATTCAGCCTGTGGGAGACAAGGAAATTTATTTAATCACAAATGTTTATGGCCCTCAGAGGCCCGATGATAAACTTAGGCTTCTTGCTTCTCTTGAGGATCTAAGAGATAGACATTCAGGAATACCTGGATTCTGGGCGGGGACTCTAACATGATCAAATCCTTGTCAGAAAAAAATGGAGGGACCAAAACTATAAGCAGAGACTCTATAGCATTTTAGAATTTTATAGACAACATGAAGCTAGTTGACACAAATACAAGTAATGGCCTCTTTACCTGGAACAACAAAAGAGGAGGAGAGTCTCAAGTAGCCTCAAAGTTAGATAGGCTCATAATCTCAGAGGACCTTATGCTCACAAGCCTTGATATGATAGTGAGAATTCTCCCCTTTGGTGGCTCGGACCATTGGCGTGTTCAATTTGAGTTTAATGGCATTGGAACCCCAAAGAATAGGTTTAATTTGAGGTTAATGGCATTGGAACCCCAAAGAACAAGTTCAATTTGAGGTTAATGGCATTGGAACCCCAAAGAACAGACCTTTTAGATTTGAAAATATCTGGCTCACCCGTCCAGAATTTATTAGCAACATTAAAAAATGGTGGAAAGAAGATCTGCATATCTAGGGAATGAGAATGATTCTATTACACAAAATATTGAAATACATCAAGCTCAGGATCAAAGATTTGAATAAAAATGAGTTTGGCAATATTTTTGAAGCGAAAAAAGTTGTTGAAAGAGAAATGCAAGAACTTAATCAAACCCTTATCATAGATGGCTTTGATGGGGAAAGAAATGAACAAGCCAAAAAGCATCAATAGGATTGGGAGGACTTCTGTAAACAAGAGGAAATATTTTGGAGACAAAAGTCAAGAATTCAATGGCTAAAAGAAGGGGAGAGAAACACAAGGTTTTTCCATAGATCTACAATGGAGAATAGGTCTCACAACAAGATCTCAACAATGAAGGACTGCAGAGGCCAACTTCTTAACATGCATAAAGATATAGAAGCTGTGTTGGTTCAACATTTTCAAAGCATAGCAGAGGAACCCATCTTAGATAGAACACAATTTATTAGGGATTTCATAAAGCACATTCCTAAGCTGGTAACAAGAGAAGATAATTACAATCTTAATAGGCCGGTGAATGAAGAGGAGGTTAGTGATGTCATCAAAGAAATGCAGAATGGAAAAGTGCCAGGCCCTGATGGTTTCAATGTAGATTTCTTTAAAGCATGCTAGAATATTGTCAAGCAATATATTCTGAATGTAGTGGAGGACTCCAGGAATAATAGAACCATATTGAAGATGCTCAATACATCCTTCATTTCCTTGATTCCCAAACAGGACAATGCTATGACTCCAGAAATATTTGGACCTATAGCTTTGTGCAATGTGGTGTATATGATAATATCCAAAATAAATTGCCAACAAACTTAAACCCCTTCTTCCTACTCTAGTTTCTGTGGAGCAAACAGGATATGTGGAGGGTAGACAAATTCTCAATAATATCATTCAAGCACATGAGGTGGTTCATTCATTAATGAGTAATAGGAAGGCAGGAATGATTATGCAATTGGTCCTAGCAAAAGCTTATGATAAGTTAAATTTGAGCTATATTAGGAAGGTCCTCCTAGCCTTTAGATTTGACCACAACTGGGTAAGATGGGTAATGGCCCTGGTGACTTCCTCTAGTTTTTCAATTCTAGTCAATGGTTCTCCATCTAAGACTTTTAAACGTTCAAGAGGCCTCAAGCAGGGAGATCCTCTCTCCCCCTTTCTCTTTATTCTCATGATAAAGGACCTAGACGAACCATCAAGTCCGATAAAGAAGCAAGTAATATCCAGGGCCTCAAACTTTCCGAGAACGGGTAGGCTTTGACCCATCAACAATTTGTAGATGATACCATGCTACAGGGAATTCCCGTGATCAAAGAAGCACTAGCTTATAAACATATTCTGAGTGACTTTGCTATGGCTACGGGTACTGAGGTAAGCCTCTCCAAATCAAAGATTTCTTTTTTAATACTAACATTGCTATTCAGCGGAATATCTCCATAATTCTGGGCTTTCAAAGAGATATACTACCTTCCAAATATTTGGGAGTACCACTTACAGACAAACCTCTGAACAAGACTGTTTGGGAGCGAGTGATTAATAAGTTGTAGGACAAGACTCGAAAATGGACAATCAGATCTTTGAACTTGGCAGGCCGACTGGTGCTAACAAAAGTTGTCCTTCAAACAATCCCCATATTCATGTTTTTAGCCCTTCTAGCTCCTAAATGAGTTATGCAACAATGTAGAAATATTCAAAGAGACTTTCTTTGGGGTAAAGGGGAGGAGAGGATGAAATGGGCCTTGGTAGCCTGGGTAACTATTTATAAACCTAGAAACCATAGAGGTCTTTGACTGGATGATCCTGAAGTGGTAAACAAAGTTTTAGGGGCAAAATTATGGTGGAGATGAATAAAAGATTCCAATGCTCTATGGGCTCGATTTTTGAAAGAGAAATACACTAGTAATTGGAAAAACAAGGACCACATAAGGATGTCTGGTACCATAAAAGGCTCCCACATCTAGAGTAAAGCTTGGTAGAATAGAGGCATAGTTCAAAAGAATAACTTCTGGGAAATTAGAGCAGGAGACCTGGCATGGTTTTGGGAGGATACATGGCAACAGGAACCTAAACTATTAAGAGAAGACTTTGTGGATCTCAAGAATGATACTAACACCAAAGGGTTACTAAGGGTAAAAGGTTTTTGGGAGCAAACAAACAGTGAAGGAAAATCGAGAACCTGAAAAAAAATGGAATACAGGGATGACAGCCCCTTGAAAGCAAAGATTAACGCTCTTATATCAATGTTGGATCAAAGTAAAATACTGATATCAGCTGATCATGACCAACTTATATGGGGTGATAATAATGAAGGCACCTTTAACCTTAAAGAGTCAAAGCGTTTAGCCCTAGAGCTTGATTCTACAGAACCGGATTAGGTTTGGAAGAATCTTTGGAATAACCAAGGATGGATGAAATCCAAACTGTTCATGTGGCTGGTACATCATAAGACAATTTTGACTTGGGAGAAAATCTGAAAGAGGAGCGTTTTAAGACCATCTAGATGTCAGCTTCGTGAGTCACAAGAGGAGACAATGGAGCACCTCCTCAATACCTGCATATTCACCTCCACGTTATGGGATGGCATTGCCTTAATTTTCAAACAAACAGACAAAGACAGAGGAAGTATTACCAATACCCTTAGCAACTGGAGAAGAAACTTCTCTGATTATGAAATGATAAACATAGCTTGGGCTTTAACTCCAAGCTTCCTAATATGGAATGTTTGGAAAGAGTGCAACAATAGAATCTTCAAAGATAAAAAAAAGTTCCTCCCAAAGCATCATGGAATAGATCTTAAGACAGCTTAAGGAGATGATTGGGACTTTAGTGCAAACATCCCCTAAAAATCCCCCTTCAAATGCTGATATGCAGATACTTCTTCAGTTGGGTATGCAAGGGCTTTTTCCTCAGGGTAAGATTGGGATGGTAAAGCACCCAGTCACCGAGAAAGACTTCTAGCATCCTCCCTCTCAAGGATTTATGAAATGTAACATAGATGGGGCCTCTAAAGGAAATCCGGGTATAGCTAGTTATGGTTGGGTGTTAAGGGAAGGGCCACGAAAAATATAGCAGAGCTTATGCACTTGAGAAATGTTTGGAAATCCTGAAGCATGACAATCTTTAGAATATCATAATTGAAGCTGATTCTGAGCTGATCATCAATTCGGTCAAGAGAATTTGTTATGGTTCGGGTTCGAAAAAGGTCTCGAGATGCTGGAGGCTGCTTCAGGTATATCAAAGACTTCATCTCCACCTTTAGAACATGAGAACCTTAAGTTTCACACATGTGCGAAGGACGACCAATAAATTGATAGACATACTTGCTAATAAAGGGGCTGTCTGCACTAAAAGTAGAAATAAGTATAGATGGCAAGAGGTTCCACAGGGCAGATTGACAGATGATTGTCTCAATCAGGCAAATGAGGACCAAGCGGTATATTAAAACAGAGACTATCAACAGTTGCAGAGGCTAGGTTTAGAAAATACACATTTAATATGAAGTGGCTTTCCAGAGGTAATTTTGCAAATGGTACGCAGGCCTTAGCTAGCTTTTTCAGCCCAAAACAGCTCAGACACAGAGTTCTTGGGGGGAAGTTGTTCGATAGCCTGAGGTTTTTTGCTAAATCTTCTCTTAATACAGATCATCTCAGTTTTTCTTGGTGGAAAGAGGGGATGAAGAGCATTCAGTTAGAAGGTACAACAGAATCCCACCTTAGGTACATAATTGGTGGCATTGGTTACAATGAACTGGCGTGGTTGGTCTACAGGTTTTCAGGTGCTCGGACGACGGGAATCCCTCCTGGTTTTCTTCATAAGAAGACTCCTCTCTTTTGTTGGATCAAGCGACTGAGGACCAAGGGTGGAGAGTCAAATTGCAGTTCGATGGGTTCAGGCCAGAGTCTTTGCTTCCTCAATGGACTCGAAATTTTCCTCATAACAACCTGATGTGTCAATACCACCCTCAAGGTGGTTTATAGATTATCAAAAGCTCTCAACATTGGGAGTGGTTTCACTGATTTGAGCCTGATGCCACTCAACATGCAACATGTGGCTATAGTAGGAGAGAGAATACCACCCTCATCGGGTGAGTATTCTCTGGGCTTATTTTCCATCCGATATGTTCCTCAACCATTGGATCTGGTGAGGCAAATCAACGGCCCAGATGCATCATGCAGGTTGGTGAGTCTAGGTCTGAGGCATGTCTCTCGGTTATCGTCCGTGCATGTCAAGCTTTATGGTGGGCTCCAAGGAATTTCGGGCGGGCCACATATGCATGGTTTATTCTCCTTTTGCAAACCTAAAATCTAAATAGCTACAGGTTTTATTCCTTTTCAAGTTCGGTTACAGCTCCATATTGGCTGGTTTTCTTTCACTCCGTTGTAACGGATTATAATGCATATGTTTTGTGAATGACCTTTTGTTAGGGAATTGTACCCTTGTTTCAATGGTTTAGCCTTTGGTTGGTTACCCCAGACCCTGGGGGGGGAAGTTTTTTTTTTCTATGTTCCTAGTTTCCTCTGGGTTGATTGTAATTTATGTAATTAATTCTTTTCGTTATTCTAAATAGAAGACACGACTGTGCATTAGTAAAAAAAAAGAATGCACTATTTAGCGTCAATTAGGAGCGCACTCATTGTTGTTTAGAATTGCACCCTAGGTTAGCACACTCCTTCTTGTCAAGAGATGCACCCTCTTGCCCTCATGCATGCGCTTTCAATGATTGCATGGTGAGCACACTCCTAGAAAATAGGAACCCACTCCACTATAATTAACCAACTCACTCCTGATAGACAAGTGGCGAGCATGCATGGACTTGTTTTCATGTTAATCTAAAAATAATCAGCCCAATTAATCATTTTTTCACACAATCCTACTCAATTTGTGTTGAGCACATCTCTTTGCATTTAGGAGCTCCTCACCGATCTTCATAACAAGTTTTGTAGGTTTTAAACCTCTACAAAAATTACTTTCACATGAATTCTAAAAATAGGAAATAAATAATGATGAGAATATAAAACAAATATACAGGGGTTTTCCCCTAGATCCCAAAATTGGGACTACCAGATTTATTTTTCATTATGTTCCTTTCAATGTAACAATACATATATATACATGTCGAAGCATTTATAAACCCTAATCAATTAACCCTATATTGGAACATAACCATACTTCCCTTCACCAAATCTACAAAATACCATGGTTAGAAAACCATCATGCTCAAAACCATGTGCAAAACCCATGCAAAAAACCATAGGTACATCCGCCCACCTAATATAGGGTCCAAAAAAAATAATCTCGGGGCACTGCCTTGGATGCCATGCAGAGGGGCTATCACCCCCATCAAACCCCTTGACAGGGTGGGTTGTGCCCCCTCTATGAACCCCCTGCTATGCCCGATGCAATGAACAAAGGGTGTCTTCCACCCCCCAGTGTGTGCAACTACTCGTGGAAAGAATATAACACACACTCAAAAAGTTTTGCATGTCACTTTTCTAGTTTTCTTTTGTAGTTTTTTATGATGATTTTGTTTTCTTTTTTCATGCTACAATCCATTTTAGCTTCTTTGTTGGTGTCTTTACCCATTCATCTGATTACGAGTGTCATTTCTCTATTGTAAGTAGTTATCTTGTGAATATTTGTATTTTGCGACCCTTTAATCTTCTGGTCATGATTACAATAGAGCCTATAACTACTTGCAATCCATCCCTATTAGTAATATTGTGATTTTATCTTATTGTTGGTCTTTGTTTAGCTGATTTTGTGTCATTTCAAGCAAGAGCAAACTTCTGGAAAGGAATGCCCCACTTTCTTGGAAAATTGTGCCCAAAAAACCAAGTTTTCGTTCAAAGTGAACTCTGGAGAGACAAGCCATCATTGTATTCAAAACTTGCACCTCCCTTGAGGGCATGGCACATCAACAAGTAACATCATGCTCCCTTGATCACTAATGGTGTTCCCTGTGCCATCCTTGGTCACTCTTGAGCACACAATGCATTGGGAAGGCTGAAGCCTGACCCCTTGAACAATAAGCTTGTGCCTTATGCCCTATTTGGATTTTCTTGAGCACATAACACATAAACAAGCATCAAAAAGTCCTCCTCTAGCCTTGAGCCTATGCCATGCATCCTTAAGGTGCCTCTCTCCCTTTCGTGGAGTGCATAGCACATCCTAAAGCCTCATTTAAGGCTTGTCACATCAATGTTGCTCTAATATGTGCCCTCCTTTCTATTTATGCATTTTTCCCTCGTAAGAAAATTGTTTAAGTTATCTTGTCTTATCTTTGATAGGCCTATGCTCTCAACTACATTCAATTTCCCTGTTAACATAGTCTATTGAATAATTCCTTGTAATAGATAGGAAATTTCTTGAAGCTAATATTTTATCGTCATTAGTGTAGTTCCAATTGCAGGTGTTCCAACTCTAAGTCACATTACCTGCTCATTGTTTGTTGGAACAATTCCTCCCACTACCCGTCGAGTTACCTCAAAAGAAGTTTCAGGATCAAGTATTAAAGAGATAGTGGAAGTCACAAATCTTGCAGTTCCAATCCTTACATATACACAATCCTTCATAGACAAATATGTTGAAGTCTCATGGAGGAACATTAAGGATACATTCATGCAAAAGAAGTTCCCTGAGGATTTGAAAGACAGGGAAGTCTATATCAACATTAAGCAGTCCAAGATACACAATATTACATGCAAGTTTCCAGTGATGCCTTATGCAAAGGACATTGAGTACATCCTAATACAAATGGATAATAAAAATATGTGGCAAGCACATAACCACTTTCACTATAAAGCACCAAATTTGTATTATCCATATGTGATATTATCTACTATAAAACCAACCAAATGAACTTCCTTCCTTCACATATTTGTAATTCCTGAGATCAAATAATTCTTCAAGTGATGGAGCTTTTTCAAAACCTGTTCACATCCTTCATATTTGATTTGGATGGAATTTTTCACCAAATCAAGCCACTCATTCCACTATCCTTTTGATAATTTCAACCTTGATCACTTTCTAGAGGCCCCACAACTTGTCTCAACCTTTTTCTAGAAAATTTTGACAATACACTCCACCAAAAGAAAATTAATTCCAAAGGAGAGCAAGAAATCTGGATAAAAACTCATAAATTCTCTCAGTCGCATGCACAGGCATGGAAAATATTGACTAGAATATCTGGTCACTCACATGGGCTTGTCCTCCAAGTGACTAGATTGTTTCAATCACTCTAATGAGCCTCCATCAATGAAATTAGGGCAGAGCATAGGATGAAATGAGCTATAAACCATCCTTCCAAACTCATCTTGACAATAGGAACCCAGCTGCATAACTCAACAATACTCTACAGACCTTCTAAGTCTTATGACATCATTTTACATCAACATGATAGCCCTCAACAAGTGTACAATAGACTCAGGATGATACATAGGAACTCATGAGTACATACATTATCAAGTAACATAAATGGAAACACAAATAGGCCAACAAACTCCCCCTTTACCAATGATGTCAACATGTAGCTTCTGAAAAATAAATATGACAATTACATACAACAATATGAAGCTGAGTACATACACAACTCACTCTCTCCCCCCTTTGACATCAATGGCAAATGCTTTTACATGGCAAGAAAAATTACATAACAATAATGTGATACATGGCCAAAAATGAAGTACTCCCCCTGAAGAGGTGCAAAAAATACTCCCCCTAAGTTGTTGAACATTCTCCCCCTAAATATATATGAGACCACACCATCTTGAAGAAGAAATATACATGAAGAAGAAATTCATCTTGAAATGAAGCAAGAAGAAGTAAGTAATCAATTCATAATGCCTGGAAAAGCATGCAACCAACCAATATACACCCATTCTCCAAATTTTACAGCTGAAATTTCTCTTGGTGGTTGCCATATGACAGTGGAAAACTCCATGAGAAACTCCTCAATGCCTTCGAAAAGGCACAACACTCATCTTCTCTCTAAGATATTCAAAATTCTCCCTTGGAAGTGGCTTGGTGAACATGTATGCAATTTATTCATTTGAAGCTATATATTCCAACTTCACAACCTTGTTGAGCACTTGTTCTCTTAGAAAATGATATTTGATTGGTATGTACTTGGTCTTGGAATGAAGAACCGGATTTTTGGAGATGCTTATTGCACTTATGTTCTCTACCATGATGGGAATAGGGTATTTGTATTGAGCATGCATATTTTGAAGAGTTTGTTTGAATAATAAAATGTGTGTGTAACATGTAGCTGTGGCTATATATTCATCTTCACCAGTGGATAAAAAGATGGAACTTTGTTTCTTTCTTTCCTAAGAAGCTAAAAACTCTCCCAAAAAGTGAGTTGCTCCTGAATTACTTTTCTTGTAATCAGTACTACCAGCCCAATCAACATAAGTAAAAGTAATCAAATTGAAGTTTTTACGTTTGGGATACCATAATCCATAATCAAGAGTTCCTCGAAGGTATTTGAATATCCTCTTTACAACATTAAGATGAGACTCAAGTTAGGATTAGCTTGAAATATTCAGACCAATCCTTCAACTTGCATGATATCAAGCCTAGAAGCAGTTAGATACAATACACTGCCAATCATGGAATCATACATGGACTAATTTACCTCTGGTGATTCATCATATTTACTCAATTTACAACTGGTAACCATAGGAGTCCACATTGATTTGCAATCTTCCATGCCAAATTATTTTAATTTTTCTCTAAGATACTTTTATTGAGAAATAAGATTTCCTTTTTCACCTTGAATAACTTGATAACCAAGAAAGAAAGTAAGTTCACCCCACATTGACATTTCAAATTATTTTTTTATTTCTTGGGCAAATGTTTGGCCCATATTCTCCAAATTTCTCCCAAAAATAATATCATATACATACATAACAATTATTAGAAAATGATCATCTTCAAATTTGATATATAAATTGATGTTTGTGTATCCCTTTTTGAAGCCTTGCTATTGTAGATGTTTGTCTAGCATTGCATACCATGCTCTTGGAGCTTGGTTCAAGCCATAAGGAGCCTTTTATAAGCTTCACCCTAGATTCTCATCATAACCCAATAAGAAAGCTTCAAGCTACTCTATATAAACATCCTACTCTAGAACACCATTCAAGAAAGATGACTTTACATCCATTTGATAAACTTTAATTTTATTGTAGCATGCAAAGGCCAAAAAAATTCTTATAGCATCTAATCTAGCTATAGTTGCAAACTTTTCATCAGAATCAACACCTTCTACTTGAGTACACCCTTTGCACATAGGTCATGATTTGTTCCTTACCACTTTGCCTTCTTCATCTAGCTTTTTCTTGAACACCCACTTGGTTCCAATGAATTTTTTGTCCTTCAACCTTGGCACAAGCTCCCATGTATATTTCTTCTCAATTTTCTCTAATTATTGATTCATTTCTTTGACCCAATGTTGTTCTTCTTTGGCCTCATGCTTTTGGGCTCTATTTGAGATAATAGTGAAAAATATGCTTGATTGCAGTTATCCAATAACTTCCCCCTTGTTTGCACTCCAAGCTCTTTGTTTCCAAGAATTTGAATTTCCAGGGGCTTCTTTTTTATGTGACTTGGTGGAGACTTCTTTCAAGTGGAGGTCTTTCTCTCTTCTTCCTCTTATTCAAAACTTTCTTGTTCCTTATATTCTATGAAATCATGATCAGCTGCAACATCTTTAGAATCATTAGATTTAGGCAAATATTCATCAACAACAATATCAATCTCTTCGATTACCTTATTGGTTCTCTTGTTGTAGCATTTGTATCCCTTTCTCCTGGAGGAATAGTCAATGAATATACCTTCATCGACTCTTGGTTCGAACTTGCCAAGTTTGTCTTCCATCCTCTTGATGTAGCATTTGCTCCCAAATATTTGGAAGTGGTAAAATTTTCTTGGTCTTCCTTTCCACAACTCATATGGAGTTTTGTCACTATTGGTCCCAAGAATAAATCTATTGGCCAAATATGCTATTGTTTGAGTTGTTTCTCCACAAAAATTATCTGATACAGCATCTTCATCCTTTTTCTCACTCGTTCTAGTTGCAACAAAATTTGTTTAATTTTCTTTTCTTTTCAAAGAATCTTCATAAATGGTACTTAGTTGATATTTGACATTTTAAAGAGGAGGCTTAAACCCCAAACCAACTTTTTCCTTCTATATTTTGCAAGGTTTTTGATCCCTTGACAAATTTCTGATTTAGGCATGCTTTAGTTTTTGCTTTTGATAGATTGGTCCTTAATGCAACAATGTATTCCTCAAGTTTAGGAAAATTCTCTTTATATTCTTCTAGCTAATTGGTGAGCACATTCTCATCTATTTTCTCTTCTTCCAATTATCTCTTTAAGAAAATGATGTATTTTCATGAGTGCATGCAATCAGAGCTCCTCCAATATTCTACTTCAAATATTCATTTTCTTTCTCCAACTCGGCTAGATTATTTTGTTGAACCACAATTTGTTGCAGCAAATTTTCTTTGAATTTCTCAAGCTCATCCAAGTGGATCCTCAAAGAATTATCAACCAAAGAGGGTTTATTCCCCTTTAGTTTGTTTATTTCCTCCTTCAACAACTTATTTTCATTTCTAGCTTTGCTTAGTTCATCAAGTGTAGTAATGAGCTCACCTCCATAATCAATTTCTCCATCCTCAAGATTTGATTCATCTTTGGACTCAAGGGCCATAATAACACATTCATTGTGCTCTTCTTCTGTTGATGAATATTTCTCACTGTTTTCATCTGAAATATCACTTTCATCTTTGGAGTAGTAACTCCTTGCCTTTTGATATTTAGTTTTTTTAAATTTTAGGGTTTATTCTTGCTCTTCATATGCTTCTTCTTTTCCTCCTTTTTACCTCTTTTATGTGGAAATTTTGCAACAAAATGTCCAACTTATCCACATTCAAAACACTTGAAAGTAAGCACACCTTTATACTTTCTAGTAGTTCTCTTTAATTTATTGGAAAAGTGAGAAAATTATTCATTAAATTCACTACTAGAGTATTATTCTTCTTCCTTGATTTTCTTTGGAAGTTTCTTAAGCTTTTTGGTAATATCCTTAACCTTCTTGGAGGCCTTGAATGCAGCGTCACTAGATTCATATTTCTCTTCAGTAATGTGCATCTCATAAGTTGTAATAATTCCAAGAAATTTATCCATAGTGAGAGTGCTCAAATCAAGCATTTGCTCAATAGCATAAACCTTGGGGCTAAATCTTGTTGGTAAAGACCTCAAGATTTTTTGAATAATGACTTCATATTAAAATTTTAAATCTATAATCTTGATCAGATGGATCACTGTTTCAACTCTTTTGAAATAATATGCAATAGTTTCATCTTCCTTCATTTTCAATCTCTCAAACCTCATCTTATAGGTTTGGAGGTTCTTCACCTTCTGATCACCTTTATAGCGATTCTCAAGTTTGTCCCAAAATTCTTTAGTTGATTTGCAATGAATGACTTTTATCATCTCATTCTCACTAAGTGATGCAATGATGGTGTTTATGGCTTTGGAATTGTTTTAATACCTCTTATTGTCATCAGGGTCTAAAGGAAGAACATCAAGAACAACATATCCAGACACCAAAGTAGAGAAGACATCAACACCTAAACTATTGGGTGTGGAGCCTTACTATCTTCTTTATTCAGAGGTATCACCACATTGGACCCTAGTTCGCAATGTGGTGGTAATTCCATTACCACCCATAAAATGTACATTTCCATGGGGGTCTGGGGGGGAGACAACAATTATTTGGATCCCTCCTGGCAAGGGATCGGGGGTAGTGCCCCTGAAGCTAAAAATAGATGTAAAATTACCTTGTAAAATGTTGTAATTTCGTAGTCAATCTAGGTCGTTCATTAGGCCGAGATCTAACGGTAGAAGTTATCTTTAGTTTAGGGTTTTTTCCCTAGAAGGAAACCCCTCACTATATATGAGGGAATTGTATTGTGTCTATAAAAAATATATGTATTATGAGGGAGAAAGAGAGAGGAGATTGTGTGAGAGCGAAGAGGGAATTACATTGGATCTGTTGTAGGTTGTATCTCTTCATTTTGCTGGATAATATAAAAGGAAGGACTGGTTATTTCTCCATGGACGTAGCCAAAATTGGGTGAACCACGTATATTTGTGTCTCTCTTGTTTTATGTGTTTTCTATGTTTATATTCTGCAATATGTTTTATGTGTTCCACTGCTCTGTAATATATAATTTCCCAACATAAACTCATGAGGTGCCCCTCCATTCTCATCTTCCATAACTTGTAATTTTCACCATAAAAAAATGGAACTTTCACATCATGTCCAACCATTGTCCCTTCTCAAATTCTCCTTTTAGCGATCAATTTGTAGCAAAGGAGTTGGCTTTGATACCAATTGTTAAGCAAAAGTAACACTGAGAGCGGGGGTTGAATCAGTATTATGGAAATAATAAAATTATTTCTACAAATAAAACTTATTCAGAAATTAACTACAATAAGATATATCAATATCATGTACATGAAAAACAAAAATTCTCATCACATGTAGACACTTGGATTTTGGGAGGAAAAACCCCCCTCTAGGGAAAAAAAACCACCAAACTATTTTCTACTTCTTCTTATTATCTATTGCTTCAAAATATTGTCATTTACAATACATCAACTAGCCACCACTAGCAATGGAGCACCCACCCCTTGAATGAAATGATAAATGTTGGCCACAACCAACTTGGAGCACCCACTCCTACAATAGACAATTAACATGCACTTAGCTTGAAGCCCCCCACTCTAAGTACAAACAATTCTGCTACATGAAAATATGATTTAGAACTGAAAGTATTGTTGCATAATCAAAACATGCAACAAATAAGCACACTCACACAGGCACAATTTCACACTCCAATTCATAGAAGAAATCTCTCCACACACACTCTCCAAACTAATATTCAATGTTTTCCCACAACTATGAAACACTTCTGAAGAATAATCTCTAAAGGACACTGCAATCCTAAAACTTGGAACTCACTGCAAAATTCATTGGTTGTCCACTAGTAACTCATGCACACTCACTCACTCACACTACTAGAGAACAAACCAAATGAATTTCCTACCTTCACATATTTGTAATTCCTGATATCAATTAATTATTAAAGTGATGGAGCTTTCCCAAAACCTATTCACATCCTTCAGATTTTATTGAACTAGAATTTTTGACCAAATCAAGCCACTCATTCCACTAGCATTTTGATCATTTCAACATTGATCACTTTATAGAGGCCCCACAACTTATCCCGCCCTTTTTATAGAAAATTTGTACAATAAACTCTGCCAAAAGTAAATTAATTCCAAAGGAGCACGAGAAATCCAAAGAAAAAATCATAAATCCACTTGCTTGCATGCACAGGCCTGGAAAAAATTGACTAGAAGATTTGGTCGCTTGCATGGGCCTGTCATCCAAGCGAATGGACTGTTTTAGTTGCTTTGATGAGCCTCCATCCATGCAGCCATGGCAGAGTATAGGTTGAAACAACATATGCATCCCTCAAACTTGTGCTAGAGATATAAGCCATCCTTCCAAACTCATCTTGACACCAAGAATCCAACTTAATACCTCAACAAGACTCTACATACATCATCAACTAGACCTCTAGCACACATGTAACTCAGCTTCAGATGAGGCCTTATTACCTCATGACATCTCTTCTAAAAACCTTCTAAGGCTTATGGTAACATTTTACATCAACATGTGACATAAATGGAAACAGAAATAGGCCAACAATATTGTATGATATTGAATATTTGTTTGCTGCATTAGATGACACATATATCAGATGCTTTGGATGCCAAACATCTCCTCATGTTATGCCATGGTATGTGACCAACAATGTGGTATTGCAAGAAGTTTCATATCAGCTCAATAACATATTTTCTGGACTTATTCATAGAAATAATAAGGCACCTTGGCCCAATTTCCCTTTGAGGATTGGACTATATGAGTTGAAAATCCTTAAGGAAGTATAAGTTGAAATTGAAGAACCCAATCACCTTCTTTTTGGAACTCGGTATTTGCATGGAAATGATCCCAGTAAAGTATACAAACAACATTGTGATGGGCTATATGAAACCTGGGGATATGTACCAATAACCATTATAAAGGATGAAAAGGTTAAGAATTGGTACAATGCATTGAATAAGAATCACCTAGGAGATGAGGCAGGTCCCCCCCCTGAATTCTAGAAATTTAAGGTGTACAGATGTAGGAGGAACCACAAGCAATAACTACTCAAGAAAGAATTGCAGCTCCTAACAAAACGATTAAGCATGATCCAACAACAGAGAGTAGAAAAAAGTCGATGTTTAATCCATTAAGAAAAGGTGATATTGAGGTCGAATGAGAGAAGAAAATATTGGAGGCAAAGATATAGAAAGAAGATGAGGATAAGAGGAAGCACAATGACCTACATAGAAAAAAACAAGAAGAAGAGGAAGAAAAAAGAAGAATATAAAAAGAGAATCAAAAGCACTCATAGGAGGAGGAAGGCACACAGAGGCTAAAAGAAGAATAGATGACCCAGGAGATAGAAGTAAAATTGGAAGAAGGGGATGCCATTGATACCATTGATGATGAACAAGGAACTCCATCATAACCTCCTCTTATAGGTGGCCATCTCCCATTTAACGATATGGGAGTTACACCTCCATTAGAAGATAGGTTCATGGATGTGTGTAGCGTAACTTTTGATCAACTAAAGAAGAGAGTCGTGCAAGAAATATAAAGATACTTATCAAATGATCCTAAACATACAATCTTGGTATCCACTAAGAAGGTAATAGTTCCTAATACCCGAAGAACCCTCAAGTAGTTATGGAAGCTAATGTTGCTTATGTGACAATAGTACAAAAAACCTTAGAGTATCTTATGAGTGAGAATGCACAATTGAGGAAGAAATTAGCTGCAGCAAAGCTACAAATAGATCACCTCACCATAGAGAATCAACAACTGACCTCTAGTGGTCTCAACATCAATTAATTTCAGGTAGATATGCTTAAAGAAATAGGGAAAATGAAGGACACTATGGTGTAGTTGTACAATGAGATGATTCTCTTGCATGAGACGGTGGCACCCCATGTAGGAATACAAAAGAAAGCTTAATAAATCCTGAAGCTCCTGAAGGTTGCAAATAAAGTTATTGATCTAATACATGAGTGGGATGTCAAGAACCCAGATGTTCCAAAGAAATTGTGTTACAGGTCTATTTGGGCACATCACTCCCATCATTTATATCAATACTTTTAGGGCTCATCAAACCCTAATTCAGTTGCTACATGCCCTAGACAAGTCATTATTTTGAATGCCTCCTTCCCTGAAAATTTCCTGTCCTAAAGCCCTCTAGAAATGCCTGCTTGAAGGACCAGCACAGCCTTGGTCAGGGGTAAATGTGCTTCAGTGTAGGTAGGCCCATGTAAGGGTGCATTTCAATGCACTTAGGCCCACTTTGACCTGCGCTTTGTGAGATCGAGTGAATTCTTCATAGGGATCTAGGAATATTCTTATCTTCTGGAGCATTCTAGAATATTCCCACACTTATCATCTCTTATGAGTTCAAAATTGCGTAGGGAATGAGTTAAGTAACCTCCTATCCTCTCATCCCTCCCTCAATGGAAGCTAACTCTAAGTTTGGAAGGGCATTCAATACCCTCACTTATGACCAAACCACCACCACTTTCCTATAAATTGAGCACTCATGTAAGTTATCAAGGGATAGACTTTGAGAATTTGTAAGGAGATACTATTGGCATGAAGTTTGAGATTGTAAGCAAGTATTGTTATGTTGCTAGAGTGTTGTGCTTTTGATGTGATGTTGGTTGGAGCTCAAGCTGGAGGAGTGACAATGGATCAAACTTCATGGTTGTAATTCTCCCTTCTACTTAATAAAGTTGTTTACACATTTTCCCATATTCTTGTCTTTATGTATGAGGATTATATGTGTAAATTCTTTTGATTCCATTTGCTTATAGTAGATATATCTCTTGGTTTGATTCATTTTTGTCCTCTATTTATGATTATAGGTACTTGTCAAGCGATTAAGTTTGAGAAGGAGCGAAGGGAGCCATACAAAGGAGACAAAGGGAAAGTGAAAGATAACAAGTAGGTCCCTTATCTTATTTATCTTCTATAGAAAAATGATACAAACTTTAAATCTATTGTTCTAGGTGTAGCTACCCACCTAGGGAAATTGTATTTATCCGTAGATGCAAAATTCCACATAACAAATTGGCGACTCCACTGGGGAACGATCATCATTCCTGGTATTTTACCTTCATCCTAGTACACCCTAGTAGACTTTACTTACTTCCATTGATCTTGTTTCAACCTTTTTGAAGTGTTTCTTGGTAAAAATTATGCTTGAAAGCCCCTAGGATGGCCTCTCTGGCACTAGTGCAGGCTTGGTCAAGAGACAGAGTGTTATAGATCACCCTTGGCTTGAGGATAGTGCTTTGAATCACACTATCTACCATTAAGGGCTGCGCTGATCCTCCTTAGGTCAAAATCCCTCCTTTTACTTGATTTTCCGCAAATTTCCTTCTATTTGAGCTTGATGAAAGATTAATGATTGTTGTACTTTTGAAATCAATTTGTGTTTCCTCTCCTAGCCCTAATTTGGCCTTGATTTTTCAGTGTTTCTTAAATGGTTTCTTTATCACTATCAATTCATTGCCAAAGTTAGTTTATAGTCGATAAATATTTGTTCAAAAGGAAGTGTCATAAAAGTATTCATTTCTTTCAAAAAGGAACTATCGTAAACTCTTCGTTCTCACAAAAAGATTGAATGGTTGTATGTGCATTAGTTTCCTATTGTTCATCTCAACATTAAGGGAATTGAAAGGAAAAACTTACATTGTGCATTGAAAAGTTTGTGTGTGCTCATATGAATAGTTTAGGGAAATTGCATTAGATGTGCTATTTGTTCTTTGATTGAAAGAATCTAATTTCTCTATCCCTACTAGCTATGATTGTCATTGTTAATTGAATGAAAGAATGTTTCTTATGTTAGTTTCATTCTAGGAGTGGAAAACATACATCACGTGGTGAACCTTGAAAGGTAAATTCTTAAGAAGATCAACTTAAAAGTTATCTCAATTACCTAATGGAACATTGTAACTTAACGGAAAACATTTGGAGGTTCTAGGCTAGAGATGTGTTCTAGCATCGTAAAACATAGTAGCTGTCGCTAACTTGTCTAGGATATATTTCAAGTGTGATACCTCATTCCACGTACACGAGTATATCGTAGCTCATCCACGTACCTTTGGGTATATAGAGCGGTGTTACAGTACATAAAGTATAAAGGAATTCTCTCATTGTGCGGTTTCACATTAGACAACGCTAACACGGATTGGGCCTCCACATACTTTTAGGTATATAGGGGAGGACTACATTAGGTTTCTATACATCCTTAGGTAACCGAGTCAGCCACCTTGTACACTGTGATACATCAAACACAACATTTGGGAAGATTGTCTACCCATACTTCTCGGTTCACCGGGAGGTATTCTGCAATTCATAGTTACTTGGTAACCCTTTTTCCTAGATTATCCCTCTTTTGTTTTGTTGTTATTTTGATTAAAATTAAATTAATTAACCATGGATAACATCCTCCACGTCACTCCTTAGTTGATATTAGGTTGAGACATATGGCAACAACTTTGAAGACCATCGATCAAGGAATTCCTTTTGATGGGAATCCTAGTCCTTTTCCTCCTTTCAGAAATATTGGTGCTCCTTATATGGATACATTATTCCTTCCAAGACTTACCGTTGGCATGCTAGTTTGGTTGTTTTCAACCTCCTTGGTTCAAAATATCTTGATTTCCCCGCAATTGAGTACTCCTCCAACTGGACAAAACCAACCTCTAGTTGATCCTAAAGTTGACCCTTTGCCTTCTTCCTCAGTTTTTTCTTCCTCCCCTTCTTCCACTTCACCTGATGAAAGTATTGACACTAGTAACCAGGTCACTAAGAAGAAGAAGAAGAAGAAAATTTAGCAGGGGGCAACCAAGCAACCATTTCTTTGAATGCAACTTCTGATGAGAAACCATTTGATAAGCCTCACAAAGTTCGATATCGATGCAAACTTTGTATGGAAAACCATCTTCTTCGAAATTGTCTAGGTATTCCTCAGGTCTTAGAAGAATGGTGTTCTCGTTCACAACATCCTGTGCCATCAACTTCTGTAGATCATGCTGGTGACACACCATCAATTAGTGGTAGTAAAGTTCATGGAAAGAAGGGTAAAGCTAAGCTTCCCTGTAGGTTATGTGAAGGGAATAACCCCATTCACCTTTGTCCCTATCTGGATGAAGCCAAAAAAGTGTCGGATAATTGTCATGCTTCTTCACAGCAACTTTCATCTGGTTACAGGAGACTCTCCCTTAATCCTTCACTAGTTGATGAAGTGACTAACCCAAATCAATCGTCAGTCAAAACCACTCTCTCTGAATGTGAATCCCATGAGTCTATACCTAACCAATCACAGGTCAAGGAAACAGTCGACCCGATTTCACCTTTAGTTAATTGTACCTTTTCTGAAGAGAGAGAATATGGTACCACTCAGGGTTTTTTTGTTTCTTTAGATTCCAATGAGCTTGGGGGAAATCATCCTGTTCCATCAAGGCAGGAGGAAAATCCTCCCACTCTCGTAACTCAAGGGGTTAATTCTACCATTTCTACGGTACCCCATATAAGTAGTCTGGTCACTTCCTTCGATTGGAATCGACTGACAAGATGTCGTCTTCCTTCTTATGTGCCTTTCTAGATCATAGTATAGGTTTGTAATATGGTTGTTCCTCGCACTATTATAGATGAAGGTGCATCAGTGAGTATCCTTTCCTCCACTGCTTGGTAAGCACTCTGTTCGCTGCCACTTATGCCTGTTACCTAGAATCTATTGGCTTTTAACAAAGGAACCAGTCAACAATTAGGGATCCTTCCTCAGTTGCCTGTTACTATGGGAGGAAAATTTGTTTATCTTAATTTTATGGTAGTCCCAATCCCTTTAGATTACAATTTACTTCTTGGGCGCGACTATGTTTATGACATGGGAGATATTGTTTCAACACTCCTTAAAGTGATGTGTTTCCCACATGAAGGAAAAATTGTCACCATTGACCAGCTTTTATTTCCCGGTACAAATATGGCTTCCAGTCAACCGTCTTCCCTAAATGGTCTTTTTGTCCCAATGGTATCTTTCCCACCACGGGTTAATTATGTGGCAACCTGTTCCATGCCTACATCAACTGACGATCAATTACATGATGCTATACATTGTGTACTAGGGCATTGGAACCATATCTCGGATTCCTTGTTACGAATCCCTTCCAGAGCATTGTTCTCCCATCTGATGAGAACCTCTTAGAAGTCATGACCTCTTATGGGTCGTGAAAAAGGAATATGAGGATAGTTCCTCGTCTTGTGTCAACCTCCTTAAAAAATTAAACAAAGGGTATGAGGATAGTTCCTAGTCTTGTGTCAACCTTGTTCAAAAATGAAACAAGGGGTATGAGCATAGTTCCTTGTCTTATGTCAAGCTCGTCAAAAAATGAAACAAGGAATATGAGCATAGTTCCTTGTCTTGTGTCAAGCTCGTTAAAAAATGAAACAAGGAATATGAGGATAGTTCCTTGTCTTGTGTCGAACTCATTAAAAAATGAAACAAGGAATATGAGCAAAGTTACTTGTCTTGTGTCAAGCTCGTTAAAAAATGAAACAAGGAATATGAGGATAGTTCCTGGTCTTGTGTCAACCTCATTAAAAAAATGAAACAAAGGGCATGAGCATAGTTCCTTGTCTGGTGTCAAGATCGTTAAAAAATGTAACAAGGAATATGAGGATAATTCTTTTACTGTGTCAACCTCATTAAAAAATGAAATAGGTCCCATGAGCAAAGTTCCTTGTCTTGTGTCAATCTTGTTCAAAAATGAAACAAGGAATATGAGGATAGTTCTTGGTCATGTGTCAACCTCATTAAAAAATGAAACAAAGCGCATGAGCATAGTTCCTTGTCTTGTGTCAAGCTCGTTAAAAAATGAAATAAGGAATATGAGGATATTTCTTTTACTATTTCAACCTCATTAAAAAATGAAATAGGTCCCAAAGCATAGTTCCTTGTCTTGTGTTAAGCTCAGTAAAAAATGAAACAAGGTCCCCTGGAGAAAATTTCCAATTCGAGTCTTTGAGTAGATCTCATAAAATCCTAGTCAAGTCTTTCAACTGATCTCGTAAATGAACCTTCATTCCATCCACCTGATAGCCACAAGTAGTCTACTTAGGTGAATGCAATGAAGCTTGGGGGGCATGCACTTAGTCTCGAGTCATCATGCTGGGGGCATGTAAACCAAATCCAAGCATAGTTTCTCATTTCAAGCTTGTGTAAACATGAAACTAAATTCAAGCATGATTTTTCATTTCAAGCTTGTGTAAACATGAAACTGAATCCAAGCATAGTTACCTATGGTTCAAGCTTGTGTAAAAGTGAACCCATCTCCATTTTAACCCTTGTGATTTCCATTCTATCAACCTCTTCTGTTAGATGAGCCTTGGGCTTTCTCCTTCCATCGTCACTATCTGCTTGACCGATCATATGCTTTCACTTGGCTTTTTACGTTTTATGAGCAACAATTTCAATGAGTGGTCTTATTAGCCAGCCTCTTCACATAAATCAACATGTTTTGAGAAGTTCCAACATCACTAGAACTAGTTTCTATCCTAGACTACACTCATTCCTCTAAATGGAGTCCTCTTTAAGCTCTTTTCAGACTCCCGAAATATGAAAAGATTGTCGATCACTTTTCCTTTTCAGCTCGTTAATGGATTGGAAATGACATCTACTTAGTATAAGTTTAACCCTTTTCCACACTGAGATAGATTATTTATGAGAAAGGAATACGTTGATCGAACATGGTCAATAGGTTCTCTCTTGTATTATTTTACGAACTTTCGGACTTTAAGAGACGAATCTATGAAAAATAACTTGTGGGTTTTTCTTTTTGTCCATTTTCAAACTCTCTAAACATGAAAAGGACCAAGTTATCATTGTTGTTAAACTCGTTAAAACATAAAATAGCGACAAACTTGTCCATCATGACAAGAACAAGTTTCACCTTCGCTAGACTCATTAAAACATCACATAGCGATGGATTCACCCGAAGGGTGGAATTATACAAAAAGCATATGCTATCCTCCTCAAGATTGATAAAAAATAAAGAGGTACTGGTTAGAAATGACTAGGGAAAACAGGAAAAGAGTAAACCACTTTATGGCAGCAGGTCGCTCTTGAACATGACATTTTTACTTCATCGCTGTGACTATTTGGGTTGGGTTATCTGCTTGATGGTCATCATACCCTGGTCTATCATACCATCCATTAATTTTGTTTTGGGTCAATGTTGCTAATTGATTCAGTTTTGTTGACATGTTCAAGAGAAGTCACTCAGTCAAAATCCATCCTTTGCAATACTCATAAACCTTCATTTTCATGACCGCCATTCTTGAACCTTGTGTCGTTAGTCACATTCTATATCCAAAAATAAATACTCTCATTTCGTGTTGTTGATTTGGGATACATCAAGGCCCTCCCACGAAGAGTCTCTTCTTGTTGACATCAGCACATTATCCAAGAAGTTGACTTAGAAACACCCTTTCAGTAGCTTGGGGCTTGCATACATCAATGGAAAGTTTCTTGCTTCCGGCGATAGATTGACATCACTGGCCTTCGATAGAAAGAATTCGTATGGTGTTCAACATCAAAATATCCATTCAAACCATGCAGAATGTACTGCAGTACCTTGAGGATCATTATCATTATTGATGATTTCTCTCACATCTGTTAACAACTTACATCATTGGCTGGTAATCAGATGGTGTCTTACCATGTTTAACTTCAGATCACATATTCATATGGTTAGACTCATACTTGAGCGAATGATTGAACGGGATAAAACACCCTAGATCTAGTTGCATCCATCAGGGCTGCAATTTCAGGATAATACTAAATCATTTGTACAATGGCTTTACACTAATGGTCATCCCATCATGGGTCTGTATCTGTAGACGACTATCTATGTACTTGTAATGAAAGTTTATATGCTGAGCATGGGTATGCCTTCCCTCAAAGATTCATAAAAAATTCCAAAATATCATGATATTATGTATTTTAATTGATGCAGGTCACCATCCACTTCAGAACCTGCTCACCACATCGTAAAGCATATCATTTGACATTAGCATTTTCAACTTCATGCTTTAGGGGGGAACTATTATAGTTCTATTTGGGTACATCACTCCCATCATTCAGATTAGTAATTTTAGGGCTCATTAAACCCTAATTCAATTGCTACATTCCCTAGACAAGTAATTACTTTTAATGCCTCCTTCCCTTAATGTTTCCTGGCCTGAAGCCCTCCAGAAATGACTCCTTGAGGGACTCGCGCAGTTTTGGTCAGGGGTAAATGCGCTTCAATGTAGGTAGGCCCATGTAAGGGTGCATTTCAGTGCACTTAGGCCCACTTTGACCTACGTTGGGCGAGATTGAGCAAATTCTTCATAGGGTTCTAGGAATATTCTTATCTTCTGGATCATTATAGAAGATTCCCACACTTATCATCTCCTATGAGCTTGAAATTGGATAAGGAATGAGTTAAGTAACCTCCTATCCTCTCATCCCTCCCTCCATGGAAACTAACTCTAGGTTTAGAAGGCCATTCAATACCCTCATTTATGACCAAACCACCACCATTTTCCTATAAATTGAGCACTCATCTAAGTGGTCAAAAGCTAGAATTTGAGAATTTGTAAGGAGATATTATTGGTGTGAGGTTTGAGATTGTAGGCAAGTATTTTTATGTTGCCAGAGTGTTATGCTTTTTATGTGATGTTGATTGGAACTCAAGCTTGAGGAGTGACAATGGATCAGACATCATGGTCGTAATTCTTCCTTCTACTTAATAAAGTTGTTTACACATTTTCCCATATTGTTGTCTTTATGTATGATGATTATATGTGTAAATGCTTTCGATTCCATTTTCTTATAGTAGATAGTTCTCTTGCTTTGATTTGTTTTTGTCCTCTGTCTATGATTGTAGGTACTTATCGAGTGGATTAAGTTCGAGAAGGAGCGGCGGGAGCCATACAAAGGAGGAAAAGGGAAAGAGAAAGATAAAAAGTAGGTCCATTGTCTTATTTATCTTCTATAGAAAAAGTATAAACACTTTAAATATGTTGTTCTAGGTGTAGCTACCCACCTAGGGAAATTGTACTTATCCGTAGATGCAAAATTCCACATAACAAGTTGGTCAAGAAGGATTGAATTGATGCTAAGATGGATAAAGTATAGTTGAGGGTTCATATTCGAAACTCTACCCATCTTAGCGATCAAGCAACCAATACTATAGCTTTTGATGGTAAATTTCATATCAGTTTGGAGTCCCTGATACAGAAACATGGAATACCTTTTTTGGCAGCATTAGGAGAAATGAGAGGCATGGACGTCATTATTCAATAGATAAAGAAGTACATTGAACAAATTAGGAAAGCAACAAGGCAAGAAGGCCCAGACATCACCAAGGACATTATCCTACAACATCAAATTACATCGGCTACAGTTCATATGAAGTTATCATGGCTATGGAATAGTGTACAATCTGGCTCCAAATCCATACTAATGGAAGCATTGGAGGTGAAGATTTGAGACATTATGGAGTTTCATGTCCAGATAAAAGTCATCGTAGTACAGTTCAAAGCTTAGCACTCATATATTAAAAATGAAATCCATATTGAATTTACTAATTTGTCTCTTTCTCCCATGTGAAGATATTTTGTCCTATTATGATTTTGTCTTATGTAGCCATCGTCTTATATGTAGTTTTCCCTTTGTAGATAATAATTCCAATGTAATGGAGTCCAAGCGACACATGTGGAATGTGAGAAGACACATATAGGATTTAAAGAGTAAATGTCACTTAAAACCCATAGGTTATATAAATTGAAAAGTCATGAGGAAACTCAAGAGCCACTATCATTTCTTATAAATAACTCCTCATAACTCAAGCAAAGGTCTTCGATTTTGTGATCTTTTCCTTGGCTTCACTAGTGGTGCATAGGAGGTAAAATAATTCTTTGGAGAAGCAAGTTGTAGCTTTATGTTCCACTACCATATCTAGTGTCCCACCAATGTAATTGTGTACTTGGAATCAGAAGTTCTTCGAGCCAACACTCCTTCCTATGTGTATTATGAATGTAGCAAGACCATTCTTTGTATGTTTGTGGTATATTTTGGTGTAACACATAATAAGACTAACAAACTATTTATTTTCTTAGATATTGATATTGTTGAATGAGTCTAGTTATGGTTTTATGGTTGTTGTATATCTTGGGAACTAATTTGGAGGTTAATCATCAAGTCTTTCTCCTTCTACTCGTGGGTCTCTTTTAGGATAGTATTATTACTTCCCCATTGGAGGCTCATCTCTCTTTATGATCGTGAAAGCTTCATTTACATTCTACAGTTTGTGTCACACAAAGCTTAATACTTGTTGCCCCAAAGAGGTGTTTATTATCTCTTGCATATGTTTTGTAGCCAAGGCACACATCTAAACCATTCACAATGGTTGTCAAACCATATAACTGGATGGGACTTCTACAACAAATGGTGTGAGGTCTAATTGGGACCTTATCTTTGAGATCCTTGTATTTTGGTGGCATCCAACACCATTAAAATCATGGAGCTAGAAGGAGGGCCATATGACAAGTTGAACTTGTGAAGTCTATTCAAATCTCTTGTCTAAAATGGCTTAATCCCAGATCATAATCCTAAGGTGTTTTTCAAAATCTCTAGATATTTCAATCCACATGAACTTCTTACATAAGTTGTCAAATCTAAAATTCAATGGCAGGGGTCCAAAAACCATTCTTGGTTACATGATTCAATTTATCCAATTTGTTTTTTCAAGCAGCATTTATTTTAAAGATATTCTTGCAAGGTTGTTTACCCTTATGTTGGATGGATGTGCTAAGCAGTGGTGTTATTCATTACCTCCTACTTATATCTATTCTTTCAAACAATTGGTTAACAAACTTCACCATGTCTTCGATAAGTGTGACTCTCAAGATGCTATTAATGAAATAAATCAACTTAGAATGGAATCAAATGAATCTCCTGAGTAGTTTGCTAATAGATTTCTTCACATTTGTTATGAATTTTTGGATGAGGATGTAGATTGAGAATTTTTGGATGAAAAGTTTTGATTCCCAGTCGGAATTTAAAGGAAATATTTTGAATCAGATCCATCATGTAATATTTTTCAAAAAGAGTTTCAATGTCTTGGTGAGGAATCCAATATTCCTTGTCCTCCTCTTTTTGATGTTTCATGTGTCGAGCTTATTCTGATCAAAAAGTTGAAATATCAACTTTAAGATGAGGAATTAATTTTCCTCTCTTCTCTTTCTCTGGATAATGCTTAACCTAGTTTTATCATTCAACTACCTCATTATCTTGATAATCCTCTTGTCGATCTTGAACACATTAACCAAGTCAAACTCTTGGTAACCCATTATCCTAATCATCCCATTTTTTCGAATCGCATGATGATGATTGTCTAACTTTTATGGATGAATATTTTTTCCTAGAAGTAGATTTGGATTTGTAGAAGTTTCAAATGGAGTCTGATGCAATCATTGAATATTTTTTTTAGGTATACCTTTCTCCACTCAAGAAGATTACATGTTGATTATTGATTTTTTTATTGCAATCCTGCAAAATCTATCAGATGAACATCAATTGTTCCATGAATCTTGATAGTTGAATAATTTAGTTTGGCTCATGTTGAATGTATTATGAGTGTTGTTGAAGAAAGTATCTAAGCATGCTCTCTCAGCCTAAGTTTCCATCTTTTGGGAATTCAGATTTTTTTCGAGAAAACACGACACTTCAGCCCACATTGATGGTTATGTTAGGTTCCTGCCACCTCGATGATACCTTTGAATTTAGTCAGCTTAAAATATTCTCACGAAGTTTTATCATAAATATCATCTAATGGGATGTGAATTATTTCTTGAGGGATTCTCATTTTCTGCATGTGCAATTTTCAAACCCTCAAGGTGATAGCATGGATATAGGTTACACTTTTTGGAAAAATGAGGGCACGTTTTGGTGAAAAAAGGATGCTCAATCAAGCAATTTTATTTTGCCTGATTGAGATAATTTTTAATCACTTGATAGAGTTGTTAAGGCTCTTAAAAATAACTCAATTGGTCATTTAAAGAAACCCTCAATCAAGACGCTTTCTAACCTAAGTTAGATTATTTATCAAGATTTATGGCTCGATCAAGCTATATTTTTCAATCGAGCCTATTGCTCGATCAAGATTTATTTCTTTTAAAAAAACCCATCAATGACCTACAGAAGTCATTTTTCTCAAACTACAAAAGGAAGAGGAGCTCGAGAAAAGATTTCTAAGCTAAACCAAGATGGAGGAACTAAACCCAGCTACCCATCAACCCCACCAATGACCAAGAGGTTGAAGCCGAGGTAGGTTTCCTATCATTTTTGTCTCTTTTACTTAATTTTTATTCTGCAAAATAGAATAAATTAACTTAAAAATAAATCTGCCATACAAAAACTACAAAAACAATCACAAAAACCACCATGAAAACAATAAAAAACCACGAAAAACCTTTGGAAACCACAAAAAACAACCTAGAAAATCAGTACAGAAACCCTTGAAGACCAAAACCAACATAGAAAACCACCAATAAGACCCTTGAAAAGCACCAAAAAAAACTGTTATTTAGTTGTTATTGTTTTTCATTGCATAAGTTGTTTGTAATGGTAGCATCTTTATTATAAATATTTTCTTTGGTATAAACTGTTTTTTTTTTAAGGAATTCAGTGGAATATTTTTTTTTAAAATGACTTTTGTTATTAAAAATGAATTTTAAATTTTGAACAAATTTGACTAGAAAAATGCCCAAAAAAATTTCAAAACAAAAAACAATTAAACTATAACCAATAAATAAATAAATTAGGAGATTTAAATTGACATAATGAATATGTTTGTGCTTGGTGAACCTCTATTAAATCAAATAAGAAAATATATTTCAATTTTTATTTTAAAGTTAAATAAATTTATATTTTAAATATTTTTTAATAATAAATATAGTAGCTTATTTTATAAAATTAATTATACTTAAATAAAATATTAACTAAATTAAAAGTCCAAAACTTTTTTTTATTTATTTAATTAAATTTTATTAACTATATATGTGTGTGAGAGAGAGAGAGAGAGAGAGAAATGTTACATGTTGTAGTTATATATAACTTTATGTTTTGTTTTATAATATAAAGTTATATATAACTATAATATGTAACATTTAAAGTTATATATAACTATAACATGTAACATTTAACATTTAAGATATATATATATATATATATATATATATATATATATATATATATATATATATATATATAACATAACTATAACTATTAAGTATATACAACATAACTATATATAATTATATGAAATAACATAGCATGTAACGTAACTATATAACTATATATAACATAGTTATTGCTATAACATCTCACAACACCCACACGCACACATATAACATAATGTGATATTTATAACAATATAAGAAGTGTGATGCTCAACAACTTCTTAAGACTCGATTTGATCTATACATTGTAATTTTTCTTAAAATTTCCACTAATATTTTTAGAATCATTTAATATAATGATATGCCAATTATATATCTCGTAGTTCCCACCCTTATTAAATTATTAGTCAAGTAATGATTTTGTAACTTACGCTTCCTATATTTTTATTTAACTATATAACACACACACACACACACATATGAGTTCAAGTTTCAACAATGCATCATTGATATATACATTAAATCCATGATGAAAAGTGTATTTAAAGTGAATATATAATCATTTTGACTCTTTTCTAATTTGTACCATATTGTTTCATTATGTAGTTTGTCATACATGAAATATTGTATTCATGTCCTTGCACCTAGTACATGTCATGTGTCAAAATAAAGCATTATAAGAACTCGTCTTATGGAGTATTTGGTTGGCATGAAGTTTTACTAGTTTTGCAAAGAGGTTTATTTCAAATTTTACGTATATTTACATATTTATGTCTATTAATAAAATGCATTATTTATAAATCGGAAAAAGTGTAAGTTATATTTTACCACATTTTTCGATTGTGTTTACATGGAACTCAATACTTTGGCTAATAATTTACCAAAAAAGACACTCTATTTAGCATAGGAATTTATCTTAGATTATTCTACTTGAGTTTATAAATGGTTTTCTTGTAAACAATATTTCTATGTAAACATCTTTTTCTTAAATTAGTTTATATGTATAATATGTAATTTGGAGAGTTGCCATCTCCCATTCACCCCAAACCACATCCCATCATAGCATTGGGGGATCTGTTATACATGGTCGGGCTAGATTGAGTAGCCATACTAGACTATATTTTCCACTCATAGATCCTCCCTCCGACACCAGTCGAAGTTTCATAGGCAGTGTTTTCATCTATGTTGATGATCATGCTGTGGATAGTGGACCCTCATCACCTGTTCAAGGTATACATCTTGAATTTTAAATCCTCTTTAAATTTTATGTGTTTATGTCTTGAAACTGTCTTCAATTTTTAAATCCTCTTCAATTGACGTGTTTGAATTTAATGTATATATTATTATGCTTCTAGTTTGTTATATATATTAAAATATGTTTATGGTTTGTAGACCCTTAGTAGGGTGAAGACTAGGATCAAGTGTAGTGTCGATCCCTCCATGGAATGATGTTATAATCAGCATAAAAGTTAAGGATGTTAATGCCCTAGCAGACATGGGTTAGACGAGAGATGGATAAAATATATTCTTGTTTTCCTACGAGGCTTAGTTTGTCTCTGATGTTGGATACTATCAATAGATTAATCAAGACATACTAGAGGGTAGGCCCATGAAACCACCTCCTATATTCCATACATAGGATTAGGAGGCTAGAGGTCAAAGGCCTGCATACTTAGAAGGTGACAAAAGACAACACCGAGAACGTTGATATTTGTCGGGATTTGTTTGACTTCTCTCCAGACTATTGGGCTAGACATGCTAGTCCGCTTCCACTAAATTTTTTAAGAATGTTGATGCGGCCCCTTGTTTATGATTGATTCATTAGAGCTCGGGACCATGTCCCCCATGATGATCAAGTTCCCATTTACTTTGAAAACCATATATATGCGGAGTTTGTGCTACATATGAGGTCGAATCACACTAACACCGGATCTAAGTTTTATGGAACCAGCTTGGGATGTAGTTATGAACATTTCGGTCTTATAGGGAACCTACGAATGTAGCACCACCTCTAAGATTGTTGCCATGACCATCTCGAATCATGGTATTTTTTACGGAGCTAGAGCAGTTGTCACATCTTGGCACTGAAACTAGGCATACCATTATAGATAACATGGAGAGGAAACTAGTCATTACACATATCACATTGCGTGGAGAGATGATCAGACCACCTTTGTCTCCTCATGGCCCACCAATTGCATTATATGATGATTCATATCTCGACAGTCTAGGGCATGACCAAGTTTTTTCATATGCACGTATGTATCACGATATCATTTGTAACACTTAGAGGGTGCATGACTCATGTGACACATATTACGTAGATATATATAGAACCTTTGACTCTTATCATTAAATTATACATTATTTATATTAATAAGTTAATATCAGATTGCATTTATATTAATAATTTCATGATAACATGCATGCATGACCCAGCTACGTAGATGAGCTTATGAGGTCATCTAAGGGGGCAGCGGACCAGTGAGAGCAACCTCCTCAAGTGCTTGTTTCCATGGCTTAGTCTCCTCCACCTCCACCTCCACCTCATAACAGTCTGTTGCGACCTCAGATTTCTATTGCCAAAACATGGGGGATAACCACCTGATCCAGACCTTAAGACAACTCCTTTTCCATTTAAAGTGTGGTTTCAACTGGGGATAATGGGACCAATTTCCCCGTGTGGGTTTTAAAGTGAGAGTGGGTGGTTTATGAGTGATTGCAATAGAATAATGATAATATAAATTATGTATTCTATTATGCAAATCTCTAACTAAATTATTCTAATATAAACCCAAGTATTTATGTGTGATATGCGATCTACAAAGATATATGCTTGACATGTGATAATAAAGGTCAATCACGCATAGAATAGAAATGACAACATATCAAGATAATTTCTTTGACTAAATAGTCAATCAAATAAATTGTATAAACTATATTGCATATATGTTGATTTATATATGAAGGTATACAATTTTATCTAGGCATCATACAATAGTGCAATTAATTCTTAACAGAAAGAATGTATATCATACATAGTTCATGAAAATAAAGTGTTGTCACTGATTAAACAGAAACATATCGACGTTTCGAACCAGCAACGATGGTTCGAACCAGATCCTGAAGATGAACCATCGTTGCTGGTTCGAAATGTCGATCAGAAGGAAATCTAATGCGATGTATCCAGAAGATAATACAGATAATGATGTAACTCGCAAAAATCTCAAAGACAAAACAGAAACATAATTAATCATACAAGATAAAAGTACCATATGTGTGAAGTTCTGCTCATCTGACTAATGACATAGATCAACTCCTTTCTTCAAATCAAATTATCTCCCAATTCTACAATAGTGGATCAACAAAGGAAAGTAATCTGATATTTAAAAGAAACTATCATGTTCCATAATTTCACTAAAGCATTCAAAAACTTACAATAGTGCATTCTTTGCAAATGTTTTTGATAAAATTCTGGACCCTTCTCTAAATGCATGAGAAGGGAATAAATACTATTCTAACTAATGTGCAAAAATAGATTATACAAAAATTTGAGGAGGTTTGAAACAACCTTCCTACTAGCTAGTTAACTAACTCTAAAAGTAAACAGTGGCCTGATGAGCAAAGGCTAAGATGATGATTTGTTGTCTGCCAGCCTGTCCTTCAAATCGCATATGTCTGCCATCGGTTTGACTTGAGGAGATGCCCCAAAATGTGTTCTGACTTATTCTAGGAAGATCACATTGGTGAGAGGTGCAGCATGCGCTGAGTCGAATTAGGTGAGCAGTTAAGGTCATGATTTGGCTATGAGGCTTGATGAGGTATCGCCAATACAAATCCCAGTCGATCTTTTCCAATTTTGTGATTGCTTCCCTTTGAGTTTCTACTTTTTCCTACCATCTTTTATGCAAATCACCTAAATCGAGCATTTCTTTTGGATTTCCTTCTTTTACCAGGTTGGCGGAAAACAGAATGTGGTTTACTACCTTGATTATGTTCTTCGCCACCCCATCTACTCTTGCCACTGCTAGCTCATCTTGCTTGATCCTTGCGTCCGAATCCGTGAAAAGGATGTCCTTGTGTGTCTCCTCAATCTTAGGAAAATTGGCTTTCCTCCCATCTTCTGTTTCTTGTCATTCAATGAACTCTGAGATTTTGGTGTTTAGATCAATAAACTCAGTTATCTGGTCAATTGCTTTATCTATTAGTTGGTCGTTATTGATCAGATAAGGAGCGATATGTGATATCTTTTGGCAGAATTGTTCTTGTTGTTTCATTAGGAGGGAATTCAATTCCAGCGCCTCTTTAATGAACTCCTCGACAGTAGGACTATCCTTATATATTTCCATGGCTTGCTGCAATTCTTGGAGTTGCATATTTTTGGCTGATATATCGGCTTCATGGCTTATCTTTAGGACCTCCATGCTCTCTTGCAATTGGGCGAGTTGGTCAGCGGCTTACCTGTTCACACTTTCCCTCTCTGTTTCAAGTTGATGCTCAATCTGTGAAATCTTCTCCTCCTTTTCTCTCAACAAAATAGAGACTTTGGTGGCTTTTCCATGGTGGTCATTGCATATGCTCCCGTAAACTGTGACAATCTAGTCAAGTTCTCAGCTGGGTTGGAAGGAATGTCCCTCCAAACTATGTCCATTGGCTCGTTTCCAGGCGAGATCTCAAGTGTTTCTACCCTTCGCCTTTTCCTCTATCTTCTTACTACAACCTTTTGTAGTGGGTTGTACAACACATCTAGAGGAGGGATTTCAGTCACTTTCAACACAATCTCTGTTGTGGATAGAGTACGGATAATCGCAGTCTTCTAAGTCGTTGTTTCTTGCTCATCTATTGGCTTGCACTCTGTATTTTCCTGATTATGCAGAGGAGTTTGACACTCCATTGTTCCCTAGGTATCTGTGGTGTTGGGAGTGTCTTGTAGTTTCTTATTAAAATAATCCCACTCATGTTCCAAACTGTCGCTTTTGACCTCTGAACTAATTTCTTTAGGTGGGGTACTCATAACCTGTTTCTCAGTTGACTTCCTGCTAGATTTTGTTGTGTTATTGGTGTGTTGGGCCTTCCCTGTGTCCAGTGTTTTCTCAGTATTTACCTGAGATTCAATGCGAGGACTAGGTACTTGGTTATGGGTAGTCACACTGGGTGTGGACTTGTCCTTGATTTTCAACAAGTGCATCATGATTATTTTGAGCCTTCTGTTTCTAAATTCCTGAAAGTTTCCAAAATCTCCACGACTCAGATTTTCCCTTACCCATTTGAATGATTGTTCAAAGAAGTTAGCCGACAGTAACAGGTCTTCAAAATCGTTAGCCTCGTGGTTATATGGCTTGATCTTTAGCATAGTAATGATGTTATATGCTACCTTGTCTGGATCAAATTGCCTTTTCGGTAAAGTATGAAGCCCAAGGCCTTCTGTGCTTACTGATTCCTTTATCGCATGATTAAAATTTGCCAAAGATAAGGAACCACACTTGATAGGAAATGATGGCCATAACAATTTTTGCTTTCTTTGAGAACTTTGGTCAAGTATTTTCCCATAGTTTGGTGGGTGATTTCCATTTCCAACAATTTATCCGAAATATACAAAGGGAGGACATGTGGGTCTTATGTGCTACCAAAAACCCTGACATAGGCAAACCATTCTTCAACAAAATATTTTCTGACAGCCAGAAGGTCTATAGCTACTTCTTGGGAAAACCTGGGGGCTTTCCTATTGAAAATTAATTGATGGAGCGGAAAAATAACAGCATGACATATTTTATAGAAATGGGGTATTGTTGGGTCCCTATAATACTAGTGATTACCCCATTACTATTGTAGTTATACCCCTTATTTATATTGTTGTGCCCCTATTACCCCCATATTGTTATTTATGTGTCCCATAGAATCCCTCTATTGTTATTTTTGTGGCTTTATATTATTACTGTTAGGTCGGCTCGATTATATTGTGACTCCTTATACTCCTATATATAGAAAGGAGGTTTTGTCATTTGTATCATCGAAGAATTGCTCATTTATGTAATGTAAAGGAGGTTGCCCCCTCGAAGAGGCTGAATTCTAAGGCGTTGATCTATCTTTTCTATCTTTTCTTGAGCTGGTTTCATAACATTTGGTATCAGAGCTTTGGATTCTAGGGTTTCGCTGCTCCAAACAGGTCATCGTGGCATTTTCGCTATAACCTTTTTTTCTGTGACGTTTCAGAAGTTGAAAAAAAAACCCATTTGAGAAGAAATCGCGCTGAACCTTGGGTCCAAATTTCAGAGCTTTTCGCGCGATATTTGCGGAGATATGATCTGAGGAAGTTGGTCTTTTTGCAGACTCCTGAATTACATTCAAAACAGGTGACCTGGGGAAATCGTCATAACTTTCTCTCTGGGGATCGGATTGAAATTTTGTAAGAAGGTACAGAAAGAGGACGGACTGTAGTTTCTTGGATGTGTGTTTCAGATTCAAAGGTTGAAACAGTGACTCGTGGCACGTCATACAAGTTCGCTCTACTGAACCAGTCTAAAAGCAAGTCACTGTGGGAGATTTCACATAACTCTTCCTTGGAGAATCCAATTTGGCTCAGACTTGTGGCATTGGAAAGAGGATGCAGAAGGCTACTACAAATAGCAATTTCAGAACTGGATGATACGAAATTACAGAGATACATCAGATTCAATATCAGGCTTCTATAAAGTGAAAAAAGGTGTGTAGTTTTTTTTTAATTTTTGTGTAAGCTTGGTTTAACGGAATTCAAAGGGCATAGTAAAGCATTATTATCGGTAACTGATGCCCCGAGGAAAGAAAATGCAAACACCTAGTAAGGAACCTGAAAGCTCTAGCATGACTCATGAAGAAGAGGAAGAAATGCTACATGATATATCAAAATTACAAGAACAAGTGCAACAAATGTCACGCTCACAAAAGCTAACAAAAGCTAAGATAAGTGGCATGGAATCTAAGATAAATGGTGTGGAATCTAAGATAAAGGGCATGGAAGCTAAGATGGAGGATTCGATGTCAGATTTGAAGATAGACTTGAAGACAGACATGGAAGAATTGAAGAAGTTGCTACAAGAAAGGGTCACTAATGGTGAAAAGGTAGTAAAGGAAACTCATGATGAGAACAAAAGAAATGTTAATCATGATTCCATAGATGCTAATGTTGGATCGAAGAATCACCATATTCCAAAAATCGATATGAGGAAGTTTGATGGCAAGGATCCCGCCACATGGATATTACAGATGGAGCAATTCTTCGATCTCAATAATGTGCAAAATGCACAAAAGGTACGTATGGCAACTGTATATTTGGAACCAAATCAGTTTGTATGGTATCAATGGCTTTGTTCTCGTAAACAATTTATCACTTGGGCAATTTTTACGGAAGAATTGATAGCACATTATGAAGATACAAAAAGCAACACTTTTTTTAGCCAATTGATAAGTCTCAAACAAAAGGGTTCAGTAATGGAGCACATTGAGGAGTTCCAAAAATTGAACATAAGGGTAAAAGATATTCCAGAGGAGCATAGGATTGATGTGTTCATAGGGTCTTTAAAGGATAATATCCAACATGATGTTCGCCTTTGGGAACCTGATTCATTAGAGAAGGCATTCAGGTTAGCAAGAAAAATGGAAAGCAAAATTATGGCAACCAGGAAGCATACCACTCACAACTATAAAGACGGAAGTGTTGTTGCCCCTAGTCTTCCACAACCTATAAGGTTGACACCACAACAATTGGAAGAAAAAAGAGCAAAAGGGCTTTGTTACAGTTGTGATAGCAAATACACTAAAGGTCATAAGTGTGCTGAGAAGAAATTATTCTACATAGATTGTGAAGAGGAAGAAGAAAAGGAGCAAGAAAGGTCAAAAGAAGAAGATATACTCCAGGAACAAAGCCTAGATGAAGAACAAATAAATCCGACCATATCTTGTAATGCATTGGCGGGAATTACCACTCCTCAAACCATCAAGATAGAAGGACAAATCAAGAAGAAAAAGGTAATAGTGTTGATTGATTCAGGAAGCACCCACAATTTTATTCATTGTAGGGTAGCAAAAGAATTGAATTGCTTCCTATATCCAGCACCAGAGTGTCAAGTGATGATTGCAAATGGAGGAACAATAAATTGCTCTGGAAAGTGCCATAATATCAAGCTATCCATGGGAGAATATGTATTGACTAGCCCAATGCTTTCCATTCCAATGGGAGGTGCTGATGTTGTACTAGGAGTCCAATGGCTACAATCCTTGGGTACAATAGCTTTTAATTTTCAAGAACTTTTCATCAAATTTTCTATGGAAGGAAAGGAAGTTGAATTAAGGGGTATTGCAGGGAAACCAGGAAAGATAATCAGCTCTAATGGCATGACAAAGCTTCTAAAAAAGGAGCAAAGAGGTGTAATTGCACAATTATGTTCGCTAGATGTTTCCACATTGGAATCATCTATTTCTCCAGATCTCCAAAAAGTCCTGGACAATCATTCCAAGGTATTTGAGACTCCCAAAGGTCTCCCACCTATGCGTGATCATGATCATGCTATTCATCTGATTCCAGGAAGTGTTCCTCCAAACATCAGGCCGTACAGATATCCCTATGTCCAAAAAAGTGAAATTGAACGTATGGTTGCAGAAATGCTAGAGGCTGGTATAATTCAACCGAGTCAAAGTTCTTTCTCAGCTCCAGTAGTATTGGTGCACAAGAAGGATGGATCATGGCGCATGTGTCCGGATTATAGGGAGCTCAACAAGCTCACTATTAAAGATAAGTTCCCCATTCCTGTCATTGATGAATTACTGGATGAATTGCATGGATCAATTTACTTCACCAAGTTGGATCTTCGTTCGGATATCATCAAATCAGAATGAAGATTGAAGACATTCCGAAAACAGCATTTAGAACTCATGAGGGTCATTATGAATTTTTGGTCATGCCTTTTGGCCTTACCAATGCACCTTCAACATTTCAAGGTTTGATGAATTCAATTTTCAAACCATTCCTTAGAAAATTTGTGTTAGTATTTTTTGATGATATACTAATCTACAGCAAGTCTTGGAAGGATCATGTTGAACATGTTGACAGGGTGCTACAACTATTGGAGGAGAAACAATTATATGCAAAAAGATCCAAATGTTTCTTTGGAGTCCAGGAGGTGGAATATTTGGGTCATATTGTATCTCATGAAGGAGTTAAGGTAGACCCTAGCAAAATTAAAGCCATTAAGGAATGGAAAATCCCCACATCCATAAAGCATCTGCGAGGATTTCTTGGGTTGACAGGGTATTATCGCAAGTTTGTTAAGAATTATGGGAGAATAGCAGCACCTCTAACAACATTATTGAAGAAAGATTCATTTTCATGGACTCCGGAAGCAACAAAGGCCTTTGAACATCTTAAAGAGGCAATGTGCCAAGCACCGGTCTTAGCTACACCGGACTTCACAAAAACCTTTATTGTGGAATGTGATGCTTCAGGAAATGGAATTGGTGCTGTTCTAATGC
This sequence comes from Pinus tabuliformis, assembly GCA_031772625.1. Taxonomy (NCBI): domain Eukaryota; kingdom Viridiplantae; phylum Streptophyta; class Pinopsida; order Pinales; family Pinaceae; genus Pinus; species Pinus tabuliformis. Next base: position 1,082,618,496 of record CM062811.1, read on the forward strand.
AAGATGAAAGACCCATTGCTTTTGAAAGTCGTCCAATCAAGGGAAAGTTTTTAAGCAAAGCTATTTATGAGAAGGAAATGTTGGCAATACTCCATGCACTTAAGAAATGGCGACCCTACCTAATGGGAAGACACTTCAAGGTAAAAACGGATCATGATAGCCTTAAATACTTTTTAGAACAAAGATTATCCTCTGAAGAGCAACAAAAGTGGGTCACAAAGATGTTGGGTTATGACTTTGAAATCATCTACAAAAAAGGGAAGCAAAATGTGGTGGCAGATGCACTCTCAAGAAAGGATGAGGATGTGGAAGCATTGTTGTGTGCCATTTCTATTATCCAACCAGATTGGATAAACGAAGCAAGGGAGGAATGGAAGAATGACGAAGAAGTGTGGGCACTTATTCGAAAGCTACAACAAGATTCCAGTACTTCTGATACATTTAGCTGGCAAAATGATTCGTTATGGTACAAAGATCGCTTATACCTCTGTAAGAATTCCCAGCTAAAACAAAAGATTCTTATGGAATTGCACACTTCTCCCTTAGGAGGGCACTCAGGATTTTTAAAAACTTACCACAGGGTTAAGAAGGAATTTTTTTGGGATGGCCTTAAATCAGATATTCAAAAGTTTGTGGCGGAATGTTTGGTTTGCCAACAAAATAAAGTTGAAACAATTAAGACACCGGGTCTATTACAACCTTTATCCATTCCAAGCCAACGTTGGGAGGAGGTTTCAATGGATTTTATCACAGGTTTACCCAAGTCTGAGGGAAAGAGTGTCATCATGGTGGTAGTTGACAGACTTACCAAGTATGCACACTTTTGTGCATTATCACATCCATTTAAAGCCAGTACAGTTTCTACTGCATTTATGGAAACAGTTCAAAAGCTACATGGAAACCCAAAGATTATTGTAAGTGACAGAGATCCCATTTTCACTGGAAATTTTTGGACAGAATTATTTTCTTGTCTTGGTACTCAGTTAGCTCATAGCTCATCTTATCATCCTCAATCTGATGGGCAAACTGAGATAGTAAACAAATGTTTGGAAGGATATCTTCGTTGCTTTGTATCTGATAAACAGACACAATGGGTCAAATGGTTGCCTCTGGCTGAATGGTGGTATAACACTTCCTTCCATACAGCAACAAAAATGACCCCATTTATGGCACTTTATGGGTATCAACCACCATCCATCACATCATATTTAAGAGAAAATTCTAAGGTTCAGGCAGTGGAACATCACATCGAACATCAACAACAAGTCCTCCAACTCTTAAAGGATAACCTCGTGTTGGCACAAAATAGAATGAAACAACAGGCAGATCAACATCGCAGTGAAAGAAGTTTTGATGTAGGTGATTGGGTATTCCTACGGCTACAACCATATAAGCAAATGTCCCTAAAGCAAGCTAAGAAGGATAATAAATTATCACCAAAGTATTATGGTCCGTACAAGGTGTTGCAAAAGATTGGTACTATGGCATACAAATTGGAGCTTCCTGCAGCTTCTCGATTGCACCCAGTTTTCCATGTTTCATGTTTAAAGAAGGTTATAGGTGACAAGCTCCCAATTCAAACAATATTGCCAGAACTTGACGAGGAAGGAAAAATTATATTGGAACCGGAAGCAGTCACAGAAACAAGAACTCGACAGCTACGAAATCGATCAATTTCAGAGTATCTTATCAAGTGGAAGAACTTATCCGCTGAAGATTCCACATGGGAGGATGAGAATTTTATGCAGAAGTATCCAGAACTACTCAAGCGTTGAGGACAACACTTTTTTGAAGGAGAGGGGCATGTTGGGTCCCTATAATACTAGTGATTACCCCATTACTATTGTAGTTATACCCCTTATTTATATTGTTGTGCCCCTATTTCCCCCATATTGTTATTTATGTGCCCCATAGAATCCCTCTATTGTTATTTTTGTGGCTTTATATTATTATTGTTAGGTCGGCTGGATTATATTGTGACTCCTTAGACTCCTATATATAGAAAGGAGGTTTTGTCATTTGTATCATCGAATAATTGTTCATTTATGTAATGTAAAGGAGGTTGCCCCCTCGAAGAGGCTGAATTCATAACAGGTATGTAATGGGATTCCCACATTTGCTTATGACTGAGATGGATAGGGTAGGGGTCCTGTAAGGTCCATTTCCAACCCATGATTGGAATTTTAGTGCAAAACCAGATGGAATCCATAATGTAGGCACTAAAATAGAATGGATCAAGGTTCTCTAGAGAGGAGGATCTCTTCTACCGATATTCGGTGATGATGGTGGCTAGGTTATCACATAGGATGGTGGCCCAATTCATAATGTGGGAATTATCATAGGCATCAATCAGAGGAATCCATTCCATGGAAAACTTAGCATTATTATGTAACCCATATAGTCTACATAATAGTGGTTGCATAGTTGTAGGGGTTTGCCAAAGAGGCTATAGCATACATACCCGATTTCTCGAATTTGAATTTTTTCTCCAACACTCTCCTGCCCCTCATCACCTTGAAGGGTTCTTGATTTGTCTTTGCATTTTTGGCCACGTATGTGGTATCATATATATCCTAAGGGTCACGTATATGGTACATTTTCTTCAGGTCCTCTGCTCTGAATGACCCCATGAGTTCCATTCGCGAATTCCTGAATTGCCTATCTTCAATTGTGAGGATTTCCATCACCCACTTGATCATATCCATGTATGACAAGATTTTATCTCTCACTCCTATCCTATGAAGGAAAGAACAGGGAGCATCCTTCAATTGGAATCCTGAAGGTTTTGTTGAATCAACTATTTCTTTTATGATAGTAACCTTGGGACGTTCATCCTCGAGCCTGTTATATATGACCTCCCAAGTTGTTACTCCCCTATTAGCGTTGTAGAATGTATAAGAGAATACAGGATCCATTTCTATAAACTCGGACTCTGCAATTCTCTATTTCTTCTGTTTCGGCATCACCTTCCTCAATGACATGTCTTTTGTAGCTTTCCTAAAATAGACGAGATATATCAGCACAGATGATATTAGGCAATTAAGACTAAAATATTTTCTAAAATAAATTTGGATCATGGGAAAGGTTTAGATCATATATTCAACATTAACTGCCCATAACTAGGGAAATGATTACCTCTCCTTGGGCCGCTAAACATTTATTACCCTTCCAAACTGTTCATTATTACATTCAAATGCAATTATTTCACATGCTTACTGCTCTATTCGCACATCGTAATATTTAAAATGATGTAATGTATTTTTGCCTACTTATAAGCTGAAATGTGATTTCGATATTCCAATATCACATTTCGCAAATCATTAATGAAGTTCATAGTGGCAAGGCTTAATTACTTGTGATTTCTATTAAATGCGATTGCGAGTTCGCAAGTTGTTTAATCAGGATATCGCAGTGAGAGGTTTGATCACAAATCATAATTTTTTAAAGGTGTTTCATGTTCATTACATGGAAAAAATGCAATTTGAAATTTGCAATGAGGATCTTATCTTTGGGTTGTTTTAAGAGTTTTTTAAGGAAATTTGTTAGAGTTAGGTCTTATTATTCTAAGACCAAAAATTTAAAAAGGGTCCCCATTTATATGTCTAACCTAAGCTATTGCTATATATAAATGGGTGGGTTGTTTCACAGTACAACAATTGGCGATTCACTTAGCAGAATCAGTTATCTCTGAGTAGTTTTCCAAATTTCCTAAAACTTTCAAAGTAATTAGAGTTATAGGAATAAGAATTACATGAGTTATAAAGTAAGAAACATTTCTCTAGAATCATAATCACTTACTCAATCTATTTATTCAACTACTTTACTCTTGTAGTGATAAAAATACAAATGTTTGTATCAGCCAATAATAAGATTTAAAGTGATATAGCAGGTGTCTTCTACAGATTGGTTTTTTGGTGTTTACTCATTTATCACAGATAGAGCCTCTGTTGCTAGTAGGCATTTATAGCCTCGATAAGGTTATATTTTAACCAACAATGATTCATTGTCCCATCTGAAGCAATTTTTGAAATTCAAAATGATATTCACTTGCTTTGAATCTCACTTGGATCTTGTCCTTTTTTACTTTTTAATACAATCTTTTCTTTTAGGTTTCTTAAAAGACATTGTCTAGGCTTGGTGACCTAATAATGACAATGCCATTCACTGGTTGTAATTAAACGGAATAAGCTAGCTCTTGATGAGACCCTTCATCCTCTGATCAATGAGATCATTGGCTATTACCATGTTTTGATATACAATTTTGGTAATATCAGTTTAATTATTTCCCTATGATCATGGTAAACAAGCTTGTAATGAGACTTTTTATCTTCTAAGTTTCATATATTTTAGAATTACACTCTAAAAAATGAAAATTTTATCAGATGGAGTGAATCATTGGCTCTTTTAAGAGTTTTGGATGATAATGATAGAGTTTTAAGATACTGATCTGCAGAAATTCTTTACTAGGTTAAAGATTCTTTTCTTGACTAATAACAAAATATTCATACTTTATAAGGATAAGAGTTTGTTCATAGAATAAATGTTTTTAGCAATATTAAATTAGTTCAAAGAAATCAGGTTTACTTTGGTACTCAAATTTCCTAATTATTTCTTTTAACTTTTACTTACTTACAAAAGCAAAAAATCAAAAATATTGTCAAAGATTTTATTTTTTAAAAGCCAAAAGTAAATACTATTTAACCTTTATTTTCCTAGGAATATTAAAGGCGATATCATACAAAATTGGAAGAGGCTATCTTTTAAGAAAAGTATCCTTTCAAGATTTTCCCATTAACAGGCAAAGAATCTATATTACCTGGAATGTCTTGTAAAAGAAATGTTGATTAACCAATTTTCTCAATGATTTGAAGAGGTCCAAGCCATAGCCTTTGGAATTTGGTATGTTTACCTTTTTCTTCATGTGCTTTGTCCCATTGTAAAATCAAATCCCCTACTTCAAAAAAAATTTGATTGGCAAAGGTTGTATCAAAAGAGGCTTTGACTAATTTTTGATGATGGAAGTGGGTTGCTTTAGCCTTTTCTCGTTCTTCTTCAAGCTTAAGAATCTGAAACTGTCTTGCCTGAAGAGAAGAGGAAGGGTTTTCATTGATGAATTTAACTAGGGCAAGAGATGGGATCGCTATGTTTGTGGGAAGAACAACTTCTTATCCATAAACTAAAGCAAAAGGAGAAGAACCAATGGAGGCCTTCTATGTAATTCTCTCTGCCCAAACAGAAAATGTCAATGCTTTGTGCCAATTCCTATGATTTTGTTCAATAGTCCTTTTGATAATTCTGATGCAGTTTTTGTTTGTTGATTCTGCTAATCCATTACCTTGCGGATAATAGTTGGCTGAATATTTTAACTTAAAACCTCGCTTTAGAGAAAATTCTACCATTGCATTTCCAGAAAAATAAGATGCATTGTCAAACATTAAAGCTGAGGGTAGGCCAAACCTGGTAAGTATGTACCAATCAATGAAATCCATAATTCTTGTTGTATTAGCTATCTTTAGTGGGATGGCTTCTACACATTTTGTGAATTAATCAGTAGTTGTAAGGAAGTATCTATGTTGTTTAGAAGAGTTAGGAACAATCTCACTAATTATGTCTAATCCCCATTGTTCAAATGGTTGTTGGATGTTTACTAGTTGCAAAGGGAATGATGGCTTCCTTTCTCTTCTAGCTATAGTTTAACAAGTTTTACACTTTCTTGCATATTCATGTGCATCCTTAAATATTGTTGGCCAGTAATATTTTGCATGTAGGATTTTGTGAGTTGTGGTATTTTCTCCAAAATGTCCTCCAATTGGTCCATCATGTAATTCTTGCATGACCTTCTAAAATTTAGTTTTTTCCAAGCATCTTAACAGTGCTGAATCATAATTTTTTTTTAAACAATACATCATTTACTAATTCATACTAATTTTATTTCAACCTTAAAGAACACTTTGTTTTATAATTAAGAAGCATAGGGGCATACCCATTCTTCGAATAAAATTTCAAATCAGCATATTGTGATTATTCATCATTGAGGATACCTCTGATATTTGTACTTTATTACCTTGATCTTCTCCTGCTGACAAGTGGGAAGCTCTAGTTAATATCCTTCAAAAACCTTGGCCCCTAACAATTTTAGCTTGCCAGATTTCCACATCATATTCTTGAAGCACGGTAACCCAATTGGCTCTTTTCTCCCCTACTTCTCTTTGGATCAATAATTTCCTTACTGTGGGGTAGGGTACTACTATCTTTGTATGGGTTTTGAGAAGGAAAGGTCTGAAATGTTTCAAGGTCTTAAAAAAGAAAAATCTTGTTTCTCAATAGCTGAATAATTTAACTCCACACCTTGCAAATTGGAACTGAAAAAAGAGATCCGTTCCTCGATATTTTTATTGTTCAGCTGTGTTAAAACTGTTGCATATGATGTATTGGATGAAAAAGTATATAATACAAATGGTTTGAGAAAGTCAAGAGTTGTCAAAGAAGGAGCATTAATAATGGATGTTTTAATTAACTCAAATGACTCTCTTTCGTCTTTGCCCCATTTGAAAGATGTGTTTTTTCTTATCATTGCTTGAAGGACTAGGATGATCTGTGAAAAAACTGGAACAAATCTTTTTAAAAATTTAATTTTTCCTAGGAACAATTGCATGGTCTTTTTGTTATGTGGGAGAGGAATCTTTTCGATCTCTTGGACTATCAAGATCAATGTAAATCCCTTTCTTGAACACTATAAACCCAAGAAGTTTGCCTTCTGGTAAAGAAAAATAAGATTTTTTTGGGATTTAAATAAATGCCATATTTCTTGCATATTTCAAAAATGTGCTTCAGGTCACTTAAATGATTGTTCCTATCCTTAGAATAGGCTGTGATATCATCTATGTAAATAACAATTGATCTATTAATCAGACCTTTAAAATCAATATCCATAGCATGTTGGAATGTAGCACCTGCATTAATGAGCCTAAAAGGCATCTTCTGATAGGCATATGTTCCCCACTTGGTCCTGGATGTTGTCTTTAATCTGTCATCTAGATGCACAATAATTTGATTATATCCTGAAAACCCATTTAGAAAAGACATTAATTTAGAACCTACAACCGATTGCAATATCTATTCCATGGTAGGCAAAGGAAAGTTATATTTTTAACAAGCTTTATTCAAGTTTCTAAAATCAATACAGATCCTAATATCACTGTTCTTTTACCTTACAGGAACCATATTTGATACCCACTTTGAGTGTCTAACAGGGAAGATTATTTTGGCTTTCAGAATCTTGTTCAATTCTTATTTGATTTGACTATCAAGGTTTGGGTCAATTTTTCGAAGCTTCTGTTGAACTGGTTTTTCATTTGAAATCATAGGTATGGTATGTTGAATTACAAAGGTATCATAGGTCTTTAGATCTGTGTAATCTGAGGAAAAGACACATTTGTATGTTTTCAACAAACTAATGAATGATATTCTTTCTTCAGATGATAGGCCAAGACCTAGGTTGACATTTTGAGGTTTTTCGGTTGACCCTAGGTTTACTACTTCAAATCTCAAAGCAGAACTTTGAGTTTCAGAGTTGGTAACTTTGTTGAGCCTATCCTTTAGATCATATAGATCCTCGATCTTAACTATAGACTTTGGGATTGGGTTTTGGTCTTGATTGTGTTTAATTTGCATATCATGCTCATGTTAATCTATGACCTATTCCTCATATGACCCTTCTAATGTAAGGAAATTAACTATATCCACATCGTTATTGAATACTCTCCAATTTTTTACATTATTGGAAATAGGCGGCCTAAATATTAACTCTATTAACACTCAGTTTGGACTAGAATCTTCCAAGGGTACAAACTTGGATGCCACATTAGCGACTAAGTTAGCACTTGCGTTTTGCAATCTATGAACTGAAGAAATATTAAAAGAAGTTAAATGGGAAGTAAGTTTATGGGCTAACGATTGATAATATTTAAGGTGGCCAGAGACACAATGAATTGTATTTCTTACCTGCTTAACGATTATTTCAGAATCTCCATAGACTTGTAAATATTTGACATTAAGACCAATGGCTTTAGACAGTCCTTGGATAAATGCTTCATATTCAGCGATATTATTAGTGCACTGAAATTAAAGTCTATAGGGTAACATGGTTTTCTCTCCTTGCAGATTGATCAAAATGCATCCTGCACCTGTACCATCTTCAGATTTGGAATCGTCAAAATAGAGAGTCCAGAACAAAGAATTATTTGAAATTTTATTTACTACATTTACACACTTGGAAGCATCTTTTTGTAAAAAAATTTCTATTTGAGACACTATGGTATTATCTGGGAAGGGATACCTCTGAGCATTAAAGGATCCAAAAAATGACTCAACCAAGTAATTTCCAATGATGTTATTGGTGAAGGCAACAGGTTCATTTCTTCCCTCAAGGTCAGTGACTGTGTATTTCATGAACTTTTCTCGGTCTACTCTAATTTGATTTGGTTTACTGTTATGTGGAAACCACATGTAGGTCCATTCAATTGCGAAGTAACCATGCAACTTTTCTGAACAATCCCTACTTAGAGTCAAACCATAGAATTCTAGGACATTAGCCACTAGAGTATCAATTATTTGTGAAAATTTTGGATTAGAGCAAAGCCTAATTGATACCGATGCTATTTCTCCAAGTACCTCTACTTTTGTCCTATCTAATTGAACTATGTGTACTGCATATTTTTGAGGTGTAATATTCAATTTGGTGCACACAACTCTTGGGAAAATATTTGAAGAGGCTCCTGAATCAACAAGGAAATTATGAACGTTTCTATTGAAAATTTCATAAGTAAGAAGAAATGGAGGAATATTGGAAATAGATCTATCCCCAGTTAGGACTAAATTTGAAGGATCTACTTTGTTTGAAGATGATGAAGGTTTTCCCATATCATAGGCATCCTAAGTAACCATGGAAGATGGTAAAGGAGATACAGGAACCACTTTTAACTCTCTTAATGGAATTTTCTGTTTTTGTTTGAGTTTAGTGAGTTCGTGTAATGAAATGTTTCCTCTAGTCTTTTTCATGTCTTCCACTATGTCATATTCCACTGTATCTGAGATTACCAAGGTTTTGGAAGCATTTGGAGGATCTAGTGGAATAGGGTTAGTTTGGATAGTCTTAGACTTCTTGCTTAGGGTTTTCTCCTTTATAGGGATAGCAGTCTTTGATTTCTGATTTGTTATAGACATATCAGGAGAGTTTTTACTCATTGTGGTTACTAACATAGCTTGTGCTTCTTCTTCATTTGGGAGGATGAAATCCCACATTCCATTTAATTCAACTTCTTCTTCTATTTCATCTTCCTCTTTGGCTGGTGAGTCTTCTTCTACTTCTTGATCGGATTTAGCATTTGAAATAGTATTTGGCGGTTGCGATGCAGAAGAAGGATTTCTTTTAAATGATCAAAAAGGTTTCTTGGGGGCAAAGGATTCAGTGACCAATTTATTAATATCGACCATTTCATTAGACATGGTATTTAACACTTTCTGAGGGCCTTCAAGATCAAAAGGGTCCTTTGAAGCTTTATTTTTGGGTTCATCCTTAAATGTTACTTTCTTGGACTTCCTCTCGTCTATTTGTGATCTCTTTTCTAAAGCTATAATCCTTCATTTTACTAACATGGTTTCTTTCATGTTTTCTACAAGGGTCACCTTATTGGCTCTATATACAAAAATTGCGATATTAGAATGAAGAGACAATATGTACCATTATATTTGTACATCTACTACATGTTTTGATGCAGCTGGGATTTTATTTGGCAACTTGTTAAATCTAGAGTTGAAGTATTTGCTCCTTTCATCTGAATTATCTTTTAAGTTAGAAATATCATTTATCAAGGATGCTATGGTCCTGTCATCACCAAATTTTTCAAGAAATACTTCTTGAAAGGTATCCTAGTCTCTTATTGAACCTGTCGGAAGGAAAAATTACCAACATCCAGCAGATCCTTGGAAGGTATATGAGAACAGTCTAATTACAACATCTTCATGTGATACTCCATTAAGATTCATGGCTAACATAAAATTTTTTAGATGTTCTTTAGTAGGAAGACCATCATCAGGATTGTACTTAGGCAGCCATTTTTCTGGATTTGCGACCAAAACAGCACCAGGATTTGTCCAAGGTTGAGCAAGTTGATTGGCCATAAATTGCGTTGGAGATTGAAAAGAAGGGAAGGTTGATCCAGAAGTAGGTATAGATGGCGAAGAACTTACTATTGGGTTAGTACTACTAATATCATCACTAATTGGATAAGTGGATAGTTGAGAAGTTGTGGATTGAGTAGAAGTGAATGTTTGAAAAGGTGATGTGATCTCATTGGTATCCAAATCATATCTTATTGAGGTAACTTTCCTAGGTCATGGAGGGATATGGAACTAAAAAGAGGTTACTCCAAGCCTTTCACTTTGCAATCTAGTTAAGACACCAGTTTGTTGTAATAAGGAAGTAACACTTTTTTTAGAAACTTCGGTCCTCTCTGGTTTCTTGGCAGAAATGGATATCTGTTCCAATTTATCTATCAAAGAATGGACTTTGGAAAACTCAAGAGTGTAATATGGAGAAGGTAGTCGTCTTACTACTTCAGGAGATGAGGGAGATGTTTCTACAACTTCATATTTCTTATCAGTAGATTTTGAACGAGATCTAGAAGGTATAGAAGTTGTTGAGGGGTTTTGACTCTTATGCATGTTTTTCAATTTTAACTTTAGGTTTATATGCCATTCATAGTCGGTTGGCCCTCCTTCTAGCACCAAAACGTTACGGCCTCATATTTCTGCTACCGAAACATGGGGGGTAAGCACCCGGTCCAGACCTTAAGACAACTCCTTTTCCGTTTAAAGTGGTGGCTCCGACTAGGGATAATGGGACCAGTTTCCCAGTGTGGGTTTTAAGATGAGAGTAGGTGGTTTACGAGTGATTGCAATATAATAATAATAATCTAAATGAACTAATATATTATGCAAATCTCTAACTAACTTATTCTAATATAAACCTGGATATTTCTGTGTGATATGCAATCTAAAAAGATATATGCTTGACATGTGATAGTAAAGATAAATCACACATAGAACAAAGATGATAATGTATAAAGATAATTTCTTTGACTAAACAGTTAGTCAAAGAAATTGTATAAACTATATCGCATATATGATCATTTATATATTAAAGTAGACAATTTCAGCTAGGCATCATACAATAGTGCAATTAACGCTTAACACAAAGAATGTATCTCATACATAGTTCATGAAAATAAAGTGTTGTCACTCATTAAATAGAAATAGAATTAATCATACAATATAAAAGTACCATATGTGTGAAGTTATGCTCATCTGACTAATGACATAGATCAACTCCTTTCTTCAAATCAAACTATCTCCCAAGTATACAATAGTGCATCAACAAAGGAAAGTAATCTGATATTTAAAAGAAACGATCATGTTCCATAATTTCACCAAAAAATTCACAAACTTACAATAGTGCATTCTTTGCAAATGTTTTTGATAAAGTTCTGGACCCTTCTCTAAATGCATGAGAAGGGTATCGATACTATTCTAACTAATGTACAAAAATAGATTATACAAAAATTTGAGGAGGTTTCAAACAACCTTCCTCCTAACTAATTAACTAACTTTAAAAATAAACAGTGGCTTGATGAGCAGAGGCTGAGATGATGATTTGTTGTCTTCCATCTTGTCCTTGAAATCACATATGTCGTCCATCGGTTTGACTTGAGGAGGTGCCCCAAAATGTGTTCTTACCTGTGTTGTGAAGATCGCATCGGTGAGAGGTGGCAACATCCACTGAGTCAAATGAAGTGAGAAGTTAAGGGTCGTGATTTAGTTGTGCAGCTGGAAGAGGTATTGCCAATATGAATCCCAGTCGGTCTTTTCCAATTTTTCGATTGCTTTCCTTTGAGTTTCTGCTTTTTCCTACCAGCTTTTATGAAAATCACCTAAATCAGGCATTTCTTTTGGATTTCCTACTTTTACCAAGTTGGTGGGAAATAGAGTGTGGTTTACTGCCTTGATTATGTTCTTTTCCACCCCAGCTGCTCTTTCCATTGCTAGCTTAGCTTGCTTGATCCTTACATCCCAATCTGTGAAAAGGATGTCCTTGTGTGTCTCCTCAATCTCAGGCAGATTGGCATTCCTCCCATCTTATGTTTCTTATCATTTGATGAACTCTGAGATTATGGTGTTTAATCAGTAAATTCAGTTCTATGGTCAGTCACTTTATCTATTAACTAGTCACTAGTGATTAGCTAACAAGAGACATGTGACATCTTTTAGCAAAATTGTTCTTGCTATTTCATCAGGAGGGAATTCAATTCCAATGCCTCTTTAATGAACTCCTCGAGAGTAGTAGTATCCTTATATCTTACCATGGCTTGCTGCAATCCTTGGAGTTGCATATTTTTGGCCAATATATTGGCTTCATGGCTTATCTTCAAGACCTACATGCTCTCTTCCAATTAGGCAAGCTGGTCAGTGGCTTTCCTTTTCACACTTGCCCTCTCTATTTCGAGTTGCTGCTCAATTTATGCAATCTTCTCCTCTTTTCCTTTCAACAAAATAGAGATTTCAGTGGATTTTTCCATGGTGGTCATTGAATATGCTCCAATAAACTATGACAATCTAGTCAAGTTCTCAGTTGGGTTGGAAGGAATTTCCCTCTAGACTATGTCCATTGGCTCATTTCTAGGTGGGAGCTCAGGTGTTCCTACCCTTATCGTTTTCCTTTATCCTCTTACTACAACCTTGTGTAGCGGGTTGTATAACACATCTAGAGGAGGGATTTCAGTCACTTCAAGAAAATCTCTGTTGTGGGCATAGTAGGGATAATCTCAGTCTGCTGAGACATTGTTGTTTGCTCATCTATTGGCTTGGACTCTGTATTTTCCTGATTATGCAGAGGAGTTTAACACTCCATTATTTCCTTGATATCTGTGGTGTTGGGAGTGTCTTTCAATTTCTTATTAAATTGATCCCACTCCTATTACAAACCATTGCTTTTGACATCTGAAATAATTTCTTTAGGTGGGGTGCTCATAACTTGTTTCTCAGCTGACTTCCTGCTAGATTCTATTGTGTTATCGGTGTCTTGGGCCTTCCTTGTATCCAGTGTTTTCTCAGTATTACCTGAGATTCAATGTGAGAACTAGGTCCTTGTCTATTGACAGTCACACTGGGTGTGGGCTTGTACTCGATTTTCAACAAGTGCATCAGGATTATTTCGAGCCTTTTGTTTTCAAGCCTTCTGTTTCTGAATTCCTGAAAGTTTCGAAAATCTCCAAGACTTGGATTTTCCCTTGCCCATTCGAATGATTGTTTGAAGGATTCAAATGACCATAATAGGTCTTCAAAATTCTTAGCCTCATGGTTGTATGGCTTGATATTTAGCATAGTAGGGATGTTATATGCTACCTTGTTTAGATCAATTTGCCTTTTCGGCAAAGTATGAAGCTTGAGGCCTTCCATGCTTACTGATTCCTTTATTGCATGATTAAAATTTTCCAAAGAAAAAGAACTGCACTTGATAGGAAAAGATGTCCATAACAATTTCTTGCTTCCTTTGATAACTTTGGTCAAGCCTTTTCCCACTACCTAGTGGGCGATTTCCCTTGCCAATAATTTATCAAAAATATATAATGGAAGGACATGTGGCTTTATTGTGCTACCAAAAACCCTAACATAGGTGAACCATTCTTCCGAAAAATATTTTCCGAGAGCTAGAAGGTCTGTAGTAGCTTCTTGGGAAAACCTGGGGGCTTTCCTATTGAAAATTAATTTATGGAGTGGAAAAATAACAATGTGACATATCTTATAGAGATGGGGTATGTAATGGGATTCCCACATTTTCTTATGACTGAGATGGATAGGGTAGGGGTCCTGTAAGGTCCATTTCCAACCCATGATTGGAAATTTAGTGTAAAAACAGATGGCATCCATAATGTAGGCACTAAAATAGAATGGAGGAAGTTTCTCTGGAGAGGAGGATCTCCTCTGTCGATATTCGGTGATGATCATGGCTAGGTTATCAGATATGATGGTGACCCAATTCATAATGTGGGAATTAACATAGGAATCAATCAGAGGAATCCATTTTATGAAAAACTTAGCATTATTGGAGAACCCATATAGTCTACATAACGTAGCAGCTACATAGTTGTAGGGGTTTTCCAAAGAGGCTATAGCATACATACCCGATTTCTCGAATTTGAATTTGTTCTCCAACAACCTCCAGTCTTGAATCACCTTGAAGGGCTCTTAGTTCTTCTTTGCAAAGTTGTCCACGTATGTGGTATCATATATATCCTGAGGGTTAGGTATATTGTACATTTTCTTTAGGTCCTCTGCTCTGAATGACCCCATGAGTTCCATTCATGAATTCCTAAATTGCCTATCTTTAATTGTTAGGTTTTCCACCACCCACCTAATCATATCCGTGTATGGTAAGATTTTAGCTCTTGATCCTATCCTATGAAGGAAAGAATAGGTGGCATCATCAAATTGGAGTCTTGCATCTTTTGTTGAATCAGTTGTTTCTTTTGTGACAGTAAACTTGGGACACTCATCCTCGATCCTATCATATATTACCTCCCAAGTTGTTTCTCCCCCATCAACGTTGCAGACAGTATTATAGAATATAGGAGCCATTTTTGTAAACTCGGACTCTGCAATGCTCTGTTGCTTCTATTTCTACATCACCTTCCTCAATGACATGTCTTTTGTAGCTTGCCTGAAATCAACAAGATATATCAGTGCAGACGGTATCAGGCAATTAAGACTGAAATCTTTTCTGAAATGACTTTGGATCGTGGGAAAGGTTTATATGAGATATCCAATGTTAACTGCCCATAACTTGGAAAATTATGACCTCTCCTTGGGTCACTAAACATTTATTACCCTTTCAAACCCTTCATTATTACATTCAAACACAATTATTTCACATGCTTACTGGTCTATTCGCACGTCACAATCTTTAAAATGATGTAATGTAGTGTTTCCTTCTTATAAGGTGAAATGCAATTGTGATATCGCAATATCAAATTTCACAAATCGTTAATGAATTTCATAGTGGAAATGCTTAATTACTTGAAATTTCTATGAAATGCGATTGCGAGTTCGCAAGTTGTTTAATTGGGATATCGCAGCGGGAGGTTTAATCACACATCATAATTTTTTAAAGGTGTTTCATGTTCATCACATGGAAAAAACGTGATTTGCGATTTGCGATGATGATCTTATCTTACGGTTGTTTTAAGAGTTTTTTAAGGCAATTTCTTAGAGTTAGGTCTTATTATTCTAAGACCAAAAATTTAAAAAGGGTCCCCATTTCTATGTCTAACCTAAGCTATTTCTATATATAAATGGGGGGGTTGTTTCACTGTACAATACAATAATGGACTAAAAACTCAGGTGAACTTTTTTTTTTTCCAAAGATTTTAACATTTCCTTTTTTTAAGTTACATGCATGCATGCTAATTAATTTGTAGACTAATCATAATTTGTCTTTTCCATTATGTACATAGTGCTAGATGTAGAGGGGTGTCAATGTTGCAATTATGTGGACATATGAGTGGGATGTTGTTTATGGAGGCATTGAGCCATAGGAAAGAGAGCACGAAACCCAAATTGATCAGTCCCCCATCCCACCTAACTTCCATTTGCACTCGACTAAGTCGCCCGTAGGGACTATTTAAATCAATAGTTCAAAATCATTTCTTTCCAGATTGTTTATTTTGTAAAAATAATGTTTTAATTAATTTGAATTTGAATGTATTATATTGCATTACCGGATTATGGACAATAACTCTGCGTAGTGGAACACATACACATATAAGAGTTCTAGAAGCAATACTTTTAGAGTGGATCATAGATATTTTCTATATTTTCAGGCCCATTTCATAGGGCACATTCACATGTGATGTATATAATTTGTATATTTTCATACATGGACAGTTTATGGATGCATGAACATTATTTTATTTTATGGATGCTTACTATTTCAATTTGTGGATGTTCATGTATAATGTAAAGTGTATATGTTTTCATATGGATAATTTATTGTCATACATAACTAACAAGATAACAATTTATACATATAGAACATAAACCAAACAAAAAACTCAAGCATATATTAATATAATAACACAATGATAAAGTCACTTTTATATCTATATCTATATGTGTGTGTGTGTGTGTGTGTGTGTGTGTGTGTGTGCATGTGTGTGTGTATGTGTGTGTGTGTGTGTGTGTGTGTGTGACAATTTACATGGCTATGCTTCATTACACTAGTTATTTCTACAACAAGCCACTCTTGAGTTAGGGTTATGGGTCAACAAGGATTAATATGCTCTTACATGTGTCTTCACTCCAATCACACAACCCAGTAACCAAAAAATACCTAGTGACATGAATCTAAAATAATTGCAACTGTCAAGCTTTATCCCCCATTAGTTTGGAGAATATAAGAGATGAGATTCCCTTCCCTACACCTCATTCACTCAAACAATGTCCATCCCCTATGTGTGTGTGTGTGTGTGACGATTTACATGGCTATGTATCATTACACCATGCTTCATTACACTAGTTATTTCTACAACAAGCCACTCTTGAGTTAGGGTTATGGGTCAACAAGGATTAATATGCTCTTACATGTGTCTTCACTCCAATCACACAACCGAGTAACCAAAAAATACCTAGTGACATGAATCCTAAAATAATTGCAACTGTCAAGCTTTATCCCCCATTAGTTTGGAGAATATAAGAGATGAGATTCCCTTCCCTACACCTCATTCACTCAAACAATGTCCATCCCCTATGTGTGTGTGTGTGTGTGTGTGTGTGTGTGTGTGTGTGTGACGATTTACATGGCTATGCATCATTACACCACTTATTTCTACAACAAGCCACCCTTGAGTTAGGGTTATGGGTCAACAAGGATTAATATGCTCTTACACGTGTCTTCACTCCAGTCACACAACCCAGTAACCAAGAAAAAACCTAGTGACATGAATCCTAAAATAATTGCAACTGTCAAGCTTTATCCCCCATTAGTTTGGAGAATATAAGAGATGAGATTCCCTTCCCTACACCTCATTCACTCAAACAATGTCCATCCCCTATAGGGATCTAACATAAAACCATCTAGGAATCTCTCAACTTGGGACTCTAGGAAATCCAACTATTATAGAGGTTCTCACAATATGTTCTACACATGCTCTCAATTTATTTTCAATGAAAAATCTTCACAGTAATACCAACCTCAATCTCAACACAATTACTAGCTTCAACGAGCTATTTTTTAACACACAGTAATGGCTTCCTATTTTTCCCAACACCCCACCTTACTTTTGGCCACTTCTTGCTATATAAATCTACATCCACATGATATTTGAATTTTCATCTTCCTTTCTTCCCCTGTGCTTTCTTGACTCTCACTCTCCCCAAAGATGATTCTACTTATTCCACATTGTCATGAATAAGTTACATGACTCTTTCACTCAACCCTTACATTAGTGTACATAGCATTTATTCTCTTCTACCAACCTCACACATACATTCAATGATTGGCTTTGATAAGTCAAATGGCAATTTCATGGTGAAGTAAAATAATGTAGGAAAATGGCATGAGAATATGGGCATGTGGATTTCCCCTTGGAACCCCTTTCATCCCCTTCTCTTGTGGAATCATAACCCCCTATTACTCTATCCTTTTAACTGGTGGTTGATTTCATTTTATTGTTTTAATGTACAACATTTGTACATATTACATTCTTAGGACTCTGACTATTTATAATATATAGAATGATACATTGTTAATATGGAGACAAAAATTGGGGTGTTATAACAAATAAAATTGTCTCAAAAATAGGTTAAACCACAAAAATAACATGGAAATATAAAATACATGTAATAATTAAATGGTTCTTGTCAATGATATTTAGATTTCTTAATTGCATGCAAATCTCATTATCACACCTTTTATCGTTGAGATCGATTCCTTTGGTCACACTTAGTGATTCACATAGCCTAGCATTCAAGCTTCCAATATAATGGTATTATAATGATTGCTATAGTCTACAATGACCTCCATTCTCTAAACTCAAATATATGAATTATTTGCATGTATGAGCATCGAGAATAGTACAGGTGGGCACGCTTGAAATATCTAAATGTGTTGTCATGTATAATATTCATGACTATTCTTATAATGCTAGAAATGTTTGTGGAGAAGGGCCTTAGAATATTTTTTCATTGTAATAATCTATTTTATACTTATTTTACATTAAAAAATCAAATTGTGCCTCCCACCACTACTCATATGCAAGTCAATATTATCAATTACGCATTAGTTATTTGATACAATACAATGGTTAATGACCTTCAATTTCATTGTATTGGTGACCCATGAACATGCCTTGATACATCATAATGAGTTTTTTATTTCTTACTATTCCAATGGTCCTTGGGAGATTCTCTATGCATATCGTCATTTGTTAATTTTTGCAAGATGACCATTTTTTGGGATTTCTATTGAAACCTTGAAAGACCTTATTTAGAGATCATTATTGCTATTAATACGAGATTAAATTGATAATGAATGGGTATCTTAAAATTATATAAATGTTTATGGAGAAGGGCTTTAGAAATTTTGTTAATTGCAATAGTCTATTTTATACTTATTTTACATTAAAAAAATAAAATTGTGCCTCCCATCACCACTCATATGCAAGTCAATATTACCAATTAAGCATTGTTTATTTGATAAAATACAATGGTTAATGACATTCACTTGCATTGTATTGGTGACCCATGAAAATGCCTTGATACATCATAATGATTTTTTTTATTTCTTACTATTTCAATAGTCCTTGGGAGATTCTCTGTGCATATCATCATTTGTTAATTTTTTCAAAATGTCCATTTTTTGGGATTTCTATTGGAATCTTGAAAGACCTTATTTAGAAATCATTATTTTTATTAACATGGGATTAAATTGATAATGAATGGGTATCTCACATCCTCCTCCATCATCTCCTATCACCATCCAATCATTTACACTTATCTAAAGTTCATCTTTATTATGGCTATACATGTAATGACCACATATTTGTGAATGAATAAGAGATATTTGGAGCTCATTCAATGGATGGACTCTCAATTAACCATTCATGTACAATAAAATAATGTAACAATTAAATACATGATGAAATATTTTTTTTATGTTTTATAGTTGTTTAAACTAATGGTAGGGTAAACTAATGATTTTTTACGGCAAACATGATAAGAAGCATTTTGTATTGCTGGAACAATAATGATCATATGTTAAAATTTCACAATTTGGATGTTAAAATGGTTTTCAAGGGTCTAAAATTCATTGTTTCAGTAAAATTGTCAATCTCATCAATCCAAAATTATAGTTTTAGTACAACTTACATGGTCAAATTCTGGTAATGGAAAATTGGAAAAGGTCAAAATTGTAAAATATCCTTATTTCAAAAATATGTTCCTCTAATCACCCATAATTCCCTTTAGTGCTCCCTTTCCCCTACTCCAAGTAGGATAATTAATAAATTATGTCATTTTATACATGTTTTTTGATAAAAAAGATATATCAACACAAGTCAAACACCTTGAGGAACCCATTCATATAAACAAATCAAATATCAGTACACTAATGATATATGTGATTAAAACGCTCAAAGAGGGAAACATTTCACAACCCCAACCAACACGACCACTTGAGAGAATATAATAATTAAAGGAATTAAATATTTTAAATCTAAGTATTTCATTATTGATCATGAGAAAATGACTCACCATGCTCTTTAAATAGAGATCATGGGTGAAAAGAACAAAATACTTTGCACATGAATCTATCACAATCAATCATTCACAAATGACCCTTTATGTTCTTTAAATATATATCATGGACTAGTTTGGTGTTATGTCATAGATAAAGTTCCATTACAATTAAGGAGAAGATTATATATCATATAACTTTATCTATAAAACATAACCATGACTACCAAAATAGATAATTACAAAAAGATACTAAAAAATACACTTTACCTAAAGACACATTAGACCAAAGTGAGCTTAACTAACTCCTATTTGTCTAAATATCCTAACATCCAATTTTAAGAGGACTTTGGGATAAAATTGAAAGATTTACAAAAGTGATATAATAGGAGAATGAAGGAAACGTTATATCGTATTCCCTGTTCCGCTCTTAAGAAATAACATGCCCTTACTCTTTCCTTAGTATAAGTATATAATAATGTTATAGTTAGTACAATTCAAGAAGCCTTGTGGCTTTGATAGATCCTTTTAGAGTTTGGATTCTAGTACCAACATCCCACCAATATCTAATGTGATAATTAGGGTGTGATTTAACTCACCAATTATCTAGCACAACATCAATACGGAAAAACACATTGAGATAGTCATGCACTTTATCAAAAAACTTCTTCAATGTCATGTTTTTTAAGTTCTCTATTGTCGTAAAGATGATAAAGTTGTAAAATTTTCATAAATAATATTACAATATTCAATTTTCTTAAGCTTTGATATATGGATTTGGGGGAGTTATCATGATGTCATTATTGTTGTAACACCAAAAAATCCTCCATTGAATTTGTTGGCAACATATTTTGTTAATTTTACTCATTTCACAATTTATAAGAACAATAATTAGTTCATTAAATAAAAATGGAGAATTAATAGCCAATTATGTGTCTTCACATACACAACTTGTTACAAAATTTATTCGAATATGTAAATTTTGATTTTATAAATTATGTTTCTGCCTCCAAACCAAAAAGGAAAGATGTCATGTCATCTACAACTCCATTTGGATATAATTGTACTCCCCTATATCATTTCCTATAATTGTTCCCCTTGTATTTGTCTACGATTTTAAAAGAATAAATGTTATTAGTTCCTCACTTTAGAGGGATTTTGTGGTGATGATGTCAATAGAAGACAAATATTGTTGTCAGACCATGGGAAAGATGTTAGTGTAATGAGAAAAGGGTAGGTGAAGTTTAGCCTGACCATTTTCAAGAAGAGACACCTATCAGTGTAACTAGAAAATCAAATATGACTCAACATATACACATTAAGATATGATATGCATCTAAGGAAACCTTGGGAAATAAGTCCTAACAATCCATTTTGAATACCAAACTCAATGCACCCATGTAAGTCCATATAATGATTCCTTCCTCATCATGTTTTGAACTCATCATATTCCTTTTTTGGTGTTAATCATCATATCCAAGTGTCTCATATAAAATTCTAGGCTAAATCCTTCTCATAATATTCCATCATTCGTTGACAATAGATATTTATTTTTCATCAGTCTCCCATAAACCAAGGCATTTGCAATAAATACATATATTATTCATTTTATTGAATTTTCTTTTTACAAGGATCAGAAAAGCCATTAAACATGATTGAAAAATGCACATTATGCATAGAAGTTTCTTCTTATCCCAATCCATGGCAAGCAATGATTACTTATGTGATGTGAAATATTGCGACAAACAAATTCCTCCAAAGGAAAAGGAATGTACTTGCATGGAAAATAAACAATGGAGCATATTATATTGCATTGATAGAAGGCTTACGAATATCTAGGTAGTATTGATCCAATAGAATTATAGTCTTCACCAATTCTGAACTTATGTGCAACCATATGAAAGGCGGGTACCAAGTAAAAAAGGAGAGGTTAAAACAATTGCATGGAGAAGCAAAAAATATTGTTAGTTAATTTCAATCATTTAGCATAAGACATTGTGCAAATGTTAATAAGATGTCTAGTGATCTATTGTATGGGGCAATGCCAATTCAAGATTTGCATGTGAAATATGAATTGGTGTTAAGAGGCTCTCCATCAAGATTTATTTATGAACATTGTAAGATATCTTTGATATGTGTGTGTTCTTTTTCGTTAAAAATGTGGTTTCTTAATGATCATGTGTTTTTTTAAATACTATGCCAAGTGTTCCCCCACTATGTAAGCACGACTTGGTGAGCCTAACATGGTTTTAGAAAAAATTATATTTAATTATCAAAATTTTCACTTCAACACTTGTGTTTTTACCCTTGAGTATATTTTAAATGAATAATTTACACCAAATAATTTTGAAGAAGCCCTTAGATAGTTAGATTAACTTTATGAATTCTTGATCTTTTTAAATATCAATTTTAAAGATTTTTAAATGCATGAAGTAACTTCAAGGCTTTTTTTAAATATCATATCTATATATATATATATATATATATATATATATATATCTATATATATATCTGTGTGTGTGTGTGTGTGTGTGTGTGTGTGTGTGTATAGATAGATAGATATCCATTTCATTGATCAAATGGATCAAGGTCTTGGGTCATCAAATGAGAATTTTCCACTTGATTCTTCGAGGCGGGCATCAATTGAGTCTCATGCATTGACTACAGGAGGACTTTATATGCATGCTAACGAGATTGGTCATGGATCAAGTAGATTATCAAATGAATCGAGGAAGGTCCATCATTCGTTACATCATGATCATGGTATATATATGTTTATGTGCAAGTTTTTAAATGATATTTGAATATAATCATATGTACATACATATGAAATTGATTTTTTTTCAATTTAACTTTATTAATTTATAATAAATTTCATCTTTTTTAGGAGCATCCACTAGGTCGAAGAGAGTATCAAATCAATCAATGGAGGGCCATCATTCACATCATTATGGTATGGTGTGTATATATATATATATATATATATATATATTTATATATATATAGATATAGATATAGAGATATAGATATATATATATATATATATATATATATATATATATATATATATATGCATTTACTTAAATGATAAATAGGTAGAATCATATGTACATACATATATTAAATAATTTTTTGTCAATTTAACTTAATTAATTTATTATAATTTCTAATTTTTTTAGAAGCTTATCTCACTATGTCGTCGCATGAGGGTAGTCACAATTCTCCCAGTGGTAAACAAGCTCAATCAACTCATGTACTTAGACGTGATGGTGTTGAACCATCTTCGAGTGGTCATCAATCTCAATCATACCATCACGATCCTCATCATTTTGGTAAATTATATAAAAAATAAATTTATGTTAAAACAAATTTGTACATGTAAATGAATTGTTTTGTCCATATACATTTACATTCCTATCTTGCATGTTTATAAATACTTTTGAACATGTTTTTATATTTATGTAATTATGTTGATGCAGGGGGTAAAAATTTTGATCGAAGTAAATGTAGGTGAAGTATGGAAATTGAAGAAAAATACCATACACCAACTACCACCTATCCATCTGATATTCTTGATGAGCTTCCTTACTAAGCAAACATCCAAAAATGTATGTTACAAAGGTGCACAGGTCATTATTCAAAATTGAAGAAATATCTTGCAAGTTTGGAGCTCCCTATAGAGATTCGACAAAGCTTAGAAATAGTTGTGCACTATCTAAGCTCATTTCTTGATATTTACAAGAAGCTTGGGCCAACAACTAATTGCTTTATAGATATGACGAGGCATAGAAAGGAAGCAGTTATGGGTCCCAATAAATGGGTTGACGTAAGTAGAAGGGTTACAAAAGTAAATGAAAAATCTATGTTTAGTTTCAAAGAAGGGATGAAAAGAAAGATGCTCAAGGTGCAATATTTCAAGCACCCTGAAATAGCCCACCATTTGTATGATAGGTTCCTTGTAGGGTACGGAAAGTTGTCATGGAATGACAAGGTTCCACATTATTTTGAAAATATATTTTATGAATAATTTATTTTGGGTATGAGACCTAATTATACTGACCTTCCATCTAAATTTTATGGTACTTGGAGAGGTCGGACATATGAATGTAAGGGTGCATTAAGGGATACTGAATTTCCTAGACCTCTGCCACCTTTTGTACCTCAACCTCCTCATTTGGTAAATTTGCAGTGAGAGATGTATGTCACTTCTCACATTGGTGAAGAAGGAAGGGATTCAATTAAAGACAACATCCATACTGTATTGGATGGATTTGATGTTGGTCTAAATTGACAAAGAGCACAAGTTGGTGCACGTGCTAATTTTATATATAAAACAAATGAGGAGATAGATAATAAGAATATTGAATAGATTAAATCACAATGAAAATGGTTGTGGTTATGGTTAGAAATACATAATTGGTCATGAGGAAGACTGCATGGGATCAGTATGTGTTAATGGTTAGGGTGGATATTTTAAAGTAATGTAATGTATGTGATAATGTTGATTCACATCAATTTTTCTTATTTTCCAGATATAATCAAACAAGAATGTATCAAATGTTCACCATTTGCAATTAAATCCTTTGTTGAATGAAAATTTTGATAATATCATGGTCCCAAGTTCAGGTTCCAATCAAGATATGTTGAGAGATGTTAGTTTTTTTTAAGAGTGCATGTTGGCACTATTATTCTACTTTTATTATATCGATATCGTCAAGACTTATTTTTAAAATACATAACTACATATGTATAATTAAATGTTAACAAAATCCAATTCCATCCGACATTCTCGACGTAGTGCCACCCTCTTCCTCCCTATTAGGAGATGTGTCAAATATTTGCTTGTCACAAGTATGGAATATTTCACTTTTGTTTTGTTATAAATTGAAGCAAGTTTCATTAAAAAATGAGATTTCTATCTTACAGTTTTAAAATTTTTGAATTTTATGTTCATGGAGACGGTTTATGTTCTCCAAGGACATTAGCGATGGAGTTAGCAATGGGGATAGGATCGTATAAATAATTTGAAAATTTTGTTTAACAATTCTTTTGGTATTGCGAGTTTATGCATTTTCATGTGGAATTTTAAATATTTAATATATACATGTACATGTATTTTACAATGCATCCATGAGGGAGAAATGTAGGGGGAACACCACGAGGGTGAAATGAAGGGGGGACACCATGAGATATTGCATAGAATTTGAAACTTGAGTCAGTGATATGTATTGAATCGTCTAGACAATTTGAAGAATTTGATACTTGTTTTTTTTTAATTTGGTTGTTTATGCATTTTCATGTGCAATTTTTAATTTTTAATATATACATGTACATGTATTATATAGGTTATCCATGAGGGCACAATGCATGGCGAACACCATGAGGGCGCAATGGAGGGGGAACACCATGAGGTATTGCATGAAATTTGAAACATTTTATAATTTTGTTTTGACGATTACATTCTCATTTATTTTTAAAACATTAAAATTTGATTTTGAAGTACAAAATATTATGTATATGTGCAATTACACATGTTGGGAAAGGCACCCATGATTCTAATGAGAGCACAAAGATGTTGATATATCGTATATTTCAGCGAGATTCTCTTTGATGCAAATTTTTATTTAATAGTCTTTTTATTATATTTACTTTTATCATGATATAAATTTTGACAATATTTAAGTAAATCTCTTTATTATGAATTGATCTCTTTGATGCATATTTTTATTTGACAACTTTTTATTATATATTTACTTTTATAATGATATAAATTTTGGACATATTTTAAATAGAACTCTTTATTATGATTTAATACATGCTAATTTTGGAGTTTATGTATATTTTGCATGATGATTCTTATAATTGTGCATTATAAATAATGGTACAATTTGCAAGATGCATGGTTTGAAGCCTCAAGGTTTTACATATTTAAGTTCATGAATATGAAGCAATGAAAGTAAATTTGCATTTAGTTGGTACATTTTGCCTAATGATTCTTATAATCTTAGTAGATAATTCTTAGGTTTTGTTCAAAGTTGTTTTCCCAAGTTATTTAATGAATCGTAAAATTGCAAATTACAAAACATTGTACATTTTTCATTTGAATGAATCTTATAATGGTGTATATGTATATAACAATCATAACTTAAGATTGCATTATAAAATATGGTACACATATTGCATTCATGAACATATAATCATCTTGTATATAAGAGATACTATGGATGTGGTTGATAATTAACTTTTAATATAAAGTTGTTCATGCAAACATACTATAAAATTGCATTATAAAACATGGTACAATTTGCATGATGCATGGTTTGATGCTTAAAGATTTTACATATTTAAGTTCATGAATATGAAGCAATGAAAGTAGATTTGCATTTTGTTGGTACATTTCATATGATGATTGTTATAATGTTAGTATCTATGATTATTAGGTTTTGTTCAAAGTTGTTTTGTCAATTTATTTAATGAATATAAAAATTCAAAATTACAAAACATGGTACATTTTGCATTTGAATGAATCTTATAATGGTGTAGATGTCTAAAACAATCATAACTTAAAATTGCATTATAAAATATGGTATACATTTTTCATTCATGAATAGATCATCATCTTGTATAGAAGAGATATTATGGATGTGGGTTGATAGTTAACTTTTAATATAAAGTTGTTCATGCAAACATACTATAAAATTGCATTATAAAACATGGTACAATTTGTATGATGCATGATTTGATGCTTAAAGATTTTACATATTTAAGTTCATGAATATGAAGAAATGAAAGTAAATTTGCATTTAGTTGGTACATTTCGCATGATGATTCTTATAATGTTAGTATATATTATTCTTAGGTTTTGTTCAAAGTTGTTTTGTCAAGTTATTTAATGAATAGTAAAATTGCAAATTACAAAACATGGTACATTTTGCATTTGAATGAATCTTATAATGGTGTAGATGTCTAAAACAATCATAAATTAAAATTGCATTATAAAATATGGTATACATTTTGCATTCCTAAAGAGATAATCATCTTGTATAGAAGGACTACTATGGATGTGGGTTGATAATTAACTTTTAATAAAAGTTCCTACCCAATTTTTTATACCCTTTGTAATAGTTACAATTTTCCCATACCATCTTTTCAGGTGATGTATGTTTCAAATTAAATGATAAGTAGAATGCATGGGCAATTTTGGATTTCATTATTATCCACAAAAGTTCTCATGGATCAACCTTTGCTTCGTTGTTCTAGTTAACTTCCAACTTTTTATTTGATGTAAGGTTTCAAGTTATAGATTATGAGTTTAATAAACAATAAAAAAATATTTAAAACACGTTACTTTTTTCATGATTCATGGTTTTATGCTTAAAGGTTTTACATTTAAGTTCATGAATGTGGAGCAATGTTTGCAAATTTGAAAAATTAAAAAGATTACAAATTACAAAACACGGTACATTTTTGCATGAACATGAATCTTATAGTGGTGTATATGTCTAAAACAGTTATGTATAACTTAAAATTGTATTAAATACCATGTGTGGAGCATGCATTGTTAGTTTTAATAGGTTTTGTATGCACTGAATGTATAGGACAAACACAATAAAATGAATTTTTCTAATAATGGTTTTTTTAGTAATGCATTTTTTATGGTAATGTGATTTTAATAAAGTAAATAATGTTACTAAGATAGCAATAAAAATATTTGAAAATATAAAATGATGATCCATAAAAACGAAAAAATGCAATGCAAACATGATAGTTGTACAATCAACAACAAACAAGAAAATTGTGATATGCTATATCCTTACATTATAGTAGTATTTGGGATCTTTGAATTTCTTTTTAACTTAACAACAAAGCCACCATATTAATGAAAACAATTTTGTAATACTTAGTACTAGCTAGAATGGACAACTTAAGAGTGCACAAAGAGAACCTAGCCAACCATATACTTGAACTCTTCTCAAAGATGAATTAAGGGAGAAAATATTGTCGGGCAATTCAATTAAAAAAATTATAATGAAATTTCATCCTCAATGATCTGTTCATGGTCATTTTTTTACATTCTCTATTTTTTAACTTTCATTTTTTTTCTCAATTGAACTTCTATCAACTTTATGCATGTTGCACACACCAAGTGACTATATTGACAACTTATGGAATCAAGTTGATCGTCTTGAAATTAAACATGACTCTCGGTTTGATGAGTTTCTTGGAAAAATTAATCTTTCAATATAATACACCCTCTTTCATATATAAAATTGTTATCATCATAGTCTTCCAATAAATTCATATTTCGTTCAATGCACCACATCAAATAATAATTTCCATTTTCTATGTTTTTAATGGGTGCAACTATAGCAAAAACATCTAATGCACAATAAAAAAAAAGTGTAAATTCATATCATAATTAACAAGAAATTAGTTATCAACATGTGCTTGATTTTATTATCTATTTAGATCTATATTTTAACTATTATCTAAATACTTATACACAATGATTATAAAAACATAAAACATATATATATATATATATATATATATATATATATATAGATATATATATATATATATATATATATATATATATATATATATATATATATATATATATATATATATATATATATATATATATATATATCCTTTGAAATAAATTGAAATGTTACCTTCTCTAACAAGATCAAAAACTCGATCACCTTTAGATGACACTGTAGACTCCTCTAAATCTATCTCTTCGAAACTTGTAACTGAAATTTTCCCCTTCGTATTAAGTTTTGTATGTTACCAAGCTTTTACATATTGTTTTCACAAACATCTTTGAATTGTGTGTCCTCTATGAAAATAGGAAAAAAACAAAATTATTTTATTTTATCAAATGAAAATGCATTTCGGTACTCTTTTGTTTTAATTGAATGTAATTTTTGAGTCGCTTTCAATGTTTCATCTTCATATGTAATCATTCTATCTACATATTGGAATCCAATATGACAAAAAAACTATAGTAAATTCAAACAAGAATTTAATTGTGTAAAATACAATTTATATATCAAATATAATCATCAATCAATTATTTAAATTATATAATTTATAAATGTTTAAAATTTAAAATTAATAAAAATTAGCATTAATTAAAAATATATACAAGTTAATGTATATGTACATACCTGTGTACCTCCCTCGATGGGTTAGTCTCATGGCTTAGTGGAGAAATGGTTCAGTTGAAGCAAGTCGATTTGCAAAGTAGTTCATTTGATATCTTTGAAGTGCTTGTTTTATACATGCCCCTGCACCATCATGTTCTCCTTTTCCATGATCAATCTCAAAGAAATTCCAACAATATTTAATGTTGGTTTTCATATGAAGACAACACAATGAAAAGAATGATCATGAAGATTGAATTGACCTACGCATCCATCTGACCATATCTAATGTTCATTGAATTTTATTCCATGACCTTTCAACAAGTCATAAATCTTACCAAAGAAATGGTGTACAAAACGTGTGTCACGTGTACGATCATCGCTGATATAAAAATGATATTCTTTAATAACATATAGATTCACATTGGTGCTTTCTATATGATCAACATTTTGTTCAACATGTATATATAAAACATGGAAAACCATAGACACTTGGGTAGAGTGATAATATTCACTATGTATTTCATTTTCTGCAACAAATGTGTAATTTTATGCAAAATCAACTATTGAAGAAATGGTCCCTCATGTTAAAATTTCATGGGATTTTTTCAATTGCAGGTCACTCCATCAACCTCTCTAAGAATGCTTGGAGTATTTATAAATTTCTGCCTCAAACTTCTTCAAAAAGTCTATCACAAAATTTTCTTCTTCTTGTAATTCAATCCTTTTAGCACATGTACTACTACTTGAACCAATTGATGTATAGATATATTCATATCTCTTCCATGTCACTTTTATGTTGGAAAGTGATTGATCATTCATATGAATAGGATACTTTTCATGAAACAAAGTCACATTTTCAAAATGATCACGTTTTTTTACCACCAACACATCTCTATTGTTAAAATAATTCATGATTTTCTCTTCCACATAGAATTTTAGATATGAAATCATGGATAGTGGAAGGAGGAGGTGAATTTTTCCAAAATATTTTACCAAAATAAATAAGGTGTCATAATATAATTGAAATTCCACGTGATAACCAAAACATTGAGTGTCGCATACAGTGACAAGATTAACATACCATGGTTTTTGTTGCTCAAAAGTACTTATTGAGACATTAATTCCATGATTCTCTTCTATGAACTTATTGAACAACTCTATCTGAGTGGTTTGCAGGAAATGTTTTCCATGTTCTTCATATTGATTTCATGTTATTCTTCATCGCATCGCATCCCTTACTTTGGTGAAACATGTGAGTTTTTATTCAATATTCGTATATTTTTTTTTAACATCTTCTCCAAGTCTATATTTATATGGTTTCCTACAAATAACTATCCAACAAGCAATTTCATCATTTGCATCTATTTGCAATCAAAATTTCCTATGCTTGTGCAATGTTTTTCGTGAGGTCCCTAATGTTTTTTCCATAGATTTTACGAAATAATTTTCTTTAGTTCTTGATGAAACCATTTCCATTTGTATTGTTCTACATGCATCTAGATCACTTTTTTTCTAGATCTTTTATTGACTTTAGAGCACTATTTATATTTTGAATAACATTTTTGTTCACTTTTTTTTATCTTTCATTGACTTTTGAATACCCAATAGTGTTTTAGATTATTTTAATTTATTTGATGTTAATCGACCTCTCAAAATTTGATCTTGACCCTATGCATTTTCATCTTTGAAGAACTTATCAATAATGCGTTGTTATAGCTGCTACAACAACCCTCCAAAATTCCCGACCCTTCAAAATTTTGGAGCCCGTGTGCCATCCCTATGACTGTTGCCTATTATTGAAACCTCCTTGGTTGACCTAAACCTTTTTCATCTCAGTACAAGCCTAAGTTTAGAAAACCTTTAAAGGCTTGTGATCTTTCCTAAGTTGCAGGTCACATCAAAACAACACCTATGAGCCTAAACATCACGACCATGCGACACACCCAAATTTTTTGTTTATTCAAGTCACTAGGTCGCATGGAAAATTTCCCGACGTATCACACCTGTGGCTTTCCGACTGTGCCACCTATCTAGGTTGCAAGGTCACAAGATCGCATCATTGCCTATCCAAGCACCTTGCGACTGGTGCGACTTTGTGACTCTGCAACCCCGTGAGGTCACAAGGTCCCGAGGTCACAAAAGGTCTGAAATAACACTTATTGTGACTTGTGACCCTCCTGACCCCACGCGTGTGACCAAAATTTATAAATAGTCGGGCTCATCCATCATTTGTACAATTCGTATTGGTCGCATGAGGGTCAAAGAGGCTCAGGGACTTAAAGAAGGCACATGACCCTGTCAAGTAGGTGACTCTTCCCCTTTCCTCTTAATCATTGCTCTTTCCATTTGGCCTCCCATTCCACCCTGACCCTGCATATTACAAGTCAAGGGGGTTTTATCCAAATCTTGCCTCATTGTTTTACCAAAAACCCTTGGCCACTTGATTTTTTCTCTCAAAATCCACTCTGATCAGTCAATCTCTCCATACTCATCCCAAACTAGCATGCATTCCCTAAGGACCAAGTCATATATTCCTAGGAATCCCCAAGAACCCATCTCGAGCCTCATTCCCCTCATCAAGGTGACCTGAGAAGCAGTTTTCATAGCTAGAATTTGTGATAAGCCAACAGATGCGACCTCACGACCCTTGCGATTGTGCAACCCCTGCGACCCATTAGTATCAACAACCCATGTGACCCATGCAACCTGCGACCTACATGATCTAACATTGTTTTCTAGCCTACCCGTCACCAAGTCACAGAATTATCTTCATGGCATCTATGACCCCATCGATCCCTATGACCTTGCGACCTGCTAAGGACACCTTCTCCCAGGGATTTGTCAAGGAGCATGGAAGCTATAATTTTCACTTGCTACTAGGAGTTATTATTCATGTTGTCTCTCTCATCGTGGGACTATTTGTTTGACATCGCAGGAGACGTTGATCTTCAACGCATCTCGATTTCTTCCTTCGCTGATGAGATGGCACCTCCAGTAGCGAAGTCTTCCAACAAAAGATCAAAAATTAATTTACAAGAGGTTCACAAGGCCTCTCCAACCCCCATCTATGGAGACATGAATTGCAACATTGAAAACGATACCAAGCTCTCCTAGTACAATATCTACGCGAAGTACTGTAAACAAGAGATCCCATAAGACCAGGAATATTTCCATGTATACATAAACGTCAAAAGTTCTAGACTACATAAGGTGACCTCACACCCCCCAGTCTTTCCATGCGCTGAGACCATTGACTTGACAATACAAAACACTGATACAGATCAATGGGTAGTAAGGGACCACGCAGGTGCAACATTCACAACAATCTCCTTAGTAGACATCGATGCTTATTATAAGTTGGCATAAAAGAATGAAACATTGAATAACTAATCACTCTCAGGTTTTGTAATTTTAACCAAGGATATTCCGAGGGAGTGGTGGCAGGACTTATCCAAGATCTGAGTCAGGAGTGACTAGATATACAGGACGGATGGGCTGAAATTACTGCTATGATGAACCATTTTTATGGTAGGGCCGATATTGACATTAGGGAAAATTTTAAGAACCACCCTAAATTTATATGTATAATAAATGGGATAATCCCCATGATACATTGGAAAAATGGGAGGTGATTTTATCAATAATATAATATGTATATATAATTTTTTTGGCGAATCTCTCACCAGATTATATTATCTTATACAATGATGGAGAATATTTCACTGAATTATAAAATCTTGTAAGATCTTAGCAAATCTCTTACTGAATAATAAAACATTGTGAAGTCTTGGCGAATGTTCTGTTAAAGTATGAAACCATGTATGATAATAAGAAAACATATTCATTAAACTGTAATATACTAGCATACATGTTTGGAAAAAAGAAACATAATTTTCTCTTCCTACAAACAATGTTCCAAGTTTCAGTGGTCATGTTTGTTAAGGTTCTTACAATACACTCTTTCATATCCTTCTACTAGTTTTGATAATATTCCACAACAAAGTTCTTGTAGCTGTTGATATTGACCATGAGTTCTGTCAAGGTAGGAGAGATTAATCTTTTCTCTACAACTTTTTTCAAGCTACCACTTTTTTCACATTTTCAAATTTCTTTCTTATTCCATAGACTCCAACTGCGAGATAAAGAAAAACACATCAAGTTTGTTTACTCCAACATGCCAATAAGTAGCAAGCCCCAACTATATTATATAAGAAAGTATTAGGTATCCCAAAGGCTTGAAGGGGATCTAATTGAAAGAAGTGACTATTTTGAGAAGCCTTCCAATCAATATTTGAATATATAAATGTAGATTTATTATTATTTTAGTTGGAAATATTCAATTAAATAATAAAATTTCATTACGTCTCTCCCAATCTAAATTGCTTATTAGCATAATTTACTACCCTCATACATCTCGCATTTTTTAAAAGCGTTGTAACATGTATATTAATTTCCTCTTTGGTGAAAAATCTCCACCTTTTAGGAAAATATGGTGCAGTGTCTCCAACCCCTATAGATCATTAGGACAAACTAAGACTAGCACAGAAGATGAAAGGTTGTACAAACCAACTTATCTTTCAAACAACTAATCCAACATCAGTACCTAAACCTTTTCATGAAGATATCGTATTGAGAATGTTTGAAAAATGTTAGGACAAACTAAGAATAGCACAGAAGATGAAAGGTTGTACAAACCAGCTTATTTTTGAAACACCTAATCCAACATCAGTACCTAAACTTTTTCATGAATATATCATATTGAGAATGTTTGAAAAATGGTGGGAAATCATTTGCGAGCGTGATGCGGAAAGAGTGATAAGGTTTCACTATTTTGAATTTTTTTTGTTAAATCAGAAAAACCAATATTAATGGAGATATTGGTATTTTTTACTAAATTTTGTAAAGTGACTAAATGTAGCTTTAACCATTCACCTTAAGATGTTTTTACAATATAATTTCCTAAGTCTATTTAATATCTTCATTATCATAAAAACCAACCTGTATCCAGACCCAGAATTAAGATGCATCTAAGATGATAGAATTTCCCCTTTAAATAGTCTATGCTCACATGAATACCATGGTATTAACATGGGTTATCATAAACCTGGAGCTTAAAAATTTTTATTAGTAATTTATAAAAATTAATAATTGATTTTTATTTTATTTTTTATTTTAACCAAGTTAAAATGTTTAACATACATTAAATTACAACATCCATTTTTACTCTTGATCCACCAAGCCTCGAGAGGGATAAAATATTTTTTCACTCTATGCTAGTTTTCATATCACGATATTTGATCCCTCTCAGGGCTTAGTAGATCTAGAGTAAAGATGAATATATGCTGGTTTAATTCCCCCCTTTAAATAAGCTACATTCCACGCTAATACCATGGGTCAATACCATGTGCCATTTTTAATTTTATTAATACTAATATTAGGGTTAATACTATTTTTTTGCAAGGTATTAATAATAATCTAGCCCACGGTATTTGGCCCATAGTATTTTTCCCATAGGTTTCACCTAAATATAACACACTTTTTGAGTGTTCGTAAATATAAGGTGACTTATGGAGTAAATATAAAAAAATGTTTTATTTATTTACCATACCTCTCGTTTATTTATATTTTTATTAATTTACCATACCTCTTTTACAAATATGGTATTTGGCCCATAGGATTCACTTAAATAAAACCTCTTTTCTGAGCCTTCATAAATAGAAAGAGGGTTATGGACTAAATATAAAAAGTGATTTTATTTATTTACCATACCTCTAGTTTATTTATATTTTTATTTATTTACCATACCTTTTGAGTATGTATAGAAAGAGGTTTTATTTATTTACCATACCTCCACTTTATTTATATTTCTATTCGTTTACACCCTTGCATGTATATAAGCTGAATTATGAAGTAAATATAAAAAATGTTTTATTTATTTACCATACCTCTTATTTATTTATTTATTAATTTACCATACCTCTTTTATAAATATGGTATTTGTCCCATAGGATTCACTGAAATAAAACCTATTCTTGAAAATTAGGGTGAATGGAAGGTTGTAACTCCTAATTTCAAGGGATAAATTTACCTTTTTTACCCTCTCCCTTAAAATAAGGTGGTCTAACCTCCATACCTAATTTTTTTATAAAACAAATTTGAGGCAATTTGTAAAAATGTACTATGATACAAAATATTCGCCCACTAAAAATTTAAAACCCCTTAATTTCTCCTAAGGGTGAAAATTCGCCCCTAAAGTTTTCCATGATATACATCTTCCATGGGACATGGGTCCCCATCATGTACATCGTCGCCACCAGGGGTATAGTTTTCAACTTGGCCAAAACCTTATCTTTTGCATTAAGGACCAATATGTTGGCATTATGATACAAGTGTTGTCCTTGATGGCAACTCACTCAGGTCCACTTAGTCAAAACATGGGATGGTAATCAGAATGAAGAAGTTGAAGGTAAAGGATGGTGAAAATTAGTTTAAGATGTATATGCTGGTCCACTTAGTCAAAAAAACATATACACGCAATTCCACAGAACAAAATGCACATATACGTATACATGCACTCTTGCAAGAGGAAAAGCGTGTACAGGTTGCAAAATCATGGAATCTCAAGAGTAGAGAATACCAGGGGTCAATACCATGGTATTAGCCCACAATATAGAGCGGAGTAACGACTATTTGATCCTGTCTAAGAAAACCATGGGTCCTAAGTGTTGTTTTGATCTGAGGTATTGAGAAATGCTAAAATTATATAAGGAGGAGAAGATCAAACGGCTAAGGGTAGAAGTAATGAATGTCTTATGAATTATTAGATCAAAACAAAATATGCATGTTATGGGTCTCTGATGCTTTTCATGATCTTAACTAAGTATGCACTTCAGTGTTTGATGATGGATGAGATCTAATGATGGATCGGGATCATAACGACTTATCATTATGTGATCTGATAATGGATCAGATAGATTTGATTGCTAACACACGTTTTATCATTTATATGTGATGATCTGGGTATGTCTGAAGTCTAGAATTGCAACGAATTTATAAGTAAGTATTTGTAGATATATACGTTGGTTCGCTTTGGTGAAGGTGTGTATACATGCTAGTTCAGCTCTTCCAAGTAGTGTATGCAAAATAAAATCTTGATGTTCAGGGATGACTGATGTATCAGATTAGTGTTGTTGTTTTACTTTTGTCTATCAATGAAGTCTTCTTAGATCTAAAAGTAGAAATGAATGCATAAATAGTTTGTGTCTGATTGATTGATTGTTTTACTAAGAAGGGTTATCCTTGCTGCTATCTATTTAGAACTCTATAAATTGATAGCAGATCTTCAGAATGTCACTGACTGGTACAGTTTGTGGTTCAAAAGTTTTATGATTCAATATCTTTAGAGGTATAGACAGGTGGGGGCAAAGGAAGTTGCATATACATGCAAGTTGGCTTCATTGAAGAAGTGTATACAATCTGACACATGATTTTTGAGGTTACAGTTGGTTCTGGCTTTTGATGCAGTGTTCTGGGTTCAAATCTATGTATTGGTTACATTGATCAGTATGTTCCAGTTGACTGGTTGAATTTGATTAAGTTTGAATGAATGGTTTATTCAGTTGTGTCAAAGGTTTAGTGATCATTTGATTCAGTATGTCAGAGGTTTTATTGATTCATTGATTCAGTTATGGTCGATTCAGAGATTGATGATTGGTTTTAGTTATGTCAGAGATTGATGATTGAGTTTCAGTGATTGGTTTTGAGGGTTGTATTACAGTGGTGATTGATTTTGAGCTTCAATGTTCTTATGGGTCCAGTATGAAAATTTGATTAAACATGGCCTTCATATTGTAGTATTGTGTACCAGGAGTATCCAATGTGAAAATTTATGAAATGTGGTCCCTAGAGGATATTGAGGGTTGGAGCCTCAAGTGAGGAAGTCGAAGCTTCCTGCCAGTAGTGGCTGGTGATTTGATTAGGGGGTTGGAGCTCCCTTCCATTAGCAGCTGGAGAACGAGTGAAGGTTGTAGCCTTATGTAGGTCGGAGCCTACATACTAGTAAACATATCAGCAAGTACAAGAACCAGGGGTTCTAGCTCCCTTCTAGTAGAAGCTGGAGAACAAGAGAATGTTGAAGCCTTTTGCAGGTGGGTGCCTACATACTACTATGAGTCTGCACCAGTACAAGAATGTGAACAAATTTTCTTATTATTAAAAGAAGACAGAGACGACAGTAGTAGTTGGTTTTCAGCCATATTGGGTTTCCACCTTAAATCTTGGTGTTCATGTGTGTTGTTGATCTAAAAATCACTTGTGAATGATCTCAGTTAACTAATGAAGGTATTACAGACCCATGTGCTAGGGTGTGCCTATGTTATTTTAAGCAACGGATCGATAAGATTGCGAAATACATAGGAACTTGAAACAGTAAGAGAACCACAGTAAGAAAATACAAAACACAACAAATTTAATAAGGAGTTCACCCAATCCTCCTGGGCTACGTCTCCTCGTCAGCCTTCAGTGGTGGCCTTTTCTATTGTGTCTTAAAGAAGAGATTTTACAATAAGGAGCTCAATTTCAATCTCACTTAACATAGAATGACCAGTAGGATTGTACTTGCATCCCCCAAGTCTCTACAATACACAGACTCCCCTTACTGAATCTTGACCTCAATTGGTCTCAGTGGTATGAGTCCAATTTGGTACTCAATACCTAACAGGTATACACAGAGGACTTGCTTGAACCTCTCAAGCCTTCTTTGGAGTTCACAGACTCTCGGACTCTCTTTGTTCTGTCTCAGTCTGCTCGATGCTACCTTTGCTCTGCAAGTCAGCTCGGCTTCTCTATTCTCTGCAATTCACTTCTTTCTCTACTTCTATCCCCTTCTGCTCTTTGTCTATTCATGGTTTAAAGCCAATCTACTCCTTGACTGTTCATTTTTGCTACCCGTCTCTCTGGATTGCCTGCCTCTGTCCACTGTAATTCCCCTGCTCTACATCATCATTGATTTGTAACGCTTCACAAAGAGGTGGCCACCTGTTTCCTCACAAACTAAGTGTCAGTTCTCTTTGAATAGTCATTATTTCTATTATTCCAAGATCACCCGTGAAACTGATTCCTCTGCCAACTCATCGGTCATTTTGAACCTCAAATCTCATGTACCTTAGTCTATTTCCATGTCAAATCTGGTCTTCCATTGATTTGATTCTTCGTCGTTGATCTGGAGTCTCCAGATCCTACGGTCTCTGTCTATATCACACAGGTAAGTTGCTCGATCATTACTCATGCGATGTAAGCGGTTTCCTCTCTCATCCACTGGACGCATGTCACCCGGTGTGTGGCATCACGCTAAACTCGACCAAACCTGCTTACCACTCAAAGTGCACACGATATCCTGCCGGTTTTGGGCACGGGACCCACCTTCTTATGGTTTCCGCACGGTTTCCTATTTTCCTCATGACCGAGTGCTCAGGGCTTTCCTTTACTGATAGTTTTTCCCTGTGATATACGATTAGAAACTGCCTCTATTTTAGGATCTAGGCTTTTGATTTCCAATTTGCGTCCACGCGCAGTCTCCATGGGCCAATGGTTAGCACGCTTTCACCGAGGGTCCTTGTTGTTCTGTGCTGGCTACAAATTGCCATTGTCCAGAGGTCATTTCTAATAAGCTCATCATTCATAAGATTTTGAAGCCTCACATAATTTGAAACAGTCATGGAAATGTTTAAGGATCCAATTCAGATCACGGCCTTCCCACTGAAAAAGCTTTTGGACCACCAAAAGTTGGTTTTTCATGCATCGACTAAGTGAGGCTATAGTTGTCTCACTTGTCCAATCTCTATCCATTTTTCACTGCTTGGCTTTGAACCCTTGAGTACAATCCTAAGGTACTCAATATCTCCCCTACGCGTCATCCTCACCTTCCTGTAAGCTGCTAAATCAAGGCAAAAATAATTCTCACCAATTTTCTCAAGTATCTTGAAAGGTCCATACCTTATTGGCTTTAGCGTTTTACCTTCACCTTGCATTTTGTCCTTGCTGATATACAGCCAGACTTGATCACCAACTTGGAAACTATGCTCCACCCGATGCTTGTCATGCCTTGCCTTGTATTTGCTTCGCTCCTTTCCA
Source organism: Pinus tabuliformis (assembly GCA_031772625.1). Taxonomy (NCBI): domain Eukaryota; kingdom Viridiplantae; phylum Streptophyta; class Pinopsida; order Pinales; family Pinaceae; genus Pinus; species Pinus tabuliformis. The sequence continues at coordinate 1,082,657,627 of CM062811.1, forward strand.
ACTGTTCCTGTACTTCCTGGTGAATCTCTTGGATTTGTTCAATGAACTTTCTTGCCTTGTCCACATCATGGTGTCCGTCAACTGTTATGTCTCTAACAAAGACAAAATCCAAGGGAGACCTTGGTGTGAAACCAAAATAGGTCTCAAAAGGAGATATCTGTGTAGAATAATGTTTTGATCGGTTGTAAGCATGCTACACATAACACAAATGTTCATCCCAAAGTTTGGGATGCTTGCTGCCATAGCCTATGAGCAATTGGATCACTGTCCTATTGATCACTTCTGTCTGGCCATCTATTTGTCCATGAAAGGTTGTGCTTTTCTTCAGTCTGGTGTCCATCAGTTCCCACAGACTCGACCAAAACTTCCCAACAAATCGGGTATCTCGATCAGATACAATGGAAGTGGGTAATCCAAAGTGAACCCATACATGCTAAAAGAAAAACTTTGTAGTTTGTTCAGCTATAATTTTTTTATTACAAGGTATCAAAATACACATTTTTCTGTACCTATCTACAACAACATATAAATAGTCATGACCTTTCCAAGATTTAGGCAGTCCTCCAACAAAGTCCGTGGAAACACTTTCCCAAGGATGAGAAGGAACTGGCAATGGAATGTACAAGCCTAGTTTTCTATTGCTGGGATTGCTTTTAGCACACATGGTACACCCTCTTACATATCTAGAATCTGTCTCATTCATTTCTATCCAATAACAAAATCTTTGCAGTTGTGCAACCGTTTTACTTACCCCAAACTGACCTGATATTAGAGAAGTGTGTGCTTCTCAAATTATCTTTACTCTTTCAGTTTTTGGAATGCATAGCTTCCCACAATGATACAAGAGTCAATCCTTAACATGATACTCCAATTCTTCTATTCATTTGCCTTGACTTAAAGTTGCATATACATCTTTAAAATCTATATCTTGAGCATATTGTTCATTGTAGCTCGCATGCAATATTGAGTTTATGCTTAAGTATAGTAGATGCATTTATAATTGTTCTAGATAAGATATTTGCAACTTTATTGTATATGCCCTTTTTATATCTGATGACTAAATGAAACAGTTGTAGAAAATCCATCCATCTATAGTGTCTTGATTGCTGCAACTTAGTTTGAGAGTGTAGATATTGAAGTGGTTGATGATCAGTATGTATAACTATCTCTTTGCCCATTAAGTAATGTTTCCAATTTTTCACACTCTGTAATAATGCATACAGTTCTTTATCATATGTGGGATAGTTAACTACTGCAGAATTAAATGTCTCAGAATGATAACATATGGGTTTACCATGCTATATCAACACTGCACCCATGGCATAGTCACTGACATCTATTTGGACTTCAAATGGTTTTTGAAGATTAGGCAGTGCTAGTACTGGTGTTGCACTAATATTTTCTTTCAAGGTGTCAAAGGCTTTCTACTATTTGCCTCCCCACTGAAACACCTTGTTCAATCCTGTCAAAGCATGTAAGGGAGCTACAATTAAGGAAAAGTTACAAATGAACTTTCTCCAATATTATGTTGCTCCTAAGAGGCTTCTGACTTCTGTAGCAAATTTGAGTTTAGTCCAGTTTACAATGACTGCAACTTTAGAGGGATCTATTTTCAATTCACCAACCCCGACTATATGTCCCAAATAATTCAAAGATGTTTTGCCAAATTCATATTTTGAGAGTTTAACATGAAGTTTTTCTCTTTTCAAAACATCTAGTGTCTTCTTAACATGCTTTAAATATTCTTCCCACGTTTTGCTAAATATAAGAATGTCATCCAGATATACAATAACAAAATCACCAAGAAAAGGTCTGAGTACATCATTCATTATTCTCATGAAAGTAGCAGGACCATTAGTTAAGCCAAAAGGCATAACCAGCCACTCATACAATCCCTGCTTTGTCTTGAAAGCAGTCCTACATGCATCTTACTCTACAACTCTGACCTGATGATACCCACTATGCAAGTCTAACTTGGAAAAATAAACAACTTCTTTCAACTGATCTAATAGATCATCTATGCGAGGAAGGGTGTAACGATTTTTTATTGTTATCTTATTCCGTGTTCGATAATCGATGCACATTCTCCACGAGCCATCTTTCCTTCTAACCAAAACAATTGGAGACCCACATGGTGATGTGCTAGGTCTGATGAACACCTTCTCGAGCAACTCCTACACCTGCTTCTTGATTTTTCCATTCTCTAAAGTGGACAACCTGTACATTCTGATGTTAGGCAATGGAGCATCTTGCTGCAAATTAATATCATGCACTATTTCCTTTTTGGGTGGCAGAACTTTAGGTTCTTGAAAAAAGATATCATATTATGAAACAACTTTTTCTAAATCAAATTGTTGTTTAGCATCACAGCCCTCAAATACATTGGTTTTACTAGGTTTCTTTTCCTTTACAACCATCAGTAAAAATTGTTTGCATGAATTTACAATTTGTTTCATATGCCCTAAGTTATGAGAGTATAGTTATTCTTGAGCTTATGCGCTCTTACAAAGTATTCAATTCCATCTTTAACGAGTAGATACTTTTTCTTAGCCCTATAGAAAATAGCTTTTCTATCATACAAGTAAGGACTTCCTAAAACAATTCCACATATATCCAGAGGAACTATATCTAACTCAACCTCATCGACAAATGCTGACCCAAAGGAAAACTTAAGTTTTCATTGTTTGGTCACTTGTAGTTTTGCTTTATCACTTAACCAACCTAATGGGTATGGTTTCTTGTAAGGTGTAGTTAGTAATCCCAACTTCTTTACAATTGCTTCAGAAATTAAATTTACTTGTGAGCCACTATAAAAAAAAGTATCAATCTTTTGATGCTTGGAAATAACTCGAATATGGAAAAGCTCATGTCTTTTTCTCTCATTTTCTTCATCATTAATAGATTGTGCAGAATTACTAGTAGATGCTTCAGAATTTTTACCTTTTATACTGTGGCTACAATGGTTGTTTCATCTCCTGAGTCCGACCCCAAATATTTATGAATAACTGCAGCAATCTTCTTCTTCTTGCCCTCGAGCTTCTTAGGTCTCAGCTCTGGATGCGAAATCTAACAGTGTTCATCATCATGCCCATCCTTTTTACAGTGAGTGCATGAAGACTTTTTCTTTTGTGCAGTATTGGCCTTCCTTTCTTTCCATTTCTATTTTCTTTTCCCTTATTCATGCTTGCAATGGGCTTGGATGAACCTCCAACTTCTAGGTTCCCATTCTCTCCTCTAGCTTCTAGATGCATAGCTTGAACAGATACCTCATCTATACTAGTTGGATTAAACATGAGGATAGTGTGCCTCATGTAGCTGTGTAGATCACCTATGTACTTAAACAGAGTCTCGGGTGAGTCTAATTAAATTCCTAGAATCAAAGCTCTCTTCCTAAATTCTTGGGTGTAACCCTATACACTTTGCCCTTTCAATTGGCGAAGGGTTCGCCAGCTCATCATGGCTTGCTACATGTAAGCTAGTGGATAGAACTGCTTTTTGATTGCAAAAACAAATTCACTCCAGACAGAAAGAATCTTACCATGTTTCTTCATGTCAGCTTGTGTCATGCCTTCCCACCATACCAAGGTAGTGCCTCCGAGGCATAGACTGGCCAACTAAATCTTACTTTTGTCTGAGTCGATACTTTGCACTCTGCAATAAACATCAATTTGTCTGATCCAATTATCCAGCTTCTCTACATTCAGCTCTCCATCATATATTGGTAAATCAAATTTAACATCTAATTTAATCAAAGATGTCTTCTTTTTATGTTCAGGGCTATTAGGAGGTGTGAGAAAGTTTTCTTCTTTCCCTTTGCCTTTTAAGTGGTCATGGAGGAGAGATTCCTCTTCTCCTTTTTCTTGTTTGGAGCCTAATGAATCTTCATCTTTATGTTTCCTGAAGTCCTTATAAATTTCCTCTAACATGGACCTCATGCCTAGGAAACTATCTATGAATTGGGGATCTAGTATCAAGGGACTTTCTTTTGACATTTTCTTCTGAGGATAGACTCTTCCAATCTCTGGGTTAGTTTCGACCAACTCTCCTTCTCCTAATTTAAGCTTTTGATCTAGTTAGCATTCAACAACAAAATCCAGCACAAGCTTGTCTAACCCTAAACAACCTAGAAGCTCTGATACCACTTGATGTGAAAATCACTCGTGAATGATCTCATTTGACTAATTAAGGTATTACAAACCCATGTGCTGGGGTGTGCCTATGTTATTTTAATAAACAGATCGATAAGATTGTGAAATACACATGCACTTGAAACAATAAGAGAAATACAGTAAGCAAATACAAAACACAACAAATTTTATAAGGATTTCACCCAATCCTCCTGGGCTACGTCTCCTGGTCAGCCTTCAGTGATGGCCTTTTCTATTATGTCTTAAGCAGAGATTTTACAATAAGGAGCTCAATTTTAATCTCACTTAACAGAGAATGATCAGTAGGATTGTACTTGGATCTCCCAAGTCTCTAGAGTACATAGACTCCCTTTACTGAATCTTGACCTCAACTGGTCTCAATGGTATGAGTCCAATTTGGTGTTCAATACCTGATAGGTATACATAGAGGAGTTGCTTGAACCTCTCAAGCCTTCTCTAGAGTTCACAGACTCTTGGACTCTCTCTATTCTATCTCTGTCCTCTCGATGCTACCTTTGCTCTGCAAGTTAGCTCGCCCTCTTTGTTCTCTGCAATTCACTTCTTTCTCTACTTTTGTCCCCTTCTAATCTTTGTCTATTCGTGGCTTAAAGCCAATATGCTCCCTGACTATTCATTTCCTCTTCCCAACTCTCTAGATTGCCTACCTCTGTCTGTTGGAATTCCCCTGCTCTGCATCATCATCGCTGTGTACCACTTCACAAAGAGGTGGCCACCTGTTTCCTCACGAACTGAGTGTCAGTTCTCTTTGAATGGTCGTTATTTCCGTTGCTCCAAAATCGCTCGTGAAACTGATTCCTCTACCAACTCTTCGATCATGTCGCACCTCAAATCTCATGTACCTCAGTCTATTTCCCCCTCAAATCCGGTCTTCCATCGGGTTGATTCTCCGTCATTGATCTGGAGCCTCCAGATCCTACGGTCTCTATCTATATTGCACAAGTAAGTTGATCGACCGTTACTCACGCGATGTAAGTGGTTTTCTCTCTCATCCGTTGGACGTGTGTCACCCAGTGTGTGGCATCGCACTGAACTCAGCCAAACCCACTTACCGCTCAAAGTGCACGTGATATCCTCCCAATTTTGGGCGTGGGACCTGCCTTCTGATGGTTTCCACATAGTGCCCTATTTTCCTCATGACCAAGTGCTTGGGGCTTTCCTTTACTAAGAGTTTTTCCCAATGATACGCAATTTGCGCTAATCGCATATCAAAAACTGCCTCTGTTTTTGGATACGAGCTTCTGATTGCCAATTTGTGTCCTGCGTGGTCTGCATGGGCCAATGGTCAGCGCGCTTTGACCGAGGGGCCTCGTTGTTCCATGCTAGCCACAAATTGCCATTGTCTAGAGGTCATTTCTGATAATCTCGTCATTCATAAGATTTTGAAGCCTGACATAATTTGAAACAATCATGGAAATGTTTAAGGATCCAATTCGGATCAGTTGCTTATGTGTGATGGTTTATTCTGTTATTATTACACATGGTTACTATTTAATTTTTAATAAAGTACTGATGAGCTAATTAAAGATCAACATATGATGAATTAACCGAATCATAAGTTCTCTAGATATCTGCTGGTTTCCTTAAAAACAGTTGTGTGCACACGCGAGTTCCCTTCACTGAAGTAGCATATATAAATATGATTATGGAAATGAAAAAGTTATTGATTTGTAAATATTGATTCACCCCCCCTTTCAATATTATTTCTAACACAATATAGTAATAGCTAAGTAGCCTGACCAACCACCTATGTTTTATATGGCCTCATACCTCCTTGATGTAGTTTACGCAAGGTGTTGTTTTGAGGATTGGAGTTACAAATGGACCACAACTACAACAGATTCGATACATCAACATTATAAGGTTTTTTGGAATACTGACTATAAGGATATGCTTGACACCATCTCTGAATTGTTTATCACACCCCCTTGCATGTCGAAAAGAGCCATGGATACTGTCACCAAGGTGGTGAATTGGTTCAAAATTTGGGAGGGTACATTCATCAAAGTTTTTAGCTCTTATAAGACCCCTCACGTACTTCCTCGATTCACCACAAATAGAGTACTCATGAATGATTTATGTTATTATATGACCTAAGGCTTTTCAAAGACACTAAGATAAGGAAATAAAAAGCCTTTTTCTACATTCCTTCTAGTTATCAAGGCTTACACAATTGAAAACTTTAAGGAAGTGGAGGTAGAAGCCAAAGAGGTAAAGGGGTATCATTTTGTGACTCTGAACCACCACACCTATGACCCCAAAGGGGTAGTAGTGGCTCATTGCAAAAGGTCCAACTTCAATTGGTCATATCAACATTCCAAGCATTCTCATGAAGACAAGATAAGGAATTGGTACAATGCTACTAGGGAAATCAACCCCAGTGAGCCACAAGAAAGAGATGACGAGGAACCTGAACATTCCTAGGAAAATGTGAGCCTTCAAGAGAGATCAACTTCTCTAAAGAGGAAGAGGGAAAGAGGAGATGTGCAGGGAGGCCAAGGAGCTTGGGAAGAAGCAAGAGCAGGAAGAACAAGAAAAGAAGAAACTAGAATATGAACAATGGAGGAGGGCAAAGGAATAAAAGAGCAAATAAAAACAAGAGAAATTAAAGAAGCAACAGGAAGGGACCAATAAGAAAGCTCAATAGGAATCCGAGTAGCATTGTAGTGAGCAAGTTGAGCTACCTCCACTGGATGTTCCCCTATCCACTCCCATCACTGAGGGACAACTTCCTCTCAAGGAACTAGGAATTCATGAGGAGGCTAAATATGAAGTGTTGGACCTGACCAAAATCACTTTTGATTGGGTCAATTTCAAGATCATGCAGAAAATGAGAAAGTGTTATGCCAAGAACCCTGTGGAGCCTCTATTTGTGACCACAAAAAAGGAAATGGTCTTAGATACGACAGTTAATCCTGAGATGATCACCTCCGTTGGGACCCCTTTTGTGATTATGACTAAGCTGAATGTTGGTAACATTAGAAAGTAAATCACGGAACTCCAAAACAAGCTTTATGCATCCGAGAAGAGCGTTGTGAAAGTAGAAGAAGATAAAAGGAGAATGGAAGAAGAAAATGCATCACCCCACTTGATTCGCTTCAACACGAAGGAGTTACAAGTTGCTATCAAAGATGAAGTTGAAACCCTTGGGGGAGCCATGGTGACAGTTAATGAGGACATGTCAAAACTTCATCATATTGTGGCCCTCATTCTAGCCATACAAAATAACACAAAATAAATGTTTGTCATGCTAAAGGACGTCATCATAGCTTTGGATAACATTTACGAGTGGACCAAAAAGTATCCAAAGGAAATAGTGCTACTCCCAAAGAAATATTGGGTCACCACACAAAATGACAAAGTCTAACTCCGCATCAAGATCCAATGATGGGACAAACTAGCCATAGATGTAGATAAATCTGTGGCTTTTTGTAGACATATTTTGAGTGGTTTGGAGTTAGTGATCAAGGAACATGGGGTTCCTTCTATTGGGGCAGTTGGACAAGCAATGAAGAAAGAGGACATCTCATAGGAGGTTTAAGATTTTTTTAATACCTACAGGGATGCTACTGACTCATACGACTTGCAAGTTACAAAGGATAACATCACACAATACCTTGTGGAACCAGTGAGAATGTACACAAAGCTGATGACGTTAGCCAATTAGGTTAATGGAAAAAGAAGCACTCTCATCCTGGATGCCCTCGAATGTCTGCACAAGCATGATTATGAACATCCGAAGATAACCCGCATATCTTTCTAATACAATCTTTAGCACACTTATCTTATGGATCATCTACATGTAGACATTTCATAATTGTCTATTATTAAGTTAGTGGGATAGGATTTGCTCAATTTGTTAAAAATAGAAAGATATAATAGAGTAGGAAAAATTAGGGACCTGAAAAGTCATAAGGAAGTCTAAACATCATGAGGAAGTGTAAAGAGGACTTTTAGCTTGGGACTTATTTCAAGACATATTTTTTTGATAACTTGTGCTCATCTAATAAATGCAAGGAATAATAGTTGCTTTCCACCATTGGATTGAATGAATACTTTCATTACGATGTCATGGTTATTATTAACTCGATGAATCAAAGGTTCCTATGATATTTTGATGTGTAGTGTCCTCATGTGTATTCATGTGCTATGAATCTTATTTACAACACATGGATGGTATATAATATGCAAAATCTATGCTCATGTTGATGAATTGTTTTATTGATATTGGCATAATTTTATTGTAGGTTGTGCACTCACTTTTGTTTATTAACTCTTAGCCATTTTGAACTTGTTCATCGCTGTTAAGTGTATTCTTTAGATATGTGCGACCTTATTTGAATTCTTGCTAACAATTCTTTACTTAAGATTCATGTTGTGAATTTCTAATATTTCTATTTATGGTATTCGTGTTATGGAAAATTCATTAGTTACTCTCTTGTGTTTGTTGAGGTTTATGTGCTCTTCCTAATTACTATTCCACTTTTTTCTGAAGAAAACTTCAACCACTTGTATGGCAGCAGGGCCTACATACCAAATGGTATTCGTAAACCAAATGGTGTAGAGTCTAGTTAGCATTCCGCACCAAGGAGATCACTTTGTTGTTGATGGAAAATTCCATCCTGTCAACATATTTGGTTCTAGAAGGAAGGCTAGATGGCTAGCACCAACACACACCCTTGCACAAAAACTTCCCATCAAGCTAGTAATCAGCCCCAACGTGCTTCCCTTGAAACACCTCTTCACCCCATCTTGGGCCTAACTTTTAGGATTCTCTAGTTCGCGGACTCCCAACCTCCTCCACTCAAGGATTCCTTGGTAGGGGAGGAATCTCCTCTATATGAAGTCACATATGATCAATTGAGGTATTTGCACCCTATTACTCATTAGTTAACCAGAAGCCTAAAGTGCATCCCTGCCACTGTCTCTCTGCCTAATCCACTCACCTACAAACCTCACCATATGTGTCAAGGCATCCTGGTTAATTCGGTACCACATATAATTAGGATGATTTTGGATGATTATGTGGATGCTATAGAAAGACTCCATTGAGTGGTTCAAAATCTCCCAAGAATCTGAAAGAGAAGGCATAAGGAGAATGGTCATAGGGGGTAACAATCACCATCAGCAGGAAGAGACATGGGAAAATTATCAATCAATGCCAAAGGATACCTGGGCCAACAACCAACCACTGAGAGTAAATGTTGAGGTACCCCTGGGGTTGGGGAAGGATGAGAATATCAAAAACCACATTATTTTTTACAATGTTGATCCTCCTCATAACAAGTGGCTTTTTAGGTTCCCCAGGAACCTAGGAAATTTCATAAATATCAGGAACTTTCGAGACTTAGGGCATTTGAGAGTTACCTGATTATGAGCAAACTTCCAATCATGTTTTATTTCCCCCCCCCCATCGAGAGGAAACTATCGACAAGCCTTAGATTAGATGGCCCAATCCCCTTTAGGTATCTCAAGACCCCTCCATGATATGCCTCGTCACCCCAAGAAGCACCTCCTAAAGTTTGACCCAAAAAATGGAGCCATGGATGAGGATCATATAAGAAATTTTTACCTAGTCTTGCAAATGATGAAGGTGCAATATGACAATCTAGCTTGTAGACGTTTCCTTCACACCTTCAAAAATAAAAGCCGCAACCTGGTATTACTTTCTACACATGGCATCAATTCAAACTTGGGAGGAGTTCTAGAAAACATTTCTCGAAAAAAATTTAGAAGACAAGACACCTTCAATGCTGTTGACTGAGTTGATAACATTGAAGTGTCATAAGAAAGAAAAGGTGAAGGATATTAACTGGATATTTACTACCATATTAAATAAGTTTTCAACAAATGAGGTTTTGGATGATTCTATTACAGTTGATTATTATACTAAGGCCCTCCCATGATATATTGTTGTGTTTGTCAAGCGCAAAGCCAAGGCAACCTTAGTTAAGAATTTTGTAGAAGCCCTTGCAGTAGAGAATGATTTGTTGTTTATAGGGGCCCTTGAGCATGACACCTGAGAGGAGAATAAGCCATCGAGAAAGAAATAACAAGCCTCGAATAGCAAGTCTACTAATAAGGACAAGGATTCCTTCAACTTCGAGGGGTTAGCCAAATCCATGAAGAAATTAATGAATGAAGTCTTTGAATTGAAAAGGAAAAGCAGCGAGACTTCTTCAGGAAGTAAATCAGCAAAACATTTCTTCCGAAAGACCAATAATCCACCCACAAAGTCATCTCAAGCCTCCAATACGAATTGAAATGTGGGGGAATTGGGAAAAGATAATTTATGCACTTTTCACCAAGCCTCTCATTCCAAGAAGACATATCCACAATGGATCCACAACATGATTGTTGTGGTGACCCAACTCTAGGAAGATCAAGACACAGGAGAGGATGAGGAAGAGTCTAATGACCCTGTTGACTTATAGGGGCCTAACCTAGGTTTGGAATAGTTATTTAGCCCAACAAATCCCACAGCTACTAGCCCTTTTGGCAACAGCCCGTGGAGCGTGGACTGAGGTCTCACCCGAGGTAGCAGGGGAGGGTGTTGGAACTAGGTTTCTGCGGCCTTAGGATGTCATGATGTGGTCTAGAGGAGTCAGGCGCCATTCTATGGCCACATGCTACTCTGCTTCTGTGTAGATCTGGAGCAAGGCAATTCCTTAATACTTATTATTAATGAGTTGTTATAGATCAGATCTACTTTTTGCGGTCTTTAAGCAAACATTTAATAGAGATAACTAGTTCTTGCACCCAAAAAAGTTATAGATTTGCATAAACTCATAACATAAGCATAAGCACATAGATCAAACAGATATATCAACCATAAATTAACCAGATCCACAATATTTCAGATTCACCACAGTATTTTCGGAACCAACTTATCTTTATTCAACTCTTTCGCCAATACATCCAGATCCACTCAACAGACTCAGCTGCAGGGGTTCACGCACACAGCTTTCGACTCTACTAGGCCTCTGCACACATAGCTGCAAAGCCTCTATCTACCCACCAACACCCTCAACTCAGACTTATAGACACTTCAAGACTTCTTTCTTCAAAAACCCATTACATTTCAAATCCAAAAGTACATACCAAAGAACTAACTCCTAACCCTAGAGCCTTGCTCTATTTATACATTTCCATGGTCCATGAACCATGGGCGGGTTGACTCTCTTCCTATTATTTCACGCTATTTTTGGGTGGACAACCCTTTGACTTGACTCATTTACAATTCGCACTTCGCGCACTTCTCGGAGTCCTTACCATACATTTCCCAAAATTGTAGGTTTTGATCCCCAGAACTGTTACACAGGCCCTCTACTACCCAACAGTCCCCCAACACAATCATCATGACTCATCTCGAGTCACTCGGCTGGTGTAGTAATCTTTGCGCAAAGGTCGGTCAACAATTTTTGCGCGTCGCTTGTGCTTGCAACAAACTTTGTCGCTATCTTTTGTACCTATTCTACACGAACCACTGATGTATCCATATCACTTGTAGTGTCCTGTCCAGGATCACATACTACCTGCATGTGCGCTAATTTTCCTTCAATGGTTGTGGAGACCATGAATGCTTCATCAAGAAAAGGCTGGATGCGTTCCTTAAGAACTTCCTCCCTTTTCTGGGCGACGTCAACTTGTGCCTTAAGAGCCTAGGCCTCTGTCATTTTATCCAACTGCTGCGTGATAGTGACCATTTGCACAGTCCCTTAGACTATGTCATTAGCCTGCTGCAACTCCCATGCTTTGGTTTCTACTTGTTGTATGGTTGGATCTTCCTAGAGAGAGGTGAGTGTAAGGAGGGATTGATCTAACAATCCCAGGAAATCTTAAACATCACGCTTTATCATTTCCAGTCCTACTTGAATTTCATTGTGACGCTGCTCCTGAATTTCCAGCAGTGTGGTCGGCTACACCTTCAGTCTTAGCTCTGAAATTTGTACATTTAATTCCCGTTGAGCCTTTGCGGCCTCCTCTTGGGTTGTACGGAATCCTGTGGCCATGTGATGAATATTGTCAGTGGTTAGAAATTCGGCTAGGATAGCTAACTCCGGTACCTTGCTGCAAGTGGCCATCATGGCCTGTTCTGCTTCCTGGTTGTGTGAGATCAAGTCATCTCGCTGGAGACTGACATGCTCTAGATTTGCCTTGTGCTCCATCAATATCTGCAGGGCACAGCCTTCCCGGGCACGAAGCTCAGTGGTTACCCCATCCTGTAGTTGGTATAAGGTTTCTCTAGCAAGAGCGACCAGATTCAACCCCCAACTTCGTACATCCCCCTCTACTTCTGCTAAGACATCACCTATTGGCAACACTAAGGTGTTAATTGTATTGGTGTGCACCCTCTGGTCAGCTGCGGCTGTGTCCTCTGTTAATTTTAGAATCACCCCACCTGGGGGTTACACCTGTAATGCCTACAACTACGCTCGGATCTCCCCCAACATAGTTTTATGCTCTGTGAGTAATTCTGTCAATGCATCGATAGGGACATTACTCGCTGGTTTATTGTTGTCAATAAACTCTTTCTCCAAAGCTTTTGTTGTTTTTTAATTTTTGCGTGTGTGCGGTGATTCCTTGCTGCGTGGTCACTTGACTGGGGTTGATTTGGTAAGATGGTTTGTGCATTCCTGTATCTCCTTTTCCTATTGCATGTCTTATTTTGAGGCCATTTCTTGATCTATCATGGTTTCTTCAGCTATCACTTCCTTGGTTGCCTCCTTCTGCAAAGCTGCCTGTTGTCCCTAACAGGTATTTTCTGCCAAGTGAGTGAGTCACTGCTGGAGTTCCTTTTTTCATTGTTGTGCTACCATTCTTTCTAGTAAAACCTTGTCCGAGGTGTGCCACTCTGGGGGCCATATTGCCAATACCTCGTAAATAGCATCGTCTATTGCAATGAACAGAAGCATGAGCCATGCTCGCTTTGGATGCTTCCGCGCTAGGATATATAAGTTATGCATGTCCGCTTTGAACTCAACCATGCTCTACAAGTTGTTGTAGATTATTGGAGACATCCATGGCCTACGAGCAATCTGTGTCTAGATAGTCCCCTCCATGAAGTTCCAAAAAACCATGATGTCAGAAACCCTCGTTGCGTCCTTTGTAGCCCAGAGCAAAGTATACTGCACTGCTTCCAATAGGTTGTCTTCAATGCTGGGAAATTGGCTACCATGTAGCAGTTCTACTGCAACCAGAAGGATTGATAGTAGCATCAATGCATAATAAAATGTCTTACCTTTGTCCTGTGCTTCCTGACAGTTTGTCAAAAATTCGTTGCATAAGAACTACATCTAGTTAAACTAAACCCCTACCGCACACTATTCCGCAAGCACAATGACAAGAGTTGGCACCTCATCTGCACGACATTTCCTCATTAGTTTACTGGCTAGTAACTGGGTGGCGATTCACACCCCTTGGTCTTTGATGCTTACTATTGCATACCCCCACTTTCAATTCTCCAACTTATATTTAGCCTTCATTGTTTCGGCAAGACCCACATCGCTACCTGTTCCAGCTATGCTTGTGGGGTCATTCCCTTTTACCGTCAAGTGGGTAATCCGGTGTACTAAATCAATGGTGATAGGAATCGGCTGCTCCAACTAGAGATACCCATCATGTACCAGACATAGTAAGTGCCGGATAACAAAGATGGTGATGGCCATGTGATGATAGTGAGGTATCCACCTTAGATTAAGTAATCTTGCCTTCTCCACACCTAGTAACCACTTCCGCGGCAGCAAGTTGTCTTTGGCCAATTTAGGGAACTTGTCGCTGTTTGCAAGGTCCCAATATTCAAACTTGATGCTCGGGACTCGGCCCAGTGGCAACCCATCGAACCTTATCTCATCTAGACGAAGCGGGATCTGGAGCGTATTCATTGCAGCGTCTAATTCCTTTGGTATCTTGGCATTCCCGGTCCATGAGGAGATATATGGGAGTCGTGAAGGGATTTGGAAAGCATCCTCTTCATCCTCATCTTGTGCATCAATCTGATTGATCAAAGCTTGCAAATCTTCGTCGTCCTCCTCAGGTTCAATGGTAACTGCTTTGCCCTCTTCAGCTTCTAATAACTTATTGAACCTCGGTGATATCCTCACTAGCCCCATTGGCTACTTATTTTTCCGAGGCCACGGTGTGCATCGGGATTTCGGGACTTCGGGGACTACAGTGGCTTCATCTAGCTCCTCCTAGGTTGAGTATAGTTCTTCTACGAACCGTGCTTAGGTTCTCGCCATGGTACTCATGGAATATCTGGTAGCCGAGTGTTTGCTGGTTGTTACTGGTTCAAATCTCAAATATCCTAGTGCTGTCCACAGGTTGTAGAGGAACATGTAATTTTGAATGGATCCCTTCCCTCCACTTCCAATTTATTAACAGCATCTAGGCGGAAGATCTTTTGGTATCAAGCTCAAAAGTTTCATCTTAATGGCCTGCCGCCGGATCCTCCCTGACGTAACTTGACTTTCTTGTCAGGAATAGTGGTGTTAACGATCACCTCTCGACCTTTCCACCCGGTAGCTCCACCCCTCAGGTGCAGCCACAATCTTGTCGACCAAATGACTCTGTATAGAACCTTTTTATCGCATCGGCCTTCCGCAGACTTTTTTATAGACCCACTCGTTCTTTCAATTTCTTGGGGTGTTAAGATTGTTCTTCCTAAAGCTAGTCAGGTGGTCACACCCCTAATGCGAGTTCAAAAATTTCCTCCTAGCCCGAGCTGCGAGCACCTTCCGAGTGTCTTTGTAGTCGTTATCTCTTCATGTGTCGATTTTTGGGGTGTATCTTTCCATAGGTGTGGGCAAAGCCATGGTAGCAGGGTCGCAGCTCGTTCTCATTCTACGGGATCCCCGACCAGGCCTAATTCCCTTGTAGACTCGCGCGGCCTCCATGGGCGTTGCTACCTTTCATCTTGATGATTCCTTCCCCAAATGGCATGCTTTTCTTTCTTAGCCATGACCATAGTTCTTTGATTTCACGATGCGTGTGGCTAGCCCACTTATTCTGGGCTCCCGCCTGTTTAATTATTAACACTCTCATCTATCCCTCCCTTCTACTATAGGCCCATTGAACCCATGGTATCTGCAACTTCCAAGTGGGTCGTTTTCTCGAGCGAACACTGAGCGAACTTCCCCCTATTCCCCTCCTGACTTTGTCACAGACCGCTGGCGAATTGGATTGCCCTCTAACCCTTACACGTACCTGCTTCTGACATTGATGCCACTTTCGCCGATTCTTTGGGCATGTACTCCATTCATGGACAATTGTCGCACATAATGTCTTCGAGGGGCCATCCTGCGGCCTTTGTCTCAAATTCATCGTTTGAAATTAGTCGACTGGTGCCTCCACCTTCGTGGCATCCTCATTAGTTAGCCACTCCCTTGCTTCCCTTGTTACACGATGTAGCGATCTAACCATCATATTACAATATAGTGTCGTTACCTCATGCAATCGGTTCTGCCACCACTCAATATCTTCATCTGAGTTTGATGTGTAAGAACCGTCACGGTCCCATGAGATTTGTTCGTCCACTGTCAGATTCACTCAGTCCTAATCTTGCACGGTGATTTGGTGAATACAGTCCAATTCATCATCGCTATCCTCATTGCGCACTAGCTCAGTATAACGCCCTCCTTCAGCTGGGTCTAGCGGAACCACTACGTGGAGTGATTTTTTCTCGAATATCATTTTTTGTTTCTTTGGGTTGATGACTCCATTCATATCCATTACCCGGTCTATCCCTAATAATGCAGGATATGGGTTACTGTCATCCACAATTTCTATGACCTCAAAATTAGTTAGTGTGCTTACACCATCGATGTCTACTGTAACTCGTTGTAGACTTCCCATAGGCAAGATCTTCTGTTGGTTCACCATCTGCAGTTGGATAGGGGACCATTATAGTGCGAGCCTGCCCATGCGCTTCCAAGTTTGTTTAGGTAGGACATTTTCGTCTGACCCCAAGTCTAGAACAACCTAGTGCATCTCATAGTTCCCCAATCTAGGTAGTCAACCACATTTCCCGCCCAGTTCGCAATGCATGCTTACCCAACTTGTGGACCATTTGAGGTTTGTTCAATCATACACACCTATTTATTAATTCTTGTAATCCCTTCACCGCTTTGGTATCCCGTAGTAGCTTCATGTGTGTCTCTAAGAAGGTAGTTAGCATAGAAGTATCCCTCTCCAACTCTATTTGATCCTTGCTACCTGAAGTGGAAGCTTCTGCGAAGTTCTTCTTGGCCTCCATAAATGTTTCCTTCGCGCACTCCAAATCAAATTCTGGTTGTTTTGTGGGAGCCTTGTGAACCCATGCATCCTCGTCTAGTTGCTTCCCTTTATGTTCTCCTGTAGTTGCACCACTTCTGAGCATCATATTCATGTTAGGGTCTTCCGCACGTGGTTCAGCCTTCATCATTTGGACGATCAGAGTGGGAGTAGCTGGAAGCACCCCTTTTTCCCGCATCTGAGAAATTAGCATTGGGAAATTGACTACTTCGTGGTTGAATTGGTATCAGTATAGGCAATAGGCTCTGGTTGGGTTCATGTAATCATGCACGTAGTGCCTCGATCCTCCACAATTATAGCAGATTAATTGTCCTCATCCACGTCCGGGTCCCATTCCCCCTCGCTCCCATTCACGTCCTTAGAATCCACCCCACGCTATTGCTACAACAAGATCCTACTCGCGTGCCTCCACTGCATCCTATAAGCAAGTGTTCGATCCATCAACATCTCATAACTTCGACAGTTTCTTTCATTATGGCCCATCATCCTACAAAAGTTACAAAACAACTACTAAGGGGGGCGGGGTTGTCTCAGCTTCTGTAATAGATGATAGTTTTCTGTGGCATGCTTTCCTCCCCCCTAACATATCGTGCACCAGAGTGCGGGCGCCACACTTGGCCCTGCTTGTACCTTTGGTCGCAATGGTATTGGTCCCCCCGCCCCCACATAGTTTGCAAGGACTTGACAGTGTTCCTTATTGTGGCCCTGGCCCTTACATTTGATACACCATACTTCTTCGTGCACTTATGACTGAGGCATCTATCCTTGTTTCAAACTTCGCATCTTTAAGCATAGGTTTTGTATTTATGCATGGATTTGCTGAACTCCCAACCCTAGATCCTGTATTGGGGTTTTTTTCAATCTTTTTGTGGTATCTAATTCTTTGGCTTGGGTTGAGATCTTTTGTTGTGATAACACCATCCTTAGATCTGGTGTCAAGGAGGCCTTAAACCATGTGCAGTGCTACTCATCCATCAATGTCATGTTAGCCTCACGGATTGTGCTCTTTAATCTCTAATCCAGATCCCATGGGGTTTCACTAGGTAACATCGCGATCTCCTTGAACCCAAGGACCGACTCTCTCTCTGATTTTGGCCGACCAAATTCTTTGTTCAAGGCATCCTAGATCATCATTATTCCTGCATTCAGATGATCACTTGAGTACTTTATATACCACGTCAATGCGCGGTCCTACAGTGCACTAACCATCGTAGCATTTTTGATGTTATCATCCATTATGCCTTGGGCTTACCATACAGCCCTTACCATAGACCAGAACTGACCTCTTTCCTCATTTCCTACACCCTTAAATACCGGCAACTTGGCTTCACTCACCATCCCAACCTTCGGTGGTGGTAGAGGTGAATTTGGTGAAGATGGATTTGACGTCAATGAAGTAGGTGATGGCATAGACGGAGGTGGTATCAGTGGAAAGCATTGTTTAATCAACCAGACTGCACTTCTTGGGGAGAACCTCACAATATCCTCCTCACTTTCCTATGAAATAGAAATCAGCGAACTGTTGTCTAATCCTTTAGTCCCTCGGTAGCCTCTTCCACTCTGTGTTACACCAGACATCAATAAATGCGCATAATCTATTTCTCACACAACAACATCTTATACTTACCCCACAGTCCTTGGAGAAAACACCTTTCTGCTTCACTATAACTCACAATTGTGTCTATCATGAACTTAGTAATTAACCCTCCTATTACCCGATCCAACCAATGACCTACTGCACGGGTGATTTTATCTTCAGATGTTTCTAGCCTGCGCACCAATTCTAGAGTCCACACAATATGTTGATCTAGTCTGCACCTTCCCACACTATTAGCTAACCTCACGATCCACTCGTACAACTCTATCGAGAATGTCGTGAAGTAGATCTCGTTTATATCTGTGTATATTTAATGATCTAACCACCCTTCCTCTGATATCCGCGGGTTTTTGTTTTCCTGTACCACGAACTCGTGAAGATTCTGATCCAACCAATCTTCAAGCTCTTTCTTTGTAAGATTCCAATGTTCTGACATCAGAGATGCCTTAGGCAGATCCCAGTCCCAGCAACGGAACCATTTGTTGGCTTACAGGGGCCTAACCTAGGTTCGGAAGAGTTATTTAGCCCAAAAAATCCTGCAGCTACCATCCCTTTTGGGAACAGCCCACAGAGTGTGGATTGAGGTCTCACCCAAGGTAGAAGGGGAGGGTGCTAGAACCAGGTTTCCATACCCTTGGGATGTCATGATGTGGTCTAGAGGAGTCACGCATCGTTCTATGGCCTTGCCCTACTCTGCTTCCGTGTAGATCCGGAGCAAATCAATTCCTTAATACTTATTATTACTGAGCTATTATAGATCAGATATACTTTTTGTGGTCTTTAAGCAAACATTTAACAGAGATAACCAATTCGCCCACCCAGAAAAGTTATAGATTTGCATAAACTCATAACATAATCATAAGCACACAGATCAAACAAATATATCAACCATGAATTAACTAGATCCACAATATTTCAGATTCAACACAGTATTTTTAGAACCAACTTATCTTTATTCAACTCTTTCACCAATAGATCCAAATCCGCCCTGAGCACTCCACTGTAGGGGTTCGCGCATACAGCTTCGGACTCTACTAGGCCTCTACGCAGACAATTATAGAGCCTCTATCTACCCACTAACACCCTCGACTCAAACTTACAGACACTTCAAGAAATCTTTCTTCAAAAACCCATTACATTTCAAATCCAAAAGTACATACCAAAAAACTAACTCCTAACCGTAGAGCCTTGCTCTATTTATACATTTCCATGGTCTGCGAACCATGGGCGGTTTGACTCTCTTCCTCTTATTTTACAGTATTTTTGGGCGGACAACCCTTTGACTTGACTCATTTACAATTCGCGCTCCGCGCACTTCGCAGAGTCCTTACCATATCTTTCCCAAAATTACGGGCTTTGAGCCCCAAAACTGTTACGCGGGCCCTCTGCTACCCAATAGACCCAGAAGAAGAGACGAAAGCTGCTGATGAAAATGTTGCTTTCATTGTTCTAACCTTCAAATTCATCCAAGGAGGAGAGGTCTAATCCCTTTAGAAAGCTAATGCAAGAGACACTCCCCCCTAGGCCTCCAAAGACTTATAACCTCAGGAGCAAGGGTCAATATCATATTATACCATGGTAGAGAAGAGGAAGGCTTTACTAAGGATAATCCTTCCTCCTAACAATTCAAGTCATCCATCCACTCCCTCTCTTAAGGTTTCATCTCGTCAATTCCCAAAGGATGCTTCGACAAATGGTGAAGGAAATGCATCGACATCCCAAACCTTGGCCAAGTCCACCCTTTCCCCTTAACTCCCACAGATACCCCTGGAGGGTACACCTCCAAACCTCGGGTATAACATCATCAAAGATATTAAGAAGAAGCATGTTTCTGGGAAAACTAGTGTCTTTTCGAGCGACTAGCCCTCTAGGTTTGGCAGCTTCCCTAGAAACAATAGTTTAAAGAAATTCAATGATTTCTTCTATGTGTAATGGATAAGAGAAAGATAATGGAACCAACGTGGAACTTCCACTTAATCCTTTGCTTGATCCCTCTCCCTTTTGACAGAGCTTGCAACTCTTCCATGTACTTATCCCACTTGGAGAGTACCTGTAGAAACACAGTAACAAAGAACCATCAAAGCATCTTGATCTATTACAACATACACATTACATAATCAGATATATAATGAACATATAATAGCATTCACAAATGATAACATTCACAATTTCACAATCATATGGAAGAAAACTTGAAGAACTTTATTAAATAGAAGGGATAATTACAACCCAGTTGTCTGATCCAGCATCAAGCCCTCTTCACCTCATGAAATAGCAAGATCACACCAACAATACAATGCTCTTTCCTCAATTACAAACTATCAGCACTTCCTTGCAATTCACAACATTCCAGCCTCCAGATCTCTTAGATGAGGGATCCATTTATAGATGTGTGCAAGGGTGTGAGTCATCTTTGGGGTTTTGATTAGTGTCATTCCACTTGTTACAATTGGTTCCACTTGGAGATTTCTTGGATCTCTTACTCATCCCTGGGCAAATTCAGAGAGGCAAGTGTCATAGGAGAAGTTTCTAGAAGATTCCATGAGCATCCACTTAGCAAACTGTCTAGAACATTTGTCCATCCTCACCCATCGCACCCTATAGAAGGCCTAATCAGTATGCATCGCACCTGAGTAGTGTATCACTCAGTATGCATCGCACCTGGCCAGTGTAGTAGTTAGTACGGTTCAGTTTAGGCCAATTCTGGATGGTTTCTCAAGTGGAACTTTTGGGGAATGATGTAATCAGATGACCATGTTCTTTTAGGGCATGAAACAACTCTTTTAGGAGTTGATGAGCCCTAGTTTATGGACATATAAGTTTGGGGTTGATGTGCCCAAATATGTCTATAACAGTTGCCCCCTAAAGCATGAAATCAAATCTTGATGTCAAGTGAAATGCTTTATCATGAGGATCTGAGGTTTTCAACTGGAAGGTGACCTACATAAGTTACAATAGAGTACATCATCATATTATAATTTTCATGATCTAGCTGAGGCGGGCATTCCCATGCTCAGCTTTATAAATTCATTTCATGTACATATACCATACAATCATCTGTAGATGCAAACTGGTGATTCTTCAGATGCAGAGTCATCATCCTTGGCTCGGATGACCATCTGTGCAATGCCTTTGTACATTTGATGTTTTTATATTCCTAAATATATTGCAGCCTTGATGGATGAAACTAGATTCGGGGTCTTCAAACTCATTCAATCTTCGCCCGATGTAGAAGTAAATCCATGTGAAGAGATGTTCTGAAGTCGAACATGGAAAGACATCGCTTGATTACCAGCCAATAATGTGAGTTGTTAACAGATACAAGAGGAATCACCGATAATCCTAATGACCCTCAAGGTACTATAGTACAATTCACGTGGTGTGAATATATGATCCGATGTCGAACACCACGCAAAATCTTTCGGTTGAAGGCCATTGATTTCAACCTATCGCCGGAAGTGAGAAACTTGCCACTCAGGCATGCAAGCTTTAAAGCACTGAAAGGGTTGTTTCTAAGTCAACTTCTTGGATAATGAGTTGATGTTGACAAGAAGTGACTCGTAATACGAGGGCCTTGATGTATCCCACATATATGACATGAAACAAAGAAAATGATTTTTTGGAGGTCAAAACGATCTAACGACATAAGGTTTAGGAATGGCGGTCATGAAAAATGAAGGTTTTTTGCAGTAGATGAGACATTAACTAGATGGTGGTTTCTCGACTGAATGACTTCTCTTGAACATGTCAGTGACACTGAGATGAATTGCTAGCGTTAACCACAAAAGATGGATGGTATGAAAGACCAATGGTGAGATGACTGATGAACGGAATAACCCAACCCAACTCAATAATGGAGATGAAGTGAAAGTGTCATGTTCAAGAGTGACCTACTACAATAAATTCTTCAAGTTTTCTTCCCTTTTTCCACAGTCATTGCTGACCAGTACCTCTTTATTTTTGTCAAGCTTGAGGATGATAACATATGCTTGTTCTATAATTTTCCCTTCGAGCAAACCTATGCCTATGTTTTAATGAATCTAGCAATAGTGAAACTCGGTCTCATCTAGAATGGACAAGTTTTTCGCTATTGTTTTAACGAGTTTAACAACAAGGATAACTCGTGCCTTTTCATGTTTAGAGAGTTTAAAAATGGACGAAAAGGAAACTCTAGAAGTTCTTTTTCGTAAAATGATCCCTTAGGTCCGAAAAAGATTAAAATAGTACAAAAGGGATGACTTTTCCGATCACTTTAACGAGCTGAAAAAGACAAGCGCTTGAACTTTTTCATGACATAATCCCTCAGGTCCAAAAGATATTAAAATCATATAGGAGGGATGACATTTCCAAGCACTTTAACGAGCCTCGACAATCTTTTCATCTTTAATGAGTCTAAAAATGGTTTAAAGGAGACTCAGTTTTGAGGAACAAGTGGTGTCTAGAGTAGCAACTGGTTTCGGATACGCTTGGAACTTCTCAAAACATGGTGATTTCTATGAAGAGGTTGGCTAATAAGACCACTCATCGCAACTACTCCTCAAAAAGGGTAAACAACCAAGTGGAAGCGTATGATCGACCAAAAGAATGGAGGTGATGAGAGGTACATGACCAAGCCTCAAAAGGCTCATAGCATGGCAATCACAAAGGTTAATTACCTGAAGGAGGGTTCATTTTTAAACGAGCTTGAACCATGGGGGAACTATACTCGGTGGGTTCATTTTTTGACAAGCTTGAACCATGGGGGAACTATGCTTGGATTCAGTTTCATTTTTACACAAGCTCAAAATGAAGAAACTATGCTTGAATTGATTTACATGCCCCGGGCATGGTGAAAAGGAGAGTCTCTTGTAAGCATGATGGTTATCCAACACCTTTTTGGCTTCGTTCAGATAGACAAAGGTGAATGGTGTGGAAGACCAATCACATAACCTATAGGGAAACTTATCTTTACCACAACCTGCATGCCCCCCAAGCTTCATTACATTCACCTAAGTAGACTTCTCATGGCTATCAAGTGGGTGGAATCAAGGTTTTTTTATGAGATCAAGTGAAAGACTTGACTTTGAACTTGGGACCTTGTTTCATTTTTAAAAGAGCTTGACACAAGACAAGGAACTATGCTCGGAGACCCTTCGTTTCATTTTTTAACAAGGTTGACCCAAGATAACGAACTATCCTCTGACTCCTTGTTTCCTTTTTAAACGAGGTTGACACAAGACAACGAACCATCCTCGGAGGTCCTTGATCACAACTCATAAGTGGTCATGAAGGAAAGATTTGGTTCCAATGCCCCCAGTACATAATGTACAACATCACTGAATTGATCGTTAGTTGATGTAATTATGGAAGAGGTTGCCACATAATTAACCCGTGGTGGGGATGATACCATTGGTACAAATTAACCCGTGGTGGGGATGATACCATTGGTACAAAAGGACCATTTAGGAATGATGGTTGACTAGGAGCTATATTTGGACCGGGAAATGAAAGCTAGTCAATGGTGACAATTTTGCCTTCATGCAGGAAACAAAGCAGTCAAAAGAGTGTTGAAACAATAGCTCCCATGTGATAAACATAGCCATGCCCAAGAAGTAAATTGTAATCTAAAGGTCCTGGGACTACCATCACATTCAGATAAACTATATTTTCTCCCAAAGTGATAGGTAACTGAGGAAGGATCCCTAACGGTCGACTGGTTCCTCTGTTAAAGCCTAAAAGATTATGTGTAATAGGCACAAGTGGTGGCGAACCAAGCGCTTGCCAAGCAGTTGAGGAAAGGATACTCACTGATGCAACTTGATCTATAACAGTGCCAAATACAATCATATTACAAAATTGTACTATGATCTGGAAAGGCACATAAGAAGGAAGGCGGGATCCTACCAGTCGATTCCAATCAAAGGAAGTGACTAGACTACTTGGAGGGGGTACAGCAGAAACGAAAGAATTAACCCCTTAAGTTACAAGAACTGGAGGATTTTCCTCCTGTCTTGATAGAACAGGCAAATTGCCCCCAAGGTCATTAGAATCCAAAGTAACAAAAAGAACTTGAGTGGTATCATTTTCACTCTCTTCAGGAAAGGTATGATTAGTTGAAGGTGAAATCGGGTCAACTGTTACCTCGACCTATTGATTTTGGTTGGGTATAGACTCATAGGATTCACTTTCAGAGAGAGTGGTTCTAATCGACGGTTGATTTTGGTCATTCGGTTCATCAACTAGTGAAGGATTTAGGAGAAGTTTCCTATAACTAGATGGAAATTGCTGTGGTGAAGTAGGACGATTATCCAACACTCTTTTGGCTTCATCCAAATAGGGACAAAGGTGAAATCAGTGTATACCTTCACATAACCTACATGGAAGCTTGACTTTTCCTTTCTGTCCATGAACTTTACTATCACTAGTTGATGGTGTGTTACCAACATGATCTCCAGAGGTTGATGACATGGGATTGTGTGAACGGGAAGACCATTCTTTCAAGATCCGAGGAAAATCAGGACAATTTCGATGAAAATGGTCTCCCGCACAAATTATGCATGGATATTTGGGTTTGGGAAGCTTAACGAATGGATTTTCATCAGATGTTGCATCCAGAGCAATGGTTGCTTTGTTGCCCCCTTGCTGAATTGGCTTCTTCTTCTTCTTCTTCTTCTTCCCTTTCTTCTTCTTCTTAGCCACCTAGTTACTAGTACCAATTCTTTCACCAAGCGAAGAGGAAGAAGGGGAGGGAGAAACAAACGAAGAAGGCGAAGGGACAACTTCAATATCAACTAGAGGTCAATTCGATTGTAGAGTAATCGTGGCATTTTGAACCACAGAGGTTGAGAATAGCCATACTGGCAGGCCAATGGTAAGTCCCGGAAGGGACAATGTGGCCATATGAGGAGCACCAATATTTCCCCAAGAGGTAAAAGGACTGGGATTCCCTTCAAAAGGGATTCCTTGATTGGTGGACTCCATATATCTCAACCTAAGATCAACTGAGGAACAGGGATGTTATTCCGAATTCAATTAATTTTAATGACGCTTTGACACAACTTTGCTTTTTCAGTTTTTAAGAGTCGAGAAAAAGCTAAAGATGTTACTAGTCTCCTTCGATTTTTAATGAGCCTGAAGTGACAAGTGCTCAGATGGACCTTTTCTTTTAAGGAGTTGAAAAGGAACGAAAGTGACTATTCTGGAAATCTAGACAGAGGAATTACCAAACCAATCATAAAACTGCAATATACACCTTGGTGATAAATTAAAGAGAAATTACCAAGGACTTATGTACGGTAGTCAATCTTCCTGAATGCTGTGTTCAGTGCATTGTGATCAATAAGGTAGCAAACTCAGCTTCCTATGAATAAAGGATATAATCCTATTATGGTCTCCCAATATATACGCAACAGTACGAGGAGCACATGTCCGTGCTAGCGCTTGTTGTATTAAGGAGGAGGAATCACCCAACCTTCAATTAAAACAATAGTTCCTAATTTTTACGACACCGGAACACGTCTCTAGCCTAGACCTCTAGATGTGTCGCATTAAGTTCCAAAGAGTTGTTAGGTTCATCAAAATTTATTTTAGAGTTGTTCTTGTTTAAATTTTTCCTTTCAATGGTTCACCACGTGATGATGATTTTGAAATTCCTAAAATGCAATCTACAGTGATAAACAATCTTTGTTAATTTTGAGCAATGAAATTCCTAACTACTAGGGAAAGAAGATTACAATTCTTTCAAAAAAGAGCAAAGAGCACACACTAGTGCATTTTCCTAAATCATTTTTTGCACACAAATTAAAGATGCAAAATGAAAATTCATGTATTTGTTTTCGTTCTCCTTAATGTGAAAAATGCCAAAAAGGAAAACTAAATGCAGCAAAGATTTGAAATATTTCTTTCAAAGCGACATTTTTGACAATTCTTCTTCAAAAGAGAAAGGAAGACTAAATGACACTTTTCAATTTTGATTAAAAACAATGCTTTTGAAACTTCAAATATCAACAAATCAAACCAAATACATGACAAAAGGTTCAATTGACTATTCAGGGAAGGAACAATCCACTACACTTCTCTTTTTGACACAAAACGACAGTTACGACACTTTTTGCATCAAAGCGACAAATTGATTTAAAAAAATTTCGACAAAGGATTATAAATGATGAACAAATACAAAAAACATTCACTAATCCTAATCTAATGGAGGCTGAGCTTCAGTAAGGAGGTATTGTTCATAAGCAACAAAACAACTAAACAAAACTGAAAACAAGGTCAAAAACCCCCAATTTCTAGAATGGAAAAAGGATTCAGTTAGTCATCGCACCTAGGCTTCACAGAAACAAGGATGCATCGCACTTACTACACTCGAGAGGTGCGATGCATACTGGGTTATAGCGACAGACAATGCGATGGGCCAGAGAGCGCAACTGAAGTGGCTTTTGACTCAAATGTGCAACTGTTTTCAATGAGTTGAACTGAGTTATGATGGACAGTAAATAGCAACATACAGAGGAATGTCTTGAGATGTTACTGAGCTACCAAAAGGGCATCTAGAATTTTTTTAAGTCAAATGTTTAATTCATAAACTAAACCAGAGATTGACTAAAGCAACATTCATCTACTATGCAATTGTAGAGCAAGAGCAGTTCGAAGGCTACCTGGATGACTTTAGGCTCTGTCTATAGTTTATAAAATAAACAATAACAACAAGCAAACATCTATTCAATCCCCAGTGGAGTCGCCAATTTGTTTCTGGTAAAACTAGTGTCTTTTCGAGCGACTAGCCCTCTAGGTTTGGCAGCTACTCTAGAAACAATAGTTTAAAGAAATTCAATGATTTCTTCTATGTGTAGTGGATAAGAGAAAGATAATGGGACCAACCTGGAACTTCTGCTTAATCCTTTGCTTTATCTCTCTCCCCTTTGACAGAGCTTGCAACTCCTCCCCGTACTTATCCCGCTTGGAGAGTACCTGTAGAAACACAGTAACAAAGAACCGTCAAAGCATCTTGATCTATTACAACATACACATTACAAAATCAGATATATAATGAACATATAATACCATTCACAAATGATAACATTCACAATTGCACAATCATATGGAAGAAAACTTGAAGAAATTTATTAAATAGAAGGGAGAATTACAACCCAGTTGTCTGATCCAACATCATCCTCCTAGCATCAAGCCCTCTTCACCCCACGAAATAGCAAGATCACACCAACAATACAATGCTCTTTCCTCAATTACAAACTTTCAGCACTTCCTTGCAATTCACAACATTCCAGCCTCTGGATCTCTTAGATGAGGGATCCATTTATAGATGTGTGAAAGGGTGTGAGTCATCTCTGGGGTTTTGATTAGTGTCATTCCACTTGTTACAATTGGTTCCACTTGGAGGTTTCTTGGATCTCTTACTCATCCCTGGGCGAATTCAGAGAGGCAAGTGTCATAGGAGAAGTTTCTAAAAGATTCCATGAGCATCTGCTTAGCAAACTGTCTTGGACATTTGTCCATCCTCGCCCATAACACTCTATAGAAGGCCTAATCAGTATGCATCACACCTGAGTAGTGTATCACTCAGTATGCATCGCACCTGGCCAGTGTAGCAGTCAGTATGGTTCAGTTTAGGCCAATTCTGGATGGTTCCTCAGGTGGAAATTTTGGGGAATGATGTAATCAGATGACCATGTTCTTTTAGGGCATGAAACAACTCTTTTAGGGGTTGATGAACCCTAGTTTATCGACATATAATTTTGGTCTTGATGTGCACAAATATGTATATAACAAAGCAGGCCAACATTTCGCTTTATGATCTTGCTAAGCAAACCAGCCAACACGAACTAATTGTTAAAGCTTTTTCTACCTCCTCTTCAACTATCAAGGTTTCCTTTTCATCAAAGGCTATCTCTCCCAGTCGGTCCTGGGCCTCAATCGACATCCAATATATTGTTAATGCTACGAATGAAAACTCAGGTGGTTCAACTCCTCGGTTCCTTTTAACTTTGAAAATATTTAACTACAATTTGCACAATTTCCTCATCGAATGTGGTGCATCAACCAATGTCAAGCCCTTATCGATGTGAAAAAAATTGAACATTCAATCTAGGAAGACGAATGACAAGATCATCCAATTGGATAGGTCTCAAGTCCCTGCCATGGGTGAGATTTTTGGGTTGTGTTATATTCTTTCCACAACAAGCCTACGTAGCTAACCAGGGGGTTATAGGGGGGGCAGGGCCCCCCCCTTCATTGTTTCGATTGAGCAGAGGGGGGCCAGAAATCCCCCCTATCTAAGGAAATTGAGGGGCTAAGTAACTCCCTTCTATGGGGTCCAGGGTAGTGTCCCGGGGAAAAGAATTTTGGACTCTATATTAAGTGGGTGGACCTACCTATGGTTTTGTGCATGGTTTTTTCACATGGTTTTAGGTGCAATGGTTTTCGTTCCATGGCATTGGATGCTTTGGCATGTATAAATATGTATTGTAACATTGAAAGAAACATAATGGAAAATAAATCTGGTAGTCCTTGTTTTGGGATCCAGGGGAAAATCTCTGTGTATACGTGTTTTATGTGTTATGCTCTCGCATTATTTATTTTCTTTGTTTTAGAATTCTTATGCAGGTAATTTTTGTATGGGGTTAAAACCTACATTTGGTATCAGAGTTGTTTTGCCTTCAAGGGGACGCCTTTGTTGCTAAGGGGTTTCGCTTGGGCCTCTCGTAGACCTTGTTTAGTGGGAGATCTATGGGATTGATTCTAGGTGTGAAAGAAGATGGCAAGCAGTGGAAAGATAGAGATCGAGAAATAATGGTCAAAGTTTTGAGTTGTGGAAACTCAAGATGGAGGATCTGTTGGTGGATAAAGATCAGTGGATCATGGTAGATCTAGATACTAAACCAACGGGGGTGTCCGATGAAGAATGGAAGAAGTTGTATTGGAAGGAAAAGAGCACAATACGATTGTGTCGCAGATTTAGTATTGGTGAATGTATTAGGGGAAGCTACGATAAAGGCTTTGTGGGATAAGTTAGGGTATTTGTACCAATCGAAGTCTCTGGTGAATAAACTATTCCTATGGAAAAATTTGTATAACCCGAGGATGAAAGATGGAGACTCAGTGATAGAGCATTTGAACGCATTTAATGCTGTGGTAAGTCAGTTATTATCTGTTGATATTAAAATTTTAGATGAAGATAATTGCATCAGTTTGTTGTGTTATCTACCAGATTAGTGGGATAGTCTAGTTATTGCAATAGGTATCAATGCAATTGCCTTGCAGTTTCATGAAATAGTCTCATCCTTGCTGACAGAGGAGATGAGATGGGAAAATATGGAAAGCTAGAATGGTGATGCCTTGTCTGTACGAGGATGGTCCTAGAAGAAAAACAAAAATAAGTCATCGAGTGGGAGATCTAAATCCAGAGGGAGATCTAAATCTCCAGGAAAACCTGTAAAGGCAGTGTGTTGGAAATGTGGAAAGGAAGGGCACTACAAAAGGGACTGTAAATCTAAAGCTCCCAAGAAAGGAAAGGGATCTGATGATTGTAGAGCTGTAACAAGGGTCTCTTTCACCTCTAGTTATGCCACATTAATAAGTCAATCCGGGAACGCTTTGTTATTGCAAAGAGTATCTCAATCCGAGGCTATTCATCAGAGTAATGCTTAGTAGTACATTGTTCAGAAAATACAAGGGTAAACGGATGCTAAACTATGACTAAATTGCTCTAAAAGAATAAAATCACACAAGGCAGCTTATCAGTCAAGGGTGCGGAAGCGATAACCCATCCCTCTAGAAACTGATGGAAAGGAAATTAGAGCATGGACCATAGGTCTGGGAGCTAGGCAGCGACTGCTGAGGCTCACTACAGCCTTAGACCTTCTCTCACACCAAAACAGCAAATGCAAGTAAATGGAACGGCAGAAAGTAAAATGGAACAGCAAACAGGAAATGGAACAGCAAATCTGAATTGGAACAGTAGTAAATGGAACAGCAATAAATGGAACTAAGCCTCGCGAGTCCGAACTAAACTTGTTCTATTGAACCAAACTCACACTCTGTAATAAAATAGCAGTCTCCTCTCTTAAAGCAACTTCGATGGAATGTACTTTATGGAACAGCACTCACAGATGAATTATGGAACAGCAATCATCAACCATATATTCACAACACGCTTAATATAGCAATATGATGATTAAAGAGAATATGACCATGTTTCCAAATAGAATAACATTACTTCCGGATTCCAATAATTGAGATTTCAAATGAATCCAATACAACAATATTCAATATAAAGGCTATGTAACAGAAATAGTTGGCTTAAATTGATAACATGCGATCAACTCTGAAAAGATTCACTCATACAATACAGAGTCACTACATAAATCTCTTGAAGAAACCATTAATGAATTAATCATAACAGAGCATGGAATAACATATGAAAAACATGTCAGATTATCAAACTATAAAGATAAACAAACCACGCAGAAACCAAATTATATTGATACAAAAGCAAGTGTCCTTCGGAGCCGGGCCCTTAGCTTCCAACGGCACACCACCTTAGATTACTCCAGACGCAGAGATGAAATAAACACCAAGTCTTTTATATTAATGCATCAACAAATGTACAGCAGACCAAGTCTTAGTGAGAGTCAATGATCAAAGTTGAGTCTGAAATTCACAGTTACATATATATAAAAAAGTCTCTTTGCTTAACAATGCCATTCCTTTTTATAAAAGTAACGGTGGAGGTATCTAGGTAGCAAAAATAAGCAAAACAACGATCCCTCAGGATCAAAGATCCTGAGGGATTCGCCAAGCCGCTAATCCTTTACTTTTCTCTCCCTGTTCCACCGAATTGATAACCCTTCTTTCTTTCCTGGGTCGTTCTGCTTCGATCTGTTCGATCTCATTCGCATCCGGTTCCCTTCTAAAGGGACAACAGTTATTCCTCCTTTGTCTTTTCCTTTCGAATGGCAGCTCTTCGTTTCCACCTTTTCCTGCATGGAAAAATAACAATTATCAGCAATTAAGCTTTCCATACTAATTCTCACACATTCTATTAAAATTCTTTATTTCTTTAAGTTCATTATGCAGAAAAGGTTACAATTGTTACTGAAAAGTCACTAAATTGTTCGTCAAAAACATACCTTTCCAGTGCTCCACACACACCCCTGCTTACCCTGTTTCATGCCCTCATGAAAACATTATAGTTGACATGTAAGGCGGTAAGAGAATAGGCTGGAGAGGGAACCTCGTGTGGAGGCCTACAACCGTGATGAGCAACCAGATCATCAAAGAACTGATTTGTTTGACCTTCAGGCATTTCATACAAGGCCTGATATCCGGGTGCAGGGTGCCAAATGATTGGACTACGAAATCGATACCCTAACCAGGATGGCCCTGCTTGCAAAATACGCTCGCCATAAAGGTTCAATCGGCTGGCAGCTAGCTCAAAATTTTCATATTTGAACGGTTCCCTGAGCTGGATGTTTGGGTTAGAAGTCCGGTATCGGAATTTTGCAGCATCGATGGCAAGGTCTTTAATAGTCAGAAAATATTCCAGACTTTGTCGGATTAGGTCCTCATGCATGGGTCCTAATGTCTCCATAACACCCGGGGTTCTCATAAGGTTCCTATGTGCTCTCCATAACAGCACTGGGTCTCTAGGCTCGGCTCTTACCCACAAGTCTAGGCTATTTTCCTCTCTCTGAAAAGTGTTATAAGCCCTGAGCCATTTTAGCTGATTAACCCCGAATGAAACGAAGGCTTGCAATTGTATGTCCCCAACAAAAGGGCCAGGATTTAAATCAGTTTCCTGGTCTAGCACGAGGTTATGCAAGTAAAATTCACACAATAACCTTTGAACCTTAATTCCATAATGCTTGTAACAATCTATGAAATCATTAACAGTATTGATTTGTATAGGGGCACCTGCCCTGACAGCTTTTATCTTTAATCGTAAATATCGTTCAAGCAAAAATAAAGCATAGTTTTTAGCAGGGGCCCTACAGGCCAGAACGTCATTATACAAAGAACACACAGTGTCCATCTGCCTAACAACAATATCTAATCGACGAGTTACCTTTGCAACCTTTTCTTGCTCCTTTTGCTAGCCCTCGAAGGCCTGGCTCTCGGACTGACTAATATCCCGAAGTTGCTGTTGCAATTCTTCATATTTCTCCCAGGGGACTGTTTGTTCCCTCAGCTGTTCAGCTTCTTGCTGAGCTTGCTTCATCATCTTGTGCAAGGTTCTTGTTTTTGGATCCTTTTTCCATAGGGCCGTAGAGGCCGGGAGTTTTACCTGAACCTTTTTGTTATACTGTTTGGAGTTCAGAACCTGGATCACCCCTGAGGGCGGTGCCTCTGTTTGGATCTCCTTATTCTCCTTTTCTTTCTTAAAACGAATGAAAGGTTGTTGTGGTTCCTCTATTAATGGAACATCATCCTGTCCCTCTGCCCCAATTGGAACGACAGTCTGTTCTTCATTATCAATTGGAACAGTAGTCTGTTCCTCACCGTCATTTGGAACAGCAGTCTGTTCTTCAGTGACAATTGGAACAGTGGTTTGTTCCTCGGCGTCATTTGGAACAACAGTCTGTTCTTTAGTGACAATTGGAATAACAGCAGGTCTTCCAGCCGGGTTTTGACCAATAGGGCAACTATAAGTCCTTCGTCTTCTTGTTCTACGGGATTTTGCTGCAGTGGTCCTCTTTCTTTTCCTTGTGGTCCTTCGTATCCTCAGACTGGCTTTCAGAATCCGAATTTGCTGTCGGAGCCGGGCTATAGTGTTCAGCAGCCTCTGCTGTTTCCTCCTTAATTTCTTGATTTCCCTTGCCTCAGCAGAGGGTTTACAACTGGCCCTTAAATCTGCTCCTACTCTGTCTAGAATTTCTTCTGGTGCCTCGGGAACAGATTGTTCCCGGTTGGTGTCCCTTATTTCTTCCTCATGAATGGGCGGGTTTTCTTCTCCTTCCTTTTATGCATGTGAATTCTCAGGTATGTCTTCCTCTGGAGGTCCATCGAGAGGACCTGCTGGGCTGGAGGGTTGGCCATATTCCCCCATATTGGCCAGGATTACAGCCAATTCATCTTCGCCCACAGGGTCTCGCAGCGGGCTGCTTTCTGGCTATACTACTTCCTCCTCCCGATTGTCCTGCTCAGTGACTGCCTTGGAGTGTTCAGCTTCTATTTATGTTTCGGAGTGCACTTCTCCCTCCTCACCTCCTTCTCCGTCTTGCTCAGACTCACCCCCAGATTGTCCAGCATTTTCTTCGGAAGGTCCTCCTTCTGGTTCTGGAGGTTCGTCTATAATCTCAATTGGTTGGCTAGTGCTTTCCCGAATCTTTTCCAGCCTCCCTCGTATTCGAGCTAGCCGGGCTGATTTTCTTGGTTTCTCAGGTTGTTCAGGTGTACAAGCAATAGGTTTTTCGGCTATCACTTCTCTGTGTTTTTCTGGTCACTCCGGTGTACATGAAGAATGCTTACGTTTTGGAGCAACACGTTTTCCTGCTACCAATTCTCTGCGTTTCTCTGATCGTTCCGGCGTGCTAGAGGAATGTTTAGGTTTTGGGGATGGTGCAGCCAATCCCCCCTCAATCAATGCAATGATCTCCTCCCAGCTGCTCTGCTGTTGAGTGAGACTATGGTTCACTATCAATCGAATCAATCCATGGTGGCTAACAACTGTTTCTACATGCTGTGCCATTTTCAGGCTTCGGGCCGCATCATGCAATAGTGAATTTAAAAGTGCAGGCAGATTTACAGAACATTTTTCTTTCAAAACAGCTAAGAGTTTAAGATGACGTGGTCTTGCCATGTCTGTCCTTCCTTCGCAAGTAATGTAGCTCTGTACTATCTTTGCTAGTTTGGTCCAGGGTTCTCCTAACGTTGCTGGCAGAACTCCCTTCCCCTTCACTGTCAAGCTTTGGCCTTCATCCTGAAAAATATCCATAATCTTTTGTAGTCTCTCTTTCCTTAGCGTCCATACAGGTCCGGTGGCTGGTAGTCCTGAGACTTCTGCAATTACATCGTTAGTGACCGCTATCCGCCTTTCTCTTACTATGGAGTAGTCCTCCTGCAAGTTTTGTAGAAATTCCAACGCCACTGTCTCGTTTGATTCTTGCAGGCGACTGAAATAATTCAGCCATCCAGCCTTTTCCACGATCTCCCGGGCAGCAGCAGAGACTGTCAATTCTTGAGGTTTGCTTAGGATTTCCTTTCCTCCCATGGTTCCACTAAGGATTTCCAATGGAACTGCAACTGCCTGTGTTGTTTTGAGACGGAGAGAAGGTGATCGTCGCGAAAAAAAACAGAGTATGCAACAAAAATGGATTGTGGATGGCAACTTTGTGTGAAATAGAATTATCATACCGTTAAACCATGCCATACCTTCGTACACTATCTACCTCGAATGGTGTGCTGACACATAACTCGTGGAGTAATGAGATTACCTTCCTGTTGTGGGGAAAAATGCCTATGCAGGACGATCCTATCCACCTAAGGTGTGACAGTGCCTTAGCAACAAACAGAGACAGCTATTCTGGTTTCTTCCTTTATGAAATGGGAAAGAAGAGAGATCAATGGACTTACCGGTGTCTTCCGTTTGTCCCTCGATCTAGATCCTCTTCTCCTTCGGGTGTTCACAGCTACTTGCCTCATCGCTCGTCCAAGAGAACAGCTACTTGATTCCTATGAGATCACAAGAGAACAGCTACTTGCGACAAGAGAACAACTACTTGAGACAAGAGAAGAACACAACACAAAGACAGATATTCATATTCATAAAAAGATTCAGGATTAGAAATAAATCAAATACACTAATGCAATCATACATCAAAGATACATCAGTATATAGGAGAAAACCAAGATAGCTTTATTGATAAATAACAAGGTTCAGGAAGAGATACAACCCAGAGGGCTCCAATCCAACATCTCCTTCCCAGCAGAATGGAATTCCTATCTTCACCTCCCTTCAAAGCATTAAGCACCCAATGATTCCAGTCTCAAACCAACAGCAATTCTTTGCAATAACAAAATTCCATCCCCTAGATCTCATGGAAGAGAGATCTATATATAGTTATTTTGGAGAGAGGATGAGTCAGTTTGAGATCTAACTAGTGTCCTCTCCCACTCTCAGTTCTTGAGTCCACTTGGAGGTTCTTGCTTCCACTTGGAGATTTGGAACCTCTTACTCATCACCAGTCGAATTCCCTGAGGCAAGTGTCATTTTGGAAGCTTCCTGAGCATTGACACCTTGAGGAATGAGCCTGCCACTTGTCCAAACTCGCTCAGCACAGGTAGCCTTTGTTGCAGTTGACATTCAACACAGGTAGACAATGGAGCAGTTGACATTCAGTGCATATGCTCAGTGGAGCAGTTGACATGATCCTGAATTGACTTGTTTTTGAGCAGTTTCAGGTGGAGAACTTCTGTGAATTGCTGTGGTTTTCTAGCCTTGTTCCTCTAGGGGTAGGAACAACATGTTTAGGGACTTTGGATCCCTTAGATTATTGACATTTCATGCTCAATGCTGTAGGGCACAAAAATGTCTATAACAGTTGCCCCCTAAAGTATGAGGCCGTTTATCGGGTGAAATGCTTTATCAGGGGGATCCGAAGTTCATCCAATGCTGGGAGGAGACCTGTAATACAATACAATACAATACAATACATTATTTTCATACTTCTTTCATGATCTAGCTGAGGCGGGCATTCCCATGCTCAGCTTTATAAATTCATTTTTCTGTACATAGAACAGACAATCGTCTGATGATAGACTGATAATTTTGATGAAATTATCATCCTTTGAGTAGGATGATTATCTGTTGCAATGATGTACATGTCAATGTCTTTATCTTTCCTGAATATATATCACAGCCCGGATGGATGAAACTAGATCCGGGGTCTTCAAACTCGTTCGATCTTCACTTTAAGTACAAGTCGATCCATGTGAGAATTGTTCTGAAGTCGAATATGGAAAGACATCACTTGATTACTGGTCAATGATGTAAACCGTTAACAAGCGCGAGAGGAATCACCGATAATGATAATGACCCTCAAGGTACTACAATACAATTCACGTGGTGTGAATAAAGGACTTGGCGTCGAACACCATACAAAATCTTTCGTTAGAAGGTCATTGATGTATACCTGTCGCCGGATGTGAGAAACTTGCCATTGTGGCATGCAAGCTTCAAAGTACTGAAGGGGTTGTTCCTAGATCAACTTCTTGGATAATGAGCTGATGTCGACAAGAAGCGATCCGTCAAAGGAGGGCCTTAATGAATCCCACATCAGTGACATGGAACGGAGCTAATGATTTTAATGGAGGTGAAAACGATCTGTGACATATGATTCAGGGTGGCGGTCATGAATGGATGAAGGATAATGTATGGCAGTGGATGGGACACGGTTGACTCTTTCTGAACGACTTCTCTTGAACATATGGCGACACTGATGCGATGGATCGGTAGCATTACCCCAAATATGGATGGTATGGCGAGACCATGGTGATGTGACCGGTGAATGAAACAACCCAACCCGAATGTGGTACGGAGGAAAAGTGTCATGTTCAAGAGCGACTTGCTACCATCAAAGTTTTCTTTAGTTTCTCCCAATTTTTCCCCAGTCATTGCTGGCCAGTACCTCTTTATTTTTGTCAAGCTTGAGGAGGATAACATATGCTTGTTCTATAACCTGCCCTTCGGGCAAGCCCATCGCTATGTTTTAACGAGCCTAGCGATAGTGAAACTCGTTCTCGTCTAAAGACAAGTTTGTCGCTATTTAATGATTTTAACGAGTCTAACGACAAGGATAACTCGGTTCTTTTCATTTTTAGAGAGTCTGAAAAGATACATAAAGTCAACTCCAAAATTCCTTTTTCGTCATCTAATCCCTTAAGTCCGAAAAAGTATAAAACAATACAGAAGGGATGAGTTTTCGACAGTTTTAACGAACCGAACAAAACAAGCGCTCGATCTTTTTGTGCAATAATCCCTCAGGTCCAAAAAGATTAAAATCTAGAGGAGGGATAGCTCTTCCTGTCTTTTAACGAGCTGGAAGGCCAAGGACTCGGCAATCTTTTCATATTTTACAAGTCAGTTGAAAAGAGCTTAAAGAAGACTCGTCTTTTGAGGAACGAGTGATAAACAGGGTTAGCAGCTGATTCCAGGTACAGGTTGGAATTTTCCAATCACGGCAGTGTCACAAGGATGGCTAGGTGAAATCACTCTTCGCAGCTGTTCCTCAAAATCGGTAAACAATCATATGGAAGTGAACGATCGGCCAAATGAAAAGTGGAGGTGACGGTGCAAACACGACCAAGGCTTTAATGGCTGATAAGGTTAACATTCACAGTGGTTATTTACCGGGTGGTGCTTATGTTTATTTTTTAATGAGCATGAATTCCACGTTAAAATTGCTCAAACTTATGTTTATTTTTTAACGAGCATGAACTATGCGCTAAAACTGCTCGGATCTTGCGTTTATTTTTTAACGAGCATGAACTTTATGCTAAAACTGCTCATTTATACCAGTCATATGATAAGAGTGTCTCATTGGAGATCGCTATTTTTTATGGAGCTTCATCTCACTACGCTTTGCTCCGCATCCTTTCTTTATGCAAGTTCGAAAACGACTAATCCTACGAGTTTAAAGGGTTAGACCTACATGTTTAAAGGGAGGTCCTAAAAGATTTAAAAAATAAATAGTCGCCCCTTGCTTGCACTCCAAAAGGTTTGCATGCCCCCGGGTATAAAACAGAATTTCAAGGTTACCTCTACTTCTCTTCCGCCAAAACTTTTGTTTTAACGAGAGAGGCTTACCTCTTTCAGGTTACCCAAAGATTGTTTCGTTAATCTTTCAAACAAAACACTTCCTCGGCAATGTCTACCGAAATAGACAAAGGTGAGCGACGGTTTCCATCCACTCACATAACTTTGACAAAAGAATCTTATTCTAGAACAACCCTCTTTCCTAGACGGATGGGGTATGGACTAGTCATATTCTCCCGCGGAAACCTACCCTATACCCCAAAGTTCTCTGCCGAAGCAGACCAGGACGCATGCCCCCTGGGTTCCGGTCATATCCTCCCGGATTACTCACGCTCATCAGGAGGACGAACCGTGGGTTGTGACACTTCTTGCGTGAATAGACCATTTAGGGATGGTTCATGACTACTTGCAATGCGTGATCCAGGGAATGAAAGTTGGTCCAGGAGCTTGACCATTCTTCCTTCATGTAGAAAACACATTACTCTAAAGAGTGATGAGACGATGGCTCCCATGCAATATATGTAGTCTCGTCCAAGGAGTAGGTTATAATCCAAGGGTCCTTGAACGACCATCACATTCATTTGAACGGTCTTCCCTTTCAATGTTATGGGCACATTGGGGAGGATCCCTAAAGGGCGACTAGTTCCCTTATCAAAGCCTGATAGATTTCTCATTTCAGGCAAAAGCGCAGGCGAACCAAGTGCTTTCCAAGCAATAGAGGAAAGGATACTCACAGATGCCCCTTCATCAATTATTGTACCAGCCATTACCATTCTGTATATTTGGACAATAATTCTGAATGGTATGCTAGCTGGCAAGCGGGGTCTGCCTAGTTGGTTCCAGTCAAAGGACACAACCAGGTTGCTTGGTGGTGGGACCGAATAGACGGCCGGATATCGCTCTGATGAACTTCCTTCCTGCGATAAAGGAATGGTGGCATTGCCTCCTTGATCATCAGAGTCAGTGCTGATGAAGAGAATTTGGACGGTGTCGTCTTCATTCTCCTCTGTGATGGTGTCATTTGAAGATAGAGCCTCTGAAGGCAAAACCGGGTCAACTGCCGTTTCAACCTTTAGACTTTCGTCAGGTGTGGATTCAGACGGTTCATCTTCAATGACAGGTGCTTCGGCTGACCACCTGGGCGGGTCAGCCGAGTTCTCAACTAGCGAGGGACTTGGCAGGAGTCTTTGATATCCAGGAGGAAGATGCGCTCGTAAAATCGGGCGATCTTCCAGAACTCTTTTTGCCTCGTCTAAGAAGGGACAACGGTGGATGGCGTGATCTCCTTCACACAGTCTGCAGGGAAATTTATCTTTCCCGCTCTGTCCTGGGGCTTCACTCCCACTAGTTGACGGTGAGCAGTCGACATGGCTATCAGAGGTCGATGCTACCGAATTGTGCAGACGGGGGGACCAGTCTCTTAGTATCCGAGGGATACAGGGACAATCTCTATGGAAGTGGTCTCCCTTGCATATGGCGCATGGCGATTTAGGCCTTGCGAGTGCTGTGTGTGGATTTTTGTCAGATGACACTTGTTTGCCCCTAGTCGCCTTAGGCTCCTTCTTCTTCTTCTCTTTCTTCTTCTTCTCCTTCTTCTCCTTAGGAACTCGGTTTTTTGATTTACCAGTTCCGTCAAGCGAAGAGGAAGGAGGAGAGGAAGATGAAGTAGAAGGTTGGGAGGAAACTCTTGTCTGATCTAACTGTTGACTCGACTGTTCAGGAATGGTGGTATTCTGAACGACATTGGTTGAAAAGAGCCAGACTGGTAGGCCAATTGTCAGTCCTGGAAGCGACAATGTGGCCATGTGGGGCGCACCAACATCTCCCCAAGAGGAGAAGGTACTAGGTTTTCCACCCAAGGGGAATTCCTTGGTTGGTATGCCCATCTTTTCAACCTAAAGATCAACGCGGGAATAAAGGGTGATTGTTCCGTTTAAAATAAATTGTTAACGACGCTTTAGACACAACTTGCTTTTTCACTTTTAAAGAGTAGAGAAAAAGCTAAAGATGACTCTAGTCTCCTTTGATGTTTTAACAAGCCCGAAGTGACAAATGCTCGGATGGACTTTTTCTGTTATAGAGTCTGAAAAAGGCCAAAAGAAACTGCTCTGGAGTTCTAGGCAGAGGGTGTGGCAAACTTTTCGCAAAACCGCAGAATACTTTTTAGGGTACGGGCGGTCGATCTTCGTGAATGTTGTGTTCACTGCATTGCGATCAGTAGGGCGGCCGACACGGCTTCCTAAGGATAAAGGATATATGCCTATAGGGGTCTCCCAATATATACGCGACGGTACGTGGGAGCACAATCCGTACTAGCGCTATCGTCCCTCAGGAGGAATCACCCACCTTCCACGAGATCGACAGTCACTAGGCTTAACGACGCCGGAACACGTCTCTAGCCTAGACCTCTATGTTGTGCGTTATGTTGCAAAGCGTTGTTAGGTTCATTCAGTTTATTTTAAGTTGATCTTTTTAGAAGTTTGCCTTTCAAGGTTCACCACGAGATGTATGATACAAATTCCTAAATGCAGTCTAAAGATGATAAGCAAGCTTTATATCTTTTCAACTTTGAAAATCCTAGCTACTAAGGGAAAAGAAAGACACCATCTTTTCTCAAAGAGCAATCAGCACACTCTAATGCACTGTTCCTAAATCAAGCATGCAAACTTATCAAAATGCAAATGCACAATGCAGGTGTTTGTTTTCCGCTTTCTTAGTATTGATGCCTACAAAGAAAGCTTTTTGTACAACTTTGAATTTGCTTTTAAATGACAAGTACAAACAAGTTTACTTTTTCAAAATCAGAAAGGGTAGAAGAGATTACAACACTTAACGATTTTTGAAATAAACTTTTGTTTCGACACTTTAAGAGAGACAAATTCAAACCAATAAGCAAAAGTAAATGTATAATCAACTGTAAACAGCCAATGAACTCTCTCCTAAGATCACAATCAACAGATCTGAATCAAGGACTACAGGATGATTATTTCACTCATGCAAAGGAAAATTGTAAATGATGCCACAAACACATAAAAACACTCACAGGCTTTTTGTACAAAAGGAGGCGGAATCTAAGCAAAGAAAAGGAGTTATCAGACTGGTACCTATGCTGGTTAAAGGCTGCAAAAAACAGAGATCAAAACAGTGCAACAGATAGCAGAGAACCCCAGCTGCACAAGGCTAAACTGGTTCAGCGCAAGTCCAACACTGTGGGTTTGACATTCAGCGCAGGTAGCCTTCACGGGACCTGCATTGAAATGCAGACTGCCTTCACAGCAGTTGCGCTGAAGGAGAAACTCTCGTTTCTCACAGGTTCTGGGTCACAAATTGCTCAAAAATCAACAGTTTCAGGCCAAATCAGAAACACAAGCAAGGTATAATCAAAGGGATGCTTTGAAAGGGTACTAAGATCTATCACAAAGGATCATCAAATCATTTGTGAGTCCATTTTTCATATCATAGACAAAATCCAGTGAAGGATCAAGGCAGCAACTGTCTACTTTGCAGAAGTAGTTCGATCGTTGCTGTTGAGTCTATGAAACAAACAATGATGTAAACACAAATAAAATGACTAAAACAGATCTCCCCAGTGGAGTCGCCAATTTGTTGTGGGGAAAAATGCCTATGCAGGACGATCCTATCCACCTAAGGTGTGACAGTGCCTTAGCAACAAACAGAGACAGCTATTCTGGTTTCTTCCTTTATGAAATGGGAAAGAAGAGAGATCAATGGACTTACCGGTGTCTTCCGTTTGTCCCTCGATCTAGATCCTCTTCTCCTTCGGGTGTTCACAGCTACTTGCCTCCTCGCTCGTCCAAGAGAACAGCTACTTGATTCCTGCGAGATCACAAGAGAACAGCTACTTGCGACAAGAGAACAGCTACTTGAGACAAGAGAAGAACACAACACAAAGACAGATATTCATATTCATAAAAGATTCAGGATTAGAAATAAATCAAATACACTAATGCAATCATACATCAAAGATACATCAGTATATAGGAGAAAACCAAGATAGCTTTATTGATAAATAACAAGGTTCAGGAAGAGATACAACCCAGAGGGCTCCAATCCAGCATCTCCTTCCCAGCAGAATGGAATTCCTATCTTCACCTCCCTTCAAAGCATTAAGCACCCAATGATTCCAGTCTCAAACCAACAACAATTCTTTGCAATAACAAAATTCCAGCCCCTAGATCTCATGGAAGAGAGATCTATATATAGTTATTTTGGAGAGAGGATGAGTCAGCTTGAGATCTGACTAGTGTCCTCTCCCACTCTCAGTTCTCGAGTCCTCTTGGAGGTTCTTGCTTCCACTTGGAGATTTGGAACCTCTTACTCATCACCAATCGAATTCCCTGAGGCAAGTGTCATTTTGGAAGCTTCCTGAGCATTGACACCTTGAGGAATGAGCCTGCCACTTGTCCAAACTCGCTCAACGCAGGTAGCCTTTGTTGCAGTTGACATTCAACGTAGGTAGACAGTGGAGCAGTTGACATTCAGCGCAGATGCTCAGTGGAGCAGTTGACATTCAGCACAGATGCTCAGTGGAGCAGTTGACATGATCCTGAATTGACTTGTTTTTGAGCAGTTTTAGGTGGAGAACTTCTGTGAATTGATGTGGTTTTCTAGCCTTGTTCCTCTAGGGGTAGGAACAACATGTTTAGGGACTTTGGATCCCTTAGATTATTGACATTTCATGCTCAATGCTGTAAGGCACAAAAATGTCTGTAACACTTCCCCCCCCCGCGATGTGATAGGCTGCCCCAGCCGTCAAATAGAGGAGCAGCAACCATCATGTAACCAGTCATAAAGGAACAGCATATAAAATTACGCCATGTTTTAGATGGACAACGAAATACCAAAATCGAGGCAAAAAGGTGGATCGCGTTTTACATAAGAGCCTGCGTAATATGATGCGAGGCCGGGGGATGGGACGTTTGTCAATCGTACGAAATCCCCAGAGGTCATTGTCAGTTCCTTTACCATGATTGGTGGCATTGAGTGTTCATGCGATATGTTCATCGGGAAATAAAATATGAATTATTCATAGGATAGAAGAGACAAAGAGGTATTAATATCATCCCTGTTGGTGTAACCATTATGACTTCGATACCATTAATAGAGCTCTGCTGCCGACAGGTGTTCCTAACCTTGGCAGAGTTGTTTATTTCACCCCCGGAACCATGATCCTTTGTGTGTATAAAAAGTATTTTGTCAAAATGCAGGCCATTATGCTGGCTTGGTAACCAGGTAACCATAATGCCATTCACAAGGAAGGTGCGAAACGTGGACAGGCCGGCTCGTGATGAGACCCCCTGTTCCAAGGTCTGTTTATTTAGTGTTCCTTTTGGACCATATCCCTGGTGTGGTGGCCATACTGGGAATGCCACTTCGCTTCCAACCTGATGATCATGGTAGGCTGGCTCTTGATGAGACCCCCTATCCTGCATTTGACAATTAATAATCCATATTCATCATTTTTCTTTTCTCTTTGCAAAGCACTTTTTCTTATTTATTTACACATAAGGGTGGTTCAACACTCCTTAAGAGTGGGAATGGTGGAAGAAGTCTTATCATCCCAACAGGAAGATATAAATCCTTTGTTCTTATTCCTGAGTAATAATCAGAGAAAAGTTTTAGGGAAATCGCCATGATAAAGATAACCAACCAAAAAAATGGGAATAAGTCAATGACAATGGAGATGAGAAGTAAGTATGTCCCTCCTCTTGTCCTCTTATCAATACTAGGCTCTATAAAGATAGCGGTCTTATGATCTGCTGACTTCGGTATGTCGTCATTTATGTTCATTGCATAAGTGCATAGTTGTATCTTAAAGACTGGAGAGAACATGGGCGAAAAGCATCGTCAATATGAATCATCACATAGAGCAAAAACATGGCTATGGTGTTCCTTTTGAAAAAAAAGGAACAGCAGAGAAGAATCCATGCAAACAAATAGTTGAGATGTCGTTCTTTGAGAAGGAACAGCCGAAGATCATGAGTGCTGTCTCCTTTGAAAAAAAGGAACAACAAAATTCTCAACTGCTGTTCCTTTTGAAAAGGAACAACAAAAACTCACAAATGTTGTTCCTTTTGAAAAGGAACAACAAAAATTCATAAATGTTGTTCCTTTTGAAAAGGAACAGCAAAAACCCAAAAATGTTGTTCCTTTTGAAAAGGAACAGCAAAAACTCACAAATGCTGTTCCTTTTGAAAAGGAACAGCAAAAACTCACAAATGTTGTTCCTTTTGAAAAGGAACAGCAAAAACCCAAAATGTTGTTCTTTTTGAAAAGGAACAGCAAAAAACTCACAAATGCTGTTCCTTTTGAAAAGGAACAGCAAAAACTCACGAATGTTGTTCCTTTTGAAAAGGAACAGCAAAAACTCACAAATGCTGTTCCTTTTGAAAAGGAACAGCAAAAACTCACAAATGTTGTTCCTTTTGAAAAGGAACAACAAAAACCCAGAAATGTTGTTCCTTTTGAAAAGGAGCAGCAAAAACTCACAAATGCTATTCCTTTTGAAAAGGAACAGCAAAAACTCACAAATGCTGTTCCTTTTGAAAAGGAACAGCAAAAACTCAGAAATGTTGTTCCTTCTGAAAAGGAACAACAAAAACTCAGAAATGTTGTTCCTTTTGAAAAGGAACAGCAAAAACTCAGAAATGCTATTCCTTTTGAAAAGGAACAGCAAAAACACAAAAACAAGCAAATGCTGTTCCTTTTGAAAAAGGAACAACAAAGACACGCTGAATGTAAAAAGCAAAATTAAAAAAGAAAGATCAAAGAAATGTTAAGAAAACGTATATACAAGAACTTATGTACAAGTCATAAAAAAATGCGTTCCTTACTGAATTATAGGTGAGGAAAATTTTACTTCCTCTCCTAAAATTTCCATGTC
Source organism: Pinus tabuliformis (assembly GCA_031772625.1). NCBI lineage: Eukaryota > Viridiplantae > Streptophyta > Pinopsida > Pinales > Pinaceae > Pinus > Pinus tabuliformis. Next base: position 1,082,702,338 of record CM062811.1, read on the forward strand.
AGTGTCTTGACGTAGCTGCTGACAGAAGGATTCCCGAGTGAGTGGCCTGCGATAGAGATGAACTCGGTGGCCATTTACCTTGAATGCATATCTAGAACCATCGATTGTGATCAGAGTAAGGGTCCCATTATCATGTACTTTCTGGATTTCGTATGGCCCCAACCAACGAGTCTGCAGTTTCCCAGGGAAATCCTGAAACCGAGAGTCATATAACAGAGCCCAGTCTCCTTCGTGAAAGACTTTGTTCTTGATAAGTGCATCATGCCATTTAGCTCACTGTTGTTGAATAAGTGTTGTATTCTGTAATGCAGAGAGCCTTATTTCGTCCAATTCATTAATCTGCTGTAGTCGATTGATTTGTGCCTCACTTAAATCTAGGCCAACTTCCTGTGCAGTTCGTAGTGTTTAGATTTAGAATTCTATGGGGGAAATAGGTTGTTTCCCAAACACTAATTGATAGGGTGAATAACCAGTGGTACTTCTCCATGTGGTTCTATAAGCCCAGAGTGCTTCAGGTAGTCGGGCGGCCCAATCACGCCTATGTGAAGCAATGGTTTTTGTTAAAATTGATTCTATCACCTTATTGCTACTTTCTACTTGCCCATTCGCCTGGGGGTGATATGGGGTAGTAATTTTATGCTGGACGTGATAATTTTTAAGTGTTCCAGCTAATTTGTTTCCGGAAAATTGTGGTCCTCCATCTGTAATTATTTCTCTCGGAAGGCCATAACGTACAAACAAATGGAACAGGAACTGTATTACCGAATCTTCTGTAGCTCTAGGAAATGCTTCGGCCTCAACCCATTTGGTGACATATTCTGTGGCTACCAAGATATATGTTCTCTGATTTGATGATGGGTTGATGGGTCCAACGAAATCAAGAGCCCATCGTTCAAATGGTTCAATGACTAATTGTGGCCTCAGAGGCATTTCGTCGGCTTGACCAGGTCATCCTGCTCACTGGTAGCTGTCACAGGCTTGAACGAATTTCTTCGAATCCTTAAAAATTGTAGGCCAGTAGTATCCCATCTGCAATACTTTATGTGCTGTTCTTTTTTCGGCAAAGTGTCCCTCACATGGTCCGTCATGACAAGCTTTTAAGATGTCGAAAATTTCATCTTCTCAAATACATCTCCTAATTTGCATGTCTGCCCCTGTGTGGAACAAATAACCCCCGATCCACGAAAACCGAGTACTCTTCTAAACAATCTGCTTACGTTCATTAGGGGTTAAGTGTTTTGGTAGCTTACCTACTGCAAGGTAATTGGCAACATCAGCATACCAGGGTGTTTGAACAGCAACAGCAAACAGGTGCTCATCCGGAAATTGGTCTTCCACTGCTGGTGCCTCAATTGATTTTGGTATTCGAGAGAGAAAATCAGCTATAGGGTTTTCCTTGCCGGGTCGATCCTTGATTGTGATATCGAACTCCTGCAATAAGATCAACCATCTAGTTATTCTAGCATTTGTAACAGGCTTATTTGCTAAATATTTAATAGCAAAATGATATGTATATAAAACAACGGGATAGCCTGTAATATAATGTCTAAACTTATTGACAGCATGTATCACAGCGAGGAATTCTTTCTCAGTGACAGTGCAATTCAATTCAGCAGGGGATAAATTTTTGCTGATATAATAAATAGCATATGGTTTTTTATCCTCTTCTTGCCCAAGGACTGCACCGATTTTTGTATCTGAGGCATCAGACGAGATTTGGAATGGTAAATTCCAGTCTGGTCCTCAAAGGACTGGAGCTGTTGATACAAGCTTCTTTAATTCCTGGAAAGTGCGGTCGCATTTCTCTGTCCACATGAAATCAACATTACCAGTTAGTGCATATAGAGATGCAGCAATGTGTGAATAATGTTCTATAAATCGTCTATAATACCCAGAAAATCCAAGAAAGCTGCGTACCTCTGTCTGAGTAGTGGGGGTGGGGATAAGCAAAAGTATTTGAATTTTGGCTGGATCTACCTGAATGCCAGCTGCTGAGACAATGTGTCCTAGAATAAGCCCTTCAGTCATCATCATATAACATTTTTCGTGGCTTAAACAAAGCCTGGTAGCAATGCAACGCTGTAGGACTTTTTCTAGAGTGTCTAAAGCTGGATCAAAATCATCTCCATATGGTGTAAAGTCGTCCATGTACACTTCAAGTCCATCATTTATTAAATCTACAAAGATGCTAAGAACAGCCCTTTGGAATGTGGCAGGAGCATTACATAGGCCAAAGGGTAGAACTATATAGGCAAACATTCCCCAAGGACAAGTAAAGGTAGTCTTATCCTGGTCCTCAGGGGCAATCTGAATCTGATTGTATCCACTGAAGCCATCCAGGAAAGAAAAGAATTTCTTTCCTGCTAAAGTGTCCAATACTTGGTCTATGAATGGGAGAGGGAAGTGATCTTTTTGTGTGGCTTTGTTTAACTCCCTATAATCCACACAAATCCTCCATTTCCCATTCTTCTTGGGTACAACCACAAGCGGAGAGACCCATTTACTATCAGAAATAGGGTAAATAAAATTAACATCTAAAAGTTTCTGAAGTTCAGCTTTTACAACATCTTTTAGATGAGGGTTGAGTCTTCTTTGCGGTTGACGGACAGGCCTTGCATCTTTTTCTATATAAATATGGTGGGTGCAAATTTGGGGATCAATCCCTTTCATATCAGGGTAATCCCACGCAAATGCTTCTTGATACTTCCGTAACAGATGGATGAGTTTTATTTCTTGGTCCGGTGTAAGATTGGCATTGATATTTAGAGTTTTTCCCGGTTCAATTTCCACTACTTTACTATTGGAAACAGAAGTCACAAGTATCGTTTGGTCATGTGTGTCTTTCAAGGGATCTTCTTCTACTTCGCTATCGAATGCAGCTTCTATCATGAAACACTGTGTGTGAGGTCTAGATTCAGTTTGACTAATGAAGTTATTGATAGCATCGTCTTCTGTTTGGTCTTTAAAGTCTAGGGCCTTCTGTATAGTCAATGGTGATCTGATATTGTCAGTAAGGTATGATACAGGGTGCTGGTTAGTTTTTATCATTGTAAGACTTGGCTGTGCTGGAGGGTATAGAACTAGATTTTTAATATCTGGTCCTCTGGTTATGGTCATATTCCCCTGCCGGCAACCAATGTAAGCATCGGCGGTAGCAAGCCAAGGTCTACCTAAAATTAGCGGGTGTCCATCCAGTCGGGTTTTTGGATTAATTACCAGGAAATCAGTTGGGTATTCCCAAGAATCTATAGAGACCATGACATTGTATAGAGTTCCTTCTGGTCGAACTACAGATCGGTCAGCTAATTCTAACAAAGTAGAAGTGGGTTCTACCGATGTAATGTCGAGCTTTTGGCAAGTAGAAGTTGTCAAAATATTAATTGCAGCTCCTAAATCAACTAAAGCATTAGTCAGAGTATGACCATAGATTTGAACAGTTACGATTGGATTTCCTGGATCTTCATATTTAATGGGTGTTCCTGATAACAGGTCAGATAAAGTACCGACTACTTGGACTCTTGGGTTAGTGGTTACATTCCTCCTCGGTTTTTTTATGCACAATTCTTTTATAGTTTTTGCATATATAGGGATGTCTTGAATGGCTTGGAGGAAAGGAATTCTTATGTACAGGTTTTGTAACTCTCCCAGAATGTCAAAGTCTGGATATTGTACAGGTCGTGGTATGACTAATCGTTCTGGGAAGGGAGGAGAGGGTGTATTCGCTTGATGATGAGTCTACTCCTTATTTGCACCTTCTTGTTGTAACGGCTGTTCTATTGGTAACTGATCTTCAATGTGAACTGTTTTATCTCCCTCTGTTTCTATTATACGTCCAGATCTTAACTGAAGATCATTGCACTCCCTCAGTTCAGGTCCAATTTCTGATGATTCTATGATTTGGAGGGATTGGACCGGCCTATTATTAGGATTAGGATTGGGTTGGGCTGGGAGTTGTGGTCTCAAATTAGACTGGGGATTTTGTTGCAAAGCTGGCAGAGTCGGTTGAGGGAGCGGAATAGTTCCTGTTGGCTGATATGTCGATCTTGGCCAATTTGTCTTCCAGGGTGAACCTTGTGAACTAGGGGGGGTCCATTGTGGATGATATGAGCTATTCTGCCAATATGGTGGGGCGTAAGGAAAATTCGGCCAACCAAATTGGCTTGGCTGATTCATCCATGGATTTGGAGAAGGAAACGGTTGTGATGACCAGTTCGGAAATGGGGGTTGAGATTGGTTTTGCCACATACTATATTGCTGAGCGTTATACTGTGGAGGCTGAAAAGAAGAAGTTGGGTCTAAAAACATACCCGATTGCCTTGGTTGCCATTGGCGACGTTGGTTAACGAAGTATGCTGATTCTGGCTCTTCTTCTGCTTCCTTATATACTGCCTTCAATCCAGGAAGTGAGGGGCAACTCTCAGTAAGGTGATCTTTTGTACAGATAGCACATGTTTGAACTGCATCCAGTGGACATTCCTTGTGGCTATGTTTTCTTCTACATCGGGGGCAGAAGATTGCCAAATTCTGTTCTGCCTCTATCTGCTTCTGTTTAGCCTGCACAATATCAAGTTGTGTAGTCAATGTCCCCAGGATATCAGTTTTAAAATTTTCTAATAAATTTCCAAGTTCTACACGTGTTACTCCTTCTATTGATATTTTGTTATCTCTGACAAACCGATCATATTCTGCTGGTTTTATCCTTGTGCTACCTCTCGAGCTCCTGATACATAAATCGATGATGTCAGCAAAATTCTCTTGATAAATATCCCCTTTTCCCATGATATTTAATGTTTCAATCCATTGTTCCTTCATGCCTCTAATCAATGCTGTTTTTAACACATTATCAGGCAGAGGTAGTGATGCATATGGAGATCTTTGTAAATTATACTGAAAACGTTCTACATATTCTTCTAATGTTTCATTTGGTCTAGCTATCATCTAAAATATTTCATCTTTCAGTTCTCTAGACCTACAGTAATCTTGATATTTCTTTAGGAAAGATTCCTTCATTTGCTCCCAGTTATTTATAACTCCGCCACCTAAACCCATAAACCATCTTAAAGCTGCCCCTTTCAAGGTGGAGGGGAACAGTTTTAATTTCTGGGGGTCAGTGGTGTAATCATATCCCCTGCATAACACATCAAACTCAAATAAGAATGCATCGGGGTCCTCTGATGTAAGTCCGTGAAATGTAGGAATGTGTTGAAGGGGAATTGCTTTCATAGGAGCATTTGCTGCGGAATCCACTATAGGATATTGTAATGTAGAAGTTTGAGTGTTTGGCTGATTCTGTGCCATGGGATCGAATATGTGCCAGTAACCTTCCAGGATTTCTAAGAGGGTATTCCTAGGCGGAGAAGGAACGGCCTTAACAGGGATTGTTTTAATAGCACTTCCTTCGTCTGGAATAACGAGAGTCCCTGTTGCTTGAGGAGATTGAATCCCTTCAACAATGATTTTTGCAGCGCTTCCTTTATCTGGGCTTTTTAATGGCTGAATTATCCTAGGAGGAGATCTTGGCTCCTCAACTTCTCCTGTTTCCCCTTCTCCTTCACAAAGATTGCTTAGATTCCCTTCCTGCAGTCGTTCTGGAATAGAATTTTCAATTTCTTGAAAATCCTGTTCATCAGTCTGACTATGCACCTCAGCGAAGGCTACAGATGGTGATCCTGCGGCCTGAAGGGAGTTAGTAGGTTGTTTAGAATTGGTTTTCCTGAACCCTACTGATGGCTGAGATTCAGTTTTCTTATAGATTTTGTCTATGAAGGTTGTTCGGCCAAGGGTCACCGGCCCTTTGGCTTTTTCAGGTTTGAACGGAGGTTTGATAATTTTTTCTGGCTTTTTTGCTTAGTCATGCACTCTATAAACTACCAGATTCTATTCAACCCACAATTCTGCCAGGAAAGCGGACGGTGGAGCAGGGCTTTTACATGCTCCGTACGCAGGTTCTTACCTTCCGTTTTTAAAATCCAACTCTCCCCTAGCAGACTCGTACACTACTCTGTAAAAGACAAATGGCTATACTCTTTCCCCGGCAACGGCGCCAAAATGTAGAGCTGTAACAAGGGTCTCTTTCACCTCTAGTTATGCCACATTAATAAGTCAATCCGGGAACGCTTTGTTATTGCAAAGAGTATCTCAATCCGAGGCTATTCGTCAGAGTAATGCTTAGTAGTACAGTGTTCATAAAATACAAGGGTAAACGGATGCTAAACTATGACTAAATTGCTCTAAAAGAATAAAATCACTCAAGGCAGCTTATCAGTCAAGGGTGCGGAAGCGATAACCCATCCCTCTAGAAACTGATGGAAAGGAAATTAGAGCATGGACCATAGGTCTAGGAGCTAGGCAGCGACTGCTGAGGCTCACTATAGCCTTAGACCTTCTCTCACACCAAAACAGCAAATGCAAGTAAATGGAACGGCAGAAAGTAAAATGGAACAGCAAACAGGAAATGGAACAGCAAATCTGAATTGGAACAGCAGTAAATGGAACAGCAATAAATGGAACTAAGCCTCGCGAGTCCGAACTAAACTTGTTCTATTGATCCAAACTCACACTCTGTAATAAAATAGCAGTCTCCTCTCTTAAAGCAACTTCGATGGAATGTACTTTATGGAACAGCACTCACAGATGAATTATGGAACAACAATCATCAACCATATATTCACAACACGCTTAATATAGCAATCTTATGATTAAAGAGAATATGACTATGTTTCCAAATAGAATAACATTACTTCCGGATTCCAATAATTGAGATTTCAAATGAATCCAATACAGCAATATTCAATATAAAGGCTCTGTAACAGAAATAGTTGGCTTAGATTGATAACATGTGATCAACTCTGAAAAGATTCACTCATACAATACAGAGTCACTACATAAATCTCTTGAAGAAACCATTAATGAATTAATCGTAATAGAGCATGGAATAACATATGAAAAACATGTCAGATTACCGAACTATAAAGATAAACAAACCACGCAGAAACCAAATTATAATGATACAAAAGCAAGTGTCCTTCGGAGCCGGGCCCTTAGCTTCCGACAGTACACCACCTTAGATTACTCCAAACGCAGAGATGAAATAAACACCAAGTCTTTTATATTAATGCATCAACAAATGTACAGCAAACCAAGTCTTAGTGAGAGTCGATGATCAAAGTTGAGTCTGAAATTCACAGTTACATATATATAAAAAAGTCTCTTTGCTTAACGATGCCGTTCCTTTTTATAAAAGTAACGGTGGAGGTATCTAGGTAGCAAAAATAAGCAAAACAGCGATCCCTCAAGATCAAAGATCCTGAGGGATTCACCAAGCCGCTAATCCTTTACTTTTCTTTCCCTATTCCGCCGAATTGATAACCCTTCTTTCTTTCCTGGGTCATTCTGCTTCGATCTGTTCGATCTCGTTCGCATCCGGTTCCCTTCTAAAGGGATAGCAGTTATTCCTCCTTTGTCTTTTCCTTTCGAACGGCAGCTCTTCGTTTCCACCTTTTCCTGCATGGAAAAATAACAATTATCAGCAATTAAGCTTTCCATACTAATTCTCACACATTCTATTAAAATTCTTTATTTCTTTAAGTTCATTATGCAGAAAGGGTTACAATTGTTACTGAAAAGTCACTAAATTGTTCGTCAAAAACATACCTTTCCAGTGCTCCACAATGATGCTCCTTCTGCAAAGGTGAAAACCACCTCAGATGAAGGTGGGGATGTGTACTTGGCTTCTTCAATTACACATGTAGATCATGAGGCATGGTTGATTGACTCATGTGCATCCTTTCACTTCACTCCCCATAGAAAGTGGTTCTGCGAGTATGAGAAATATGATCGTGGTGATGTATTCTTAGGGGATGATAGGAAGGCTAGAATCATTGGTCATGGAAAATTAAAGTTTAGGTTGCAAGGTGGAAGGGTTAGAACACTTGTGGGTGTTCTGCATATTCCTACATTAGCAAGTTTCTGATTTTTGTAAGCAAGTTGGATGATGCAGGTGTAAAAACAGTGTTCAAGAAAAATACCTGCAAGATGGTTCGAGGCGCACTGGTATTGAAGCGGGGATTTATAATTGGAACTCTGTAAAAGCTGCAAGGTAGCATTGTTATTGATGGGTGCAACAGTTCTGTGATTCCTGAAAGTGGAGCATAAAAACTAGTGGTCTCTCGAGAAAAGACCATGTTATGGCATCAAAGGCTTGGACATATTAGAGAGAAGGGCATTCAAATACTTCATGGTAAGGGTCTGGTAGAAGGTATGACTAATAGCTCTCTGGATTTTGATTTCTATGAAAATTGTGTATATGGGAAGCAGAATCGGTTGAGCTTCCCTTCTAGTGGTAAGAGGGTGAAACAGATATTAGAGCTTGTGCACAATGATGTGTTTGGACCTATGAAGGTTCCATCACTGGGTAAGTCTGTGTACTATGTATTATTTATAGATGACTTCTCAAGGAATACATGGACATATTTCCTCAAGAAGAAATTTGAAGTCCTTTATAGGTTTAAAGAATTTAAGGCTCTGGTGGAAAACTAGACAGAGAAGAAGATAAAGTTGTTGAGGATAGGTAACGTTGGAGAATTTTGCAACAAGGAATTTGAAGAATTCTGTAAGAAGTGTGGTATAGCATGGAAAAAGACTACTCCATACACACCTGAGAAAAATGGAGTTGCAGAAAGAATGAACAAGATGTTGGTGGAAAGGGAAAGAAGCATGCTCAATGGTATCGGGTTAGGACAGGAATTCTGAACAGAGCGGTGGAGACAACATGTTACTTGGTCAACAAATCACCTTCATCAGCATTGGAGGATAAGACTCCACAAGAGGTATGGACTGGATGTGATGCTTATGTACATGTTCCAAAGGAGAAAAGAACCAAGTTGGATAGTACATCTAAAAAATGCGTCTTTATTGGGTATAAGGATGGTTTAAATGGTTATAAGCTTTGGATCCCAGTAACAAGGAAGATTGTGTACAGCCAAGATGTGGTGTTTGGAGAGGTGAAAGATGTTATTAAACATGAAGTCCCATCAAAGGCACCTGAGAAGATAGAGTTTGAGCTAAAGGAGGAATAATCAGACTCTAAAGTAGAAGAGGAATCAGAAGATGAAGAGCCACAAACTTCGCTTGTGAGAAGATCTATTCGAGAAAGAAGGCAACCAGAAAGGTATAGTCCATCTACTTTCTATTCAATTTTTTCTTTATCTATTACTGATGATGATTCCATAACTGTGAAGGAAGCAATAGATTCAGAGGATGGAAACTCTGGAAAGAGGCCATGGTTGATGAAATGGCATCTTCGCACAAAAATGAGGCTTGGGATCTGGTGGAGTTTTCAGCTAGAAGGAAACCCATTGGCAGCAAATGGGTGTTCAAGAAGAAGACAAATGCTGTTATGCTCTTAACCTGCAAAGTAATACCCAAACATAGAGTATGCGAAGAAAAGATACCCAGAACACAGAATATGCGAAGAAAATATACCCAGAACATAGAATAGCAATGATTTTATTATTCAGAGAGAAATGTTCACAGGCCTCTTCGAGGGGGCAACCTCCAATAGAGTAGAGCTCGATTACAAAACAAGACACGATACTCTTTGCAGGGAGTCTCCATCCTTTATATATGACTCATACATGCAATACCACGGTCCAATACCGTGGGTTTTATTAATACCATCTATCTAATACTACCGCCCATTTACCATCTATCTAATACTACCGCCCATTTGCAACTAACTGTGGTCCCGTCATTAATTGCGGGTTAACCACTTACAAATATTAATATGGGCTTTATTGACTCTTGATTATTACGTGATCCCATGACATAAATAAGCGGGTTAGGGTGGGACCCTAACATGCCCTCCCCCTTAAGACTAGCCTTGTCCTCAAGGCTGAAGCTACGGAAACTGCTGAAGAATAGTGGCTAGTTCAAAAGTTGCATCTTCCGGAGAGGTGTCTTTCCATTTGAGGAGGACCTCCTTAATCATGCGGCCTCGCAGGTGCTTGTCTCGTGTGTCTAGAACCTGTTCAGGTTGAAGCCAGATTGACCCTTCTTCGTCCAATTCAGGTAGACTGGTTTGAACTCGGCAATTGTTCCCAATCACTTTCTTGAGGCATGATACATGGAAAACTGGGTGGATTTTTGCTGTAGGTGGCAAAGCCAACTTGTAAGCCACTTCTCCAATGCACTGAAGTACTTGGTATGGTCCATAGAATTTTGGAGAGAGCTTTTGACAACCCTTGTCTTTGAGTGATGTTTGCTTATATGGTTGCAGCCTCAAAAAGACCTGATCCCCTTCTTGAAATTGGCGCTCTGAGCGATGTTGGTCGGCCTGTTGCTTCATACGGTTCTGAGCTTGATGAAGATTCTCGCACAGATGGGCGAGCATGGTTGTGCGGTGTTGTAGGAGTTGATCCACGACTTGTACTTTGGAGCACCCCGTGAGATAAGAAGTAGGGGAAGGCAGAAGTTGACCATAGACTGCTTCATAGGGAGTCATTTTGGTGGTGGCATGATAGTTGGTGTTATACCACCATTCAGCCAGAGGTAACCACTGTACCCAAAGGTGTTGCTTTTCTGAAGTGAAACACCTAAGGTAGGTTTCTAGACATTTGTTGACGGTTTCGGTTTGACCATCTGTTTGCAGATGATATGAAGTACTGAGTTTGAGTTGAGTGCCTTGTATTCTGAAGAGCTCCTGCCAAAAATTACTGGTGAAGATCGGGTCGCGGTCGGACACAATAGAAGTGGGCATGCCATGCAATTTGAAGATCTGATCCATGAAAGTTTGAGCAACCAAAGTTGGTGTAAACGGTTGGGGTAGGGAGCAGAAATGAGCATACTTCGACAGTCGGTCCACAACCACCATGATGACTGACTTGTTCCTAGACTTTGGAAGACCTGTAATGAAATCCATGGAGACCTCCGTCCAAATTGACGCCGGAATGGGCAATGGTTGTAATGTGCCGGGTGTGTTGACTGTTTCCCCTTTGTGGTGTTGACAGACGTCACATTCTGCTATGAAAGTAAGGATGTCCTGTTTCATGCCTGTCCAAAAAAATGATCTTCTGGTGCGAGCATACGTCTTCTGAAAGCCCGAATGTCCCGCAATGGGAGATGAGTGCAATTCTGCCAAAATGCGACTTTTGAGGGTGGATGTTGATGATATTACGACTCTGTCCTTGTAGCGAAGAATATCATTCTGCCACGAGTAGCCCTTGCTGGAAGTAGGATCTACCTGCAATTGAGAAATGAGTTGGGAGAGCCCGGGATGTGAAAACCATTCCCTGCGAGCCTCTTCAATCCAGTCTAGAATGGGGAGGGAAATTGCAAGCAGAGTACTTTCCTCCTCAAATTGGTGCGACAATGCATCTGCTACACTGTTGTCTTTCCCTTTCTTGTAAATGATCTCATAATCATATCCCAGCATTTTGGCTAACCATTTATTTTGTTGTGGGGAAGATAGGCGTTGCTCCAAAAAATATTTAAGACTGTGATGATCTGTGCAGATTTGGAAACGTCGCCCCAACAAGTAAGGTCGCCAGGTCTCGACTACATGTAAGATGGCCATCATTTCCTTCTCGTAGGTAGATTGGCCCAGATTCCTCCCACTTAGTTGTTGGCTGGTGAAGGCCAATGGTCACCCTTCCTGCATTAAGACCGCTCCAATACCTGTTCCCGAAGCATCACATTCAATGACAAAGGATTTGGTGAAGTTCGGTAGTGCTAAGACGAGAGTGGAACACATGGCGGTTTTGAGAGTAGTAAATGCCTGTTGTGCTTCCTCGTTCCAGAAGAAGGAATTTTTCTTTAGGAGTTGAGTTAGGGGCTTCGCTATGCGGCCATAGTTGCGGACAAATTTACGATAATAGCCTGTGAGACCCAAAAATCCTCTCAAGCTTTTCAAGGTCTTAGGTTGAGGCCATTCTTTTTGGGGTCCACCTTGACACCTTCACGCCCCACAATGTGGCCCAAATACTCAACTTCTTCCATGCCAAACAAACACTTAGACATCTTGACAAATAATTTATGTGTGCGGAGCAGTTGCAAGAGTAGATCTACATGCTGAAGATGTGCCGCCCAAGTGCCACTATAGATGAGGATGTCATCGAAGAAGACAAGGACAAATTTTTTGAGATATGGTTTGAGGAGGTGATTCATAAGGCTCTAAAAAGTAGAGGGGGAATTACAAAGACCAAATGGCATGACCAGGAACTCATAATGGCCTTCATGAGTTCTGAAAGCTGTCTTGGGAATGTCGACTTCCTTCATGCGAATTTGGTGGTAGCCTGAGCGAAGATCCAACTTAGTGAAGAATTGAGCCCCATTGAGTTCGTCCAGCAAATCCTCAACCACCGGGATGGGAAATTTATCTTTGATTGTCAACTTATTGAGGGCCCTGAAGTCGGGACGCATCCGCCACTCCCCATCTTTCTTGAGGACCATGACCACTGGGGATGAATAAGGACTAATGCTAGGACGAATGACACCTGCTTCCAACAATTCCTTGATGATTTTTTCTATTTCATTCTTTTGGGTGAACGGATATCTGTATGGCCGCACATTTGGGGGTTGGGCCCCTGGAACCAATGTGATGCTATGATCATGTTCCCCTCGCGAGGGTGGAAGCTCATGAGGCTTGTCAAAGACCGTCCGATGTTTATTTAAAATCTGTTGCATCTCAGGATGAATTGGCAGAGACATGGTGTCGACTACCTGGATGGCACTAAATTGAGCTACCACTCCATGATGGCCCTTTTTTAACAATTTTTCCATCCTATGCGAGCTGATGATAGAGGGGGCTCCCGCCTGTAGTCCACGGAGGGTATGTGTGGAGTTGTTCTACTTAAAACTCATATATAACTCCTGGAAATCCATTGTGATTGGCCCAAGAGTGCGGAGCCATTCCGCGCCTAGGACAATGTCGCAACCCCCCATGTGTATTGCAAACATGTGGGTTTTCAATTGATAATCCCCCATTTGAAGTTTGACATTTTCACAGCGACCTTCACATTTCATTGTGCCCCCATCTGCAATCTGGACTTGGAAGTTAGAAACTGCCCGGACGAAACAATGTGCTGCTTCAGCGATCTTTTGATGGATGAAATTATGGGTACTTCCACTATCAATCAAGACTACTACTGGGCGATGTTTAAGAAAACCCCTGATTTTGAGAGTTTGAGGGGAAGAAATTCCTGCCAATGCATTTAGCGAAATAATTGGTTCATCAGATACAATCTCCTTTTGGTTATCTTCTTCGATCGCCTCCGGTTCCTCAAGTGGTGGATCTTCCTCGGTGGAGCTGTAGTCAGTGGCATCTATTTGAAAAAACTTGGGCTCTTTGCATTTATGACCCAAGGAATATTTTTCATCACAGTAGTAACATAGTCCTTGCTTCCTTCTTTCAGCCATTTCCGCAGGTGACATCTTTTGAATCTTAAGTGTTTGAGTCGTGTTGGGAGCCTGTGAGGGACGACCTTTAGCGGGAAAGTTGAGGCGACTGGATTGGGCTGTTAATGCACGTTCCACCTTACGAGCTACCTGGCAAGCCTCTGTCCATGTGGGAGGGTGGTGGAGTAGAACCTGAGCTTTGATGGCTTCTTTAAGACCGCTGATAAAGCATTCCATGTAGAACTCATCTGTGAGACCCTTAGTGCAGAAGGCTAAGGCTTCAAAAGCAGTAATATATTCCTCCACTGTACCCGTCTGTCGGAGCTTAGTGAGACGCCCCAAAAAAGAGTCTTCCTGTTCAAAGCGATTTCGAAGAGCTTTGGCAAATTGGGCCCAATTCTGAAAATGTCCATTGCAACGCTGATGCCATTCCTTCCATTGCCATCGTTCATTGTCCAAGTACATGGTGCCCACCATAAGCTTAGTCCCCTCATCTATGATATGATTCAATTGGAAATACTGCTCCATTTGTGCTAGCCATGCGGACGTGTGAGAACCGTCAAATTTATGCATATCCAACTTGGGAGGTCGCTGACTGGGTGGTGGATGGGTGTGCTAGACGTGATGAGAGTAGCTAGACTCACCCTCATGGTATTCATGGCCATTATATGCTTCCTCGTGGGCTGGCTCCTTGCCCTTCGAGAGTGCATCATGTATCTGGAGACTTATTCCTTTAAGCTCAAGTTGGATATCCTTCACCGCAGTTTGGAGGGAGTTCACATGGTCTTCAATTTTGTCTATCCTTTCATTGGCCATCGCTTGAGCGCGAGTTTCTACCATACACAAACCTGATGAAAAATAGGGACCGCCTAAAAAAATTTTACTAAGAAATTGAATGGTACCACCTTGCTCAGCTCGTCGTCCTGATTCTGATGGGCTAGGTCACCAATAAGCACCCCGGAAGATCTCAGACTTTTTTTTTTTTTTTTTTTTTTGGAAAACTCCCAACGGAGTTTTACTCCTTCCTGATCAATGCTGCAGTCGCCAAATCCTAAAAATGTCAATGCCGCCAAAAGTCCTGCGAAAGTTATATCCAGGGACAGGAACCCTTCACAACTACTTCAATCTGGTGGATCTGAGAGATCTGAATGGTGGAACAACTGCTACTGCTGATCTGATGGAGCTGCAGGACTGATGTCGGCTGCTGCTGCACTTGCTGATCTGGAATAGATGATGTGTGATCCCCCGATAGAAAGGGAACTATGGTCTTGAGGAGTGTCAGGTGCTACAGATCGCAATATACATAAGGGTCTGACAGTAGTACTCGGCCCAATGTTTCAGGGCTCTAACTAAGGAGGATCGACCGTACCCTTAGCCGTACAACCCGACTACCCTATCGTATGGGCAAGTAATCTCTCCGAGTGCTGTTCTCAGTGTACTGTATCCACAAGACGGCCGAAGGTTTATCTATGGCGAGGTTTCAAGGGAGCTAGGGGGCTTCCTATATACCCAGAGGGTACGTGGAAGACAGTCCGTGCGCGGTTCTGTCTAATGCGCTACTACTCGAAGGGGTACCCACAGGGGTTACAAGGGAGTCCAACAGACGTGACCACCTCTTGTATTTCCTACGTGCATGCCTCCCCAAATCCACAGGTTTATGCGCTTAACGACAGATCCCGTGGTTTAAAGACGCCGGAACACGTCTCTAGCCAAAAAAAAATTTGCTAAAATTTGGAGATCCCACCGAGCCCTGGAAAGTGCTCTGATACCACTTGTTATGCTCTTAACCTGCAAAGTAATACCCAAACATAGAGTATGCGAAGAAAAGATACCCAGAACACAGAATATGCGAAGAAAATATACCCAGAACACAGAATAGCAATGATTTTATTATTCAGAGAGAAATGTTCACAGGTCTCTTCGAGGGGGCAACCTCCAATAGAGCAGAGCTCGATTACAAAATAGGACACGATACTCCTCGCAGGGAGTCTCTATCCTTTATATATGACTCATACATGCAATACCACGGGCCAATACCGTGGGTTTTATTAATACCATCTATCTAATACTACTGCCCATTTACCATCTATCTAATACTACCACCCATTTGCAACTAACTGTGGTCCCGTCATTAATTGCGGGTTAACCACTTACAAATATTAATATGGGCTTTATTGACTCTTGACTATGACGTGATCCCATGACATAAATAAGGGGGTTAGGGTGGGACCCTAACAAATGCAAAAGGAAAGGTGGAGAAATACAAAGCTCAATTGGTAGCAAAAGGTTATTCCTAGGTGTCGGGAATTTATTTTGGTGATATTTTTTCTCTTGTTTCCAAGGTACCTTGTATTAGATTACTTTTATCTGTTGTCGTTTCTTTTAATTTTGACATAGAACAGATGGATGTGAAGATGACATTTCTTCATGAGGATCTGGAAGAGGAGATCTACATGAAGCAACCTGAAGGCTTTGCGGTGAAGGATAAGAAAGAACTGGTATGCAAGTTAAAGAAGTCTTTGTATGGGTTAAAATAGTCACCCAGGATGTGGTATCACAAATTTGATACATTTATATGAGGACTTGGATTCACTAGAAGTAAAGAAGATCACTGTGTGTACTTTAAATTAATTGGTGACCGTGTTATTTATCTGGTCTTGTATGTGGATGATATGTTGCTGGTTGGAAATGACAAAGAAATTATCCAGGATTTGAAGACCCAATTGTCCTCCAAATTCGAGATGAAATATCTTGGTGTTGCAAACTATATTTTGAGAATGGAAATTAAAAGAGATCGAGCAAAGAGGAAGCTCTGGTTAAACCATAGGAAGTATGTCGAGACAATAATGCAGAGATTTAACATGCAGGATAGTAAACCGGTGAATGTTCCTATTCCTTTAGGTGTAAAGTTATATGCTGAAAAGTGTCCCAAGACACAAGAAGAGGAAGAGGACATGTCCCATGTTCCATATGCAAGTGCAGTTGGTAGCCTGATGTTTGCGATGGTTTGTAGTAGACCAAACATTGCACATGCAATGGGAGTATTGAGAAGGTTTATGTCAAAACCAGGGAAGGAGCATTCGATAGTAGTGAAGTGGGTTTTTAGGTATTTTCGTGGCACTAGTGATTATGGTTTGTGCTACCAAGGAAGACCAGGATTGGACAGAGAATTGGATATTCATGGCTTTGTTGATGCAAACTAGGCTGGAGATCTAGATAAGAGAATATCTACAAGTGGGTATGCGTCTAACCTATTTGGATGTGTAGTCAGTTGGATGAGTAAGAAACAATCTGTAGTGGCACTATCAACTACAGAGGCAGAATACATGGCAGCCACTCATGCAAGCAAGGAAGAAGTTTGGTTGCAGATATTGTGTTAAAGTATGGGGTTAGTGCAAGGAGCGATAAGGATAGACTGTGACAGCCAAAGTGCAATTTTCTTAGCGAAGAACCCTGCTTACCATTCAAAGACAAATCACATTGATGTTCAGTATCACTTTGTAAGGGATATGACAGAAGACAAAAAGGTGTAGCTGGTAAAGGTGGACACTTTGAATAATACTATAGATGCATTGACAAAATATGTGAGCTATGAGAAGTTCTGTTGGTGTAGAGAAACAATAGGCATTGCAGGGTTGGATAAATGACTAAGCTCTCCATGGCCCCCTATGGAAAGAAAACAATAAGTGGGAGAGTGTTGGGTTGTGTTATATTCTTTCCACGACTAGCTAATGTAGTTAACAGGGGGGTTAGAGGCAGGGCAGAGCCCCCTCTTCGTTGTGCCAATTGCACAGTGGGGGGGTCATAAGGGATTTGAGGGAGGCAGGTAGCCCCCCTTTACGGGGTTCGGGGCATCGCCCCGAGAAAATTTTGTTTTGACCCTATTTTAGGTGGGCAGACCTACCTATGGTTTTGTGCATGGTTTTTGCACATGGTTTTGGGTGCGACGGTTTTCGCTCCATGGTATTGGATGCTTCGACATGTATAAATATGTATTGTAACATTGAAAGGAAAATAATGAAAAACCAATCTGGTAGTCCCGGTTTTGGGATCCAGGAGAAAATCTCTGTGTATATGTGTTTTATGTGTTATGCTCTCGCATTGTTTATTTTTTGTGTTTTAAAATTCGTATGTAGGTAATTTCTATATGAGGTTAAAACCTACAGATCTGAACAATGTGATAATTAGGTTGTCCTCCATCTCTAGAGTACACCAATGCATCGACATAATTGTGGTTGACATCCTACAAGGATATGGTCTGTTGCTCAGCAAGGACTGGTCGAGTAAACTCCAGGGGTATGTTTCCACAGACTTGTCACACTTGTGGCTTCCTTACAAAGGAAAGAACAATCAGATCACAGTTAACAATGAAACTCACATGAGGCATACGGTCACAGATCTTGAGGGATCGAATCAGTCGATTAGTTTTTCTCACGAAGAATTTGGAATGTGTTTTCTAGAAGCATATATTGGGTGTTATCAAGCCTCGCCATCACCCATTCTACTTGATACACAGCTGGAACTTTTGTCTTACCCTCTAGATGATGCTAATGAAACTTGTACTATAGATATAAATACTCTAGATGTAGACACAACTAGCAATGATATCTAGACTCTATATTATGATGGGTCCAAGATTCATGATGTATCCAGCACAGGCTGCATCTTCGTGGACCCCCAAAAAAAAAATATTGTAGGTTAGAATTCCAATGCACTAATAACACTGCAAAGTATGGGGTGTTGATCCTTAGCTCAAGAAAGCCATTATATAAAGGTTGAATGATTGAAGTTGATCAGTGATTCTGAAATCATTACAAGACAGGTACAAAACATGATTCATTGTGTGTCACCACACCTAAAAAATTATCAGCAAGAGGTATGGCATTTGATTTTCTCTTTTAAATCTTTCAATATTAATTTTGTTCCTAGGTTCAATAGCGCAGCTGTTGATACTCTAGATAATGTCATAGCTATGTTTACACCTTTAAGGGATGGATTTTCAATTAAAATTATTTATAAATCTATTGTCCTAAATAATGTAACTAATTTTTGCATTTTCAATGATGATCAACAAATACTAGATTCTATCAAAAACATTGAAGTGTTTAAGGATGCGGCGATAGAAGAGGAGGAGCACGAAAGGACCCTGCAAGAAGAAATAAACGAGCACAAGGGAAACCATATGCCCAAAGGTGTGGTGACACTGGAAATATTATTCAATCTACATAAGCATTTCTGGGGCCCATCGAATACCAAAACACAAAGTTACACACTTTCACATGAGAAAATTAACCTCGGGACTGAGACCGACCCCAGATTTATCAACCTGGGTATCGGGTGTTCTCCTGGTTAAAGGTAGTCCCTCATCAGCTTATTCAAGAAGTATCATGACATATTTTCCTAGACGTATGATGACATAAAGACGTATGAAACCTGGATCATTCAACATGTTATTCCTACAAAAGAACGGGTCAAACCATTTTAGCAAAAATTAAGGAAGGTGCATCCCACATTAGGATGCCTCATTAAAAAGGAGTTGAAGGAATTTTTGATGCATATATCATCTTCAAATTCTAGCACTCTACATGGGTTTCAAACCTTGTTCCAGTATGGAAAAATTCCAATGAAATTCAGTTGTGTGTCAACTTCTGAAATTTCAACTGGGCTTCGGACAAGGATAACTATCAAGTTCCCTCCATGGAATAGATTCTTCAAACAGTTTTCTGGTCAGAAATGTTTTCATTGCTCAATGGCTTCTCCAGGTATAACCACCTTCACGGCAAAGTGGGGAATGTTCACATTTTGACGTATGCACTTTTGACTTATTAATGCCGGAGAAACATTCCATAGGGTGATGGATATCACTTTTATAGGTCTGATGGGTTAAATCATGGTTGTTTATTTAGATGATGTTGCAGTATTTTCAAAGAGGAGATCCGACCACCTTCACCATCTTAAGAAAATCTTTGAGAGATGCCGGAAATATGGAATTTCACTCAACCCCAAGAAGATCATATTTGAGGTTTCAGAAGGTAATCTTCTTGGGAATATCATCACCAGGGATCGAATTATCGTCAATCCTTATCGTGTGAAAGCTATCCCGCAAATCCCTTTTCCTAGTGGAAAAAAAGGCACGCAATCCTTCCTGGGTAAAATTAATTTTCTCCCAAAGTTTATCTCAAACATTGCACAAATTGTGAAGCCCTTTCAGAATATTATTAAGAAGGACTCAGTTTTCACATGAAACTAAGAAGAGAAGGAACCATTCAATCGTATCAAGAAATCTATCATCGAAGCAACTTCCCTCTACAACCCTGATTTCAGCAAGTATTTCATCTTGTACACTTTTTCCTCGGATTCATCCTTAGCTACTGTGCTTAAATAGAAGGATTGTGACAGTGATGAGTGGCCTATATCCTTTATGAGCATGGGACTACAATGAAAATAACTCAACTACCCAGACATAGATAAGTAGGTGTATGTGGTCTATAACGTGGTGAAGCATTTCAGACCATATATGCTCAGGAACTGTGTCAGAGTGTTTTTTCCTCACCCTGCTTAGTCCACTCTTCATTCAACAAGCGCTAGTGAGAGGAGGGCCAACTGGATTACATGCTTCCAAGAATATGATTAGGAGTTCAAGCCAAGCTGAATAGTTAAAGGGCATGGGCTATGAAAACTAACTGCTCACATCGTAGACCAAAAAAATGAAAAATAAAAACGTTGGGATCACGAGATCAATATGTACCAAAATTAACTCACTGACACCCATGACTGTTCACTATGGTACATTGACCTGAAGCAATATATAGGGCAAGGGACTTTACCTCCTACCTTTTCAGGGAAATAGAAAAAGGTAGTTAGACTCAAAGCCACATCCTACGAACTAATACAAGGAAATATGTTTCGTAAGCACCACCACGACGTAATACTCAAGTGTTTGGAATATGAAGAATCCCAGCGAGTGGTAAAGGAGTTACATGATGGATCAACAGGAAGCCATTTTTCCAATGACACCACTGCTCATAAGATCATGAGGGCAAGATTATATTGGCCCACCATTTTCAAAGGTGCACATGCTTATGCTCAAAAATACCCCATTTGTCAAAATCATGTAGGAAGACAACCATGGCCAGCCACTCCCCTCCATTCTATAGAAGTGGAAGAACCTTTTCAACAATGGGGACTGGATGTCATTAGGCAAATTGTGCCACACTCTAAAATCAACATACGCATATACTCATGGTCACTGACTATTTCAAGAGGTGGGTAGAAGCAATTCCATTACGGAAAATCAACGATGAAGAGGTAATATATTTTTTTAATCAATATATCATGGCCAAGTTAGACATTCCAACTTCCCTTATTTTTGATAATGCTACTTATTACTCGTATTTAAAGTTGTATGATTTTTCTTTGGAAAATAACATTATTTTAAAAAAATTGGTTAACTATTATCCCCAGGTAAATGGCCTAGGAGAATCCACCAATAAGACACTAATCTGCATCATCAAAAATACCTTGTTGTCACACAAAATAAACTGGCACAATGCACAGAACAATGCTTTGTGGACCGACTGAATTACCCCAAAATGATCTCTCGGAACATCCCCCTATTTTCTGGTTTATGGGAAAGAATCCATCTTACCACCCAACCTGGATCTTCCCACTCTCCAAATGTGGCAACAGTCATGAGGCACCCCTTTCCCTACTATGTAAAACCTAATTGACACCCTCCTAAAACTGGAAAAGGAGAGACAAAAAGCTAAGTTAAAGTTTATTGTTCACCAAAGCTGAATCAGGAGATGATTTGATAAGAAATACGCATGGAACAATGAGTTCAATGTGGGTGACCATTAGGGGATTTTTGAGGTTTAAAATGGGCCTCCTAAGAAAAATGTACAACCAAATTAAACTTTATAAGAACCAATAGGATTCAATATGAGGATGTCAACCATGGGGGATGATTCACCATTTTTGGAGTAAAAAAGTACAAAGATTAAAAAATAATAAAACTACTTTTTCAACTCGTATTTTCAACTTATCTCCCTAATTTTTTTCTCACATTTCGAGAGGGAGTACTCATTGGCTTCAAAATTTAATTCCTCATCCAAGGAATACCCATGTTGCATACTTTCGATGTACCCTGCTACATGAAAAATGAGAAATACATGAAAAAACGTTATTGCAATCACGCTTTTCATGTATTTCTCATTTTTCCTGTAGCAGGGTCCATAGAAAGTATGCAACATGGGTACTCCTTGGATGAGGAATCAAATTATGAATCCAAAAAGTGTTTCTGCTTGAAATTTGAGTAAACCCATATGGAGATAAGTTGAAAATACGAGTTGAAAAAATAGTTTTGTCTCTTTTCCCTCTAAAATTTGACGATGTAATCTAATCTTATTTTATTATTTCCACGATTGTTTTATAATTTACTTAGGAGGCCCATTTTAGACCTCAAAAGTCCTCTAATTCTAGTCCTCAAATGGGGTCACAAGACCCATAAGGATAAAAGTAAACAGACCAAGTTCCAGGCCTTGTGGATCGGTCCTTTCCAAGTAAAAGAAAAAATTGGCCAGCACACCTGCAGACTGCAGACTCTAGGAGGGAGAGTTGAACCGCTTCCTGTCAAAGGCCAAGATCTTAAGTTTTACTTCACGTAGAATCCCTTGCAGCTGCTTATTCACCTTATACTATAGTTTCTTTCTTGTCCTTTCATTTTATTATATTTTGCTTCCCTCTTTACACTTTCACCCTCTTTATATCTTTTATTTTGGAGTGATTTAATAATGTTTTTTCTTGAATAAATCATCTAGAACATCACTCTGAAGTTTAGGTAGCCCTACACTAATCTTTGAGATATGTTTTTTTATCTGTTTCCACTTGACTGGACCTAAATTCACAACCAGAGTAGAGTGATGAACTTTGTTGTATAGGGGAACTCTATGTCATCCATAGTACCCTATCCTTTAATAGATAATCCTAGTTGTTGACGTGGCTAGAAGTTTTGAATGAATCGGTATATACAGTTGGCTCGAAAATTGAAGGGATAGAAAACTTTAATGAGCATACATATTTCGGGAAGATAATAAAGTTTTTGAAAAAACAAAAACAACCTCTCTTGCAAGTAGAATAAGTCGGGATCCCTCGTCTACCTAGGCTAATAAATACCATACAAATAAGTGAAAATAAGCACATGTGAATAAGTTCCAATGAGCACGTGAATTATATTAATAAGGTCAAAAGGATTGAGAAAGGCTTCTTACATAGCGAGGTGAGGCGATGACTCCAACGAGTATTATACAGGCTCACTGGGAGAAGAGTAGTGTTTGTGATTTCTAGGTAGTCACTCCATCGAGTACTATTCAGGCTTACTTGTAGTAGAAAAACATTATATATCTATAACCACCATACCGAAAATCCTTAAATCTCATATCATTATTTGACTCCTCGACTTCAAGCCAGCAGGAATGGTCCTTATTATGTGTGTGACAACAAGCCAAGTCTTAGTAGCTTAAGATTGCGGATCAATATCAAGGGAAAATCCAAAGGCATTAGCATGGCCCACAACCTTAAGATGAAAAACTCATTAAGATCCTCTTTACCCAAGGCCAGGGGTAGCCATAGATACTAGAGTTCTACCAGTGAATCGCCAATTGTTATAGCCACTACAACATCCCTCCCAAATTCCCGACCCTACAAAATTTTGGAGCCCTTGTACCATCCCCGTGATTGTTGCCTATTATTGAAACCTCTTCGGTTCACCTAAACCCTTTTCATCTCGGAACAAGCCTAACTCCCAAGAACCTTTAAAGGCCTATGATCTTCCCTAAGTTGTAGGTCACATCAAAATAACCCTTGTGAGCCTAAAAATTGTGACCATGCAACCTACCCAGATTTGTGATTAAGTCAAGTCGCTAAGTCGCATGGAAAATTTTGTGACCTATCACACTCATGGGACTTTGTGATTTTTCGACCTATCTATGTTGCAAGGTCGCATAGTCACATCATTTCCTATCCAAGTACCTTTTGACCGATGCAACTTTGCAACTCTGTGACCCCCTTAGGTCACAAGTTCACGAGGTTTCAAAAGGTATGAAATCAAGCATATTGTGACCCAATGACCCCTGAGACCTCACACGTGCAACCAGAACTTATAAATAGTCGAGGTTGCCGGTCATTTAGGAAATTCGTCTTGGTCACATGAGGGACAAAGAGGATCAGTGACTTGAAGGAGGTGTGTGACCCTATCAGGCATGTGACTCTTCCCCTTCCCTGTTAATCATTGCCTCTTTCTATTTGGCCTCCTCTTCCACCCTGACCCTGCATATTCCAAGTCAGGGGGGTGTAATCCAATACCTGCCTCATTGTTTTACCAAAAACCCTTGGCCACTTGATTTTTTCTCTCAATATCCCCTTTGATTAGTTAATATCTCCATACTCATCCCAAACTAGCATGCATTCCCCAAGGACCAAATCATCTATTCCTGGGAGTCTCCAAGAGCCCTTCCTGGCCTCATTCCCCATGTCAAGGTGCCCTAACAAGCAAGTCATACATCTAAAAGCAGGAATAGGCCAATGAATGCAACCTTGTGACCCTTCCGACTATGCGACCCATACAACCCATCAGCATCAGTGACCCACAACCTGTGTGACCTAACCTTATTTTCTATCCTACCGGTCACCAAGTCACACACTCATCTTCATGACCTCTGTGACCCCACTAATCCTTGCGACCTGCTAACGACATCTTCTCCTAGTGATTTATCAAGGACTCTGGAGGCTATATTTTGTGCTTGTTACTAGGAGTTATAATTCATATCATCTCTCTCATCATGGGACTGTTTGTTTGACATGCCAAGTGACGTTGATATTGAGTGCAACTTGATTTCTTCCTTCGCTAATTAGATGGCACCTCTAGTAATGAAGTATTCACACAAAATATCAGATATAAGTGTATAGGAGGTTCACTAGGCCCCTCCACCTCCCATCTACGGAGACATTGCTTGCAACATAAAGAATACCAAGCTCTCCTGGTATGATATCTTCAGAGTTCTCTAAACAGGACATCCCTAAAGACTAGGAATATTTCCATGTATACATCAATGTCAAGAGGTATAGAATAGACAAGGTGGTCTCACAACACCTAGTATTTTCAGGTGCCAATACATTAGCTAGATAATATAGAACATTGATATAGATCGATGCGTAGTAAGGGACCACGCAGGTGCAACATTTGCAACAATCTCCTCAACAGACATCGCTGCTTATTATAGGTTGCCTGAAAAGGAAGAAGCATTCAATACCTAATGGTTCTCGGGTTTTAATTCCAACCAATGATATTCTGAGGGAGTGGTGGTAGGACGTGTCCAAGTTCCAAGTCAGGAGTGACTAGATATACATGACAGATGGGCTGAAAAAGGTTTATCAACTTATTGCCACTATGAGGAACCATTTGTATGGCAAGGGTGATATTGACATCTTCCATGGGACATGAGTCCACATCATATACGTCACCACTATGAGGAGTACAAATTTCAACTCAGTCAAGATCTTAGCTTCTACATTAAGGACTAATACAATAGCAACTAAAAAACTTGAGGCAGACCAACCGTCTAAGTTTTATATGGCCTCATAACTCCTATATGTAGTTTGTGCAAGGTGCCATTTTGACCACTAGGGTTACAACAAAACCACAACTGTAGCAGAACTGGTACATCAACATTACAAGGATTTCTGGAACACCGGCTATAAGGGTATGCTCAACACCATCTTCGAATCATTTATCACCTCGTGTTGGGGCAGGGTCCCCTGGGGCCAATTTTGTAAACAGTTTTGTTATTATTGTAAAATCTCCACATTTTGAGGAGCAGAGTGCACAGGTTGAAGGAGTCGAAGGGGCTTTAGGAAGGCCAACACCCCTTAGCTTGTTAGAAGTTATGTTGTTTTGTGACCCGCCCATGGTTCAGGAACCATGGTATTATAATGAAGAAAGATATAAAAGGAGTCATAGAGGGTCATAGAAAGCTCAGTCAGAATAGCAAAGAGCATAGACAGGCAAGTTTTGGGTATGTATTTCCTATTCTATACTCAAATGAAGGGGAAGGCTCCTACAACTATGTGCATGGAGACCTTGGTAAGTCCATAGCTAAGTGTGTGGGCCCCTGCAGTTATGTGTGCAAGTTTGGAAGAGTCTGTAATATAACATCTAAGCATAATAAATGTTGTTTTGGAGCATTATTTATCTATCTATGTGTTATTCTTTACTTTTGAAATTGATGTATGTTCGCTCTGTTTAGTGAATTTATCATGAAAAGTACTTACTACATGCATGAAAGTGGTATATTTGTTCAATTATATGATGTTATGAATATTAAGAACAATCAACAAAGAGTTTGAATCTGTTATCTGTTAGTTACTGTAAATTCCAGGTTTTAAGGGTTAGGTTTTGTGAAGGTCAGAAAATCCCTAAAAGTAACAAAAATAGAGCACATAGTCCTTTGGATGAAGAAACCTAGTTCTAGCATCCCCCAATACTGCCTCAGGTGAGACTGCAGCCTGTGCTACGTGGGTTGTTGCTGAAAGGGTCGATAGTGTAGGGTTTTATTGGTTAACATAGCTAACTCTGAACGTGGGTCCATGCTCCCTTAAGCCAACAAATGGTTCTATTGTCGGGACTGAGATCTATCTGAGGAATGTGTGATGTGGCATAAGTGGATACTGACTAAGAAAGAGATCGAGAAGTGGATAGACCAGAGGCTACACGAGTTTTCAGCATAGGAAAATAGGAATTTGCGTCTATAAAAGGAAGAGTGGTTGAATAGATACATGTATACAAAAGAACATGAAATTTTCTTTTTCTATTTTCTAGGCAAGTTATATGAATGGTTGGCTAAATTGGTGGATGGTCAAGGTATGTGGAATTTGGATAACCCTATTATGTGGACTCCAAAATTAGTGAAGCATTTGGAAGGTTTAGAGAACAAGATTGCGAAGGTTGTCGATTATTGGATCGATAGCATTTTGGGTGGATTCATTACTAAGTTCGCGATTGACACGTCTATCAATTATAGTGAAGCTTAACACCAATTTTTTAAAGGACCAAGAGGTAAGTATCTGAAGTCCCTGAAAATTTGGATTAAAATGTTATTTTGTGAGAAATGGGTTATTCCATTGAATTAATTTTCAGACGAGACTTGACAGGAACTATGCGAAGTGGAAAGCCATTCAGAAAATATCTAGAATCAGGTGTTGAGTACAGTCCTTTGTTGGGCGTGTCTGATAGTGAAGAAGAGAGTAGTAGTCTAAATATGCCTTAAGGTGGTATCATGGTAATACCACATCCATCCACTCCCCCTTCGCCTTCGCCTCCACCTCACACACCCACACCTACACCCCCACCTCTACCTCCACCTCTACTATTAAATATGGTGAACACTATGATGATGCTCATATTCAAGGGTCTGGGGATAGAAGACCCTGAACAATTCTAGTCCATAGCAGATGTTGTGTGGAGGTCACAATAGATAATGGATGATGACCTGAAGAAAGCGCAACTGGTCACAACATTGTTAGATAGGGTGCTAGGTTGGTATATTAAGTATCGTATGACTCATCCAGCTATGACACTAAAAGATATGAAGGATGCATTTAATAATGAATTCAAGAAGCCTAAGTCATAAGCCCAGTCAGTAACATAAGTCAAAGAGATCAAGTGGAAGGTGAATGATTCTGGACGAGATTTCGATCAGAGGTTGAAATGTCTTCTACAGTAGGATAATATGCAAATCACTGATGAACAACATAAGGATTAGTATATTGCTTTTCTATTAACAATGTAAACTTTGAAACGGGAACTATAAACTCAAAATGGGAACTCTGGCCCAAAAACCCCAAAAAAACATCAAAAACAGTGCTAAAAACGAAAAGTGTGTATACTGGAACGATGTTTTTATTTTTTAGGCGTAAATTTTGAACATGTTTTAAAAATGGCAGTGAATACGAAATTTACTATGAAATTTTTGTGCAAATAATAGCTTCAAAATGAAAGTAATGATACTAGAACAATGATTGTTTTTTTAGGGTCAATTTTCGAAATTTTTAAAAAATGCTAATAAAACCAAATTTTTATGTCTCAAACAAATTTATTTATGAGGAAAAAACACATTAATGTTTTTGGTAGAATATCATTTTTCTTTCCTAAGTATAAATTTAACATGTTTTCAACCATAACATGCTAGATACAAAAGAAATTGAAAATTTTTCAACTATAAAATTAAGAAACCATGACATTATGAAAAAATTACATCACTAAATGAATTGAAAAGTCTTTATTTGTATACTAAATAAAACATACATTATATCTCTAATTTGATATTGCATTGTAGATATTTAAACAATAAAATTTATCATACTTAAGAAATATAATCCAACAACATACAAATGATTCATAACTTCTCATTTAACACCATATGGAAAACATTAATTTTATTTGAAGATACGATGCATACATCAGTTATATAAACTGTCTTAAACAATTATTCAAAATCACTCATATTTTCTTGCACACCATCAGAATTCACATCTTCAGATGAGTGACTGGATGCTGACGAAGATGTTCCATATTCTTCTCTTTCATCAACTAGTGCCCCATCTGATTCCACATGCATGCCGAACATTCCAGGTTTCAAAATTCTTCTAGATCTACGACTGGTTTCAGTAGACTCCCATGTCAACACAGTTCCTTTTGGTAACAACCTTTTTAGAATCTCTATCATCTTGAAGCGAAGAGTTCCTCTCTTTGTTAAATTGAAGTCATAAACAAGTATGTCAACATCCTCCAATTGTAATATGTCTGTGCGGCAACGATTTATATTTGTACCCTTTCTTTTTCTTTTTCCGCCATTTTGTTTGTCAACTACCATCTCTGGCTTATACACACCATTGAATGGGTGGGTATTTGTGGCATACCAATGTACTTCAACACCTGTAACATCCTAATTTTCTGTAAAGACCTTTATAACTTTAGCAACCCAAAATGGATAGCCATTGGGATCTCCATCTGCTAGCACTGCAATCATGCAACCCTCCTTAATATCCTGTACTGAACCCCCGTAAAGGTCTTCCATGGCTTCATGTTGTGCACGAGATCTTCTGGAACCAATATACATCTCTCTTTTCGTTGCCTATGAAGAATTAAGAATACCTTGACTTTGTTGCTATTCAACAATGTTTACTTCCTCATGTTCATTAGACACATTTTGTGGCCAACTAAATGGATTTTTCAAAGGTATATATTCATTTGTTGTTGTTGAAATGATATCACCTTGATTATTGAAAAATGACTCCCACCAAACTGAATCAGCAATGTCAAAGTACTCATATGTATATCTAATACATTTTTTAATTTCTTCCAGGCAATCAGAATAATTTATATGTCTATTCTATCTGTGTGCATTCTGAACTTCACCAACTGATTGTAATAACAATATTTTTGATGCAAATATTGGATGATCTGCAATGAACTTCAAAAATTGCAAACCTGATGACACTGCCCATTCTGTAGTAGTTGAAAACTTCTTGCCCCATATTAGTGTTTTCCCATCAATTTTTTTGATACAAAATTGATGTTGGAAGCTAATGTCATTAAGTTGTTCAATGCATTTCCCCTCACCATATGATCCCAGAATAAACCTTCGCATGTCAACAGTTTCTTCCAACACATCAAACGTAGGCTTTGGCATGTATGATTTCTTAATACATTCAATTAGTGATGGCAAGCTCCCAACTTCCTTCCTACTCAATGTGACTGAAAAACGACTGAACATTTGATCAATATGGTCATGAGTCTGCCCAACAAGAAGGAAACCAACCTTTACCTTTTGAAAAATTCTCAATTCAACAAGCATGTTTAGATATCCAAAAACAACCTGATTTTTGTTTTCACGGCAAGTGTTGTCCAATTGTAGATACAAAACTTCAGGAAGATTACCAGACAAATGAGAAATCACATCATGAATTATGGTTATGGTCAGATTTGCATCATTATGAATATTTGGAGCTGTGAAGTACACCCTTGGCAACATTTTCCCATTGAAGACCATACAACCAACCAAGTGAAACTGAATAAAATTTTCCTCTTGTAAATTTTTGGGTGTGCGAACAAAATGTGGTAAAAGTGTTTTCTTCTGGTCCATACCATCAATTATCAAACCCAAATATTTATTTGGATTATCATAACAATTCTTTCAATTCTTGTACAACTTCTTCCTTTCATTTGTTTGTTGTTCGCGATTCTCCTGAAGTTCTTTGACAATTAAATCTACACAACATAAAAGAAATTCATTAAGAAATATGTTTTCATAGATGATGACTATACAATTTTAAAAGTTAAAGTTATGAACGCTTACCTCTTTCTAAGCCTTCACATTTGTCCCTTTTTAATTTAAGAGAAGCACATGTACTGCATATCCCCATCCTTGTCTTCTTAGGAATACGGACATTATTGAATTCATTCTTCCATATCTTCACAAAATATTGATATGTAATAAATTGGCCATGTCCCTCAGCACCTTCTGCATACTCTTTATATAAGTTGTAGATTTCTCGTCTTGAAAAATTATCTGGAATATGTATTGTCTCTCTATTTGGCATACATTCTCCATGCTTTGAAAAGAAATCTTTCATCCATGACATTGCAGTGTTTGATAATGGCCCAAACTGTCTTTTATGACGTACTTCTGAGTAAAATGTGGGATCCTTTTCCAAATTTTCTTGAATTCTCGAGAGATGAAAATTCCCAATCGAATGAAACATTTTGAAAGATTTTCTACACAATAATAAATTCCTAATATGATAATCATAACCTGACAATGTAGATTGCATGCATCCAACTAAATATGAATTTTGCATGCTTTTATTCATTGACAAATATCTCTTCCTGCTTTCTAATGCAAATGTGAAATCCCTATGTTTCAAGCAATTTTTTTGGCAACATTCACTTGAAATGAGAGCACTAATAGAACTTCTTCTCATCAGATATTCTGCTCTACCCCTTGTATAACTAGAACAGCTTGCATTTATATGAAAAGGTCTACTCCTACTCCTCGATACAATATTTCTTGGCAACATCTCCATCATTGGATCATCATTTTTATAAGGATTTTCATCATCATCAAGAGGAATGTTATCCACACTATCATCAGCTCTGCTTTTCAAATATTGACTTAGAGGATACTCTTCATCTTCCCCTTCTTCAGTGCCACTATCATAGTCTTTAGAATTCGGACTGAATGGAAAATTTGACTCAATGTTTAATGGATATTCTTCCTCATGTGCATTGTCAATGCTACTCTCATAGTCCATAGAATTAGGACTACATTGAAAATGAGACTGTTTACTTATTGAAGATGCTACATCCTGTCCTTTGTCACTGCTACCTTTATAATCATTAGAATTAGGACTAACCACATGATCCTGTCCTTCATCACTGCTGCTCTCATAGTCCTTAGAATTAGGACTAAGAGGACACTGTAACACTCCAATCTTTTGAAATTCATCATACCGTGCTTCATCACTGCTGCTCTCATAGTCCTTCGAATTAGGACTAAGTGGACACTTTGACACTCCATACTTTTGAAATTCATCACCATGCTCTTCATCACTGCTGCTCTCATAGTCCTTAGAATTAGGACTAAGTGGACACTTTGACACTCCATTCTTTTGAAATTCATCACCACGCTCTTCATCACTGATGCTCTCATAGTCCTTAGAGTTAGGACTAAGTGGACACTTTGACACTCCATTCTTTTTAAATTCATCACCACTCTCTTCATCACTGCTGCTCTCATAGTCCTTAGAATTAGGACTAAATGGACACTTTGACACTCTATTCTTTTGAAATTCATCACCACGCTCTTCATCACTGCTGCTCTCATAGTCCTTAGAATTAGGACTAAGTGGACACTTTGACACTCCATTCTTTTGAAATTCATCACCACGCTCTTCATCATTGCTGCTCTCATAGTCCTTAGAATTAGGACTAAGTGGACACTTTGACACTCCATTTCTTTGAAATTCATCACCACGCTCTTCATCACTACTGCTCTCATAGTCCTCAGAATTAGGGCTAAGTGGACACTGTGACACTCCATTCTTTTGAAATTCACCATCATGCACTTCAAAACTGCTGCTCTTATAGTCCCCAGAATTAGGACTAAGTGGACACCGTGACACTCCATTCTTTTGAACTTCACCATCATGCACTTCAAAACTGCTGCTCTCATAGTCCTCAAAATTAGGACTAAGTGGACACCATGACACTCCATTCTTTTGAACTTCACCATCATGCTCTTCAAAACTGCTACTCTCATAGTCCTCAGAATTAGGACTAAGTGGACATCGTGACACTCCATTCATTTGAACTTCACCATCATGCTCTTCATCACCGCTGCTTTCATAGTCCTTAGAATTAGGACTAAGTGGAATCTGTGACTCTTTATTAATTTGAAATTCTCCATCCCCTCTTTCATCAGTGCTGCTCTCATAGTCTTTAGAATGGGGACTAAGTGGAAGAATTGACTTTCTATTCATAGTGGAAGAATTCCCGCTATATTCATCAATATGAATAGAATTGTTA
Organism: Pinus tabuliformis; assembly: GCA_031772625.1. NCBI lineage: Eukaryota > Viridiplantae > Streptophyta > Pinopsida > Pinales > Pinaceae > Pinus > Pinus tabuliformis. The sequence continues at coordinate 1,082,734,370 of CM062811.1, forward strand.
CACGATGAAGATGTTGATGGTGTATAAATCGAAACTTCACTATCAAAACAATCCATCCCTTTCAAATAGGAGATGTTGAATGATACAAATGGAGTCTCCTAAGGATATTATATAGCTTAAAGAATGAAATATTCCCTCCAAAATTATTCCCTCCAAAAAGTTTCGTGAAAATATTTCCCTCCAAAAATTTTCACGAAATAATTTCCCTCCAAAAGTTTGTTAGATTTATTTACCTTCATTAATTTATTCTACAATTTATTGAAAAATGCAAACTAAATTTTTTTATGAAATAAAACACTAAAATTAAAATTGTAAACTACAACTTGTACATTAATTATTGTAGTAGTTAAAGTATATAATATTTACTAACAACTGATTTTTTTTTTAAATTTTTATAATATATTCTAAAACAAATTAATCCCACATTCAATCCGTTGTAAAACAATTCTACAATATTCGCTCTATAATATTTTAAAACAAATTATCCCACATTAATCGTACGGAAAAACGTCTTCGTAATTTCACTTATATATTAAATTTCATTATCACTATTACTCACGTCACATCCAGGTATTCTGAGGTTCGTTGAAAGACTCGTGAATTTGTGGAGCAGCTGTATTGTTATCAACAACATATTGAACAAAGAATTCTCGCAAGTGAAAGGTAAGTTCAATTTTTTTCCTTCAAAATTTTCATATTAAATTAATTTAATGAAGAAGATTTTTTATTTTAAATTAATAATTTTTTTGAGCATGGTGGGCCCGATCAAACTCAATCGCCCAATAACCGTGGGTAGGCCATCATCGTGCCCCCCATGTCCCACGCCACCCTCCCTCAACCCATGTGCCCTCCCCCCTCACCTCTCAGCCTCCCCCCAACCCATTACCGACCTCTCCCCCTCACTCATGCCCTCTTCACCTTCCTACCCAACCCATGTGCCCCCCCTCCTCAACTCCCCTCCCTCACCCCCCCCACCCCCTAACTCCCACACCCCTCGCCCAACCCAATCCCCGGCCCACGCCCCCCTAACACCCCTACCCCCCACCCCGTGGGTCCATCCCCCCTACCCGCCCATCCCCCCTAACCCCCCTTACCCCACGGCCCCCCCATCCCCCCTAACCCCCGTACCCCCCGTCAGGCCCACGGCGCCCCCTACCCCCCGCCGGGCCCACGGTGCCCCCCCCCCACCTTACCCCCTAACCCCCCCCCCCGAGCCCGCCCCCACCCAACACCCCTACCCACCACCCTTACCACCCCCCACCAGCACATGGCCCGCCCATCCCCCCTACCCCCCCCCCTAGCCCACACCCCCCCCTCCCCACCCCCCAGACGCCCATCCACGGCCCCCCGCCCCCTCCCCGCCGCTCCCCATCTCCCACCGCCTCCCCATCTCCCCCGCCGCTACCTAACTCCCACCGCCCATGCGGCCCTCCGGCCCGCCTGCCGGTCAGGCGGGGCGGAGGGTCGCGCGGGCGGTGCGGCCGAGGCCAACGCCACCCGCGCGGCCCTCCACCCCGCCCGTCGTTCGGGCGGGGCGGAGGGCTGCGCAAATGGTGTTGGCCTCGGAATCGACCGCCCACTGGTCGGGCGGGGCAAAGGGCCACGCGGGTGGCGCGGCTGAGGCCAGCGCCACCCGCGCGGCCCTCCGCCCCACCTGACCGGCGGGCGATCGATTCCCATAACCGACTGCCCACCATTCGGGTGGGGCGGAGGGCCGCATGGGTGGCGCTGGCCTCGAAATCGACCGCCCGTCGGTCGCCCGCCGGTCGGGCGGGGTGGAGGGCCACGCGGGTGGCGCTAGCCTCGGAATCGACCGCCCGCCAGTCGCCCACCGGTCGGGCAGGGCGGAGGACCGCGTGGGTGGCACGGCCGAGGCTACCACCACCCGCGCGGCCCTCCGCCCCGCCCAACCGGCGGGTAGTCGATTAGTGGCCAACGCCACCCACGCGGCCCTCTGCCCCACTCGACCGGCGGGCGGTCGATTCCGGGAATCGACTACCCACCGTTTGGGTGGGGCGGAGGGCTGCATGGGTGGTGGGAGTTGGGGAGCGGCGGGGGAGATGGGGAGGGGAGCGGTGGGGTAGATGGGGAGGGGAGCCTTGGGCAGGCCGGTTGGGGGAGCCGTGGGCGGGGGGGTGGGGGGGAGGGGGAGGGGTGGGGTGGGGGGTAGGGGAGTTAGGGGTGGGGGGGCCGTGGGCCAGCGGGGGGGTTAGGGGAGTTAGGGGGGGGGGGAGGGGGGGGGCAGCGGGGTTGTGGAGGGTTACAGGGGGGGGGGGCTGTGGGGCGGTGGGGGGCCGTGGGCCGGGGGGAAGAGTTAGGAGGGGGTGTTGGGGCTGTGGGCCGGGGAGGGAGTTAGGAGGGGGGGTTGGGGCCGTGGGCCGGCGGGGGGAGTTGAGGGGGGGGTTAGTTAAGGGGGCCGGGGGGTAGGGGAGTTAAGGGGGGGGTAGGGGAGTTAGCGGGGGCCGTGGGGCGGAGGCTGGGTAGGGGAGTTTAGGGGGGGGGGGAGGGGCGCCGGGGTAGGGGAGTTAAGGGGGAGTGTGTAGGGGAGTTAGGTGGGGGGGCTGCGGGGGGGGGGAGGGGGGGGGAGTTAGGGCGGGGGGTAGGGGAGTTAGGGGGGGTTGTGGGGGGGAGGCTGGTTAGGGGTGTTGGGGGGGGGTCGCCGAGGTAGGGGTGTTAGGGGGGGTATGTAGGGGAGTTAGGGGGGAGTGTGTAGGGGAGTTAGGTGGGGGGGCCGGGGGGGGGAGGTGGGCGTGGGGGGGAGGCTGGGTAGGGGTGTTGGGGGGGGGGGGGGGGGGGGGCGCCGGGGTAGGGGAGTTAAGGGGGGTGTGTAGGGGAGTTAGGTTGGGGGGGCCAGCCGGGGGGGGGTAGGAGAGTTGGGCGGGGGGGTGGGCTGGGGGGGGTAGGGGAGTTAGGGGGGAGGGGGCAGGGGAGGGGGCGGGGGGTAGGGGTGTTGGGGGGCATGTGTCGAGGGAGGGGGGTAACGGGGATTCGGTTGGGCGGGGGGCGTGGGAGTTAGGGGGTGGGGGAGGGAAGAGAGGGGAGTTAGGGAGGGGGGGCGCATGGGTTGGGTAGGAAAGTGAAGAGGGCATGGATGAGGGGGAGAGGTCGGTAATGGGTTGGGGGAAGGTTGAGTGGTGAGGGGGTGGGAGGGCGCATGGGTTGAGGGAGCGTGGCATGGGACATGGGGGTAGAGGGGGGTGGCATGGGTAGGGGTACAGGTCAGTTGGGTAGGGGGTTGTGGGGGGTGCATGGGTAGTGGGGTAGGGGGCTCGCCCTCACTTGCCCAGCAGTCCACTTAGCTTTGTCGTCCCTGACCCGAGCTCCCACCTGCCCATCGACCCACCCGCCCACCCGTTAGAGGTGGCTGGGCCATTTCGATTATACAAATAACAAATTTATGGAATATTTTCGTTGTTAATTTAAGTTGATATGCTTTTTTTTATTTACTAATCTATGTGTTTTTATTTTTTAGGAAAATGGCATCAAGGAAAATTTCTATGAATCTTTCTGGACCAAAGACTCTTAAAGGTGCATCTTCGAAAAACATTGGTGAACAAACTCCACCTGAGCTCATGGCTACAAATCATTCAAGTGCCTTAAGTGATAAGAAGAAAATTTCAGACTAGAAAGCTTCAAAAGAGCTGAAATTTTTATCAAGGGCCTGGTATGTGAAAGAAAGAGAGAGCACAAATGTGAATATATATCTATATATTGATATACCCCATAATAATGAAAATTTGGAGGTGATGGGAAGAGTCATAGATATGTGTTCGGTACCGAACACTGAAGTTGTTTACGTACTTACAAAAGCTCCCAAGTCACATGAAAGGATTAAATACCGACTATCATATTCATTATATGACACGAGAGAGGTATCTACAAAGTTGTGTAAACAAATCGTAAATGAGATGACACAAAACATCGTAAGTATTGTTATTTGTATTTTTATTTTGCGTTCTTGAAAGTGTCTCGCTATATTTTTTTAATTTTGTTTTTATTGACATATGATATTTTGTTTGGCAGAATTTTGTTGAAATTTGTTCAATTAGGTTGGGAGGCATTCATTTCATAGAGCATGATATCATGAAAGTTGTCAGCCATTTTTACTCAGTGTCAGAAGAAGATATGGAAAACATGGAAAATGTAGTAATTGATGATGCTACAAAACTACATCCAAAGAATCAGAAAAAAAGGTCTCTGGTGGATAAATCTAGCAAGGGTAAACAAGTTACTTTTGAGGATGATGAAGTTGAAATTGACAATGAATAATATGTTGCCATTACTGAAGATGACATTGGAACTAAGAAAAGTCATAAAAGCCCAAAAGTAACAATGCCCAAGAATAAATCTGTCGAGAATGTTATGACAAAGAAAAGTAGATTGAAGATCTTGAAGTAGTCATTACCAGCAGTCAAGAACCTAGTGAAACTTCAAAGGAAAGCAGAGAAATCATTACACCAGGAGCTGATTTAGATGATGGCATTATCAAAACAAAACAAAATGCCATTCGACAGAACTTGACAAAAAGAAACTTAATTGATGGTGGTCGTACATTTCAGCTAAATGTCAGACAAACCTATAAGGAAAGTGAAGGACAATGCCAATATCAAGTTAGAAAGCCACATCATCTGCATGTTCACAACTTGATGACATTGATGAGGTACAATCCATATGCTCATGTGGTTAGTTATGTGCTTCTTGTTGATCCACTTCAAGTTCCCAACAAAGAAGCATTTGATAATTCAAAATGTTTTGAATACAATTATTATGTGCTTGGGGGGAACCATTCTGTAGAAGCTCAAAGACAATTGATGGAGGAATATCCTAATAACCCACGTTTTGGAACAGTGAAATGTATCATTTATGCTAGTTTAAATGAAACAAAAGCAAAGTTAGTAGCATGGGACCATAATTCAGATAATGAATATAGGATGTCTATGACTTTCATCCAAAGGGTTAGATTTATTCATAGTGAATTTCAAGAAAAATGTGGTGGGGATAGGATACATGTTACTGCAGATTTCCGAAAGGAATGTTATATGGAAATAGGCTATCAAATTGAAGAGAAAACCAATTCAAAAGGTGGAAAAGACAACAAACATAGTGATTTATTCAGAGGTGTTGATAACATTTTCCAATTGGCATTTAGAACTGGAGATGTTTGGAAGTTGATTGATGAGATTTTTAGCATGTGGGAAGACATTGGCATTAAAAACCAGAGGGTCAAAAAATCTAAGCCATTGATATGTAGCAATAGTAAATTAGCTCCTAAATTGAAGCAACTTCCAGACGATATGACCATCATGCCCTGGAGGGTGATGCAAGGAGTGAAAGATGAAAAAATTGTCAAAACAATATTATCTCGTGTGAGGTCAGGGGAATTATCATTGGAAGAAATGTCTAAAGAATTTCAAAAGTAAGTTTGCTGAATTATTTTTATTTATTTCTAGGATTATAGTTATCTTTTAAATAAAACATGTTGTTCTTGGTAGTATTTGTTATACATATCATTATATTAACTTTTTGTTACTTTATCTATGCAGTCACAAAGTTTACATGAAAATTCAGGAACAAATGGTTAGATTGTTGAATGAAGATAGTTCGGATGATGTTGTACACAACTATCCAGATTCAAGTTCTACATCAACATTAAAAGCTTTTTATCTTGCATTTAAAAAGGTATCTTGATTTATACATTTAGTTTTATTCATCTGTGTACTATTTTTAATTTAAAACTTACACATATATTTGTTTATTTGATAAAAGATGAGGAAGGAAGATAATGGAGCACCAGACAGTTTCAAGACTTTTATTGAAAAAATAAAGATTGAAAGACTGAGGAAGCAACGTATTAAGAATGTTGAACTTGATCCAACTCTTAATAATTTCATTTGGAATGGGCTAGACACTATTCAATATCAAGTAATACAAGGCGACTGTGAATACATTGCTAAACTCATACCAAAAAGGGATCATGCCCTAGTTATTGCAGATATTCCCCATGGTTTCAATATTCCAAACATTTACTATGATAGTGACCCTTATACTTATCAAGATTTTAATAAAGTGGTTGCGGGATTTGTAGAAGTGACATCATCACCATTATGGAGATTTGTGACATTTCATTCAGACACACAATTGGCAATGATATTGTCAAGCTTCAAGGGGAAAACAAATTCAAGGATGCAGCTTACATGGTAAGACGTTTAATAGGTATATTTGATTAATGTTGAAAAATTCATTTATGTACAAGTTAACTGAACTTTTACTATTTCATGTTACAGACAAAAGTCAAATCTTCTTAACAATGAAGATCAACAATTTATAAATGATTGTGAGTTCATTCATATTGATAGTTGGGCAAAAGATGATAGCCATATGTCTATGATTTTTAATCGGGTGGACAGAAAAAGTCATAGCCAAATACTGATTTATGATGCTATTGTGAGAAAACTAACATATGAAGACAAAGAAACGAAAGGAGAGATAGTTAACATTTATCAAAAACCACAATTATTGATTAACTATCTTCTAGACATATGTTCAAATGAAGGAGATTGGGTTCTGGATTTATTTTCTGGCTCAGGTAGGTTTTGCTGAAGTGATTATTGTTATTTTTTTGACATGAAATTCATTAAAAAAAAACTATTATTTGACCATTTTTAGTTAAAATTTTTGTATAAAAATTGTGATTTTGACATGTTAAAATTTTTGTATAAAAATTATGATTTTGACATGTTAATTTTTGTATAAAAATTGTGATTTTTGTATAAAAAATTATGTTAAAAATGGTTATTTTTATGTCCATTGTTAAAAAATATTGTTTTTTAGAAACAATTATTTCATGTGGATTGAAAAATTAATTAAGGATGTATAAATATGTAGATTATCTAAAATTCAAACTATCGACTTTCTAATTTAAAAATGAAAAACAATAAAAACCCCACTACAAAAAAAAATTAAAATTAAAATAGAAAACAAGAAAATATGAAGAAAACGACCACTTCAAAAACTATCAAATTTAGAAAATAATTATTTACATTTCATACATTAGAAAATTTAAAGTCAAAAAATAGGTCTTTTAAAAAAAGGGTGTGATGCAGAATACTCACTTTTTTAAATCAGCATGAAAATCACTACCATTCTAAAATGTAATGCACATGAAAAAAATTAAAGTTCCAAAAACTATGCTCTAAAAAAAACATGTGTGTTCTGCATCACCCCTTTTCAAAATCAGGTCATTTTTTTGCTATCTCTACGAAACGGGTAACAGTATCAGTTCCCGTTTCAAAGTTTACATTGTTTATTACATCATTTAAGATTTCCACTATCAAATCAAAAGATTGGAACATAGGTTGAGGCACTGGAGATTACTATGAAGTTGGAGGCCTCAACTATTCAAGATACGAATATGGGATTACAACAGATTCAGTTGTAGTTGGCTAGCCTACATATGGAGTTGCAAAATTTCAAAAATCGAAACGAAGTCCAGAATGAGACTCCCGTGGAAGTATGGTGTTTAAAATGTGAAGGCCATGGTAATGACAAGGATCATTACCTGGCGTATGATAATTATCTAGTTAGGGGAGGTCCTGTTCCCCTAAATCCAGAAAGTACCCCTGGGATGAGCACTGGTGTAGTGCCATGGTACACTATATGTTAGATCACAGGAACACAGGCGACGAAAAATTATCATTTATTACAGAAGTTTGTGCAAACTAACTAGCAATTGTTTTGCAATTTCTCTAAGTTTGTAGGTCATGATGAGCATAATTGCCGAAGTTATGAATTAATGATGGACAAAACCCCAATGTATAGACTTCAGAAAGTTGCACATCCTCAATAGGATCAAGGCGCAACTGCAATGGGAGGAGGATTCTAGGGATGAGGAAGAGGATGCAGAGGAGGTGCTAGAAGAGGTCGAGGATAGATCATTTTCTACAATTGTGGAGGACCAGGTCACTTTGTGTGAGATTGTCAGAATCCAACGCACCCCTCTTGTCAATATTGTCAATAGTTTGATCATGTCATAGAAGATTGTCCCATACTCACCATGAAAATGCATGAAAAGAAGACCCAGACTCATCAGCCTACATAGAACATCCATATGATGAGATCAGAACCTCATGAAGATGGACCTAGTGTTAATATTGTTACATGAAGCGGTATAGCTACTAGGGAGGATAAAGTGAAGCAACTAGAGGAAAATGTATGGGTATGCAAGGCTGCTGACAAGGAGGTTGGATTTGATTTGAATAAAGAAAAGGAAACTTTTATGGAAGCAAAGAGGAGCTTTGTGGACGTAGGAGCTTCTATATCAAATGCTCAGAGTACATGAATGGAGAATCCTAAAGAAATGGGCACTACATAGGAAGAAGATCCATCATTGTTAACATCTTTCTTATAAACTTGCATGAAGCTCCTGAGAGACCAAAAATCAGTAGACGGGTTGCAAGAGCTGATAGATAACTGTGCCGGCAAGGGTAAGCCACTACCTAAACAATGTGCATTGCAGAAGGTGGATAAATGTAAGAAAAGGATTGGTTGGGAGATGATATTGGCTACCTAGATTAGAGAATTCGAAATGGACCAGGTGATCCTTGATTTGGGATCTAATACAAATGTTTTTCCAAACCAAACCTCGGAAAGAATGGGAAAATGGGCACTACAGTGGTCCCCGATCTAGCTGCGAATGGAGAATCAACAAAATATTATTCCTATGGGGTGCCTACATGGAGTAACTATGGATATTGAAGGGGCATGAGCCATAGCCGTTTTGAAGTAATTGAAATAGTGGACGACAATAATCCATACCCAGTGTTGCTTAGTATTGATTGGGCATTTGATATGAATGAATTTATCAACTTCAAGAAGCGCAACATGACATTTGAGAAGAAGGAACTGAGGGTTATTGTTCCATTGGATCTGGCCAAGGAAGCGTGGTATACTGAACTAGTCTGAGATTATTATGAAGAAGACGATATTGAGAAAATCTATAAGCTTACTACATGGGATGGAGATTGGATCAACCCGACGGCGAATGGGCGCATTAGCTAGGAGAAGGAAAACTACTGCAATTCAGATTTAGATGAGGATCTTGAGTACTGGAAGAATATACTACATGAGGTATTGGCGTTGTGATGGAATAGGCCCCACAAAATCACTCCACTGTATATCTAATAAGGTACGAAAATTACCGTATTATGATGGTTTAGAAGATGTAAATTTATTTCTAGATAAATCTGAAAGGGATGTACCAGTGGAACATTGGCTTCAAGCATTATACATCGTGCTAAGAGCTACGCCTTCCAAATGGTGGGGTACACATAAGAAAATCTTTGTACACTGGAAGGAATATCGATGAATGATGATCAACGCGAGCATCTAGCATGATGGAAGAAGGCATGGGGAGAGGAACCACATCTAGAATGGGTTCATATATTCTTCCACGCTTTGTATATTATTCTAATGAACTAGTATCTAGAAACAGAGCTGCCACATGAAACCACCGAATGGGATGTTCTAAAGGAAATTTTTTTTGTTAACTTTTCGTTTTGAGGATGGATTTGAGTGTATTGATGAAGCGTTACAAGAGACAAAAGTTGCATGATTCAAAATGCCCAAAGATCCTATCGCATGGGTACAACCATATTGGAGTATGTAGCTACGCCATGCTCTGGAATGCTACAATGTGACCACAGAGGAAGGTGAGAAGGATCCTAGGAACATCATTATTCCTGAGTCAGAGGGACAATGCGATGTTGCGGGGCTGAAAGGAGTAGTTCCTAACATCTCTAAGCCCTTGAAAACTAAGAAGGTGAATATTGGATCTAAAGCGCAACTAAAATTCACTAGTATAGGTGATTACTTGGATGAGGACATAGTGGACAAAGTCAGGGAGTTATTAAAGGAGTATCAAGACTTGTTTCCCACAAAGTTCTTTGATATAAAGGGAATAGTAGGTGATCTTGGTGTCATGAAGATCACTCTAAAGCCAAATGCAAAGCCAGTGAAGCAACGTCCATACTGGTTAAATCCTATGTATAAGGAAAAAGTGCATGAAGAATTGGATAAGATGCTTGCAGTCGGGATTATCAAGCATGTCGAGGAATCAGATTGGGTTAGTCTTATGGTAGTTTAGGAAAAGAAGATGAAGGGTGAAATTTGGATCTGCGTAGATTTAAGAAAGTTGAATGATGCTTGTGTCCATGATCCATTCCCTACGCCATTCACAGATGAAGTATTGGAGAATGTTGGAGGTCAGGAAGCCTATTCGTTTACAGATGGGTTCTCAGGGTATCACCAAATCAAAATCGCACCGGAAGATCGAAGTAAAACCACCTTTGCTATAGAATGGGGATGTTTTTAGTATACGTTTATTCCCTATGGATCTAAGAATTCCCTAGCAATCTTTTCTAGAGTGGTAGTCACAAATTTCAAAGAGTTTATTCATACGTTTTTGGAAGTGTACTTTGATGATTAGACAGTGTTTGGATTAGTAAAGAAGCATGTTGCATGTCTGCACCTCATGCTGGATACTTGTCGAAAGTATTAGATATCCCTTAATCTGAAGAAGTGCATATTCTGCGTACCTTATGGGATAATCTTGGGCCATGTTGTCTATAAGTAGTGGTTAGCGGTAGACCCTGCCAAATTTGTAGTGATTATTAATTTGGAGCCTCCAAGGAATCTCAAGTAGTTGTGCACGGCGTTGATCCATACAGGATATTATAGGAAGTTTATCAAAGCATATGCACAGATGACTGCACCCATGGAGAGATTATTCGAGAAGGATACGACGTTCTGCTAGGATGATGATTTCTAGAAGAGTTTGGATGTATTAAAGGAAAAAATGGCCACAACACCTATTCTAGTGTTCCCTAACTGGAAGAAGCAATTCCACATGCATGTAGACGCATCCTGCATAGAATTAGGAGTTGTGTTAACCCAACCAAGGCCAGGTGATATTGACCACCCGATAGCATTTGTGAGCAAGAAGTTGTCAAATGTAGAGAAGAATTATTCAACTATAGAGCACGAAGGATTGGCAATGGTGTATGCACTCCAAAAGTTCAGGCACTATTTGTTGGGTGCACACTTCAAAATGTACAGAGGCCATTCCGCTTTGAAGTACCTGGTCAACAAGGGGGGAGATTTTTAGATGATTTCTTCTCTTTTAGGAATATGATTTTGAAATCATTGTGAAGCTAGGGCATTAAATGCTGGACTAGATCATCTCTCACATATTGAGAATGGTGATGAGCCTACAAATCTGGATGAAGGATTGCCTAATTTGTAGCTATTTGTTGTGCGTGTCGTAGATGAACATTTTGCAGACATAATCTAGTTCTTGTCTATGGGTACAACCCTTAAAGAGCATACAATGCAGTAGAAGAAAGAATTGGTGGTCAGAGCAACTAACTTTTCTGTTATTGTAGGGCACATATATAAAATGAGATTATATGAAGTATTGCGTAGGTATGTTCGAGATTATGAAAGACAAATTATCCTCGCTCAAGAACATGGAGGATTTGTGGGAGGACATTATGCGGGAAGAGAAACTACACAGAAGATCCTCTAAGTAGGACTATGGTGGCCAACTATGCATAAGGATTCCAAGGATTATTATAGGGCATGTGATGTTTGTTAGAGAATGGGGAGGCCGTTGTGAATGGATCAATTGCCTCTAAACCCACAAGTGTCATTAGAGGCATTCGATAAGTGGTAAATAGACTTCCTGGGACCAATTCAACCACTAGCAAAGAAGAGAAGAGAAAGATGCATCATTACAACAACTGAATAGTTGACTATGTGGGTTGAGGCGCAACTTGTAAAATATTGTAGCACGGTCACAGTTGCGAAGTTCATTTTTTAATACATTTTTTCTCAGTTTGGCTCCCCTAAAATTTTGATGAGTGATAGGGGTTCACACTTCTTGAATGAAAGAATTTATACCTTTCTTGAAGAGTTCTAGATGTATCATCAGAAAAGTACATCGTGTCATCCTCAATCGAACGAGAAAGTGGAGGCCTTCAATAAAATCTTGGAGAATGATTTAACAAATATTTGTAATCAAAATTAGAATGATTGGGATAGTATTAGTACTCGAGGAAGTTGCAAGGAAGTGCAACTATAAACTACTCTTCCAGATGGATAGTTTGGCGAGGTGGATGAGTTGCGTAATGAATCGAGGGAAGGTGCATAGGAGATCTGTGGCGAAATAGTTGCGCTACCATGGTGTCTCCCGCATAGCCGAGACAAAAAGTGACCATTGGAAGCATTGTAGATTATTGGATGGTGATTTTTCCGTTAAAGGTAGTGTGGGGAGAGCATTTAAGAATAATATCTTTGGAAATTTGCCACTAAACACACATTAATGGCAGGGATGTAGAGGGAATGGATGGATTTGAATTCAAATTGGGTTATCAATACAACATCTCGCCTCACATTCGAAAACTTCGCTTCCTGAGAAATTACCTTGAGATTTTGTGCTTTAGTTTATGCCAAGAGAATTGTTATATGTCTAAAGAGGATTGGAAAATACTTTGAGAGAAGATTTCACAGTAAGGATTCAGGAATTTAACTAATTGGCAATGAGAAATATTCCTGGAGAGAATGAAGGTAACCCGAACTGATCCGTCCCAACCTATGCATACAACCTTACCTACCACAGTGCCTAGGTCACCAAGACCTAAACCATAAGCCTCTGTGGCATGAGACAGGAAGTAGAAGAAGCCCTAACAAGTGCTGGTGCGGCAATCACCGTGAAAAAATCCAACGAAGGTCAGACAAAAGGGGAATATGGATAGAACCAAGTAGCCAACAGAGCCCCTAGACTTAGATGAAGAAGAGCTCACCATGGGGATTGAATAAATTGATGTAGATGAAGTCGTGTCAATTACTCAGCTACCGCCTTATATACCACCAAGGAAATCCATAGCCAAGGTTACTAAAGACCTAGATTCGGTGAAATTCATGGTCTCCACACCATTGCTACTGGAGAAAATACCTTTTGAGGGAAATCTTCTGGCCCGAATACCATATTTGAAGGCGGAAGACTGGGACCTAGGGAGATCAGGTGAACTTTCTGCAGCTGGAACCGAGAAAATACCTAAAGAAGGTATACTATGAGAATTCACATGTTACACGGCTCAAACCAATGAAGTGGGTGACCGGAGTTGAGATTATGGGGTCGCTTAATATGTTGTGGGTGTCACATTTTAGTGTAGCACCATCAACATTGTCTGTGTGCGTCAGCTATTGACGCTGGCTCATGATGGGTGCCTATGGTTGTGAGGGCCCATCCTAATTACCGATATGTTGATTCACCGAATCACATTGCTACCTTATCAAGGAGTAGACCAAGTGGATGATTTTGTAGGAAAATTGCAAGAGAAGAAGTTGGCAGACCAGATGAAGAACGACTTCAATATGGTGAATAAGTCATGTGGCTATGTGATTAGCTCCATAGTAGATGGAACAATGCAGTTCGCTGCACATATATTGGCTAGGAAGAACATGAGGATGTGTCATGCAGATGAAGTGTCTATGCCAGTAGTATATCTATCTACGCAGTACGCCATAGGAGTCCAATATAATTGGGCTCAATATTTATGTCATGAATTTATTGATGATTGTAGAGAGGCCTAGGACGAGGGCAAGGCATTCCACTACACATGACTACACATGTTGATCACATTAGTGGCATGGAGGACGTCGGAGGGAAGCTAGTTCCCACAACATGATTCAGACCTATGCGAAGCTCACCTCAATGTGGATGACAAAGAACCCTGAGCACATTATGGAGACTAAGATATTTTGACTACTGTTTGAATCAGAGTTGAGGATGGTGATTAACCAGCAGCCATGTTTATCACCAAGCTTCCTTGGCAGTATGTGAATGTTGTTAACTTCAAGGAAGATTTCCATAATCTGTCTATTTGTATGAAGAAAGATGCCACGGGCACCTGGCACAAGTTGCCATACTTGGTTTCCAAAGACGATGTTATGGGGGTCGTGAGTAAATGGTTGAGTGATTGGCTCACCCCATCTAATGCAGGCACATGAACTAGTAAGGTTACCAAAGGTTAAGCAGATAAAACCATAGCTATGGCATCAACAACAAAAGATAATAAGAAGGAAGTATAGAAGGCTTCCGTGAAGGAAAAGGCTCTAGCAAAAGAAAATGTGGCGTAGCAGAAAGAAGCTGCTGCAAAGGAAAGGGAAGCACCAAAAGAGAAGGTCTCTCCAAAAGAAACAGAAGCACCAAAGGAGAAATTTTCCACCACGTCGCAGGCCACTATTAACCTCAACGAATCTGAAACAGAGTGCACCAAAATGAAGGTAGAGAGAGAGGGTGAAGAAGAAGGGGGCATGGTCTTGGAGTCCCCCTTCATTGTTAAGAAGAGGTAGAAGCGGAGTTCCATGTAGAAGTCCGACAAGTTTGCAAGCGTGAAACTGATGGTCCTCACGGAGGGCAGCCTGGATGAAATTAGCGATGTGGTCGATGTGCCATGGAAACAATTTGGAGCCACATCGAGGGCCAGTACCATCAAACACTTAATAATGTGCAGCAAGGCATGAGGGAATTGCAGGTCCAAACAGGGGTTTTTCAAGCAAGCGTTGGACAAGTGAGCGGGCCAGCCTTAGCAAAAGAGGTCAGCACATACCTCCACGTAGTGCAATTACCAAAGGGATCATTGGACATTGAGACTTTAGAAGATAGGGCGCTCCTATTGCGCTTGAAAATTTTGGGTCTTAATCTGGTAGCGCTCCCTATTCAAACATTGCATGAGCTACATCAAGGAGTATCAGATGAGCTCAGAGTTCAGGAACAAAGAGAATTACTCATCATTAGCTAAGTAAATACTAACAACTAGCAGATGTTCGAGGAAAAGGTGCAGGCACTTAAAGAATGGGAAGAAGTTGTTTCACGTACTTAGCAACAATAGCACAGGCTTGTAGTGAGCTTCTCGAGCTCCAAATCCCAGCATAAGCAAACTCTACAGAAAATATAGATACGTTAGTTGTCGCGGTAAAAGAATCAAAGGAGGAAATTGGTAAGGTTATCTTTGAGTTGCAACTATAGATATATGAGCTCCAACATAAGATGCAATGAACCACTCCTCCAGAAGTTAGAGAGAAGCACGAGGCTACTATTAAGGAAGAGAAGATTACACTAGAAGATACAGCAAAAAATTTCACACAGTTGTTTGAATAGGCCATGGAACTATGGACCTCACTGCAGGAGGATGCAACCTTGCAGAAAATTGAAGCTAATATCTGAGAAAACCAAAGCTATTTCGATGAGATCAGATCTATGGCGCGAACCTCAGCACCAGTGCAAAGGTTCACCCAACTGCAGGAGGGGAAGTTCATCTAGACAGAGATCGATGACCTGCATTGAAGGCATCCATCATATCCTCAAGGACACAACCCTGGGAAGATGGGGCAAGCCAACTCTCATAGACAGTGCAAAGCATGCTGAAGGCTATGCAATAGACATAGAGAACCATGGGCCTTGCAGTTGAAGGTCCAACTATAGGAAAATTGGTTGAGGAAGTTCTTCAAGTCACTACGCAGGGAACAACAGACCTTCAATCATTGAAGGTAGAATTCAATAGCCTACAAGAAAAGCTCGAGGCAACACCAGCAAAGTGGCTTGGCATGAGTCACGACTTTGTATTGGGGGCCTATTGGGACAGGGTCCCTTGTGGTCAATTTTGTAAACAATTTTTCTATTATTGTAAATTTTCTGCATTTTGAGGAGAAGAGCACACAAGTTGAAGGAGTCAAAGGGGCATTAGGAAGGTGAAAGCCCCTTAGTTTGTTAAAAGTTAAGTTGTTTTGTGACCCACCCACGGCCCATGGACCATGGTATTGTAATGAAGAAAGATATAAAAGGAGTCATAGATGGACATAGAAAGGTCAATCAGAATAGTGAAGAGCATAGATAGGAAAGTTTTGGGTCTGTATTTCCTATTCTCTACTCAGGTGAAAGGGAAAGCTCCTGCAGCTATGTATGCGAAGACTTTGGTAAGTCTGCAGCTGAGTGTGCGGGCCCCTACAGCTGTGTGCGCAGGGTTGGAAGAGTCTGTAATAGAAGATCTAAGAATAATAAAGGCTATTTTGGAGCATTATTTGTGCATCTGTGTGTTATTATTTACTTCTGAAATTAATCTATGTCCACTTTATTTACTACATTTATCATGAAAAGTACATAATAGATGCGCGATAGTGGTAGATCTGTTCAATCATATGATTTTATAAATTTTGAGAACAATCAACAAAGAGTTTGAATCTGTTATCTGTTAGTTATTGTAAATTCCAGGTTTTAAGGGTTAGGGTTCATGAAGGTCACAATAAATCCCTAAAAGTAACAGAAACACACCACATAGTCCTTTGGATGTATAAACCTGGTCCTAGGATCCACCAATATTGCCTCAGGTGAGACTGTAGCCTGTGCTATGCAGGTTTTTGTGGAAAGGGTTGGTAGTGTAGGGTTTTGTTGGTTAGCACAACTAACTCTGAACCTGGGTCCAATCCCCTTTAAGCCAACACCCCATTATATCAAGTTCTTTGTGGGGAAGAGCTCTCGTGCATGTTGAAAAGATCCATGGAATCTATCACCAAGGTGGTGCATTGGTTCCTAATCCAAGAGGGGAAATTCATCATATTTTTTTGTTCTTATAAGACCCCTCACCCACTTCCTTGATTTGTCATAGATAGAGTACTCATGCATGAAGTATGCTATCAAATGACCCAAGGCTTTTCAAAGACACTAAGAAAATGAAATCAGAAGCCTTGGCCTAAATTCCTTCTCAGTATCGAGGCTTACATAGTTCAAAACTTTAAGGAAATTGAGGCAGAAGCCGAAGAGGTAAAGTGGTATCAATTTGTGACTTTGAACCACTGCACCTAAGACCCTGAAAGGGTAGTAGTGACTCACTGCAAAAGGGCCAACTTCAATTAGTCATATCTACAATCCAAGCATGCTCAAAAAGAAAATATAATGAATTGGTACAATGCTACTAGGGAACTCATCCCCAGTGAGCAACAAGAAACAGATGATGAGCTACCTGAACATTATTAGGAAATCGTGAGCCTTCAAGAGAGATCAACTTCTCTAAAGAGGAAGAGAGAAAGATGTTGGATAAAGAATGGAAGGAGCAAGAGGAGATGCATAGGTAGGCCAAGGAGCTCAAGAAGAATCAAGAGCAGGAGGAACAAGAAAAGAAGAAATTAGAATATGAACAAAGGAGGACGTAGAGGAAGAAAAAAGTAGAGAAGAAGAATAGAAACTAAACAAGCAATATGGAGAGGCCCGCAAGAAAGCTCAACATGAATCTGAAAAGCACTATAGTGAGAAAGTTTAGCTACCTCCACTGGATGTTCCCCTGTATACTCCCATCATTGGGGGACACCTTCCTCTCAAGGAACTAGGCATTTCTGAGGAGGCCAAAGACAAAGTGTTGGACCTAACCAAACTCACTTTTGATCAGGTCAATTTCAAGATCATGCAGGAAAGGAGAAAGTGTTATGCCAAGAACCCTACAGAGCCTCTATCTGTGACCACGAAAAAGTAAATTGTCCTAGTTACAACAAATAATCCTGAGATGATCACCTCCATCAGGAACACTTCTATGACCATGACTGAGATGAATGTTGGTAGGATGAGCAAGAAAATTGTAGAAATCCAAAACAAGCTTTAGGCATTTGAGCATGTGGTCGTGAAAGTAGAAGAAGATAAAAGGAGAATGGAAGAAGAAAACGTAGCACTCCACTTGATACACTCTAGCACGAAGGAGTTACCGACTGCAATCAAAGATGAAGTTGAAACCTTTGGGGGAGCCATGGTGATGGTTTATGAGGAGATGTCAAAACTTCATCATATTGTGGCCCCCATTCTAGCCATACAAACTAACACAAAAGAAAGGTCTGCCATGCTAAAGGAGGTCATCACATCTTTGGATAACATTCGCTAGTGGAACACCAAGTATTCATAGGCACCTGTGGTACTCCCAAAGAAATATTGTATCACCGCACAGAATGACAAAGTCCATCTTCACATCAAGATCCAATCACGGGATAAACTAGGCAGATGTAGATAAAGTTATGGCTTCCTACAGGCATCTTTTGAGTGGTTTGGAGTTAGTGATCAAGAGCCATGGGGTTGCTTCTATTGGGGCGGTTTGGAATATAAGGAAGAAAGAGGATGCCTCATAGGAGGTTCATGCATTTGTTGATACCTATAGGCAAGCTGCTGACTTAGACAACTTGCAAGTTACAAAGGAGAACACCACACAATACGTGGTGGAACCAGTGAGAATGTACACAAAGTTGATGACTTTAGTGAATCAGGTTAATGGAAAAAGAAGCACTCTCATCCCAGACACCCTTGAATGTCTCTGTAGAGCCTCATGAATGCTTCATCTTGACACTCTTCTTTACTCATTTTACTTCTCCTTGACCATTATTTTTGACTTGATAGGCATCGAATTGAAGGTTTCTGACATAGGTAAGGTACTAATTATCCTAGTTTTCATATTTCAAAAATGTTCCTTATTATTAAGTTAAATTCTTCTTTGGCTACCAAATTCATGCAATTCTGTAGCTAACATCTGTTTATACAGCCAACTCCATTGCTAAACAAGGTTCGAGGTTTCATTCAAGAAAATAAAGATATGGGTAGAAAGAGATTGATACCCTCAATGATATCCTCCTATTTATCTACACCAAATCATTAGAAGAAATCCTAAATCGTGTGGTCAAAGGAAAAAGTCAACATGTAGCTGGAGCAAGTGAGCAAGTCTCTAAGATGAAAATGCCTCATGATTTTCTTTGCCGAATAGCAAATCGTGAGCGAATCATTGTCTATTAGAAGTTAAGATTAGGAATTTTAGATTGATAGTTTGAATTAGAACTCTCTTAGCCCAAAGTACGCATGAAAACCTCAAATAGTTATTGCATGGATTTTATAAATACCGTAAGGCAGACAAAACAGGGGACAATGGTGAATAAATATTTTGTGACTGTAATCATTTTGAGACTCTGTGTTTTTATTTAATGGAGCACCTTTGAAGACTTGATGTGTAGTTAACAGTTCATTGAAGCTTGAGATCGCCTGCTTGTGGGGGGCCCCTCCAAACGGTGAGGGTATTTAACTTGTAGATTTTCCTTTTTGTTATTATTTTTTGTAGCATTTTCACGTATGTTCATTATCCTCTTATGGTAGGTTTACAACTCTATTTTATAGTTTTTGAACCTGATTTGAATAATCAAAATACCAGTGATTTCCTATTGATTTCTTTGGAATTTCATTAAAAATCATTTCAACTTCATAGCATAAGATGTTTCTCTCATTATATTTGGGTATATATATTTGTTTCAGCTTTATGTTCAGAACACTTTTATTTAAAATTTTTCTTAGTTTAATTTCAGAATAAGAGTGGTTTGTTTGCAGTTATTTCCCTGAACTTCCAATTTTGAAGCAAGTGTGAGTTAATATAGTTTTCATTGTGCAAGTGTGAGATAATATAGTTATCATTCTGTAAGTGTGAGATAATATAGTTTTCATTCTGCAACTGTGATTTAATATATTTTTCATTCTGCAAGTGTAAGTTTATTTTTTCAAGTGTGAAGTCTTTATGGTTTCATTTTTCAAGTAAGAATAAAGCTTTAAATTCACAATCATTGTATTTCCACAAGATAGAAATGTTAATTTGATTCTGAAATAGGAATACAAAACATAAATATACATTTCCAATAACTCAATCAATTAATAAATCCAGCATAATAAAAAGACTTCTAGCATATATTATGCACTGGAACTTCACAAGTTTACCAACTCTGGTCGAGAATTTATGTAATTAATTTAAGAAAATTAAGTTGAAAAACATTTTGGCGTCATTTCTGAGGAACTGTAAATAGAAATGTTTATTTATTTTGGATAATAATAAAAACAAACAAATAAACAACAAAAACAAAAATATAATATGCATAGGGAAAGAGACTATAGGAATAAATTTATAGGTAGAGGAAAGCGTTTAATTCCAACAACGTCACTTACCCCACCACAACCTCATAGTGCCACACCACCCACACAAACTCGAATTCCATCCATAGCAAACAAGCACAAACTCCCTAAGGTATTAAGATCCAAAATCCAACCTAGAGATTCACCAACTTCATCAACAGAAGCCATAATAGAATAGGAAGATCCCATATCCCCAACAACAAGATTAATTTTCCTTTCTTCAACTCGAGAACAAATTCTAGCTCAAGAGCTGGAAGTTCCTACTAAAGAAGAGGAGGAAGAAGCATGTTTTAACAAACCATTGATACAAGAACCAGAGGAACTAGAGGAATTTGAAAACCCAATCTTGGAACCAGAATGCTACAATAGTTCTGAATAATATACAATGGGTGGAGAAGGGGAAGGATAGGTACATAATTTGAATGGTGAAGAACCTAGGACTGGAGGAGGAAGAGGAGGAAATAGGGGAGGTGGAAGAGGTGGAGGAAGATGAAGAGGAAGAGGAGAAGATATAAATCTAGAACCCTTTGCATTCCCTATTCTCGATGAAGATATAACTATTGCAATGAAAAATATCTCACCTTATATCCTTCCAAACTTTCATGGACTAAGGAGTAGAGATTCTAAAACATTTCTCTCTGAATTTTAAGGCTTGTGTAGATCATATGATTATCGACATGATGCTAAAAAGTTGAATTATTCCTAGCAACCTGTTATGAAACCAGCTCAAGAAAAGATAGAAAAGATAGATCAACGCCTTAGAATTCAGCCTCTTCGAGGGGGCAACCTCCTTTACATTACATAAATGAACAATTCTTGGATGATTCAAATGAAAAAACCTCCTTTCTATATATAGGAGTCTAAGGAGTCACAATATAATCCAGCCGACCTAACAATAATAATATAAAGCCAAAAAAATAACAATAGAGGGATTCTATGGGGCACAGTAATAACAATATGGGGGCAATAGGGGCACAACAATATTAATAAGGGGTATAACTACAATAGTAATGGGGTAATCACTAGTATTATAGGGACCCAACATGCCCCTCTCCTTCAAAAAAGTGTTGTCCTCAATGCTTGAGTAGTTCTGGATACTTCTGCATAAAATTCTCATCCTCCCATGTGGAATCTTCAGTGGATAAGTTCTTCCACTTGATAAGATACTCTGAAATTGATCGATTTCGTAGCTGTCGAGTTCTTGTTTCTGTGACTGCTTCCGGTTCCAATATAATTTTTCCTTCCTCGTCAAGTTCTGGCAATATTGTTTGAACTGGGAGCTTGTCGCCTATAACCTTCTTTAAACATGAAACATGGAAAACTGGGTGCAATCGAGAAGCTGCAGGAAGCTCCAATTTGTATGCCATAGTACCAATCTTTTGCAACACCTTGTATGGACCATAATACTTTGGTGATAATTTATTATCCTTCTTAGCTTGCTTGAGGGACATTTGCTTATATGGTTGTAGCCGTAGGAATACCCAATCACCTACATCAAAACTTCTTTCACTGCGATGTTGATCTGCCTGTTGTTTCATTCTATTATGTGCCAACACGAGGTTATCCTTTAAGAGTTGGAGGACTTGTTGTTGATGTTCGATGTGATGTTCCACTGCCTGAACCTTAGAATTTTCTCTTAAATATGATGTGATGGATGGTGGTTGATACCCATAAAGTGCCATAAATGGGGTCATTTTTGTTGCTGTATGGAAGGAAGTGTTATACCACCATTCAGCCAGAGGCAACCATTTGACCCATTGTGTCTGTTTATCAGATACAAAGCAACGAAGATATCCTTCCAAACATTTGTTTACTATCTCAGTTTGCCCATCAGATTGAGGATGATAAGATGAGCTATGAGCTAACTGAGTACCAAGACAAGAAAATAATTTTGTCCAAAAATTTCCAGTGAAAATGGGATCTCTGTCACTTACAATAATCTTTGGGTTTCCATGTAGCTTTTGAATTGTTTCCATAAATGCAGTAGAAACTGTACTGGCTTTAAATGGATGTGATAATGCACAAAAGTGTGCATACTTGGTAAGTCTGTCAACTACCACCATGATGACACTCTTTCCCTCAGACTTGGGTAAACCTGTGATAAAATCCATTGAAACCTCCTCCCAACGTTGGCTTGGAATGGATAAAGGTTGTAATAGACCCGGTGTCTTAATTGTTTCAACTTTATTTTGTTGGCAAACCAAACATTCCGCCACAAACTTTTGAATATCTGATTTAAGGCCATCCCAAAAAAATTCCTTCTTAACCCTGTGGTAAGTTTTTAAAAATCCTGAGTGCCCTCCTAAGGGAGAAGTGTGCAATTCCATAAGAATCTTTTGTTTTAGCTGGGAATTCTTACAGAGGTATAAGCGATCTTTGTACCATAACGAATCATTTTGCCAGCTAAATGTATCAGACGTACTGGAATCTTGTTGTAACTTTCGAATAAGTGCCCACACTTCTTCGTCATTCTTCCATTCCTCCCTTGCTTCGTTTATCCAATCTGGTTGGATAATAGAAATGGCACACAACAATGCTTCCACATCCTCATCCTTTCTTGAGAGTGCATCTGCCACCACATTTTGCTTCCCTTTTTTGTAGATGATTTCAAAGTCATAACCCAACATCTTTGTGACCCACTTTTGTTGCTCTTCAGAGGATAATCTTTGTTCTAAAAAGTATTTAAGGCTATCATGATCCGTTTTTACCTTGAAGTGTCTTCCCATTAGGTAGGGTCGCCATTTCTTAAGTGCATGGAGTATTGCCAACATTTCCTTCTCATAAATAGCTTTCTTAAAAACTTTCCCTTGATTGGACGACTTTCAAAAGCAATGGGTCTTTCATCTTGCATTAGAACAACACCAATTCCATTTCCTGAAGCATCACATTCCACAATAAAGGTTTTTGTGAAGTCCGGTGTAGCTAAGACCGGTGCTTGGCACATTGCCTCTTTAAGATGTTCAAAGGCCTTTGTTGCTTCCAGAGTCCATGAAAATGCATCTTTCTTCAATAATGTTGTTAGAGGTGCTGCTATTCTCCCATAATTCTTAACAAACTTGCGATAATACCCTGTCAACCCAAGAAATCCTCGCAGATGCTTTATGGATGTGGGGATTTTCCATTCCTTAATGGCTTTAATTTTGCTAGGGTCTACCTTAACTCCTTCATGAGATACAATATGACCCAAATATTCCACCTCCTGGACTCCAAAGAAACATTTGGATCTTTTTGCATATAATTGTTTCTCCTCCAATAGTTGTAGCACCTTGTCAACATGTTCAACATGATCCTTCCAAGACTTGCTGTAGATTAGTATATCATCAAAAAATACTAACACAAATTTTCTAAGGAATGGTTTGAAAATTGAATTCATCAAACCTTGAAATGTTGAAGGTGCATTGGTAAGGCCAAAAGGCATGACCAAAAATTCATAATGACCCTCATGAGTTCTAAATGTTGTTTTCGGAATGTCTTCAGTCTTCATTCTGATTTGATGATATCCTGAACGAAGATCCAACTTGGTGAAGTAAATTGATCCATGCAATTCATCCAGTAATTCATCAATGACAGGAATGGGGAACTTATCTTTAATAGTGAGCTTGTTGAGCTCCCTATAATCTAGACACATGCGCCATGATCCATCCTTCTTGTGCACCAATACTACTGGAGCAGAGAAAGAACTTTGACTCGGTTGAATTATACCAGCCTCTAGCATTTCTGCAACCATACGTTCAATTTCACTCTTTTGGACATAGGGATATCTGTACGGCCTGATGTTTGGAGGAACACTTCCTGGAATCAGATGAATAGCATGATCATGATCACGCATAGGTGGGAGACCTTTGGGAGTCTCAAATACCTTGGAATGATTGTCCAGGACTTTTTGGAGATCTGGAGAAATAGATGATTCCGATGTGGAAACATCTAGCGAACATAATTGTGCAATTACACCTCTTTGCTCCTTTTTTAGAAGCTTTGTCATACCATTAGAGCTGATTATCTTTCCTGGTTTCCCTGCAATACCCCTTAATTCAACTTCCTTTCCTTCCGTAGAAAATTTGATGAAAAGTTCTTGAAAATTAAAAGCTATTGTACCCAAGGATTGTAGCCATTGGACTCCTAGTACAACATCAGCACCTCCCATTGGAATGGAAAGCATTGGGCTAGTCAATACATATTCTCCCATGGATAGCTTGATATTATGGCACTTTCCAGAGCAATTTATTGTTCCTCCATTTGCAATCATCACTTGACACTCTGGTGCTGGATATAGGAAGCAATTCAATTCTTTTGCTACCTTACAATGAATAAAATTGTGGGTGCTTCCTGAATCAATCAACACTATTACCTTTTTCTTCTTGATTTGTCCTTCTATCTTGATGGTTTGAGGAGTGGTAATTCCCGCCAATGCATTACAAGATATGGTCGGATTTATTTGTTCTTCATCTAGGCTTTGTTCCTGGATTATATCCTCTTCTTTTGACCTTTCTTGCTCCTTTTCTTCTTCCTCTTCACAATCTATGTAGAATAATTTCTTCTCAGCACACTTATGACCTTTAGTGTATTTGCTATCACAACTGTAACAAAGCCCTTTTGCTCTTTTTTCTTCCAATTGTTGTGGTGTCAACCTTATAGGTTGTGGAAGACTAGGGGCAACAACACTTCCGTCTTTATAGTTGTGAGTGGTATGCTTCCTGGTTGCCATAATTTTTCTTTCCATTTTTCTTGCTAACCTGAATGCCTTCTCTAATGAATCAGGTTCCCAAAGGCAAACATCATGTTGGATATTATCCTTTAAAGACCCTATGAACACATCAATCCTATGCTCCTCTGGAATATCTTTTACCCTTATGTTCAATTTTTGGAACTCCTCAATGTGCTCCATTATTGAACCCTTTTGTTTGAGACTTATCAATTGGCTAAAAAAAGTGTTGCTTTTTGTATCCTCATAATGTGCTATCAATTCTTCCGTAAAAATTGCCCAAGTGATAAATGGTTTACGAGAGCAAAGCCATTGATACCATAAAAACTGATTTGGTTCCAAATATAAAGTTGCCATACGTACCTTTTGTGTGTTTTGCACATTATTGAGATCGAAGAATTGCTCCATCTGTAATATCCATGTGGCAGGATCCTTGCCATCAAACTTCCTCATATCGATTTTTGGAATATGGTGAGTCTTCGATCCAACATTAGCGTCTATGGAATCATGATTAACATTTCTTTTGTTCTCATCATGAGTTTCCTTTACTACCATTTCACCCTTAGGGACCATTTCTTGTAGCAACTTATTCATATTTATCTTCAATTCGTCCATGTCTGTCTTCAAATCTATCTTCAAATCATCCATCTTAGCTTCCACGTCAATCATCTTAGCTTCTACGCCTTTCTTTAAACAGTCCATCTTAGCTTCTACACCTTTCTTTAAACCATCCATCTTAGCTTCTACATCTTTCTTTAAACCATCCATCTTAGATTCTATTCCTTTTTGTGCAAGGGACAGTTGTTGCACTTGGTCTTTTAATTTTGATATATCATGTTGCATTTCTTCCTCTTCTTCATGAGTCATGCTAGAGCTTTCAGGTTCCTTACTAGGTGTTTTCATTTTCTTTCCTCGGGGCATCAGTTATCAATAATAATGCTCTACTATTCCCTTTGAATTCCTTCAAAATAAATTTTCAAACCAAGCTTAAGCAAAAATTTAAGAAAATCTACACACCTTTTTTCACTTTGTAGGAGCTCGATATTGCCTCTGATGTATCTCTGTACTTTCCAATCATCTAGTTCTAAATTTGTGAGCTATAGTAGCCCTCTGTGTCCTCTTTCCAATGCCACAAGTCTGACCCAAATTGGTTTCTCCAAGGAAGATTTATGTGAAATCTCCCATAGTGACTTGCTTATAGACTAGTTCAGTAGAGCGAACTTGTACGATGTGCCACGAGTCACTGTTTCAACCTTTGGATTTGAAACATGCATACAAGAAACTACATTCCATCCTCTTTTTGTACCTTCTTACGAAATTTCAATACGATCCCCAAAGAGAAAGTTATGACGATTTTCCCCAGGTCACCTGTTTTGAATGTAATTCAGGAGTCTGCAAAAAGACCAACTTCCTCAGATCATATCTCCGCAAATATCGCGCAAAAAGCTTTGAAATTTGGACCCAAGATTCAGCGCGATTTCTTCTCAAACAGTTTTCTTTTCGACTTCTGAAACGTCACAAAAAAAAAGTTATAGCGAAAATGCCACGATGACCTGTTTGGAGCAGCGAAACCCTAGAATCCAAAGCTCTGATACCAAATGTTATGAAACCAGCTCAAGAAAAGATAGAAAAGATATATCAACGCCTTAGAATTCAACCTCTTCGAGGGGGCAACCTCCTTTACATTACATAAATGAACAATTCTTGGATGATTCAAATGACAAAACCTCCTTTCTATATATAGGAGTCTAAGGAGTCACAATATAATCCAGCCGACCTAACAATAATAATATAAAGCCACAAAAATAACAATAGAGGGATTCTATGGGGCACAGTAATAACAATATGGGGGCAATAGGGGCACAACAATATTAATAAGGGGTATAACTACAATAGTAATGGGGTGATCACTAGTATTATAGGGACCCAACACAACCCTTAAAGATCCAGCACTAAAATGGTTTATGAGTTTAGGAATAAACTTCATAAGAACATGGGAACAAATGAAAACTACATTCTTAGAGAAATATAATGACTATTGCATGCCCCATAACATTAAGGATGAAGTATTTAAAATGGTATAGAAAGAAGATGAAAATCTTGAAGACATTGTTAAAAGATTTTCTTATAATGTTAAAAGGGAAAAAATGAATAATCTAGATGAGGAAAATTTGAAATCTCTCTTATTAAAATCCTTTAGAGATGGGTGGATTGATTTTCTCAATCGAATGGGTAAGGAAGACATTTTTCAATTTTCACTAGGAGAAATTTGTGAGTTATGCATACACATTTCAAGAGGTAAAGAAAGAACCGGGAAAAATCCAAGAGATCCTCTTTTATCAAGGATTAATAAATATGTAGCTTGGACAGTTAGTCGAGAAGAATTAGGAAATTTGGTTGATAATTTTAAAATAGATATTTTAGGGAGTCTTAGTGAACAAATTGACACCCTTAAAATACAAAACAAGCAAAAAGTTGAAAATGGTGCATTGTCCATTTTTGACCTAAGTGCAGAAAGAAACATGCCTTGAGAGAATGTCCTCTTGATTTAAAGAGTGTAGAAACGTGTGTTATATGTGCGGAAAAGAATGATACAAAATAATGTCCCTAAATACCAAGTCTTAAGGTTGTCTATCAAGAAGAAGGAGTACCAAATCAAGTATATCCTCTTTGTTTTATTACTAAAATACCTTGGCAGAATCTACAACCAAATACAACTCAAGGATTTAACACTCAACCAATTTCACAATCATCACAAAGTAATTGGATTGCCCCAATGCCTTATCAATCTTGGCCATAACCTTGGTCACAAGGATGGAAAAATCCTTATGGAAAGTACCCTCAATATCCTCAATATCCTCAATTTCCACAATTTCAACAATCATGCCCTACTTTTCCTCCACAATATTATCCTCAGTGTTCAACAAAATCAACCTCACAATTTGAATCCACAACTTTGATTACAATTTCCTCAAAGACCAAACCAATTTCCTGCCCAAACACTCCCAAATCCAAATAATAATAAAAATTCATAACCTGTTTACAATATGGAAGGAAAAAAATTTTGAATTTTCATGATAACTCCACTAGATCTAAATAATGTTCAATGTAAGTCTGGTAGAATATTAGAAAAGAAATCCCCATAAGTTTTTACTCAAGAAAGTAAAAAAGAAAAGATCTCAGAAGAAGATAAGTCTCTTAATGAAAAAGAAAAAATGCAAAAACAAGTTACTCCAACACATTAAAATAACTCAACTCCTATTATGGAACAACCTTCAGTATGTGTTTCAAAACCAGATTTTATTGCCTCATTATGAAATGTTAGATGAATTGAAAAATCTTTGCATAAAGATTCCTTTGCTACAAGCCATTAAGGAAATACCAATTTTCACAAAGACAATTAGAGAATTGACATAAAAAGACTAAGAAGAAAAAGAAAAGAAATCAAAAGAATCCAACTACTTGGAAAAATTGCAGATATCATGATGGGTAAGACAATAATTTAGAAATATTTTGATCTAGGAATTCCCATTGTGAAAACACACATCAATGGTGTAGAGATCCCAAATACATTGATTGATCTAGGAGTAGTTATAAACATCATGAGTAAACAAACTATGAATCAATTTAAACTTTCTACTCTTCAATATACACCTACACTATCACAATTGGCAAATAGATCTATAATCAAACCTGATGGTGTATTAGAATATATATATATATATATATATATATATATATATATATATATATATATATATATATATATATATATATATATATATATATATATATATATTCTTGGGAATACCCTATCAATTTTATGATTTTAACACCCAAGAATAACTTAGGAGGACATCCATTGATTCTAGGAAGACCATGGCTAGCTATAGCCGATGCTTTTATAAGTTGTAGATCTGGTGATATGTTCATTTCTAATGGGAGGTCAACAAAGAAATTCACATTGTATCCACCTAAAAAAACAACAATAGAGGTTGAAAATGAAAAATGGATAGATGATGACATTTATATAATACCAATATTTGCTACTTCACAAATACGTTAGGAAAATTAAATTTTGAATTTAATAGAAAATAATGAATCTTCATCATATTGTGAATCTAGTCAGAGTTTTCAATAACAATACAATGTTGAATGTTTATCATCTTGTCAACTATCCTTACATTCTATGGAAAAATTTGGCAATTCTACAATTGAAATCATTCAACAAACAACTTTGAATATCAACAATAATTTGAGAGAATTTCAAAAGAAAGAATTAATAAAGATGTTGCAAGAACATTCCTCTTCCTATGCATGGGAATATACTGACATGAAGTGAATTGATCCTAATACTTGTATACATCATATCTACATTGAAGAAAATTCCAAACCAATTCAACAACCTCAAAGAAGAATGAATCTAAATCTAAGGGAAATTGTTGAGGAACTACAAAAACGGTTGAATTTCAATTTCATCTATCCAATATCACATAGTCAGTGGGTTTCACCCTTAGTAATTGTTCCTAAAAAGAATGGAAAATGTAGAGTGTGTATTGACTATTGGGAATTGAATAAAGCCACTTTAAAAGATCACTTTCAACTTCCTTTCATAGATCAGGTTTTACAAACATTGGTAGGAAAGAAATATTTTTCATTCTTAGATGGATTTAGTAGGTATAATCAAATCCAAGTATCCCTAGAAGACCAAGATAGAACTAAATTTACCTTCCCATAGGGAACTTATGCTTACCGAGTACATCCTTTTGGATTATGTAATGCACCTGCAACATTCCAAAGAGCAGTATTAGGCAGATTTTTTTATCTAATTCATGATTGTGTGGAAGTGTATATGGATGATTTTACAGTTTATGGAAATTATTTTTAAGAAGCTCTTAAAAATTTGGAAAAAAATCTCATTATATGTAAAGAGGAAAATCTCTCATTAAGCCATGAAAAATGTTTTATTATGTTTACTGAGGGAATTGTTTTAGGATACCATATTTCAGGAAATTGAAGTAGAGTGGACACAGCTAAAGTAGAAGTTATTTCTAAATTATCAATTCGAACCTATCAACGAGATGTTAGAAGTTTTCTTAGTTTCACTAGTAATTATAGAATATTCATAGAAAACTTTACAAAATTGTATCTCCACTTTTCAAACTACTCACAAAAGACTGTGAATTCAATTGGAATTATAATTGCCAAAAGGCCTTTGAAACATTAAAAGAGAACATCTCTAAAGCACCCATTATTAGAGGACCAAATTGGAAATTACCTTTTCACATTTCAACTGATGCTTCAGACATAGCTTTAGGAGTTGTACCTGGAAAAAAGGATTTAACTCCTTATGTCATTTATTACACCAGTAAAAATTTGACTCCTGTAGAGTTAAATTATACTGTAATAGAAAATGAGTTTTTAGTTGTTGTCCATTCTATCAATAAATTCAAACATTACATTACTAGCTATGAAACTTTTGTACATACAGATCATTTTGCAATAAGGTGCCCAGTGAATGAACTAGTCACTAATGGAAGAATTACAAGATGGTTGTTGTTGTGGCAAGAGTTTAACATCACTATTTTGGATCGACCTGGGAAAACAAAATACAGTTGTTGACATTTTGTCTAAAATTCAAAATGATAATAATGATGTACCTATGGAAGACAATTTCCCTGATGAATATATTTTTGCAGTATCTACTAAATCTCCATGGTTTGCAGATTTTTCTAACTATTTGGCTAAAGGGAAATTACCATCATATTTTTCTCCTCAAGAAAAAGAAAAGTAATTCAAACTAGTCCATATTACTCATGGCTAAATGAAGAATTGTATAAAATAGGACCAGATCTGATCATTCAAAGGTATGTAAGAGACGATGAAGTACCAGAAATATTGAAATCTTGTCATGATGAACCTTGTGGACGACACTTCGCTGACAAAAGAACTTCCTACAAAGTACTTATATTAGGATATTATTGGCCTTCCCTTTTCAAATATGCCAAGAAGTATGTCAAGAGATGTCATAGTTTTCAAAGAATGGGGAAGCCTATTCCCTTTGATGAAATGCCTCTATATCCTCAGGTACTTATCGAGCCTTTTGAAAAATGGGCTCTAGATTTTGTTCGTCCAATCAATCCACCATCGAGACAGAAAAAGTACATTCTTGTTTGCACGAATTATGTTACAAAATGGGCAGAAGCTAAAGAACTTCCTTTTTCTACTGAAAATGTTGTAGTTCCATTGCTTTTTGAGGATATTTTTACTCGTTTTGGTGTCCCAAGGGAAATTGGAATAGATTAAGGTACTCAATTCACATCCAAGTTGGTATAGAAGATAATGGAGGAGTACAAAGTCAAACATCAGAAGTCCACTCCATACCATCCATAAGAAAATGCATAATGGAGTCCACCAATAAAGTAATTGAAGCAATTCTCACCAAAATTGTGCATCTGCATAGAAGAGACTGGGCATAAAAGCTTTCAAAAGCTTTATGGGCATACCATACCATATGGAGAAACACTACATGGCATACTCCCTATGAACTTGTTTATGGGAAGTAAGTCTTATTTCCTATTGAGTTTCAGGTCAAATCTTTCAAGAAAATAGTTAAATTGGGTCTTGACCTTTCAGAAGCACAAAGACAAAGGATGGAGCAGTTAAATGAACTTGATGAAATAAGACAAGATGCAATCCAAAGAACTAGTCAAGTTCAACAACAAAGATCTAGATGGCATGAAAATATATATCAAAGAAAGAAAGTTCCAACTAGGAGATTGGGCATTACTTTTTGATTCAAAGTTCAAATATTTCCAAGGGAAAATTCAATATCATTGGCTTGGGCCCTATTATATTGAAATAGTTGTTGATAATGATGCAGTTAGGATCAAAACTATTGGTGAAGAAAGAACCAGTTTTCTTTTGAATGTTCATCGATTAAGAATCTATCATAAGCCATTGACAAAGGAGAAGTTTATCAAACATTTGCAACACAACACTGATTTCAAGTTGGTTAAGAAGGAATTTCCTTCTCCCCCAACTTATCTTATAAGTCTTTTTCTTTTATATATATATATATATAATAAAAATAAAAATGATAAAAAATATATAGTAAAATTTGTATAAACATGAAAACCAACATTGTTGGCATGTTCATACAGAAAATTTAGGATGAAAACCAAGTGATTTTCGCATTCTAAATTTTCTTTCCCATTTCCATTTTATTTTTTTCCCTGTTTTTCTTTTCAGAAATAAAATAGCTATAGAATAGCAAGAAATCTATAGCTTTCACAAAATTTTGCAATTGATGTTTAACAGGAACCACCAATTGGATCAATTGAAGCCGTGATCAAATTCATTCTTGAAATCACCTGAAGACAATGAAGAAAGGAGCAAAAAAAGGTCAAAAATATCAATGTAAGGGTATGCAAAGGTATGCAAACATTTAATTTAGTAATAAGGATTAAAAAACATTAAGTATATGAATTTTATGACGACTGTATCGTTGGTTAAGAACCATCATTGCCTAAGGTTGAAAGATATTTTGGTCATATCACCATAACACCTCCATTTGTCTCCAATCATTTCACAACACTCCTAACTCATATTTGAATTCATTGAAGAAATCATTGAAATCACCAACTCACATTCATTAAATACTCTAAAACAGTCACTTCACCCATTCATATCTCGTCCTCATTTTAGTTTATACCTTTGTCGAAACCCCTCATTCTAAAACCTTGATCAATTTTCTATTAAGAAGAATGTTAGAGGCAAAAATTTCTAATCATGAGGATCATTTCGAGGATTGAACCAAATGGAAGAAAGTTCATGGAAGATTACTAGCAAGTGAAAGAGATGTTGCAGAAAGCACAGTGGCTACATTTCATGGAGAAATTCTATGATTTCAACAAAGAGGTGACCAAATACTTCGCCAAAGATTTTGATGGACTAGAAGTTGAGATTGGAGATATTAAATTCATAGTGACAGAGTCCCTTATTGTTGAAACTACCAGCCTATACAGAGGAGGATAACGATGGTTTAAAAACAAAGACATAGAGAGTGAAGAATGGAGAATTTTTTTAAATAATCTAGGTATGGACATCTCCATTTTCAAGAAAGGAATCCCAAGCACTGCACTTAAAAGTAAATGGAGAGATCTATTACTAGTTATCTAAAAATTATCCCTTATGAAGGAAGGTTTGGCTGCATGTTCTTTTATCACGTTCGCCTAATGATGAATTTTCTAGAAGGACATGAGGTCAATTTCCCATACCTTTTGTTGAATAGCTTAAAAAAATGTCAGGAATTGGATAGAAAAAGATTCAATTTATAAAAACCACTATGTATCATTATGGCCTCATCAAAATTCTTATTGAATTCCACATTAAGGGTTTAGGAAATGATTGGGAAAACTTCTTTCTTAGAAACCATTTTAAGGAAGAAGAAGAAGAATAAGCCAGTAGTAGTAAAGGAAAAATAGGTATAAAAAGAGTATCTGAAAGCCCTATTCAAAAGTTACCTCAAAAATAGTCCCAGGAACAATCAGAGGATGAAATTTCTATTGCAAAAAATTTAGGAAGCATAAAAAAGAAAACTGTTAGAAGAAAGAAAGTCAGTAAAGAAAAAGAAAACACATCCAAAGAGATAGAGAAGGTCAAAACAGAAAAGAAAAGAATTCAAATAAAAAACCCTCCTCCATGAAATGTGAGAAGAAGTGCAAAGCTTAATCAAGCACTAAAGGAACCATCTCTAAAATTCATGGAATATGAGGAAATAGAGAAGCAAAGGACTCCCTCACCTACTGTCATTTCACCCATTCAAAGCCTAGGCCAAGGAACACTAGAGATAGATCCAATACAACAAGAGATATATGATTATATCAAATCTCTGGAAAAGAAAGTTGTAGAAAATACATATGGTTCAAGAGTGCATGAAAAGGTAGATCAGTCTAGTAGCCCACAAGAACCTCTAGTCATAAATATTTTAAAACAAGAAATATTTGAGTTGGAGACGCTAAACAAACACATACAAAGGGAACATGAAGCCTTGAAGATGCATAATGAAATCCAAAGAACCCAAAACAACAATATTCTCTTACATTTGGGCTTGTGGTATAAGAAAAATAAGAAATTGAAATAAAAGAATGAGGTCCTTAAAAGAAAATTGATAAATCTAAAACACAAAATTCTGATGAAGAGGCCAAGGATGGAAGTGGCAAGGAGAAAGGTGAAAAAGAAAAATTTAGATGTGCTAGATCAAGTTTCAAAGGAGATGCAACAACTGACAAGGGAACTATTTTTTTCATTTTTACATGAGGACATGAAATGACCTCCACATGGGGCAATGTGGAGCCTCATGAATGCTTCATCTTGACAGTCTTCTTTACTCATTTTCCTTCTCCTTGACCATTATTTTGACTTGATAGACATCGAATTGTAAGTTTTTAACATAGGTACGGTACTAATTATCCTATTTTTCATATTTCAAAAATTTTCCTTATTATTAAGTTAAATTTTTCATTGGCTGCTAGATTCGTGAAATTCTACAACTAACATTCACTTTTACAGCCAACTCCATTCTTGAAGGGGGTCTGAGGTTCCATTCAAGAAAATAAATATATGGGTGGAAAGAGGTTGATCCCTTCAACGATCTCCTCCTATTTATCTGCACTAAATCATTAGAATAAATCCTGAATCGTGTGGTCAAAGGAAAAATTCAACACGTAGCTGGAGCAAGTGAGCGAGAGTCTAAGATGAAAATGCCTCACGATTTTCTTTTCCAAATAGAAAATCGTGAGCGAATTGCTATCTATTAGAAGCTAAGATTAGGAATCTTAGTTTGATAGTTTGAATTATAACTCTGTTAGCTAAAAGTAGGCATGAAAGCCTCAAACAATTATTGAATGGCTTTTATAAATACCATAAGGCAAGACGAAACAAGGGATGATGGTCAATAAATATTTTGTGACTGTAATCATTTTGAAACTCTGCGTTTTTATTTAATGCAAGTTCCTTCGAAGACTTAATGCGTAGTTAACTATTCGTTGAAGCTTGAGACCACTTGTTTGTGGAGGGCCCCTACAAATAGTGAGGGTTTTTAACTTGTACATTTCCATTTTTCTTATTATTTTCTGTAGCATTTTCATGTATGTTCTTTATCTTCTTATGGTAGCTTTACAACTCTCTTTTATAGTTTTTGAATCTAATTTGAATAATCAAAATACCTGTGATTTCCTTGTGATTTATTTGGAATTTCATTAAAAAGCATTTTAACTTCATAGCATAAGATGTTTCTCCCTATAGATTTGGGTATATAGATTTCTTTCAGCTTTATGTTCAAAGGATTTTTATTTAAAAAATTTCGTCATTTAATTTCAGAAGAAGACTGGTTTGTTTGAAATTATTTTCTTGAACTTCCATTTTTGAAGCAAGTGTGAGTTAATATAGTTTTCATTCTGCAAGTGTGAGATAATATAGTTTTCATTATGCAAATGTGAGATAATATAGTTTTTATTCTGCAAGTGTGAGTTAATATAGTTTTAATTCTACAAGTGTAGGTTTATTTTTGCAATTATGAAGTCTTTATGGATTCATTTTTCAACTAAGAAATAAATCTTTAAATTCACAATCATTTTATTTTCACTAGATAGAAATGTTAATTTCATTCTGAACTAGGAATACAAAACTTAAAGACACATTTCCAATAACTCAATCAATTAATAAATCCAACTTAATAAAAACACTTCTAGCATATATTATGCACTTGCACTTCATAAGTTTACCAACTTCGGTCGATAATTTATGTAATCAATTTAAGATAATTAAGTTGAAAAACAGTCTGCACAAGCATGATGAGTAACAGCTGAAGATAGGCCCCATTTTTGCTAAATAAAATCTTTGGCAAACTTACCTCATGGAGCAGGTACATTAGACATTCCATAATTGTTTATTGTTAAGTGTGTAGGATAGGATTGTCTCATTTTGTTAAAAATAGCAAGATAGAATAGAGTAGGACAAATTAGGGATTTGAAGAGTCCTAACGAAGTCTAAAGATCATGAAGAAGTCATAAGGTCATGAGGAAGGCCAAGGGTCAAGGTTAGACTAAAATTCGCCCTCTTTTCTATAAATATGCCCATATGGCATATTGTAAAGAGGATTGTTCGCTTGGGACTTATTTTGGAAAATATTGTTTTAAGAACTTGTGATCTTGTAATAAATGCAAGGAGCAATAGTTGCTTTCCACCATTGTATTGAATGAACACTTTCATTGATGCCATGGTTTTTATTAGCTCGATGAATCAAAGTTTCCTATGAGATTTTGATGTGCAGTCTCCTCGTGTTTCTTCCTCTGCTATGAATCTTATTTGCAACACAGTGATGGTATATGATATGTTAATTTTATGCTCATGTTGATAAACTATTTTATTGGTATTGGCATTATTTTATTGTAGGTTGTGTACTCACTTGTGTTTGTTAACACTTAGCAATTTTGAACTCGTTCATAGTTGTTAAGTGTATTCTTTAGATATGCGTGATCTTATTTGAAGTTTTACTAATAATGCTTTACTTAAGATTCATGTTACGAAGTTCTAATATTGTTATTTATGGTATTCGTTCTATGGAACATTCATCAGTTCATCTCTTGTGTTTGTTGAATTTTATGTGTTCTGCCTACTCAGTAATCCACATTTCATCTGAAGAAAAAGACAACCACCTATACAGCAACCAAGCCTACATACCGGACGGGATCCCTAAACCAAATGGTGTACAGTCTAGCTGGGATTCTGCACTAGGGAGATCCCTTTCCTCTTGGTGGAGAATTCTAGCCCGTCAACATGAACTTAACACAATATCATATAACATGGTCATATTTTATCTCCATATATGTCAGTGTCGGAATTTTCTAATGTCTCATCATTGATATTTATTTCATCTGTACATATGAAAATTTAATGTAAATGAGCATAAATATACATTAAATAATTAAATTAACAAATAAAGTTCATGAAATAAAAACTAATAAATATTTTATTTCAATAATACATGACATATATATACATACCTAAGAGTGATTCAACTTATTCTCTTGAATCTCTTTCAACATCTTCAACAACATCGTCAATCACTGGTTCATCTTCTTTTTCACTTTGTCTTTCAACATTTTGAATCTCATCATCAATGTTATGAGAAAAATCTCTCTTCATTTACATTGCAAATTATTTTTAAATTAATTCATCAAATAAAAATTAAATTCCAAAACACACTATTAAATTTTAAATATCATTTATAATATTAACATTTACATACCTGGTTCAACTTTTTGTTGAGATTGATTTTCCCTTTCAATATTTAAGCATTCTTCCTTATTTCTTTTGTAATGGTTTCTCAAGTATTATCTATAAGCCTCGATGTCTCTAATTATATCATATTTACTTTTGCAATTTCTTTGATTTCCCATCATAATTCAATCTATGATGATTTTTAAAATAAACACAAAAAAGAAATCAATTTTAAAATCTCGCAAAAAACTCATTTTCAAAATCCAACAAAAAAAATCACTTTCTAAATTTAGCCTAAAAAGTTAACTTTCAAAATTCAGCCCAAAATACTCACTTTCAAAATTTAGCCCAAAAGACTTCCTTTTAAAATTCAGCCCAAAAGTCTGCTTGGGGTAGCTCAATTGGTAATGGCTGTGGAAATGAAGTCTCACCGAACTAGAACTCTTGGGTTCAAATCTTGTTCTATCCCCTTCAAATCTTGTGATATCCAGCTGATCGAGGTGAGAATTTGGACATGATGAAGATGTAGTCCTACCAAACTTACAAAATAAAAATCAGCCCAACAAGCTTACTTTAAAAATCCTGCAAAAAAAAAAAAAATTGCCCAAGAATTAGATGCAAATAAGTTTGGAATTTAGAAGTTGAACATGAGGAATGTGAGTGCAAAAATAATGTTTCGGATGAGTTTATTTATAACGTTAGGCTGAAACAGTTATATCAAAGGGTCACATAATTTTAATTTTGCGGCTGACGTAAAATATGGATAGTGTTTTTGGTTAAAGTTTTAAAATTGTTTGGCTGAAAATTTTCCCGTTTATTTTAACGTCCATTCGCAGCAAACAAAAATTCAGCCGAACCTTTTTTTTGATAGGCAAGAAAACCTACAACTTTGCAACAGCTCGACTCTTTTCACCTTTCTCCAAGTTCAGAATGGTTAAACTCCATCAAATATGGTGAATCTACTTTAGAAACCAATAGCAATATTTACAAAATTGAATCTACTTTCAGTAGATATAAATTTTATGGAATTTCATAGATATTTCTTAATTTTAACTAATTTTCTAGTAAAATGTGTGCAAAAAATTTCAAAAGGTCATTATGATTTAGAGAAATCAAAATTCTATATCTTCCAAAATATATTGTGAAAAAATATGGAAAGTTTATGGTGCATTATGTGGGTTCGTCTTCTTTAATGGGTAGTTTTTATATTTCTAGTTTTTAACTAATATGTTGAAAAACATGACACTATGTTAAACATCTTCAAAATCTGTAGTTTTTTCATATTGGTTCAAATCAAAAAAGTATAGTAATTATGATGTGCATCTATATGTTTTGTAAATACAACCATATCAAATTAGAGTATGTTTGCATTGTTGCAACACAATTATGTTTTCAAAAATGCAACGTTAACAAAGAATACGCTAGTGCCAAAAAAGATGACTTTTATGAATCCCCTGATTTTTAAAGAAAACATAGTCAAACAATTGTTAAGTTGACATATCAAATGTGAATAAAAAAATTATAAAAAATAAGTAATAGAAAGCTAATAAAATTTCTAACAAGTTTTCCTTTTACTGTAAAATGAAATTCTAAACAGAAGAAATGTTTTGGCTTGCCGAAAATTAAAAATTCTAAAAATGATCTTTTTTTCTCAAAAATGGCAAAACGTGTAACCCAACTTTACATTTTCACCCTAAAAGCTATTTTTTTGTATCTCCAGGTCATATCGATAATTGATGAGCACAAACCATCATGGAAATTGGGGGTAACAGTTTCTAGAGACTGTTCAAAATCATGGTAGTGATTAACATATCTTTTGTATCTATCATAGTTAATTATGGCACTTGGGCGTGTTATCTATAGACATTTATTTTGGTTTAATTCCTTACGAATATGGTTAGAGAGTATTTTAGTATTTTACATAGTATTGTTAAAAGGAGATTATCTTAACATTAATGAGCATGGTCGTTGAATTCCAATGGGTGATATACGTATCTAACTCTCTAATCATATCCATAAGACCTACTCTAATTATGCTAGTATGATGCCATTTTTTTTTGGCATTTCTTAATTCCTAATGTATTCGTATTTAGAACTCTATATTATCAAGGTTTTTCTTTTATGTCTGAATATTAAGAACTTTACAATTGCAACTATTTTTATGTATTAATTTTGGTGTTATCATTATTGGGTATTGTTGACAACTAGGTTTGTATCTTAGATACTTACATTAGTTTTATTGGTAACCTCTTAAATTTTTGGT
The DNA here is from genome assembly GCA_031772625.1 of Pinus tabuliformis. Taxonomy (NCBI): domain Eukaryota; kingdom Viridiplantae; phylum Streptophyta; class Pinopsida; order Pinales; family Pinaceae; genus Pinus; species Pinus tabuliformis. The sequence goes on from CM062811.1 coordinate 1,082,773,655, forward strand.
GATTATATTAATTATGACTTATTTGTCATATTTATAATTGATTTGCATTGACTTTTAATTAAAATAAATCTTATATTAGTACATTAGTTTTCTAATAAAGTATTAATTTGGTTTTGAGGTGTGTTGCTACAAATGTGTGCCTTCTCCCTTCGCAAAAACCTTTCTCCATGATATCTTCTACCTATCTTCTGCCTACATAGAGGTCTTATTTGTGCCTGTCCCTCCTCATCTGTCTTCACTTGAGCCTGATATTACAACTTTTTCTATCATAGTCAACACTCAAACCAAAACCTCCAAGCCTAATATTACAAAATTTGGCGATCGCTTGGAGGAGATCCCTAAAAGTGTTTTCAACACTTCCAAGTCTATATGCATGTCCCTTAGACATGCAGATAGGGGCCTCATTGGTAAATCCATGGGAATTTATTCTTCTCCTAGAACTCTTAGGCCTTCGGTGGATAAGAATTGGAAATAGTTGATTCAAGGTAAGTTATCTATCTCTTTCTATGCAAGGGGATTCTTTGCTTTTTGTTTGAAGAAAACGAGGACATGGATTTAACATTTCATAGTGGACCATATTTTATGGGAGAAAAATGTATCTACATTAACAAATGGACTCCCTAATTCAATCTTGAAAATGACATTCCTTCATCTATCCCAGTTTGGTTCAAGCTTCCCTATCTTCCTCTTCATTGTTGGAATTAGGAAACTCTAAGAAAAATTGGTAATGTGCTAGGGAATTATATTGACAAAGCTAAGCCTAAAGGATGAATGTTTTCCTATGCAATAATATTTGTGGAAATAGATCTAGAAAAAGGCCTTCTGGAAGTGGTGCACTTATGGATAAATGAAGCTTCATCCAAGAAGTTAGCTATGATCAAATCCCATTTAAAATTAAATCATTCCATGAATATGGAAATTTTGCAAAATGATTCCCCAAGCTTACGTAAGATGATGTTAAAATGGATAAGAGAGCTCAATCGCAGCAACCTTGTCAAAGAAGAGCAAGCAAGTCCTAACCCCAAAACCTCATTCAAACCCTTCTGCTTGCCCCTCTTCTAACTATTTTTTCCTCCTCCCAATCCTCCATTTTCTCTCCCCTAATTACCTAAAATGTTCAATTTCTTCTCAGTCATTAAGCTTGTCTTTTTTATCCTTTTGCCTTGATGGCTCCCCTTGATGATACTCCACCTACTCGATCCAATCCTTCTTTCCTTCACAATATTCAAGTCTCCCTTCCCCTATCTCTTCTCCTCGCCCTCCATTTTTGGAATAAGGATATTTTCTTTAATTGATATGTCCCATAAATCAATTGGAATACTATACTGCAAAGAAAACTATAAGTAGAAAAATCACATGAAAATTTGGAAGGAAAACAAATAAGGAATGGTGATAATAACATGCAAACAAGCTTAAAGGTCTCAAAATACAAAATATAATTGATGGATGCTACAACAAAATTATAAGAAGTGAAAAAGGAAAAGGGGGTTTAGCTCCTCCCCAAGGAGGAGTGACACTTTCTTTCTTGAAATAATGATGAAGATCATCTCCTAGAATGGTAGAGGTTTGGGAAGTTAAGACAAATGGAAATCTCTTAGAACCTTAATAAAGTTTGAAAATGTACAAATATTAATGCTTTAGAAAACAAAAATCGAGGATTCAACCTGCTTACATAGATTCAAAACCATTTGGAAAAACTACTGAACCAAAGCGGTAAGTTAGCAAGGAGCCTTTGGAGGTCTCTACATGATTTGGTCAAATTATCACTTTCAACTACTCCATTCTTAGAGCGCTTCCCATTCGCTCACTATGAGTCTCATTCATCTTTAGAAAATAAAAAAGTTGTATTTTACCAATATTTACATCCCTAAAAGTTATCCAAGAAAATCATCATGTTGCTCATCTCTCATCACTCAAAAGGGCTCACATTGGAACTCAAATTGTATTCTAGTTAGGGACTACAATACCACTCTACACAATTGGGAAAACAAAGGGGGATCCAGGACAGGGGAAGTAAAGCTCATGGATCTTGGGAGAGGAGAAAGAGGGGCTAGGGTTGTGTATGCCAATATTTTGTAGCAATCCATGAAGCTCTATATGTTTGAACTGAATGAATAAGAAATTCATATTTACATGTTTTTTATTGATGTAATATCTATATCTATGTGCTGATGTTAATGAATGTCTCTGTAAGAGTGTCTGGTTGAACTGACTAAGCTAATGTTTATATAATTTTGAAATCATACATAATTCATGTGATGGAAATATGGGTGCAAGGGTTTAATAGTGGATTGATTTTCCAAAAATTCATAATTACAGGAATGTGATTCTAGTAAGGAGGATTTAAAGCTTGTCAAATTGCGAATTCGATTTGTAGAATATTTCCACAAAATGTGTCAGATAATGGCATTTCATTTTGTTGTTTAGAAAATATCTTGATGTGGATAGTGGAGCCCTTGATGCATAACTTAATCCTTTCAAAATATGATATGAAGAAGGATAATCATGATATAATGACCTGATTGCTACATGCTTATGTTTAGAGAAACAAAATATGATCCTACAAATCAATATGTTGCAATACCAATAGGAGATAAATTAGAAGCATTGGGGAATGTTGTTTCAGATGGAATATCAAAAATGTTGGAGTTAGTAACGAGACACCTTATGGTGTGATGGAGTTATGTCGACTTTCTCAACTATTTTATCAATATCCAAGGACAGTGTCAAATTAGAATGCTTGCAACCCAAGAATTAAAATAAACAAAATTAAACACATCAACCTTGATATTATTAACACAAATTTTAGCATATAATTTTCAAAAGAAAACATTAGTAGAGAAGACATAACTACAAAACAAAGAACTAAAATAGATCTTTTGTTGATTTTGGAGTTGTAACACCATCTGTATAATGCTTACCGAAACAAGTGTTTCGAACAAATCTCCTCCCAACCTTAGACAAGATGCAGCGAATATGCTTTGCAATTGTCACCCCGGAGTTCTCAAGCAACTTATTACTGTCCGTGCCCTTTGTATAGTAGCATTCCTTTTTTCACCATTAAATAGAACAAAGTGTTCCAAAATGCTAAGGGATTGAAAAGGGATCTGCATGTGCACAATCTATGTGTCATCATGCAAAATTTTATTTATTTTTATTTATGTATATGTTTATTTATTATTATCTTTTTCTTCATTATTTGTTAATTTATTTATTTATTATTATCTTTTCTTCATTATTTGTTGTTTTGTTAATTTATTAATACATTTTCTTCATTATTTGTTGTTTTGTTAATTTATTATTATATTTCTTCTTTATTTGTTATTTTATTTATATTTTTATATTATTATTATTATTATTATTATTATTATTATTATTATTATTATTTATTTATTAATATAGAGTATTGCATACTCCCCCTCTTTACAGAAATTCGTTTTGAAGTTAATTTTATTCATTATTCCTTTACTATTTTATTTATTTGTTTATTACCCCATATTTTCTCAACACCCTCTGTTAAACTATTATACCAACAGGCATCAAACATTGTTTGTCGACAATGGGGAAATCCTTAATAATCTCAAGCCTCTTTCCAAACTTTTGAAACCAAGCATATAGGCTCCTCAGTCTAAGAATAGCCCCAAGTCTTGTCCCAGGGCTTAGGCCTCATCCCAAGTCTTGTCACAAGGCTAGCCCAAATCCCTCAGAAAATCACTAAGGTGCACAACCCCAGGCATCAAAGTCATTACACCACTTATGGACTTCAGCATCCCAATCCAATTCCCAACACTTTACCTCCTCAAGATGGTCCCATAGCTCCTCAAGATCTATCCATCAAGAGTTTCACAAGACAAGAAACATTGGCATATGTAGTGTTGATTGGGTATATCCCCAACCCATATGTTGTTACACATTCTCCCTCGTAGGTATGGGTTCCCATTAGATCATCAAATAAACCAGCCTTCTATAGGAATTTACAGGGTAAGTTCCTCAGACAGAACACCAAAAGGACACCACTCACAACCAGATCATAGATCAATACACCAGTATTTTGACGTGGTTAAAACCCTCAAAGAGGGAAATAGTCCATGGCCTGAGCCAACGCGGCCACTTCAGGCAATTTATTAATAAAAGAATGAAAATTTACATATGTTTCTCTCATGCACGGATTACCCTACAAATGACCCTCCATGCGCTTTAAATAGAATTCATGGACCAATCGGGTGTTAAGCCACGGATCAAGTGTCGGTAATACCGAGGAGAGAATGAACCGTCGGATCACTACATATCGTGACCGTCGGATTATAAGTTACAAAATGTACAACGGTAAAGAAACACACTTTACCTAACTCTATACCTAACTCTACACTAGACCAAGTTGTACTTAACTATTTCCTATGTGTCGGAATATCCTAACATCCCCCCTTAAGAACAACTTGGGATAGGATTGAAGGATTTACAAATCTGACACAATAGGAGAAGGAAGGAGGCACTAGAACCTATCCCCCCTTAGTGACAACTTCCTGAACTCCAACCATAAATCGAAGTTTAGTGAACTTCGCCTCTGTGAGAGCCTTTGTGAAGATGTCTGCAACTTGATCATCTGTTGAACAATATTGCACTTCAAGAACATGGTCGTGAATGAGCTTTTTGATGAAGTGCATGTGCAGTTCAATGTGTTTGCTACACTGATGTTGGACTGGATCTTTGCATAGCTGAATGGCACTTTGATTATCACACCAAAGTGTAGTCGGATGCTGCTGCTGAAAGCCAAACTCTGACAGGATCTGACGAAGCCACAAGGCTTCCTTACAAGCTTCTACGGCACCACGATACTCTACTTCTGCTGATGAAAGAGAAATGGCAGCTTGTTTCTTACAAGCCCATGTAATAGGTCCTGAACCAAGAGTGAACACATAACCGGCAGTAGACTTTCGATCATCAAGGTCACTAGCCCAATCGGAATCAGTGAAACCAACCAGTAGAGGAGATGCTTCAGCACTGTAATGAATCCCAAACTGAACTGTACCTCAAACATAATGAACTATTCTTTTAGCTGCTTTCCAATGACTTTCACGGGGGTTTTGCATGAACCGAGCAACAAGGCCAACAGCAAAGGAAAGGTCAGGACGAGTATGAGTTAGATACAAGAGTTTTCCTACAAGTTGACGGTATAATGTAGCATCAACTTCAGGAGAAGTACAAGTGACTGAAAGTTTGACTCCAGACTGAAAGGGAGAAGCGGCTGGCTTACAGTCTTCCATGTGAAAATGACGTAGAATATCACAAGCATACTTGGACTGGGAAAGGGAAATACCCTCCTTGGATTGCAAGACTTGAAGACCGAGAAAATAGTGTAAGTGTCCTAAGTCTGTCATTTCAAATTTCCTTTTAAGGCTAGACTTCACATGGTTTATAAGGTTGGGATCACTACCAGTAAGGATAAGATCATCAACATAAAGAAAAAGGATGATAAGAGAGTTGCCCACTTTCTTGGTGTAGACAGTATTGTCAGAATGACACCTAGAAAAGCCAGATTCTAAAAGAAAGCTATCCATTTTGGCATACCAAGCCCGAGGAGCTTGCTTGAGACCATAAAGGGATTTCTTAAGTCGACATACAAGGCTGGAGTCTGTTTGTATGAAGCCAATGGGTTGTTCCATATAGATTTCTTCATGCAAGTCCCCATGCAAGAAGGCAGATTTAACATCCATCTGATGGACTTCCCATTTGAAAGAGGCAGCAAGGGAAAGAACAAGGCAGATAGAGTTCATTTTGGCAACAGGGGAGAAGGTTTCGGTGTAGTCAATGCCTTCAACCTGTGAAAAACCTTTAGCAACAAGACGAGCTTTATGTTTATCAAGTTTCCCATCTGGTCCATACTTGGTTCTATAAACCCATTTGCATCTGACAAGTTTTCGTCCCTTTGGTAGAGGAACAAGATTCCATGTATCATTTGCCAATAATGAATGATATTCTTCATTCATAGCTGCTTCCCAATCTGGATGGCCTGAAGCCTCTGCAAAGGTGTCAGGATCATAATTTACTGGAGCTTGAGCCAGTAAAGAAGAGGCTCTCTCGAACTGAGAACGTGTACGTCGCTGATCTGTAGGATCACCGGCAAGATCACCTGCTGCATCTTGAGTAGCACGAACCCATTTTGGAAGCTCAGGAGCTGAAGGAGGATCCTGAGATGGTGGGGGAGGATTGTCATCCTCACTTTCATCATCTGAAGAAGAAATGTTTTCAAAAGTAGAAGAGATAGGGAGAGGTGGCACAACCGCCGGACTAGGCTCGCAGGCCGATATATTTTCATCAAATTTTACATCTCTTCTAATGATAACAATTTTGAACTTAAATGGAATAAGTCTATAGCCTTTGACATCTTCAGAATATCCAACAAAAGTACATTTTTCACTCTTAGGTTCTAAAGCTTTATGTTTTTCATCTGGAATATGGGCCCACGCTTCACTTCCAAAAACACGAAAGTGACTTACATCTGGTTTGATTGAGCTCCATGCTTCTTCTGGAGTGATATTCTTTAAAGCCTTAGTAGGAGTGTGATTTATTATGTAATTTTCACAGTTAATTGCTTCTGCCCAAAAACTAAGACCAAATCCTTTAGATTGTAGCATACAATTAGCCATTTCCTTTAAGGTGTGATTCTTCCTTTCAGCTACACCATTTTGTTGTGGAGTATATGGAACAGTATGTTGCATTTGAATTCCATTCAAAGTGCAATAGTTGATGAATGTGTTTTTAACATATTCTCCGCCATTATCAGATCTTAACTTAAGAATTTGATGTCCAGATTGTTTTTCAACAAAGGCCTTGAAGGCCAAAAAGTGTTAAATACTTCACTCTTGAGTTTTAAGAAGTATACCCAAGTGCGTCTGGAGAAATCATCAATGAAATTCAAGAAATACTTGCAGCCAGAGAATGACACAACTGGAAGTGGACCACATAAATCACTATGCACAAGCTGTAAAGGGGCTGAGGCGTGCCAAGAGGCACGTTTTTCAAAACTGTCCCGATGATGTTTTCCGAGTACACATCCGGAACAAACACCATCTCTGCAAGATACCATAGGAAGACCTGTCAACATATTTTCTTTACATAGATGCTGAAGGGAGCGATAGTTTAAGTGACCAAATCACTCATGCCAAAGTTTTCTCACTTCATCGTTATGAGCAACAAATACTGAGGGAAGATTTGATGACCGAAAGTTGTGAAACTTATACAACCTTGTGGAATCATCAGCAATGCCAGTAGCCAAAATCTGTTTAGGATCTCTTAAGTCCTTGATTACAACATCATGAGGTGAAAATTCAACGATTTTACCTTCACCTGAATGAGTTATCTGATATACAGATAGAAGTTTGCGGGATAAGGTTGGAACACATAATACATCATTAAACTGACCATTGTCTAGATGAACAGTTCCAGTCCCTACAACATTAAGAGATCTATCATCACCAACATATATATTTTTGGTGTTACAATCATTTAAAGAAGAAAACATGGCTTTGTTTTTGGCCATGTGATAAGAAGCTCCAGAATCAATGAGCCACTCATGAGAATGAGAAGAAGAAGATACATTTAATGCATAGCCAGACTGAGATGCTTGGCAACCACATGCAGAAAGTGCCATTCCTGAAGATGAAGTTGAAGTTGAAGATTGCCCCAAATGGATGTTATGCTTCTTCATTGCTGCTTCCAAGGCTTCCATCTTCGTAAAGCATTTTGATTCTAAGTGGCCATCTCGATTACAAAAATTGCAATGTCTATCAGTCTTCTTCCCTTTGTTTTTATTTGTCTTATCATTTTGTTGAAATGATTTTTCATTTTGGGGCTGAAATTGCTTAGGACCCTTGTTTGGTTTAGGACCATTCTTTTTAGGATATGACTTCTTGGGATTCTTTGAATTTGGTTGCTGTTGGGCGGCTAACGCTTTCTTGGAAGAGTTTCCAAGATTAAGAAGACCAAGGTGTAAGAGTTTTTCTTGTTCTCTTATTAAAGAATCACAAAAAGAGTCAAAGGAAGGGGATTTGTAGTTTGTTCCTTGAGAAATGAAGGCTTCTCTTGTAGAATGGAAGGTGGAAACAAACATAGAGTAGGCTGGTCCCAACTTTGTAAGAATGGAATAGATAAGATTACTATCTTCTTTCTTAACTTTAACACCTTCCAAAAGATATCTAAGGGTCTTAAACTTGGACAAGAAATCTTCAATGCAAGAAAAATTATTAGGGTCCAATGTAAGCAACTCATTTTCAAGTTGATGGGCTCTAATTTCATTTTTAATGCCAAAAATTTTATTGATTTGTTTCATTGCTTCATCAGGAGAATCAATTTCTGCAATATGGAATCTAAGATCTTGAGAAATAGACATCCCTATCAGTCCACGTGCTTGATCTTGCCTATTTTCCCATTTAGCAGCCTTATCTTCATCCTTCGGTTTCTTTTCTTGGCCTGAGGCTATTCTGAAGAGACCTTTACTTCTAAGTAAATCCTCAATGTAAGCCAACCATTGGAAGTAGTTGGTGCTGTCAAGGGTAACTTGGTATTGACTTTCCATTTCAATGGAAACTGAAGCTAAAGATGCTAAAAATAAGTGTTCCAATGGATAGATCTCGAAAAATTAGGCTGGTTTAAAAAAAACATCTCTGAAAACGGCTTCCGGATGAAGAAGTTATGGCTTTTTGAAAAAAAGTTGTTGAAGTTGCCGACGAAGTGCGGGAATGTGCGGAAATGAAAAAGTCCGCCCCCACAAAATGGAGACTTGAACCCAAGACCTCTACTCTCTTAAAATAGCTTTGAACCAATTGATCTATACAAAAAATTTGAGAGAGAGAGAGGGGGGGGGGGGGTTTGGGTTGCGTGCTTGCCTTGAGAAAGCTCTTTTTCCCTACAAAACACAAAACACAAAACCCAACACAGACATGCAAAGAAAACGAACCTTATGGCTCGAAGTTAGCTTTAGCCGAAAAACTAAATATTTTCAAAAATGAACCTTGCGGCTCAAAGTTAGCTTTGGCCGGAAACTAAATATTTTTCTCAATGTTTCTGATTTTCCGAGATTACTCTAAGGCACAGGGAAAAGAGCATACGCATGAGAAAAATCCTTCCTTTCTGTTTCTGATTTGCCCAGATCGCACAGAGTCGTAGGGCAAAGAGCATAAGCAGAAATGAAAGGTATTGATCCGGTAATAAAAAGGCTAAATAAACCGAAACCAAAATAAATAGAGAGAAAATAACAGTAAACTGCAAATAAACACTGTATACCTCTAGATCTTAAAAATGACGCAGCTAGGGCTACCGGAAACCTTTTCGCGTGAAACGAAAGGGGTTCCTCACTGGAACAGATGCTCCGAACACAACAGAGCAGTCCTCTCGGTCCGAAAGCAGTCAGAAACAGTAGATCTAGGAAACGGTAGTCAGATGCAGTTCTACCGGCTTCAGATTTGGATCACCAACGGACGCAGCCCTCAAATAGCTCTGATACCATGTAGGAATTTACAGGGTAAGTTCCTCAGACAGAACACCAAAAGGACACCGCTCACAACCAGATCACAGATCAATACACCAGTATTTTGACGTGGTTAAAACCCTCAAAGAGGGAAACAGTCCACGGCCTAAGCCAACGCGGCCACTTCAGGAAATTTATTAATAAAAGAATGAAAATTTACATATGTTTCTCTCATGCATAGATTACCCTACAAATGACCCTCCATGTGCTTTAAATAGAATTCATGGACCAATCGGGTGTCAAGCCACGGATCAAGTGTCGGTAATACCGAGGAGAGAATGAACCGTCGGATCACTACATATCGTGACCGTCGGATTGTAAGTTACAAAATGTACAACGGTAAAGAAACACACTTTACCTAACTCTACACTAGACCAAGTTGTACTTAACTATTTCCTATGTGTCGGAATATCCTAACACCTTCTTGGTTCATTTGGTAATTCCTGTCAATCACCACATATCAACATACAACCCATGCATTAGTTATAACCATAACATCATAGAAAATAGTCCACATGACAACTCTTGCATAACGACATGAGAACATAACTTCATTTTCATCATAACATTCTGAATAGTAAAAATTGCACATTTATTTCTGTCATAAAATATGCATGAAATAACCACATGCTTCACAACATCATAAGTTCTAACATCAACATATTTGTATCAAATAAATATTATGATTGCACCTAACATTTTAAACCACATATCAACATAACCTCACGCCATAACATCACATATATGAGAATCATCACAATTATAGAGCAATACTACACTACAAACACTCTTATCATGATTCATCATAAAAGTCAATTTCATTTTCTTGCATAAATAATGAGGCCAATGATGAAATAAGATTATTTAACATCATCTAGGTTCTTGATGGTTACTTTATTTAACTATCAATAATCAATGCAAAGTCAAAGTGTCCCAAAGTCAGAGTAATCAATGTAACCTTTTTAAATAATTTCTTTCATTTGTAGACTTAATTCAACTAGCTTAGGTGTATTCATCTGGTACGGTGCCTTGGACACTGGTGCATCACTATGCACTAAATCAATGGAGAAATCAACTTCTCTATGAGGATATAGTCTCGGAATATCAGTTGAAAACATATCTCTAAATTTCTGCAACACAGGATACTTCTCCGGCATTTCGATTTCTTCTTCTCTAGCATTGTCATTAGATTTTCCATTGCCCAAAATTTGTACATAAAATAATTTGTAGCCTTTTTAGAAACTATGCTTAGCTTGCATGGTGGTAATTAGTCTCATTGGCATTGGCTTTTGCTTACCTTGTATGATTTGTATTTCTCCAACATCATCTAGTCACTCAACTTCCTTTTCATAGCAGACAACTTTAGCCATGTTCATGTACAACCATTCCATGCCCAAGAACATGTGTACTCACCTAATGGAAGGAAATTCAAATGTGTTATTTTTGGCATATCACTAAGCTCAACTACACGTGATTTCATTGAATAACTAACTCTTCTATGTGTTCTTGTTGCCAATTGAACTAACCTATTAGAAATACTAAGAGGTGGGGTGAATCAATATTTCATTTAATTTAATCTTCAAATTTTCATTTTAAAATTTATATGTGACTTTAATTAAGATAGCATGCATATGTACGTGCTTTCAATGACTGCAAATAGTGTATGTTCATATTTCTTCAGTCTTCACAATTTCATTAGTTATTAATTCAATTGGCAGAGAAACAATGTATCATAAGAATCATGAAATATATCCAAAGAGAAACACATGAGGACACTAGAGATTTTAGGTGGAAACCCAATTTGGGAGAAAACCATTATTGTTGTCATCTCTGTCGTCTTACTTATTATGAAGAAAATATTTCATTACATCATGTACTGGCACAACCTCCTACTAGTAAGAAGTCTCCTACCTGTAAGAGGCTACAACCTCTAGAAATTCTCCAGCTCCAACTGGAAGGAAGTTACTACTCCCTGATCAACTTTATCGACTCCTACTGGAAGGAAGCTCCTACTCCCTCATCAAGTTAACTAGTTACCATAGGAAGGAAGCTCTTACTCCCTTACCGAACTTTCCAATCCTTAGCACCTATGTGGACCACGTTCCAAAATATTTCACACTGGATTGACCTAACTCATACAGATATCAAAATGTGTAGGTTACATTTCATCAAATTTTCAAATTGGACCCACACCAACCATTAAGCTCAATCACTGAATACCATATCATCTTTGAAACACAACACTAATCAACCAAATATGCTTAAACAATATAATTGAATACCAAGATACCTATCACACCTCTACAACCAAATCAACACTAATAATATCAAATTCTTTGTTTAATAACCAAATTAAACATTGTCCAATATCAAGTCAAACCCTTTTCTCATCAAATTCCAAACCATATACTCAAATCAACCATTAGCCTACTCATCAAGTAGAAAAACAACACTTAACAATGTCAAAACTCTCTCTACAACAAATCAACTCTCAGCACAATGATCTCAATGAGCATAAAAGACTATGTTCTCAACCTTTGAAGTCAAACAAAATATATACACAATTGTATTAAAAATGATCCATTGTATATACATGTCATTTATGCATATGAGTTGTGTACATATCTCGGATCATTGAATAACAAACCCAAGCCATTCTATATGTTCAAAGCAAATATACCATCATCATATACTTTACTAAAGAAAAAAACAACTCTCAATAACCCAGATCAAGAAATAATAAACACTTCTTAATTTATAATGTATACGCGACTGTTATGAAGTAGATCAGCATATGCATGTGTTATTCTCGAACATAAACTTTGTACAGATCTAATCATTCAACACATCAAACCTCTTTAAGTAAACTCTCTGCATAGATAATTCTTAATATATAAATGAAAAACAACAACATAATTTTTTGTCCTATTTTTCCTGCATAAAAACCCTATCAAAAACACAAATATATACACATACATTTAGATCATAGATATACTATAACCATTGATCCTACATTTGTTGCAAACATAAGCATTTTCCCATATTTACACCTGCAACAACAATATCCATTAGTTCTATAAAACATCTTCAAATCTCTCAAAGTTGAACCTCCTCCTTCTACATTGGTGCCCACCTGCCTCAGATCAAATGAGAAATGAATAATTTATCGAATGCACTCTTAGCTCTTTTATATCCTTCTACTTTTATAGTCTTTGTCCCTTTCTAGCACCTCAAGCAAATCCATCGTATTTTTTGTCGGTAATTATTGACGGGATCAAATATATCTTGCCATACCTAAACTATGGGAGATTACCATGGGAAATGTTCATATTTTTTTTACTTTCCATGCGAAGGGTCGTGTATGTGACTCTTATTCATAAAACCTATGTATATGTGACTCTTGTTCTTGATACTTGCTTATATGCAACTTTCTCTCACAGAAGTAGTGTATGGTTCACAAAATTCACATCTTTCAATCTACCTCAAATGAAACCTATCACTAAGCTTCCAATACACTTCCTCATCCTCTGCATCACTTGTACAAACATTCATATTACCCTCAACACTTCAACAAACCATTGTAGCTCCTTTGTAACCATCAATAATCTAGAAATAATTTTACATTCATTAAGAACATTCTCCATCCATGATCTATCTAGGCACATCAGTTCTGCACTCAATCATAAGGTGACATAATGTGACTAGCGTGTGTAACAATACCATTAGTTTGAAATCAGGGAAAACACATTAGCCATATTGCCAAAAATCTCCCGCCTTGGACTTGATTTCAACCTCCTGCAAAACATCAAGTCCTTCTCTCTCCCTTTGACATCAATGGAAAAGGGTAGAACTAAGTTGAGAGAAGTACTCCCCCTGTCATGCTCAATACTCTAAGTCAGTTGTACTAATGTGAAACAAAAAGCTCTCCTACAAGATATGACTCTAATCAACACATAACCTCTCATACTGACCATGCTCCCCCTAAGCATATATTGGACCTTCTAGTGATATGTTAAATAGGTACAAAACTTTTATGAAGAAAATACATGGTTGTTCATAAGCACATCCTTCCCATAAGCATGATTATCAGAACCAATGAATCTATGATCTTAATCTTTCATTAATCACCCAAAGAAATGGGGTTACATACATTACATGACTTTTATCCCAAATAGCCCATACATGACTAAATTTTAAAATGTTTACAACATGGATCTCTTCATGATACATACACCAAAAGATGATGAAACATAGTTATACATGTGCTATCATTTTTGTATTATCAACATTCAAGACATCCATCAACAATATCATATCACATTAACTACATTCCAAAAGACTCGTTAGCAACATATGTGAAGTCAAATAAGACCTCCAACATCACAATTCATTAAAGAATAGGGATAATCAATAGCATATTGGATATCAACTGACAATAACCATGACATTGTGACAACAACATATGTATATCTTCCAATAGAAAGAAATGCATTGAAGAAAAAATGTACGAAGACTTATCATAACGATAATAATCATGAACTCATTAGAAACCAGAATGCCAAGAATGAAACATTGGAAGCATAGATGATGCTCCCCCTAAACCTGTGTTAACTCAGTCCTAATCACATCAGCTTTTGCAACATTACTAGCATATATATCATTCTCATCAATGAAGATGTAGGAAAACAAAATAACAAAGAAATAGATCAACAATAGCAAGAATATGTGATTTTGTAATGAGGTATAAACTCATCATGGATCAAAATAATCCCAACAATTAGACAAGCATCATCAACAATATGTAATAAACCAATTTTAGAACCATAATGCCAAAAACTAAATGTTGGAATCATATGAGAAGCTCCCCTGAATTTTTGTCATTCCTTCATCACCACAAAAAATAATACGCAAATGTCTAAGTCAAGAACCACATACTATACATGATTTCCCTTCACAATAAACATGTATACAATGTAAAACACTAACTTTTGCTCAGAAGAAAATATCCATAGCTCCCCCTAAATACATCATATCTTTAGTTAACACACTACTTTTAGTATATGTAGCATTAGTAGCAAAAATAATCATGGTTGACCTAATGAAATATCACACATGCATAGCTCCCCCTGAGATCATCCACCACTGATCCCATGGACCTGATTGTCGTCAAGCTATCATCTGCTCCACATTAACTTCTACAGTCCTTTTAGAAATAAGCATTGGATATAACAGACTATAGTGGGTACTATCTCTCTTTACTTTTAATATGAAGAAGAGGAGCTAGACCTCTAATTTCTTTCTAGATTATTCTTTAGTACATATAATTTTCCTGTAATAGCATTTGTGAAAATTTTGTGTAATAAAAGTTAACAAAAGAAAAATAATAACCACAGTTGATGGGACACTTATTCCAACCTGCATTTTAGGCAAGACATCCTAGTGTGGGTGCTAATTTGGTTATTAATGGCTAAGGATATTGGCAAAGGCAATGGCTAAGGCTTTGGAAAGGAAAAATGGCATTTTTGGCACATTTATTTATGAAAATAATGAAAATTAGGAGAAAAGGGAGGTGAAAGGTCACAGGTTTCATGTGAGGAGGAAAGCGAAGGAAAATAATGGAAAATGAAGCAAATAGAGCCATCATTCATAAAAAGGCTTTTGAGGATCAGTACATAGACTTTTGTCAGTTCCATTTTGGAGCTCTCTCATTATTCTCTCTCTCTCTCACACTCTTGGATACTTAGAGTTTTCTTGGAGCACTATTGGAGAGTGTGGCATACTTGGATATTTTGGGAAAGAAGGCAAAGGAAGAGAAGGAAAGCACAAGAAGTCATCAGGATCAGCACCTACAGCAGGTTTCCCTTGTAGATACCGAGTTGCATGTATTTTTTCCTCACTAGTTTTGGCATGCATGGAATATGCATATGGTTTATTGGTCATTATCTATCATTGGCATGGACGGTGGTTGGGATTGAAAGTGGATTTTCTTAGCCTTTCCATTTCCTAGATAGCCATGCAGATTGTGGGTTTATTTCCTTGTTTTGTTTTCATTGGTTATCATGTTTCCTTAGCTTGGGTTGGTTTACTAGTCCTATAATCCCTAGTTTGACAAATGCTCTGGAAGCCCTATAATAGCTTGGGTTGAGTTACTAGTCCAGGAAGCCTTAGTTGGACAAAATCTCTGGAAGACCTTGGTGGGTTGATTTACTAGTCCTGGAAGCCCTGGTTGGACAAATTCTCTGGAATCCCGGAATAAGTTGTGGGTTGAGTTACTAGTCCTGGAAGCCTTGGTTGGAGAAACACTCTGGAGCCCTAGAAGGCTTCGATAGAGATCAATCTGATGATGGTTTTGTGATGTTCGACTGTGAGGTGGAATCATTATTTGATGGGTTGAGGTGGATGGTCTCTGGAAGCCCTGGATTGTTTTGGATTGATTTGTTCTATGAGATCCCACATTCATGCTTGGAATATTGTACAAGGGTGAATGGTTGAAGGGAGATTTGGCTCAACCATTCTATGGTCGGGTGGAACGTGGAAGTCCCATCTCGAGTCTAGATTTTGGATCATCAATATGAGGTTATTTCTCCTTATATTTCTACGATTATTACATTGGTTTATGTGTGGATTATATGGTTGTGATTTCCTTAGTATTTTTGTTGCTATCATGTTGGCTATGTATATGTTTTATGACAGTAGCGATGTATGGCTTGTTGGGCCATGAATACGACCACTTTTTAACACTTATTTCATCCATTTTTACTCTTCTTTATCATGTCATTTATTATAATTTATTATATAAATCCATTTTATAATGATTTATGCTCTTATGGAAAAATATTATTTATTCTCCTTTATTTCTAATAAATTGATGATTATGCATGATTTTATCAATGATGGTTTATTAATAAATTGATTGTAACATTACTCACCATTTTTAACCTCCAAGATAATTTCCAGATTGAATATTTCATCATCAAATATTCCAACTCAGAAATTCGCTGGAATAAGAAGTGACAGTTTTGCGATTGAGATTCTGGGCAAATGAAGAAGAATATGGAAAATCCGGAACATGGGTTTTGTCCAGAACGGACCAAATTAACTTTATTGAAAGAATGTTTTGCCCAAATTTGGCTTGTATTGAGAGAAACGTAGGGTTTTTTGAGCACGATTCTCTCAAATTTGTTGTGTGGCCGTTTTCCAAATCTCAGCTGCAAAGCCAAATTCGCCTTGCTCTTGTTGAAAGATGGATGGAAATATATTTTCTTGTTGATCAATTGGTTAGAAACAATCCAATTTTGTAATAATGATCATATTGTAATCATCATAGTTGTAACTGCTCTCTGCTCTCTGTGTATTTAAATCAGAACAGAGATCAGAGAATGGGGAATGATGGATTCGAGATTTAGAATTGAGGATTTAGAATTATGGATTCATGATCCATGATGGATGATTAGATAGAGATAACAGGATAGGATAGGAGGAAAGAGCATGGGTCTCTATTATTTCAAATTGTAATTCTGATTTACAGACTTGTGGTGCTAAGAGGACGTGATCATATTGTAATGCCAACCAAGTTTAATGATTAATATATGATTTGGGAGTTGTTGTTCATTCTTCTCATCTGAAGTAGCCCAGCAGCATCCGCTGGCGGCTAAGGGCCCAGCCTCTGGTGGATCACGCTGCTGCTGTGTATCATATCTTTACAATTTCTGTCGTGTGATGGTTTGGTTTCATTTATATTTATCGTAATCATATTACTTTACTGCTTGGTATTTCAAGACTAAATGAATTGATCTGTTTTATATATTGTACTTAGATTGCATTGCTATTCATTTCCTTCTTAACAGAGATCACTGCTTTTCACAAGCAGATTGTTGTGCTGTTCATTTCATCTATAGAGCTGCGCTAATCACTCCAGTAATTTAACAGTTTTCTATTCATTATAGCTATATAAGTTTGGTTGTTTATTTCTAATACTTAGCATTGTTGTTCATTCACTTTCTGCAATTCTTTAAGCTTGCCTTTCAGCATTCTTATAGTTAGCACAATTGTCTCATTTCGATTAAGTCGCAGTAGCACGATTGATTTAATTCTTTGCAATTTCCAATTGGTTATTTAGTGTTGTGTGTGAGATCAACAACTATAAAGGACATTGGCTATCGCTGCCTAAGTTCTCAGATTATGGATCTTATTTATGCTTGATTTAATTTATATCAGTTAAACAAGGATTGAGTTATTGCTACTGTATCCTTGACTGATAATTGCTTTTACTTTGTCGAATAAATGGTTTAGTTTCCGAGCATTGAGTTTCCTTTAATTGCAAGTGAGTTTTATTTAAAGCATTCATTTACTTTTGGATTTAAAGCACTATACTGCAAAACATTACTCTTGAATAAATAGCCACCTCAGACTAAGTACACTCTTGAAATAAGAAGTTGTCCCTGGGTTGACAATTAATGTGAAGATAATTAGGAGTTAAAAAGACACCTTTTATCGCCCAACATGGCTCTCATCATGTTTTTACTTGTAAATGAATAAACAATGTATCTATAACTTAATGTACGAAATGGAAGTTAATGTGTTGAGGCATTAATGCTTCTTAGCTCAGCTAAGTATGAGACCCCTATCCTTAGATCTATTATTTACACCTGTAGATTACATATTCCTGATATGTCTGACAAAATGACTGTCATGGCTAGTAGGGCTCTAGTTAAGGTTTATTCAAGTAATTGCATTTGTATTGACATTTCTTTGTTACTTTATTATTTTGAGAGTTTCATTCAATTATGGGTAGTGACCTGGGCTCTGGGCCTAAAAAAGTGGCTCAAATACTGAGGAGGCGGGCATAGCACTAAGCAAAATAGTCCCTGGACATTGGCAAGCCTTGTCATGAGAGCATCCAGAGTCTGCTGGATGTTGGAAAGCTTATAGCATGGGAGCGTATGGGGGTCAAGTGGTCCAAAATCTTAGTGGGACCTAGGGGTTGGTTGGAAGGAAGGTTGGGATAGTTCCTGAGGGTCCTAATGTTAATGTTGAAGGTTTGTATGGTGTGTTTCTATCGGTCCCACTTCATTAATGTGACTTAGGAGTTCGAATCATATAATAGTGGCCTCTCATCACATGTTTACCCCGGTTGGATGATTACTTGGGTAGATGTGGGACGATGGTGTTATAGAGTTGTATCAGAGCATGGTTCACCCCTCAGACTAGATGGGATGGGTGTGTCATGCATGCATTCATATATGTTGCATGTCTGTCTCTTATGCTTGTATTCCATGTGCTTGTTGCATTGCATGGTGTTGATCATGGTTGTCGTGATGTTGCCATGTGGAAGTTGACGATGTTGTTGTGGGATGCCTCGTCATGAGTGTATGACTAGTCTACATGTCGTTATATGTCTCTTACATGTATCATTCTTTTATGCTTGGTTGCATTCTTGTATGCTTGGTTACATGTATCATTCTTGTAGGCTTGGTTACAAGTATTGTTCGATTATGCTTGATTATATGTGTTTATGTGTGTGTGTGGTGGATTATGCATTGCTTATGTATGTCAATGTTTGCATGTGGTCAAGTGTACAATGATTTAATGGTGGTTGTCATGCATGAGGTCATAATATGTGTGGTTGATATGCTCATGCATTGGTGACTAGACTCTAGCTAGAATGATGATTGCATGATTGTATTCTTATGTATTATGTTTCTATATGTTGTCATCATTATGTTATACATGTATCATGCTGATTTTTTAATCTTGCAGATGAGGTATCCTCCCCGAACTATACTAAGGTATGTTGGTTTATTCTAATTTGGTCTAGCTGACATGATATACCTTGCAGGAAGAAATATCAAATGGCTAGCAAGATGGTAGACTACAAATACTCTACCTATGAATCAAATGAGTAGTATGGTTTTGGGAATTATTATGATTTGGTAGATACACTAAGAAGTTTAAAGGAAGAAATATGGAGTTGCAAGCTAGATAATGACATAATCATATATGCACAAGAGAAGCTAGTAGAGGTAAATGCAGTGATATTTCAGAGTTTGTCATATTTGCAGCGACAGGCACCTCTTCAGGTCACCCATGAGTAGGAGGACACAACTAATGGGTCATATCTAAGTAGATCACATTGTGGTCATAGGTGAGATAGAGATGACACGGTCAGACATGGAAATTTTTTGGACACTCTGGATAGGAGAGGGGATAGATACAGATACTAGTCTAGTTCTGGTTCAGATAGGCACTGTGATCAATACTGTTATCATCCTTATGGGAGGAGTGTTAGGGGATACTTGCCAGATGATTTAAGAAATAAAATCCACCTAAATTTGATGGATAGGTGAAGAAATCCCAGGATGAAGAGGCATGGTTTCTTGGTATGAGGAATTTCTCCAGGTTGCATGACTATTCAAAAAACATGAAATCCAGAGTAGCTACATTCAGTCTCAAAGGTAAAGCAGACATTTGGTGGGAATATTTGAAGAATTTCAGAGGTATACATGAGGAGGACTTGACCTAGAATGAATTCAAATGACTATTCAAGAAGAAATACCTATCAGAGAGATACTTTGATGACAGGGAAAAAGAATTATATGAGCTAAAGATGGGATCTATGACAGATGATGAGTACACTAGCAAGTTCTTTGAGCTACTGAGGTATGTGCCTTACCTCAAGGAAGAGAAGTCCAAGATTCATATATTCACTATTGGGTTACCAATGGAACTCAAAGACATAATTGAGTTCGATGAGCCTAGATCATTGGAGGAGGCCATTTGAAAGCTAAAGCATTGCTATGAACAATAGAAGCACAGATCCAAGACTAAACTAGTCTAGAAAGGTAATGCAAAGAAAAAAGGAAAATGGGACAAGAAGTGAGTAAGACCTCAGGGCATAGGTAATAAAGAGAATGCAACACCATCAAAGAAGTTCGATGCATCTGAGAGAGGACAGGGATTTTGATTAGAAGAACAGAGTAAGGATGCAGGTTGGAAGCCTATAGAGTGTTTGACTTGTGGGAAAGATCATCGCAGGAGAGATTGTCCATAGAATCAAGAAGGTAGGACTCAGATATATAGTGCACAAGAGGCATAGACTTTTGGAGATGTTGGTAACAACATTCCTCACATTTATGCAGCATTGGATAAAAAATAGGCAGGCCATCAAAAATCTATCATTGAGATGGATGGTAAGCTTTGTGATCAAGTTATTTCTACTTTGATTGACCCTGGATCTAATTATAGCTATGTTAGTCCTAACTTGGTGGATAAGTGTGGTTTTATTAAGGAATTGCAATGCATAATCTTAGTTAGTGCAGTTGACTATAGCTACAAAGAAGAGGGTTCACCATTGGGTAAGATCTAGTGCATTTGACTTAAATTGTATGCCTACCACAACACATTTGAATGTATTGCCATTGGGATCACACATTATGTTGATGGGCATGGATTGGTTCTACCTTCATAGAACCAAGGTGGATTATTATGAAAAGGCCATTGAGTGTGTGGATGAAAATGGGGAAGCAAGAGTCTTATAGGGTAAGAAGAAAGCCACAACAGTTAGGATGGTAAAAACTATGTAGGAAAATCACAGTCGCAGGAAAGGGTGTATGGTATTCGCAATGCACATTTTTAGTGACAAAGGTAAGGAAGTTGAGGATATAGCTGTTTTGAGTAGGTACCTAGTTCTACAACAGTTTCAGGATGTACTTCTTGAGGACATTTCAAAGTTTTCACCTCACAAGGAGGTAGACATTTCGATTGAGTTGGTGTCAAGGGCATCTCTAACATCAAAAGCACCTTATAGGATGAGCACACCTAAGTTGGTAGAGTTGAAGCTATAGTTGAAGGAAATATTGGACAAGGGATCCATTAGGCCAAGTGTATCACCGTGGGGTCCCGCATCGGTCATGTTTGTGAAGAAGAAAGATGATACTCTCACATTATGCATTCAATATAGGAATTTGAACAAAGTGACCATCAAGAATAGGTATCTGTTGCCAAGGATTGATGGCTTGTTCGATTAGTTGAAGGGAGAAACAATGTTCTCCAAGATTGATTAGGGATCTGGATATCACCAAGTACGCATCAAAGAGGAGGACATTTACAAAACAACTTTCTCAACTAGGTATGGGCCTTATGGGTTTGTTGTAGTTCCATTCGGTTTTACCAATTCCCCAGTTACATTTATGTGCTTGATGAATAGTGTGTTGCATCTGTATTTGGATAAGTTTGTTATCATTTTCATTGATGACATATTGTTTATTATAAAAGTGACGAAGATAAGGTTGAGCATTTAGCAGCAGTGTTGAGGTTATTGAGAGAGAATCATTTGTACACTAAGCTTAGCAAGTGCAGTTTCTTTCAGACTGAGGTAAATTATTTGGGGCATGTTGTCTCCAAGGAGGGAAATGTAGTAGATCCAAAAAAGATAAGGGCCATAGATGAGGTGAGGTATTTCATGGGGTTAGTAGGTTATTTCAAGGGGTTCATTTCTCACAAATTTCTTATCCTATTACATCATTGCAAAGAAAAGGTAAGAAGTTTGAATGGACAAAGGACTGTGAGGTTAGTTTTGAGTAGCTTAAGAAGTTGTTAACACATTCACCAGTATTAAAGATTGCATACCTTAACAAAGAGTTTGTAGTACGCACATATGCTTGCAAGAAAGGACTTGGTCGAGTCCTTATGTAGGATGGATCGGCGGTATGCTATTAGTTGGGAAAAATGAATGAGCACAACCATAACTACCCCACACATGATCTTGAGTTGACAATGATCATACATGAATTGAAGATGTGGAGACACTACCTTTTGGGTAGGATATTTGTGTTGATGAGTGATCATAGTGTGTTACTATATCTATTTGACCAATCAAACTTGAATGGTAGGTAGGCTCGGGGGTTGGTCACGATTAGTTAGTTTGATTTCGAGATTAGATATATCAAAGGTAAAGAGAACAAGGTGGCAGATGCTCTTAGCAGACAAATACAGGTAAATCACTTAGCAGTTATGAGCTCCTATGCAATAGACTTACATGATAGGATCTTGTAGACATGTCAGCAGGATGTCAGGTATATGGAGATTATGCACAAGTTGCAGCAGGGCATAGGTACGTGTGGTGGTACAAGTACAGATACAGGTATAGGTGCAGGTGCACATGATGTGGACTATGGACTTATAGCAGGCAAGTTGGTTAGATTCAGAGATAGGATATATGTGCTAGATAGCAGTGAGCTCAAGAAGGTGATCTTGAGAGAGTTTCATGTGAAACCATATTCATCTCACCCAAGTTATCAAAAGACACTAACAGCAGTGAATAAATTTTATTATTGGTTGAATCTGAAGAAGGATGTAGCAGACTATGTGGCTAGGTGTTTTGATTGTCAGCATGTGAAGGTAGAATGTAAGCATCTAGGTGGACTACTATAGCTTATTGTGATTCTAGAACGGAAATGGGAAGTCACTTCCATGGAATTTATCACAGCTTTGTCAAGGACAGTGAGACAACGATTCCATCATGGTTGTTGTGGACAGGTTGACAAAAGTTGTGTAGTTCATTCCAGTGAAGTCTGCATTCTTAGCTAGCAATGTAGCACAAGTATTCATCATATATGTGGTTAGATTACATGGTGTTCCGAAGAATATTGTGTCAAATAGAGATGTGAAGATCACTTCCAAGTTTTGGAAGAAGTTTTTTGCAGGTTTAGGAATAGAGTTAGCCTTCAGTAGCGCTTATCATCCGCAGATAGATGGGCAAACAAAGAGGGTCAACAAGATATTGGAGGACATGTTAAGGATGTACATGATGCACCAGTAGCAAAAGTGGGAAGAGTATCTTCCACTGGTGGAGTTCTATTATAACAATGGGTATCAGGATTCTTTGAAGATGAGTTTATTTGAGGCATTATATGAGCAAAGTTGCAATATTCCTATTAGCTAGAGTGATCCATTTAACAAGGTGTTGATTGGACCAAACATGTTAGCAGACATGGAACAGAAAGTGTAGGTGATCAAGAAAAATCTAAAGGTAGCACAGGATAGGCAAAAGAGTTATGCAAATTGGAATAGGTTACTCAAGGAGTTCTAGGTTGGGGAACAAGTATACTTGTGCGTCAAGCCAAATAAGAGATCCTTATGGGTTGGATCATGTACCAAGTTGGCACCCTAGTTTTGTGGACCCTTCAGTATTATTGATAGGATTCAGCCAGTAGCCTATCGACTTGTAGTGCCTCCAACAGTGAAATTCCATGATGTTTTCCATGTGTCATTTCTTAGGAAGTATGTTAAAGATGTTGATCATGTGATTGACTAGTCTGTATTGCAAGTGGAACCAGATGGAGAATTCTAGTCGGAGCCTCAACGTATATTACAAAAAAAGGTGTTCATGCTCCGGAACCAAGAAATCAAGTAGGTTAAAGTGCAATGGAAGCACTTTGGGTGCAATGAAGCTACATGGGAGACAAAAGATCAAATGCAGGGTATGTATCCTTATTTGTTTGTTGGTTGAGGCAAATTAGTTTTGGTATGGTGTTTTGGTATATGCCTTGGTATATGTTTTGGTAAATGTTTTGGTGATGTTTGGTATATGTACATATGTATATGGCTGTAGATATCACCATGAGATATGTTATAAATATCCAATAAGTGGTATGGGTGTCATGTCGTTATGATGTTATGATTGTTATGTTTTCATGTTAGTTTGTTTCTCAGCAGGTTGATCATTGTAAATACTGCAACAAGCTAAGTTATAAATCTCCATCGGCAGTATGTTTTTCTTACAACAGTCTTGTGGTTACAGGTGTTTTTGAACACCGAGGAAAGTGTTGGGAAAGACATCCTAGTGTGGGTGTTCAATTGGTTATTAATGGCTAAGGAAATTGGCAAAGAAAATGGCTAAGGCTTTGGAAAGTAAAAATGGCATTTTTGGCACATTAATTATGAAAATAATGGAAATTACGAGAAAAGGGAGGTGAAAGGTCACAAGTTTCATGTGATGAGAAAAATGAAGGAAAATAATGGAAAATGAAGAAAATAGAGGCCTCATTCATAAAAATGCTTCAGAGGATTAGTGCACAGACCATTGTCAGTTCAGCTTTGGAGCTCTCTCATTATTCTATCTCTCTCATACTCTTGAATACTTAGAGTTTTCTTGGAGCACTCTTGGAGTATGTGGCATACTTGGATTTTTGGAGCAAGAAGGCAAAGGAAGAGCAGGAAACTACAAGAGGACATTGGGATAAATAACTACAATAGGTTGTTCTTGTAGGTACCGAGTTGCATATATGTTTTCCTCTGTAGTTTTGGCATGCATGGCAAATGCATGTGGTTTATTCGTCATGATCTATCATTGGCATGGAGGATGGCTAGGATTGAAAATGGATTTTCCTAGCCTTGCCATTTTCTAGTGTTGGGATGGGTCCCTTGGGTCAATTTTGGGGAAAAAGCCCTTGTTTTTTATGTAAAGTCTCTACAAATTGTGGTCGCAGAGCCCATAGCTAGTTAAGAATCAAAAAGGGTTTTACCCTTATTTTATTGATCTAGGTCCGAGTGTGAAGAAGGACCCTTCCAAGAGCTTTTGCTTTTGTGATGTGTTAAAATGTATTTTAAAATAACATTAATGAATACATGTGCATGTGGAAAAGAAGAGGAACAAGTCAATCATCAACACTTAAAAACATAAGCGTTGATATCAAAGTTCGTCAAGGAGGGACTATGTCTTCAGGCCCCGGTGTCAAGATGGTGTATGCTACTACATTAAGTGTTGTCAATAATGGTGATGTACATAGAGATGATGTATTGATCATACAAGGAAAAATTCCCTCATGCAGGAGTCGCTCTAAGAGATGTTCCACAACTGGAACTCTCAATCAAAAGACTCCTATCAGTATGACACAAAAACATGAATGATGAGTATCCCACCAACATGGCACAAAAGCGATCTCAAAAACAAAACGTGCATGACGACAATAAGAGTATCCCAGCAACATACAACAAGGGATCTCAAAACATAACATGATGAGTTATGACAACAAGTACATCACATAGAAGATTCCACATCAAATCAGGCAAGGAATCATGGCAACATGTAATAAACTAGATCCTGCATCAACATCAATCAAGGATCCATGCAGTAGAATGCATAAAGAAGAAGTACATGAAGACATCACATACCTCACAACAAGGGGCCAACTGAAGCTTGATGTTCATATCCTTAGAAAAAACAATCCACAATGAATTACGTTGTTCACATTGTCGATGCATAGGTAGGGCCCATTACCAATTTGGACTTTGGCTCCCCTTGCATCGATAGTTTTCTGGTGTGTCACAATTAGGGGCATCTAAAACAAAAGCTGTCAAAGTGCTAAAGCTTGTTGAACCATCGATCTCATAGCATCGATCGCAAGAAGAAGACTGCTTTGGACTCTCTTCAATGTAGCTCTCTGGCTATCTAGCTTTGTAGCACTCTGGCTATGTCACTGCAGCTCTGCCTGACCCTTTGGTTCTTTGGCTCACCTTCTCGCACTACCTCGATCAAGCTCTGTGGCTCTGCGGCTCTGTGGTGCTCTGGCTTTCAAGCTTCTCTGAGTAACTCGTAGCACTATCTAACTATCTCTAGCTTTGTCTGGCTTTCTCGTTCTGCAGCTCTCTGTCGGTCACAACCTCCTCCTTGGCTCTCTGGCACTCAGGCTCTCGAGAACTTAGCCTCGACTCTCTGCATTCATCGTGTTTTATAACACGTTTTTGTGACAAGGCCACTTAAAACGTGGAGTCTGTTGGTTTAGAATAGAAGCCGTTTGAACAGAAGGTTCAGCTAATGCAACAAAACCCCAAAAATGGCCTTTTTTCATTCAAAATCAAAATACACAGAAACATTGAAAAATCCAAAAAATCAGACTTCAAATTTCATGAAATCGGGTCTATAAATCCATCGGGTGTGGACCTTTATCGAAAATTTATATCGCTGATGTCAGTGGCCTTGTATATCGGGGGATCGCCGATCGCCAATACATCGATCCGCCGATCACTGATATGCCGATTAGATCTGGACCGTTGATCTGTTCCTTGATCAGATGGTCCAGATTGCATCACATGTTGCTATCGCATTGCCCCTTGGTATCTGGGATCGCCGATCTCCCGGCCACCAATTTAATCCTGGTCGTTGATATGTTTTCTGATCCGACGACGGAGATTGTGCGTCACTGATCGGCATATCGCAATTGCAATGGCCCGGGGGTTCTTCCTTTGTCATACGCCGACACCGATCACTGATCGGTCAATCATTTAGATTCCCGATATCGCAATTGCAAGTCGACTTTGCCTGAGTCCTGATATCGCATGCCTGCCTTCCTTTGACTCGATATATCGGAGATCACCGATCGGGGGTTCTAAAGGTCCGACTTTAAGTCTTCCCTTTGGACTCCTCTGACTTCGATTTGCCTTATAAATAGACCCATTTTTAGAGGAAATGCCTCCTTTTTCAAAGGAACCAAGGCAAACTCTTTTCACGATAACTTCATCATCCGGACTCGGATTGGAGTGTCGTTCACACCGTTGGAATCAGGACGACGAGATCTACACTCTGGTCCTGGGTCAACATCATTCTGAACACTTTGATTTTTGAGCATTCATAAACCCTCTTTGTCCTGTGTGTCTTTCTGGAGCCACTTGGATCAATCCTCCCCACTGAGGAGTTTTTGGTCCTCCAAAAGCATGAAAAATAATCTGCAACTCTCTCTGTACCCTGTCTGCATCACAAGCGTCTTGAAAAGGTCTCACTTCCATCTTCTTCACCTTTGTTCTTCGAAGCTTTAAGCGACGAGCCAACACCTGCTACCTCTACAACCTATAGTACATTGTTTTGAAAATTACACACTTGAATGACATGACCAACTAATGATCCAAAACATCCCATACTTGCCACAAGTTTATAACACATACTCGGTGGTCTAGTTTACAACAATATGGATGTAATATCCCAGCTATGACAACAAGGCCAACCTATCATGGTTGCTTCAATAAGTGATGGAAAACACATCATCACTGCAGCACATGATTTACATACATAAGTCCAAACACTATTGTTTCTACAAGTGATGCAAACATAACATCACTTTCAGAGTTTTAACATGCAACTCAAAATACGACTCAAAAAATGACCAGACATCATTGTTGCTGACCAAGTGATGGAAACAGGTCATCACTTTTACACTTTAAAATGCAACAAATGATTTACAAAAGAATGACCATGAAACAACAACATGTCTAGAAACCATTTTTCACTTATCACAGTGAATGGGTCACCTCCTTGTTTCAATTTTTTGTTGGAAATAATACTGAGAGGGGGGGTGAATCAGTATTATCTAATTCTTTTAATAAATCTTCTTTATTTGTTCTTTGAATTATTTTTGCATGTCAGTACCATAAAATAATGAGCATGAACAAAAGAAAACAGATAGTCACACCAAAGAACACAAGATGTAAGGTGGAAACCCAATGTGGGTGAAAACCACCTGCTGCAATATGTCTCTATCTTCTTTCAAATTAGAAACTCCTTTTACAATGGTTTTGTACTGGTGCAGTCCTTTACCAGTACGCAGGATGCAACCTGCAGAGAGCTACAACTCTCTCTCGTTTTCCAGTCTCTCCTGGAAGGGAGCTACAACCCCCTACTTCTTTTCTTACAAGGACCACTTTTCATAAATTTTCAAACTGGATCCATAAGCATCAAATGATCATCAAGTATAAGAGAATCACCCAGTCAACTGTAGTAACTAGATCAACAATAATAGGACCAAACCCAGAACACAGCAATGATAAACAAAGATTTTAAGAGAAGTAAGCACCCTGCTCAACTGCTTGCCTGCTTACGTAAGCACCCTGTTCAACTGCTGGCCTGCTTACTGTACTCACCCTGCTCAACTGCTGGCCTGCTTACAGTACGCACCCTGCTCAACTGCTAGCCTGCGTACAGTACGCACCCTGCTCAACTGCTAGCCTGCGTACCTCGCTCTGAGTCCATTGAACTGCCTGCGTACCGGCGCACCTGAACCCTTCTGTGCCTGCGTACCGGCGCACCTGAACCCTTCTGTGCCTACGTACCGGCGCACCTGAAACGCTTCGTTCCTGCGTACGTACGCACTTTTCTCTTACTGCGCCTACATACCTCTGGGCATAGATGATTTCAAGACTTCAGAAGTAACCCAGACAGTCAGATCTACAGATCTGAACATGCGCCGAAGAGATCTCGGTCCATCAGTAGATTCGCCTTGTTTAGATCTAGACCAGATCTAGCCCTCATAAGATATTCAACCCAAAACATGCTCAAGCCAAATGATCTCCTTTGCTTTATATAGGAAAGCTCTTCCTTAAAACATGGATCAATACCACGAGCCGACACCATAATAACCCAATACCGTCGGCTAAATACCAAGAGTAAAACATAAGAAAACCCACATGTGAATTTCTTTGCCTTGAAATGTGTGCACTGGGGGTACGCACCTTCTGAACAGCGGACCTGCGGATATGTACACACTTTATGTAACATTGGCCTGCGTGTACGCACCTTCTGTAAGGTGTACCTGCGTACCCCTTATTTTCTTCAATATTTGATAGCTGATCATCAATCTCTGCTGCTGACTTGAAGTACTGTGATCTATCACCTGAATGGGTTGCCATCAAGGACAACACTTTAGCCATAATGCCAACAATCTCCCCCTTTGGACTTGATGGCAACCTCAAAACTTTAGCTTCATTCTCCCCCTTTGACATCAAGGGCAAAGGGTTATGCTCCCCCTAAGAACATGCTCCCCCTGAATATGAACCAGATCTGCAACGAAGAACCATAATCCACCATGAAAGAGATAGAGACATATTGCAGCTACTTCCAAGATCTCCTTCTGCACATCCTCCATAATGCCAACAATGCATTATATGCTCCCCCTGAACCTGTACCATCAATCAGAAGAGGTTCAGCAATAAGATGATGCATCAACAACCCCCAGCTTTTGCCTAAGGTATTCAAAAGTGTCCCTGGGCAATGGTTTGGTGAGAATATCAGCAACTTGTTCCTTAGAAGCAACATACTCCAACTTGACCTTCTGTTCAAGCACTTGTTCCCGGAGAAAATGATACTTGATTGGTATGTGCTTGGTTTTTGAATGCATAACAGGATTCTTTGAGATGCTGATTGCACTTGTGTTATCACATAAGATGGGGATTGGTGGTGTACAAGTGATTTGAAAATCCTGCAAAGTCTGCATCATCCAAAGGAGTTGGGTGCAACAAGATGCAGCAGCAACATATTCCGCTTCAGCTGTAGACAAGGCAATCGAACTCTGTTTCTTGCTGAACCAAGATACCAGTCTGGAACCCATAAAGAACGCACCACCACTTGTGCTTTTCCTGTCATCCACGCTTCCGGCCCAATCTGCATCTGTATAAGCATGAAGTGTAAGATCTATATCTCTAGGATACCATAAGCCATAATTTTGAGTCCCTTGAAGATATTTGAAAATTCTCTTCACTGCCTGAAGATGAGTCTCCTTCGGATTTGCCTGAAATATTCCAACTATTCCAACTGCATGCATGATGTCTGGGCGGGTACCTGTCAAATAAAGTAAACTTCCAATCATAGATCTGTAGGTTGGTTGATGTACTGCTGCAGATTCATCATTTGCACTGAGGCTACATACTGTGACCATGGGTGTACATACTGGTTTTGCATCTTCCATACCATATTTCTTCAAAATCTGTTTGAGATACTTGGTTTGAGATAAAAAGATTCCTCCTTCTTTTTGTTGAATTTGCAAACCAAGGAAATATGTCAGTTCTCCTAGCAAGGACATTTCAAATTCTTTCTGCATGACCAAGGCAAAGTTTTGACTCATAGCTTCTTCATTGCTCCCAAAAATAATGTCATCTACATACACAACAAGTATTAGCAATTTGTCATTTTCAACTTTTATATAAAGATTGCTATCTGCCGATCCTTTTGAAAAACCTTGTTGATGAAGATATTTGTCCAAACGGTAGTACCAAGCCCTTGGAGCTTGTTTGAGACCATAGAGAGCCTTTTTCAATCTGCATACAAGATTTGGATCATTTCCAAGAATGAACCCATCTGGCTGTTCAATGTACACTTCTTCTTCCAAGTCTCCATTCAGAAAGGCTGATTTCACGTCCATTTGAAATACTTTGAAGTTTTGAAAACTTGAGAGAGCAAGGAACATTCGGATGGCCTCAAGTCTTGCAACAGGAGCAAAGGTTTCTTCAAAGTCTATTCCTTCTTGCTGCGCATACCCTTTACAAACAAGTCTGGCTTTGTTTCTAATTACTTCTCCATTTTCATTCAATTTGTTTTTGAAGACCCATTTTGTCCCGATAACATTCTTATCTTTTGGTCTAGGAACCAGCTCCCAAGTGTTGTTCTTTTCGATTTGCTCAAGTTCTTCATCCATTGCTTTCACCCAACATTCATCTTTGCATGCCTCTTTCACATTTTGTGGTTCAGTAGAGGAGAGTAATGCCAAATAGCTTGAAGCTTCTGCAATTGTTCTTCTTGTTTGTAAACCTGCTTCTTTCTGCCCCATAATCTGAGATTCTGGATGATTCTTCTGAACATATCTGGATGGAGTCTTTTCTTCTATTCTTGTTTGCTCCTCTGGTTCTTCTTGAGGTTCTTCTTCTTCATCATTCTGTCGTTGGGGGTAGCCTTCATCTTCTTCTTCATGATGTACTTGCCTAGGAATGTATCCCTTCTCATCAACCACTACATCAATGCTGTCAACAATTCTGCCAAGTCTTTTATTGTAGCATTTGTATGCTTTGCTATGTGGAGAGTAACCAAGAAGAATGCCTTCATCTGCTCTAGGTTCAAGTTTTCCAAGCTACTCATCAGTATTCTTGATATAGCATTTGCTCCCAAAGATTTTGAAGTGCTTTACCGAAGGAGTCCTACCACTCCAGAGCTCATGAGGAGTTTGAGTGCTGTTCACCCGGACATTTGTTTTGTTAAGAATAACAACCGCAACATGTGTAGCTTCACCGCAGAAAGTTGCGGGAGTTCCTGACTCATCAAGCATAGCACGAGCCATTTGTTGGACTGTTCTGTTCATTCTTTCCACAACTCCATTTTGCTGAGGGGTTCTTGCTGTAGAGAATTCTCTTCTTATCCCATGTTCTTCACAGAAATCTAAGAATTCGTTTGAAGTAAATTCCCCACCTCTGTCAGATCTGAGGCACTTAATTTTGTGACCTGATTCATTTTCAACCAAGGCTTTGAAGGATTTGAATTTTTCGAATGCTTCATCTTTGTGCTTCATAAGTCCTAACCAGACAAACCTAGAGAAATCGTCAATGAATAATATCAAGTATTCTTCTCCTCGAGGTGTTCTTTTCCTGAAAGGACCGCATGTATCTGTATGTACTAGCTCAAGAGGCATGCTAGCTGAACCTTCTTTCTCTGGAAAGTTAGTTCTGGTTTGTTTTCCAAACTGACATGATTTGCATATGGTGTTGTCAGGAATTTTGATATCTGGAAGATCGCAAACTGCCTGATATTTGCATGCTTTCCTTATTTGTGAAAAGCTTAGATGTCCCAACCTCCGATGCCATAACCAGTGCTCATCATCCTTGCTCAAATAGCATTGTTGTTGTCCTTCTTCAAATATGTACAGATTATTTGGAGTTCTTTTGCCTTTGATCACTGTTTTACCTGTATCAAGATCACGAACAAGACATCCATTTGATCTGAATATGACCTCGGTTCTTTGATCACACATCTGGCTGACACTTAGAAGATTATGCTTCAATCCATCAACATACAAAACATTTCCAGCCTTGACCTTTTCTTTTAACTGAGCAATGCCTTTTCCTTTTATAGTTGCAGGAGTATCATTTCCAAAAGAGACTTTCTTTCCTTTTTCTAGAGCTGAAAATGACTCAAGTTTTTCTTTATCACCTGTCATATGCTTCGAACATCCACTGTCAATGTACCATAGATTTTCCTGTCCCTCTGCATAAAATGCTATCCCACATCTTTCTGTTTGTGGTTCCTTTATTCTCCATGTTTTGGTGCTTGAGGCTTGTTCCTTTTTCTGCTGAAACCTGCTCCTGCATTCAGAGTCTTCATGACCAAAGTTATTGCAAATAGAACATTCAACTTCATTGTCAAGAATCGAAAAGTTGTTATAGGTCCCTTTTGTAATCCCGGTCATACTTCTTTGTTTTTGAGCTTCCCTAGTCATGATTGTTTTATATGCAACACATTGAGCTGCTTTGTGACCAAAGTTATGGCAAGAAAAGCATTGTCCATTGAAGAAACTTCTGTGGTTATCGAATCTACCAGCCAATTGATTGTAATTTCTATTGTCATCTATTCTTGAACCAAATTGAGAATATTTTACCTGTGGCTGGTTGTAGCTTTTGTTCACCCTTAAGATGGATTGCCCCTGATAGTTTCTGTTTGTAATTCGTCCCTGCTTTACCTGATGATCTTCATTGTGCTTTTGCTCATTTCGTCTTGCTGCATCAAGATAACTTTTTGAGGTGGATGCTTGAGAAGTTTCTCCATTATAGCCCAGACCTGTCTTGTTTAGTGGAGACCGCTGCACATTGATAATCTCATCCAAAGTTTCAGATCCTTTGACAAACTTGAGATTAATAGCTTTTGTTTTCTCAATCTCTTTTCTAAGACCAACAATTTCACCTTCTAATTTTTCAAGATGTTTTTCTTTTTCATCAATTTGAAATTGTAGAGTATCAATGATCATGTTCTTTTCTTCTATACATCTCTTGAGTCTAGTAATTTCATCATAAAGGTTATCCACATCTATAGCATCCATATAATCATCATCTTCAAATGCCATTAATAACTTATATTCATTACCTTGTTCATCTTCATCACTGTTTGATAGGCCATCACTATCTTCATGAGTGTAGTAGCTTTTCTTATTTGCATTCTGTTTCTTGTTCCATCTAGCAGGTTCCTTTCCTTTATCCTATAAGGACATTTTGCAGCATAATGACCTACTCTTCCACAAGAAAAGCATTTAAAAGGTAACTTACCTCTGAACCTTCCAGAACCCCTTTGAAGATTTCTGACAAAATTTGATTCTTCTTCCTCTTCTTCTGGGATGTGGCTTGCTTCATAATAATCTCCTTTGCCTGATGCCTTGAAAGCAGCTTCTCTTCTGTCTGATGGACCTCCCTTTCTCATTTCATAAGTAGTTAGAATTCCATGTAGTTGAGACATAGTAAGAATTCGTAGATTTTCCTTTTCTTCTATTGCAGATACTTTAGATTCAAACTTGGGGGACAATGATCTTAGAACCTTTTCAACCACAATAGCCTCTTTTATTTCTTCACCCAAATTTTTCATACAATTAACAACCTCATCTACCCGAAGAAAATAGTTAGCCACACTTTCATCATTATACATTTTGAGAGTCTCATACTGAATTCTGAGAGTTTGAAGTTTAGCACGCTAAATACCTGTTCATCTCCTTCATACCTCGTGACAATTTTGTCCCATATCTCTTTTGCGGATTTATAGTGCATTACCTTCATGAATTCTGATTGAGATATACATCCTAATAGAGTACTGACTGCTTTCGCATTTGTTTCATACTTCTTTTTCTCGGCTGCATCTGTAGGAGTAGCTGAAGGAAAAGCGTAGCCTGTCTCTACGATGTCCCAAACTTCTGTACCAAGAGATTGAAGATAGGCAGTAACTCTTACCTTCCAATAATTGAAGTTTGTCCCATCAAAAACTGGTGGCCTGATTGATGCTTCTCTCTCGTAGTTGCTCATGATGAACGATTTACCTTCAAGCGATCAAGCTTCTCTGAAGGACCTACTCTGATACCAATTGTTGGAAATAATACTGAGAGGGGGGGTGAATCAATATTATCTAATTCTTTTAATAAATCTTCTTTATTTGTTCTTTGAATTATTTTTGCATGTCAGTACCATAAAATAATGAGCATGAACAAAAGAAAACAGATAGTCACACCAAAGAACACAAGATGTAAGGTGGAAACCCAATGTGGGTGAAAACCACCTACTGCAATATGTCTCTATATTCTTTCAAATTAGAAACTCCTTTTACAATGGTTTTGTACTGGTGTAGTCCTTTACCAGTACGCAGGCTGCAACCTGCAGAGAGCTACAACTCTCTCTCGTTTTCCAGTCTCTCCTGGAAGGGAGCTACAACCCCCTACTTCTTTTCTTACAAGGACCACTTTTCATAAATTTTCAAACTGGATCCATAAGCATCAAATGATCATCAAGTATAAGAGAATCACCCAGTCAACTGTAGTAACTAGATCAACAATAATAGGAGCAAACCCAGAACACAGCAATGATAAACAAAGATTTTAAGAGAAGTGAGCACCCTGCTCAACTGCTTGCCTGCTTACGTAAGCACCCTGTTCAACTACTGGCCTGCTTACTGTACTCACCCTGCTCAACTGCTGGCCTGCTTACAGTACGCACCCTGCTCAACTGCTAGCCTGCGTACAGTACACACCCTGCTCAACTGCTAGCCTGCGTACCTCGCTCTGAGTCCATTGAACTGCCTGCGTACCAGCACACCTGAACCCTTCTGTGCCTGCGTACCGGCGCACCTGAACCCTTCTGTGCCTGCGTACCGGCGCACCTGAACCCTTC